>CM032326.1:7614731-8214731 GCA_019022515.1 Quercus aquifolioides
TGACCCAAAAGTTTAAAAAAAGAGAGTGATATCATATGTATGTAGATAGATATATCCAAAACCTTGTAAAAGAATAAATTCTTTTGCGGCAGATTTATTCCTCTCTCTCTCGCTCCCTTAATTGGAAAGTTATAATATAAAATTTTAAGTAGTATTAATTTGTATATAAGTTATGAATATGCTTTATGCGTGACAACCAGCACCTGATATGCTTAGGCATTCAATTTTTATTTTTTGGCTGACAACACTTTTGAAGTTGTGCACACGAATGGAAGCTGCAATTTCACGTGAATGATGAATAAATTATGTACAGAAACCATAGCATTTTCCTTACATTTTACCAAGATGATTTAGTCTTATAAGTTTATACCAAAGAGTTAAAAAGACACTTCTTTCTCTCATAAAAAATGTGGGTGGAGGGTGAGGTCTAAATTAAATTTAGCATTTGTTTGATGTGTGTGTGCAACTTACCAATAATATAATTGAAAAGCTAAAATACATTTTGTTTCCTAAATTTTAGCCCATGAATGATTTTAATCATTAAAGTTTAGTCCCTAATTTTTTTTTTTAAAAGTAGTAGCTTTTAGTTCCTAACAAACATAAAGTGATCGTTTTTAATCACTAATGTGTATTGAAGTAATGATGTGTTATTTCTTAGTTTAATCATGTCATATGAGAGCTTAAAATGGATCATTTTAAACTTGAAAGACCAAAATTGCTCATAAACTAAATTTTAGGGACAATAATATTTAAGCCTAACCAAAAATAAAAACAAAGAAAGCTTACAAAGATTCTATAATAGTATAGAAGATGTTATTATTATGTGACAATGATTCTTTTTTGTAGATCTATGTTTAGTCAATGAAGAAAATGTATGATAGAATTGTAAGTCATTTTTTCCACAGAATGTAGTGGATTCAATCTTGTATGCAATAGGTGCTCTAACACATGACCTTGTTGATGTCAAAGTATATATATAGGAAGTGAAAGTTGAACACTGTATAGCATGATAACTTTTTTAAAGATCGGAATTTGAGTCATTTTGATTGGCTAGTTAAAATATATATATATATATATATATATTTAGACTTAACCTAGTGGATGACAGGAAGCATTATACAAGTTTCTAGTGTGTATTGGACATGAATTAATAACATTATTTTTTTTTTGGATGTACAAGTTAATTATATATAAAACAAACATTTTTTAAATTTTAATTTGTTTTCACCATTTGACGGGTGCGGAAATCGATTAGGTGGTCAACAGATTTCTACTTGGGGGAGGCAAACAAAATCCTTCAATCTTTCTTAATCACTTTTTTGTATTCTATTTCTTTTGTTTACATTAGACAGAGCTGTTTATATTTGAACAAAAGAGTAAAATTTACACTTTCTTCAGTACTTAAATTATTTAATATGTCGGATATTTCCCATATAATATTGCATGTCCGTACACATGCATCTTTAACACATGCAGGACTCGGGGATCCACAAATTGGGTTTCTTTGGTAAGTATCTATTTGGAAGATCTTCTCTGATTAATGGGTTTGATCGTCTGCTGCAATTTTTAGTTTGAACCTTGTAGATAAGAGAGAGAGAGGTTTTGGTAACTTTACGTAGAGTGTCAATGTTATGTTAGAGACTGAGATCATTTGCTCAGTGTGGGAATGCTGGGCTTTGGGGAGTCATTTATTGCACAGAACGAGGACGAGAGTTCCAATAAACCAAGTGGGTAGAGAGAGAAAGAGAAAGAGAAAGAGTTGGATTTTTCCAGTTGGAATTGTGGGTTTGTCTCAGTACGAAGACTGAAGAAGCTGGACTTATAGTTTAGTAGTGCATGACACTCGTGTCCATCCTAGTACCATACAGATAATAATAGAATAATGTTTGAGGTATATATACAGTATCTTCTTTTCAATATGTTAATCTGGTCTAGTTTAGTGTATTTAGAGTAACACCATTTTTATTTGAATTAATTAATTCTAATATATCGTGTTAGCAGTTGTGAAAAAATTTATAGTCAATTTTTTTTTGTAGTTTAATTTATAATAATACCTAGACTTATTATAATAGAATATTTAGGTTTGCAGTGTTGGGATATGGAGTTAGACCACCCAAAAAAAATGACCATTGCAAAAGGGGTTAGAAAGGAGCAGCTCATTTGAGGAAGAAAGGGAACAGTTTAAGTACACCATATACCTTCTTCAAAACTTTCTCTTTTCACTTTCAGCCTCTCCTCCCCTCCTCCTTTCTCTAAGGCATAAAAAGTTGAGAGAGAGTGAGTGAGTGAGATTGAGAGAGGGAGAGAGTCTTGACTGCTGCAAAGTTCAAACCCTATTCACTTAGTGTAAACCCGCATTAACAGTTCTTCATATATTCCTCCCTCTTTTCTTTTCTCTTGATTGCTTAATTTGTGTTCTAATTTTGTTTTCTAATATGCAGGAGATACTTGATTTCTTGAAGAAAAAACATAGCAATAAGAGGATATATATATAAGGACTCCATGAATTCAAATAACTGGCTTTCCTTTCCCCTCTCTCCCACTCATTCTTCCTTACCAGCACATCTACAGACAAGTCAGTCTCATCACTTTTCTCTAGGGTTGGTCAATGATACTATGGACAACCCTTTCCAAAGCCAAGGTACTTATCTCTTTCCTCTTCTTCTTCTTTTACTTTATCTCTCTCTCTCTCTCTCTCTCTCTCTCTCTCTCTCTCTCATAGTTTGTAAATTTGCAGAGTGGAATATGATCGATACCCATGGCAGCAGTGAAGTTCCAAAGGTTGCTGATTTTCTTGGTGTGAGCAAATCTGAAAATCAGTCAGATCTTGTTGCCTTCAATGAAATTCAAACTAACGATTCTGATTACCTATTCCAAGGCAGTAGTCTAGTGCCAGTGCAAAACACAGTAGTAGCCACCACTAGCAATTATGAATTTCAAGAAAATGCTAATAGTTTGCAGTCATTGACATTGTCCATGGGTAGTGGTAAGGGTTCCACATGCGAAACTAGTGGTGATAATAGTACTAATACTGTTGAAACCACCCCTAGAAGGACTTTGGATACATTTGGGCAAAGAACTTCAATATATCGTGGTGTAACAAGGTTGGTATTTTTACTTGCATAATGCAATATTGTTCATTATCTTCCTTAATTATGTCACAACTTTTTATTGTATTAATTCAATTTGTATTCTGATATGGATATTTTGTGAAAATGTAGGCATAGATGGACAGGAAGGTATGAAGCTCATCTTTGGGATAATAGTTGTAGAAGGGAGGGACAATCAAGGAAAGGTCGCCAAGGTAAATCTTGAAATTAATTTTCCTAGGAATTCTTTTTCCTTTTCTGCCTGACCTAATTTCTATTTTGAATGTTAGTTACTAACCTTTTTCCCTTCTCGTGATGGTTCTCTTTTGTTTGCATCTTCTCTTGCAGTCTATTTAGGTGAGTTTGATTTTCTCTCTTCATTTCTTTCAAACTTTCTTGTCTTTCTATAATGTATTTGAAAAGAAAAACATTTACAAGAGTATAGATTTGTTTTCTTTTTGAGCAGGTGGGTATGACAAAGAAGAGAAAGCGGCTAGGGCTTACGATCTTGCTGCATTGAAGTACTGGGGAACATCCACCACTACCAATTTTCCGGTAAGCTTTTGCTATGCCAAGATTTGGTATCTGTGTCATTAATCTGCAGCTTGAGTATCTTCTTTATGAAAGCTGATTTCACGGTCCGTTTCAGATCAGTAACTATGAGAAGGAATTGGAGGAGATGAAGCACATGACAAGACAGGAATTTGTGGCTTCTATTCGAAGGTAAGAGATTGATGCTATCAACTCTTAGGAGTAAGTTCTTACTAGTTTTAGTACAATTTGGTATTAAGAATAGCCATGCAAACTATATTTAACGAGACAACGATCGATGTTCAACTTCATGTTATTTTGGTGGACATTTTAATTACAATCCTCTTCTTCATGATGAACATTGTACATATATATATATATATATACACACACACACACAAACACTTGGCCACTAGAGTTTTATTTACGTACTGTGAACAACTTTTATGTGAATTTTCTTAACAATTCTGTTGCTATCGTTGATGAACTTCAGGAAGAGTAGTGGTTTTTCTAGGGGTGCATCTATGTATCGTGGAGTAACAAGGTAATAAAGGACTGTTTGGTAATGTTGTTTAAGTGTTGTAGAAATACGTGTTGTATTGTTTAAACAACGAAAACTGTTATTTAAATAATACAACCAAACATGCCCAAAATTTCTCTCTCTCTCACTTATTTCAATCTCAATTTCTAATGGCAACATATTTGAGCAGGCATCACCAACATGGAAGATGGCAAGCAAGGATTGGCAGAGTTGCTGGAAACAAAGATCTTTATTTGGGAACTTTCAGTAAGTCATTTAATCTTCATGCACGTATACATCACAAACAAGTGAACACTATACAATAGAGAATATTTAAGACATCCACGGCTAGTAACCTTTAAGTCAAATGACATTTTTTAATGTTTGTAATAGAGACATGCAGTATTCCAATCCTCTTAAACTGTATATAAAACAAAATGCCATCTGCTAAAGAAACTTTTGTCACATGGATAAAGACTATATAAATTTCACTATTAATAAATCTTAATAAAACATATAGGTACTGAGGAGGAAGCTGCAGAAGCATATGACATTGCAGCAATAAAGTTCAGAGGCCTTAATGCAGTCACAAACTTTGACATGAATCGTTATGATGTGAAGAGCATTCTTGAAAGCAACACTCTCCCAATTGGAGGAGGGGCTGCCAAAAGACTAAAGGAGGCTCAAGCCATTGAATCTTCAAGAAAAAGAGAAGAAATGATAGCCCTTGGATCAAGCTTTCAATATGGTAGCTCAAGCTCTAGTAGGTTACAACCATACCCTCTATTGCAACACCAACCATTTGATCAACCCCAACCTTTACTAACCCTACAAAACCATGACATTTCACCGTACACAGCACAAGACCCTTCATTTCACCAGAGTTACATACAAACCCAGCTCCAATTGCACCAGCAATCAGCAGGTTCGTATCTTCACCAAACAAGCCAGAATAATAGTTCTCAGTTTTACAACAGTTACCTTCAAAACCACCCGGCTTTGCTTCAGGGTTTGATGAACATGGGTTCTTCTTCTTCTGTGATTGAGAATAATGGAAGTTCTAGTGGGAGTTATAGTGGTGGAGGATATTTGGGAAATGGGCTTAATGCAATGGCTACGAATTCCCCTTCCGGCAATGCAGTGGGATCAGCCGCAGATGAACTTGCACTTGTGAAGGTTGATTATGATATGCCTTCTGGGGGTTATGGTAGCTGGTCTGGGGACTCTGTTCAAGGTTCAAATCCTAGTGTTTTCACAATGTGGAATGAGTAAGATGTGTGAAGGAAGGTGTGGAACTGAAGGGTATGGTACAATTTGGTGCACTCTTTTTTTTGAAAAAAAATGTTTTAAGTAATAGGAGTTGATGAGTTTCAATGCAAACCCTAATTAAGGAGGGCTTTCTATTTTATTTAGTTCAAGTAATTTGGTCATTGTTCTTGAGGGTTTTGCAATTTACTTTACTGAAGAACTGACTCTTACCCCAGTCAAATCCGATTGTGGGCCTTCTTTTGCAATGTCACTTTGTGAGTTGAAGTTGAAGATCCATGTTAAATTTTGGATTTGGATAGAAGCTGGTGAATTTCTACTTAAAATCACTGTATTAACATTTTTATCATTTTAAATTTTATTTTACCTTGCTGAAATGATCTATTTTTAGTTTTATAAGTCCCTTTTGGGAATTAACTATATGTTAGGGCTTCATTTCTCCTAATTATGATCTTTTCGAGGATCTTTAAAAGCTACAAAAATATTGTAACATATTTTTTGAATACTTTTTCGCATTCCTGAAAATATGTTCTATGGGGGTTAAAGCTTGTATGCCAAGAGCAAGGCAGTTAAATTTTATTTTTGGAATAGAGGTAGAATATATGTAATCTAATTGTATCTATAACAATTAGAAAAAGAAATCTTTAGCTTTCTCTTTAACGATATAACAAATAAGGATATAGAGTAAATTTAAAATTGCTATCAAATTCAATTCTCATAACAAACCCCATATAGCCAACATTAAAAAAGAAAAAGAAAAAAGAAAAGCCATAGATTGCATATAAGTGAAATTTTTAAAAAAGTTAAAAGTAAAAGATTCAAATTTCTTAAAAATAGGACATATATTTTATTCTAGAATCTTGAGGAAACATTAACTACTTCAGAAAAAAAAGAAAAAAGAAAAAAGGGTAACACTACCTATGTGTAGTTGTTAGTTAGTATGTATGGTATGTGATATATTGAATTGAACAAAACAAAGTACCATATAGTAAGTGCATATCGCCCGTGATCATTAATTGAATGATATTTGCATATCATTTGAATCATATTGTACAAATTATACATAAACACGTAGATTTAAATTAGATTTTTTGCTATAAAATTAGTGCTTTCACTTACGTCCAAAAAGTTGTACTTGTTTTTTATATAAAATTTCAAGTTACTTAATTGTGTCTACTAAAATAACATGGTTTATGAGTCTTATTCTCTCTTTCTAAAAGAACGAGAGATATAGTTTATATGAAAGTACAAATTTCTTTTTTATAATTATATATAGTATTAAATGACTATATATATATATATAATTATTGTTATAGGTCAAAGAAACATGGTAGAGATAAAGTTAATGAAATACAACTACAAGAATAGATATATAATAAATGTTAGAGATGATGAAGAAGCAAATTTACAATAATAAGATGATTTTGTAAGAAGATGAAGGTATGGTAATATTGACTTACCACTATGGACATGAAGTTGATGAGGAAATTTTTTTTTTTTTTTTTTTTTGATAGCTTATTTCATAGGGGGATAATGTAAGAAACAAAACATGTGTTTTGAAGATTTATAAGCGGTGTATATTCAAAAGGATCTCACTCTTTACTTGTAATTCATGTATGACATTTGTGTTTGACCTATTTTAATGTGGATTTTATAAATATATTTTCATATTGATTTATTCAGTATGGTTAATACCCTATTACACATCACTCACGAAAAAACACATAAATATACCATAAAAAATATAGAAAAAAATAACATTTACAAAAACAAAATAAAATAAAACAGCACTTACGTATCACTAATCAAACACTCTTATAAAACAAGAATTATATAAACCCATTTAAAGAAAACACCATCTAACTTCAAATCATACTAACATTCTCATACTCGATTTCTAGAAACCCACTTGAAGAAAAAACTGATATATAGTTCATTCATGATTAATAATTTCATGTTTCTCAACCCAAAAAAAAAAAAAAAAGATTAATAATTTTACAATGATTTTGTGGGTTTACTATAACGAACCCTTATTGTTTTCACCCTTTCCAATTTGGTATCAATTGAAAAGAAATTAATATGGAGTGATGAGTTATTTTTTATTTTTATTTTTTTTTCCCTAGGCACGAGTGAGAGCCACATGCATTGGGATGTTAGTAATTGGAGGGAACACAGACAAAAGTTTCTTGTACGAAATTGGCAAGAAAAGGGTCTTCAAGTCCATTTGAAAACAACTTATTTAACTTTTTACTGGAAATATGCTAAAGTATATTTGTATCTTGAAAAAAATTGAAAAAAAAATAAGAAAATGTGGAAATATAAAAAAGGTTTTAAAAGGTTGTACATAAAAGTAAAAAAAAAAAAAAAAAATAGAAGCTAAAAGCTGAACCTATAAGTTGATGCCAAACACACTCTTCATGCAACAACATAAAAATGTAGGAGTCTTAGGGTGTGTTTGGCACCAGCTTATAAGCCAGTTTTTAGTTTTTTAGTTTTTATATACAACTTTTTAAAACCTAAATTTTTCTCAATTTCACAAGGTATAAGTATACTTTAGTACACTTTCAGCAAATAGTTTTCAACAAAAAACTAAATAAGAAAATGTGGAAAAAAAAAAAGGTTTTAAAAGGTTGTACATAAAAGTAAAAAAAAAAGAAAAAAAAGAAAAAAAGAAAAAAGCTAAAAGTTGAACCTATAAGTTGATGCCAAACACACTCTTCATGCAACAACATAAAAATGTAGGAGTCTTAGGGTGTGTTTGGCACCAGCTTATAAGCCAGTTTTTAGTTTTTTAGTTTTTATATACAACTTTTTAAAATCTCAATTTTTCTCAATTTCTCAAGGTATAAGTATATTTTAGTACACTTTTAGCAAAAAGTTTTCAACAAAAAATTAAATAAGTTGTTTCCAAACCGACATTTAGTGTAATTTAACCACCCCCACCCTCACCCAAAAAGAATAACAAAGTCATTTGATCTGTATATTTCCATCTCTTTTTTCTTTTCAAGAGGACTACAACCTAAACATCTTAACAAATTGGACCAAATCTAATCTATTGACAAACTTTTCCTTTTTATTTATTTATTTATAATTAAGATATAACTTTTTTATGTTAAGTTGAATTATTTATTTATTATTATAAAACCCCCTTAAGTTAAGTTCATTAGTTCAACTAATAAAATCTTTCATTATGGAATTGAATCTCATCAATATAAGGTGGTGCTATTATATGAAATAGTTATACAAAATAAAAATTCTTACATAAGAGAGGGTGGAGTGGTTTAAGGGAATTGAGAGAGCTCCATAACTCTCCATTGTGTTTGTGTAGCTCAATTGATCCAATGGGCCTCTTCATTGGTTTCAAATAAAAATGCAAACTTATAACTAGTCTAGACTACACTCTGATTTGCAAATTCGGGCTTTCAAGCCCATCCCTATGCAACACCTTGCATTCGAAAATCTAATTGCAAAACTTGCCATGTATTAATACTATGACGAAGTTTGACTCCAAACATATTTTGAAGTCTTAAGCTTCAACCTCAATTCAAAAATGATATGTTCTTCTCTTGCGACCAATATAGAAAGATTGTCTAACCTCCAATTTTTTCCTTAATACTATATGCATGGATTTGTTGTCCAAATGAGGTGGCAATGGCCCAAACCCACCATTTGAGTTGGGCCTTTCAGTTTATTGGTGCCAGGCTGCCAGCCCATAGTCCCATAGCATGTCCAAAAATTTCTCTACAGTCAATTCCTTACCTGTCATACATTTCTAGCTTCATCTAGCTTGTACCTTTCGAACATTTCCTTATTCTTATCCCATATCACAGGGCATTTTTGTCTCAAACGCACTATTCAATGCACTAAAAATATTCTACTATTGGAAACAAAAAATTTTTGCTTGCTGAGAAATTAATCACGACCGTCATCAAAAAGTCTCCCTCTTGCTCTCTCTGCGACTCTGTAGGGCTTTTGTTTCATAGTCTGCAGCACCTGAACAACCTTAACAACCCTCTGAGGTATGCTCTAATCTCTAAATTGCTTATTTTTCTTTTTGGGTTTTCGTTTTAGTCTCTGTAAATCATAGTAAAATGTAATCTTGTTACAAAAAGCTTGTTTTTTTTTGGGTCTCTGTAATTCTAGTTATTATGACACTGATGGGTTTTCTGGTTTCTTTAGTTTTGTTTAGATATGTTGTGATTTAAAGGTTGTTGACTTTTTAGATATCTTGGGGTTTTTATTTTTATTTTTATTTTTGAAGTGGTTGTTTTTATTCAAAATTAAATGATTAGTAATGGATTTCTAATTTTTTTGTAAGATTCATCTTGGGTTTTATGAATTTCTAGCTATATGTTTGGTTGATTGATTATTTGAGGTATTGAGGAGTGAGGAAAGTTTCTCATTTCTGGGATAGACTATACAACCTTGAACAATAAAGAAGAATGAACTAGAAATTGGTTATTATTAGCTTTGTTACTGATTACTAGATTTCTTGTTGGGTACCAAATACAATATGATCGAGTATAGAGATGAATTATATTGCAGTAACTACAACTTTATGATTAGCTTTGGAAGCAATATTTATTTGTTTTGTTTTCCTTCAAATTAAGAAAAGCTGAAAAGATATATATTTGCTTTCCAGTATACAAACTTAATAACATTGTAATTTTCAGCCTTCGACAATAGTTGTTGAAGTTCGTGTTTAGAACATTGAGGAGTAATCCTCAGTGATTATATGGTTATTATTTTTGGGGTGGGGGGGGGGGGTTCCAATTTGAATGTGTGACTTGCCTCCTGAGATGTCATTGATAGAATGTTGCAAGTGATCAAAGTAATGGCTTCTTGCATGTAGATTGACAAAATATACAGAAAAAGAAAAAAGAAGGGGGTGCTTGTACAGTCCCGTTTCTAAGACCAAAAGCTTTTGGCACTGACTAAACCAAACTATATTTGAATATTTGCTCTTCCACCTTCACTAGTGAGCTAACTTTTTGTTTCTTATCCGGGTGAAGAGTAACAATAAAGAATATAATGGTTAGAGCATACACTCAAGAGTACGTTTACAAGCACCCTTGGGAGCGTGTAACTTCTGCATCTTGGCGCAAGTTTGTTGACCCTGAGAACAAGCGAATATTATCTCACATTCTTGAAGTTGACACATTGAACCGCAAGCTTGACCCTGAATCTGGGAAGCTTTACACCACTCGAGCAATTACTGTCCATACCCCAGGGCCATGGTTCATTAGCAAAATCATTGGTCAGGATATCTGCCATTGTGTTGAATCAACGGTTGTGGATGGCCAGTCACGGTCAATGCAGCTCAGTTCACAAAATATCAGTCTCCAGAAGTTCGTAGAAGTGGTGGAGAAGATTCGGTATGATCCACATCCTGATAATCCAAATGAGTGGACTATTTGCCGACAGGAAACTAGCATTCGGATTAAGCCATTGTCGGCACTGGCATCAATGGCAGAGAAGGTGGAGCAACGATGTGCTGAAAGGTTTGTTCAAAACAGTGCTAAGGGTAGAGAAGTTATGGAGAGGATCTGCAAGTATCTTGAAGCTGAATCACGTGGAATTTCTCTGTGATTCTAACTTCTCTACTTATAATTTTGGACTTTTAATTTGTAGTTATAGCTGTAAGGCTTGTAAGCTCTTTGGGAGTATATTATAGCAAAAGATTGTAGGAGTGTAAAACCAAGAAGGGTCCCTTCTGGAGCTGGTTACAAATTTTGAAATGCTGAAATGTATGTTGGGACATGCAATTCTGAATCATTTTCCCTTC
Source organism: Quercus aquifolioides (assembly GCA_019022515.1). Lineage (NCBI taxonomy): Eukaryota > Viridiplantae > Streptophyta > Magnoliopsida > Fagales > Fagaceae > Quercus > Quercus aquifolioides. The sequence continues at coordinate 7,625,923 of CM032326.1, forward strand.
TTCTTCTGAGGTTTAGAGTCTATCTGATGGTTTATAAATGCCAGATTTATGATTAATTAATTTGACACTATCATAAAGCAAATGGGCTACTTCCTACGAAAGATTTTGGACTTTTTTATAGTACTAGCTCTAGACGGATTGTAATCTCTTTGGGAGTATATTATAACAAAAGGACTGTAAGAATATAGAACCATGGAGGGTCAGCCTTGAATCTTCCTTCTGGATCTGGTTGAAAATTTTGATTCGGCTAAAATTTAATTTTGGGAGATATGGTTGTGATTCATTTATACATTCTTCTGAGGTTTAGACTCTTCTCTGATGATTTATACTGGCAGCCTGGAGGACAGATTTATGATTGATTAATTTGACACTATGATAAAGCAAATGGTCCACTTCCTACTAAATTCATAGCTAAAAGCTTTATCTAATCCATACTGCTTGTAAATTGATTGGAAGCTTTCTCCTTTGGGAATCGATGAATTCTCAGATAAACAAATAGATGTTTATAGCGGGGAATGTTTCAAATCAATCCTTGTACTGTGCTCTCTCTCATGGGAATTTGTCAATTGAGTAAGACTTAGTATATGTTTGGATAGCGGCCAGTCGGCCACATCTAGTGTTTTTGCGTGTCCAGCATTTTTTGTGGGTCCCGTGCATTGTTCATAGGACCTGCAAGTAATTTTTTTTAGAAAAATAACTTTAAAACTGGGTTTTACGGTAATATTCGCTCATTTAAAAATTATTTTGCTAACGTGTTTTCAGTATTCAGCAATAAACGATATTCAAACAGACCTTTAGTGTACGTGGCAGTAGTGGTTCTTGTAAATAAGGAATAGATACGACACATAGAAGGGTATACATTAGGGCAAGACGTGGCTAGTGTTTTTTGCACTGAATCCAATAAGATGCTAACACGTGGTAAAGTATTGGACACATACCAGCATCCTACTAGGTCCAATGTTTAGGAGCAATAGACCCAAGTTGTATCCAATGTATTATAACGATATATTTACTTTCAATTGCTTGAGAAGAGTAAACTCACCCAAGAAGAGAAAATATAGTTAAAGGCAAAGAAAAATAGATACAAGAAAACATGAACAAGTAGGAGTTGAATTACAAGACTCTACAAATGAAACTTACTATGAGAAGGTTAACTATATGAAAATATAAATATACCCATACTAGCTTCATCGTATGCGTGTGCGATGAGGTTTTTTTTTTTTTTTTTTTGGTTCTACTGTCATTATTTTTCTTTTTAAAAAAAAATTGTATAAGTTTTTTTTTTTTTTTTTTTGGATAAATTTTGGATAAGTTTGTTTTGAAGATATGGATTAATAGGAAAGTGTTCTATTTTGTAAGTATTTTAAGTGAAGTTGGAGATATATTTTTACGGTTGTTCTCAAGTTTTTTTCCTATTAAACATAAAATCTATGAGAGTTCAATCTAAAAAGGGGAATACAGTAACCCTGGAGAGTCTGGAATCCAAAGTCCAAACCCAAGCCTAGTACAAAGGCAAAGACCAAGTACTTACCATTAAGGAGCGTTGTGTTTTACTAAACAACAGGCCCATTTTGTTTTATACATATGACCTCATCCCAAAAGCCCAATCATTGGCCTCCAATGGACCTATGTACCTCTCTCTCTCTCTCTCTCTCTCTATATATATATATATATATATACACACTACGGAGATGGAATTTTACAGTGTTTATATACAATAATGAGAGTAGCAAATCAAAATCATTAAAAACAAATCTACAAAAAAAGTACAATAACAAATCACATGTTATTTGCCATTGGCCCAAATTTTCCATTTACAGATGAGCATATGGTTAAAGGTTAATGAAACGCAAAAAAGAGAGACTCAAAAGAGTAGTCTAGTCTAGTCTAGTCTAGTCTTCACCAAAAGAAGTGAAAAGACGGTCAGCTTACATTTACATGATTTTTAGTTACTGTCAAACATAGATAAAAGACAGTCAAAACTAATAATATTCCAAAGAGAATCATTTTTTTTTTTTTTTTTTTTTTTTTTTTTTTTTTTGTTTTTTTTTTTTTTTTTTTTTTTTTTTTTTTTTTTTTTTTTTTTTTTTTTTTTTTTTTTTAAACCTTTGATTCAAAGACTGATTTCACTTTAATAACCCTTAATTAAAAAGGATGATCCTGATCCCATCAACCACTTCCTCCTTCAATTTCAATCTAAATCAGAATTTCTTGTTAATTTAAACCGAATAATTGTCTTATCAGTGGGGTTAATAATAATAATAATAACATAATAACACCATCCCATATGTTAGTATAATATAGAATTAATCAAAAGTAGTATACCATCATAAGAATACATATGGACTCATTATAAGCATAACCACTGGCAATCTTCGTAATCTTTGTAATGATATTATACTTGAATTCCTTTGTGTAATCAATGTCCACAACAACAACAACAATAATAACTTCTTCTTTTATTTTATCTTTTTCCAAAAACAAAAAAAGTGAAAGCAAAAAATTCCAACCCCTTTCCCATACTCTGATAGCAGCACGAGCAAAATGTACAATGCTATCTCCTCTATCATGAAAATGCAGAGGCTTTAGTGGGTGCAACTATCACCAATGTAAGAAAAGAACTATTATGCTACAATAACTGTAACATCAGTATTTTGATGACCCATCAAAGAATGGGCCCAAGATAAACCAGTAGTGATAATGTGATCAAGCAGTGATCAAAATCTAAAAGGAAAAGAAGGAAATTAAATACAAAAAGTGAAAAAACAAATATGTGCTATCATTTTCTCACAAATAAGTGCACAAGTGATTTTTTACAGGTAGTAAAGTATGACATATATGGTAGGTCCCTCGAGTGACTGTACTGACAAAATGGTGCACCCATTTTTTGAGAGAAAAGAAAGAAAAAAAAAGTAATGAAAATGCATTGTGTGGTGCCTACTTGAACCATCATTGAAGGAGCCTCCAAGTAATCCAAAGAAGTTATTATAGAAAAATAATTTTCCCTATGATGGATCAATGTATATCTTGATCATTAAAGATGAAGAATTTTATTGGTTGGGAGGCTTTTTATATTGTTCTACATGTTTGTGTGCATACATTTGTGCTCTTTACGTGTGTGAGTGTAAGTGTATCGTGTATTCACGAAAAAAAAGCAGCACTATTATGCTCCTTTTGGTTTCCAGCATTAACCCCATATATCTTTCATCTTTCAAAAGCACAATCATCAAATGAGACACAGTCTGTACCCAATGTACATATATATACTTTGATTTTTTTTTGACCAATTTGCTTCCATTGTTTCTTTGAATTAAAGAGGTGACTATGACTACTCGGTGATTGCATATATGATGGTCACGAGGCATATTATAGTATCATTGATCAAATTTCATGTAATTTTTTTTTCCTTTTATTGAGATATATGAATTCTCTCTTATAATTTATATAAAAATAAGAGTTTTATATATTGAATTACAACATTAAGAATCAAGGATCGATATCTTTTCTGCTTTATTTAAAATAAAAAAAATTGTTTTCAAATAAAGATAAGAATGTTGTGTATTGGGTATGGCATTTAAAAAAAAAAAAAAAATTCAATCTTTATTAATTTTTTTTTTCAAATTCTCATCCTTTCTTCTTTTATTATCTAGATAAAGATAAGAATTTTGTGCATTTGGTACCATATTTTTTTATGAACTAATCTTTAAAGAATTAAAACATTAAGAATTCAAGATCGATATCTTTTCTTCTTTATTAAAAAAAAAAATATTGTTTTCAAAGATATCAACTTAAGAGAAGTTAAGACTACACGCATGAACATAGTGACCCTTTTTTTGGTTTCTTTATCTTGTTCTTGTAGAAATAGTGTTTCCCTTTAAGATGGTCTATGAAAATTTTCCAATTCAATAAACAAAAGGGTTTCTTTTAGATGGTTTTATCATGGCCGACAAGGGCATCATCAAAGTATACATAGCTTTTTCTTTAAAGTACACATGTTCCAAACTTTGACATGGGTGGAGGAATAAAATTAGTAGTTTCTTTCTTTCCTTTTACTTTGAGCTTAGGTGGAAGCTTATACAATTTTCTCCCACCTAATTATGGCCGACAGGAACACATTTTATGAAACTTCAAAAGTAATTTTAAGGGGTTTAAAAAAATCCTTGGTAGGGTTATTATGTCCCCAATTACATAGGCTCAAAAGATAGCCAAAAAGAAAATAGTGTGAGATTTTATGTAACCTAAAGTTGGATTATATGGGGTTTTAGGTATGTGGATCCTTTTCCAAAGAATTCCTTGTATATTGGTAGGTGATCATGGTGATCTAACACACATACTTCACCTAAGAACATAGTTGAATAACCTAGAGCAATAGTGCAATGCAAATATTTTGGCACCCATGAATGCATTGCCCATGACATGGCCTACAACTTCACATGGCCATTTGGATGGCTTTTTACTAAACAAATATTGGAAATTACTTGTTCCACTTTAATCCATCCTATAGGCTTAAGCATCCTTATGCAGTAAAAAGTTTCAAAAGCTAAGGGAATACGAATATGCAATCACAAGAGATTCTCTGAACAAACATGGATGTGTCTCTCAAAGAGCTGTGAAGCACTGATTAACCTTGATTAAAATTTAATAATATTTTAGCTTTGTAAAAGCACTTTGCACCAACATCATTTCAATGCTCAAAAAGTCGATAACTCAGCGAATAACAACACCAGCACAGACCAAATTCAATCTTTGCTGAATTTCGTGTGAACTCAACCACACATTTAATAGGTCAACTTGTTGTTCTTTTGGATTACTTGACAATAAATTGCAACCATGCTCAAATTTATAAATGTAAAACTTTGTTTTGCAACCACATATTCTTCACCAAACATTCAAACGTGCATGTACTTTTCTTTTTTAAGGGTAAAACTTAATTATAGTTTCTAAGGTGTTATAATATAGATTCTCCAATTAATTCAACTATACGTTTCGAAGAATGTAACATTTAATTAAAGAATATTAAAAAAAAAAAAAAATTGTATCAAAGTTTGTCTCTCTTTTATTTCATACCATAATATCAATATTTCATTCACCACGAGAAGTTTCATTTTCAGTTTATATATGTTTTGAGTTTTTTTTTTTTTTTTTTTTTTTTAATTTTTTTTATGGGTGCATGTCACTGGTTAGTAACAACTCATAATGGGCAATCATCCTATCAAAATTACTGAAGAAGGTAGAGTGGTTAATTGATGATTAGAAGGCCTTTTGGGCTACGAAAACTGACAAAAAAAAGTATCATTTTTGAGACTCCCATCTTACCAAATGAGAGGTAGTATTTGATTCATTGATTGTATTAATCATAATCAAGCAACAGCTATTTGATGAGCGTACCCAAATGATCATTATTATATATTCAACACATTACCGAAGAGAGTGAGATAACTTAAACTTACGGGCATTGCAATGAAATAGACTTTGATCACCATTAAAAAGAGAGAGAGAGATATAGACTTTGATACCACATGCTTCATTTGGGAGATTAGCACTCCCTTAAATATAATTATACTGGCCTAACGTGATTATTGAAATCATATTATAGAAAACAAGGACAAGGAAATAGCACCTGGAAAAATTAATATATTATCTGTAGGCATGCTTTGGAAAGAAACTAGGAACCTATTTTAGAAATTATTTTTTTGTTTTTAAATTAATAAAATCATTACGTAGTGTAAGAACAGCAACTATAAACGTGTTTTTGACGAATTATGCTTGACTTATGTGAGTTTGGATTAGTTTATTTTCTATATCTTACTTTTCTTAAAATTAAATAAGTTGGGTAAAGGTAAGTTGAACTACAAAAAGAAAGTGTAGTTTGAAGTTGTAAGTTCTTTTTTTTTTTTTTTTTTTTTTAAATTATTTCAAAGAATCACAAGTGCAGACACCCCTAGTTTCAGCATATTTTTGTTGGGTTACAAGACTAATCGAAAGGAACCAAAAAAACCATGACACAATCAAAGATTCTCAGCTTATCAACCTCTCTATGATTAAAAAAAGTTAGCTAGGCAAATATTAGAATTCTTTTGAATTCTCTATGAACTACAGATACATCATATTTTATTAGCAAATTTGATGTACCCCATATAGTCTAACATATATGTATATAATGTCCATTTGAAAACAATTTATCTAGAGTTTTATTGAAAACTTTTTATTAAAAATATATTTGTACTTTGATAAAATAAAATAAAAATTGAGATTTTAAAAAACTGTACATAAACGCTAATGTACAGCTAGTTTATATTTTAATTGCTTATTTCCTTTAGGTTAAAAAAAAAATAGCTTTAAGCAAATAAGCTACTTCAACTCAAGAACTTAAAAACTCTCTCACATGTCAAAGTGTATTGAAAAAAATCTATCACGCAATTTCAGTTTACCTAACAATGTTGTGCTCCGACATATAATAGGTAGAAACCATCAGATGGGACTAGATTTATATTTTGGACATATTGCTATTTGAGTTATATTCGACAAGGCTTCTGCAAGTAGGACCACAGTTTAGTCCATGCTTGTGAATAGTAACAATCAATGCTTGAATGCTACATGTGACAGAGCAATCTGAGTTAGACTTGTCCTATTCAACTCATTGATGGAAGGTAGAGACAAATTCTTTTTACCCATATCATCTGTCTTGCATTGTGGTTCGTAAGTTGTAACTTACTTCACAACCTAGAATCCTAGATATCCATAGGACTTGAAAAGATACTAACTTGAACACACTGTGTATGTCCAAAAAGAAAGTTGTACAAGGGAAAGAGATGGCAAAATTTTGTGATCTTTACAAATGCGGTATTAATGGCCCTGAAGTAATAAGGATGGCAAAATTCCTTCGCCACACATTGCCCTAACTTGCCCCGCTCCCATCTTGTGCGGGTTTTCCTCACTCAGAAAAAAGGGATATGACGAGAATGGGATACCTATGGTCTAATCCTGTCTCACCTCGTTGCCATCCCTCACGCAAACTCAAAAAATATAAAATAAAACCTACTCTTATCTTTTTTAAGTAACTAAAATGATTCACTCATATCTTTTTTCTTTTTTTTTTGGTTGGGAGAATATGATACTGAAAACTAAAGAGGAATAATTCTGAAAGAGAGAGAGACCAGGACACTGAAAAGGACAAAAGTTTGTTATTAGTACACAGTGAATTCCTCAATTTCTGTTTGGAGTTTTCTATGTTGTTTGTAGGATATTGCAAAAGAAAATTAAAAATGAAAAAAAAAAATGGTGGAGAATCTCTAAGGATGGACACGTCTCAATTGGATCTAGTGTCCTCTGAAAATTATTGAGCATCTCAAAAAAACTTGAAGAATTTTGAAAGATTGGATATCCATTAAAAGAATAAGATACCAATTAAAAAAGTCTCCAGGAATATGAGGAAAAAGGGAAGCAACTAGTTTGAAATTACAAGCATCCATGTATTCGATCCCTTTGAAACATAACTTACAAGCATCCATGTCTTTCTTTGTTAATGGCAGGTAGTGTTATCAAGGATTTGATCCACCAGAACCACCTAACATGCACCCAAACCACCAGTTTCCATTATTTATAACTTTAAGAAATAATCCCCACTTTTAGGTCCTAATAATTTCAGGTAACAGTGTTCACTTCAAGTCAATATTTTTTTAAGTGGAAGATTTGGAAAATCCGATTTTGTTTCTTAATTGATGTGCTGAGGAGGAAACAACAATTATTATGTTTCCCACACATGTCATTACGGTATTGGCTTACTTTTTAAGAATATATATGGTTAAAATTTTCAGTTTTTGATGGTTAAAATTTCCTTACTGCTCAGTGCTCACGTTCATAATCCAAAATTATTAGATGAGAGATGTTTTCATCGAGTTTTAGAGCTTTTTGTGAGTTTCATTAACTCAATAGTTTTTTATGGTTGAATAAGAAATTTGAGATTCAATTTCTGTCTATACCAAAAATTGATTGGTGTCTTAATTTGATGATAAAAATCCATCACCAGAATAAAGAGCTATCATCAGAAGCAGACGCCTTATGTTAAAACTTTCTTAAACAAAAAAAAAAAAAAAAGTTTTGGAGCTGCTTTTTTCTTTTTATCCTCCAAAGTTACAATGTCCAATACTAATAAGTAGTTAAATTTTAAACTTCAACTTTGGAAAAAGGTAAAAGAGTACCACTAAGCTAAAAAATCAAGTGTGGCAATTATTCAATATATTACACCCACAAAAAAAGAAAAAAAATTACAATCTATTACTTTAGCTAATTTATGCTTGTTTTCTCAAACCCCAGTTAATGAGAATTGATTTCCATAATTACATCTTTTTGCTGAGAAAAGAGGACAAATTATAATGTTCTAAATTATTCCATTAGTCAACCCAATTTCTGATTTTCATGGATATGTCAGAATATTCCTTGAGCCAATACGAGAGCCTTAGATCCACAATGATAATCTGTAACAATTAATATGCAGCAACATTGACATTTTCCTCATCAGCCACCGATTATTCATTTTTTATAGTATTTTTTTTTTTTTTGCATGATTGTTTCACACAAATCCATCTTTTTGCTTAGCAAGTTACATTATAAATCATAATAAATTGTAATTTAAGAATTAAGATACCCTCCGCCCCCCAAAAATAAATAATGGGTCATGTTGCCTAAGGACAATTGTTAATAGGGTGTTGGTAACGGGTGTTGTGGGTGGTCAAAAACAAATACTGTACTGAACTACAATGGTTAAGTATAGCTGATTTGCACAATTAATTTATAAGAACTACGAGATAGAAATTTCATAATGGGAGATCTAAACAAATTATTAGAAAGAAATGAGGAACAATAAGGCTATAGATCGATAAATAAACTGCTTTCCTGAGGAACAATAAGCTTACCAAAATGGTTAAACTACTATTATATTATAAAAGTTCTGATTTTCATTAAGAATATAAAATTGTTAAAAAAATTAATTATTTTCTAATTTTTTCATAAAATATTTCTAAAAATAGTTTTTTTTTTTTTTTTTAATACAAGATAGAATTTTTACTCTAGCCTAATTTAAGTGTATGTGTGTGTGAAGCTCCCTTCTGGAGACTTGAATCCTCAGCCCTTACCGCTCACACCTCACAAATACTTATACTTGTGGAGTGACCACCGCACCAAGAGTGCGCAGTGGTTCTAAAAATAATTTCTAAACTAATGTCCTTATGACATCTGTTAACATTTTCTATAAATAAATAAAAGAAAAGACTAGCTAGAAAAATATTCCCTTTTCCTCCTTATTCATTTGCAATGATATTATGTAAGATTGTACTAAGTTGTAATTAAGTACACTAAACTTGTTCCTTAAACCCATAAGTAAACCCCATTTAATTAACACATGACACTTTCCTGAATTTCATCAACTTAATTGATTAAAAGCAAATCATTGAGTGTTTAGCTAACCTAAAAGTCAAATTCATATTAGTTTAATTACAAGTGCATTACACATGACAGCTTTTAAAAACAGATAGAAATTATAGATTTCCTTAAAATAATTAATGCACCAAACCAAGATTAGCTACATTATTATATATTCTTGAATTAATTTTTTAAAAAATGAGAAAAAAAATGATAGTAATGAAAATTTAAAAAAAAAAAGAAAAGAAGAAGAATATATAAGAAAGTGACAACATTCCAAGAAGAAACCCAAGGTGCACGCTTGCATCTCCCTTAGATTATGGGAGTCCCCATGTGATTAAGGTACAATGAAATTTTTTTTTGTCATTTTGTTTGGCTCTATGTTATCCTTTTCTTTTTCTTTATTGTGTCTTACACGTGTGGCGTCCATTTCTTTAACTTTGTAGAAAAAAATAAAAAATAAAAAATAGCCTCTAGAACTAGCACTAGCACTCTCTTTACTTTAATCAACTCAATTACAATTCAACCTGGCTGGCACTAGCACTAGTCTAGCTCTGATTAAATTGTGTTTATCATAGTACAGGCACTAAGGACAATTGTATTGCTCAATTAGGCAATGCTATTCTACATTTTTCGAATAGGATAAGCCTACTTGTGTCTCATTCAATCATTCAATGTAATGTACAGGAAGCACGGATACGAATATGATTATGACATAGCAATGTAACAATTATGAAAATTAGTCCTTATCAACTCTTGCATAAACATGGGTGCAATACTCCAAATGAAATGTCTAAGCCTCCTAGTATATATCACATTCCAGTTCATTTTTTGAACTCTATCTTTTGGGCTTTATTTCTTTTAATTGTAGCTTGTTAAACGAGGTGTTCCCAACACGGATGCCAAATTTCATTTAAATCAGATGTTAAGTACTATTCGATCAATAAATTTATTTTTTTATGCATAATATTAGACTTAAAAAATTTGAACATTTTAATATTTGATTGATGACATAACTATTAATCTTTAATCTTTTTAAAATTTGGTAAGCACGAAGAATATAATAAAAACATATAATCTAACGATTAGATTTTTAAAATTCACATTTAATAAAAAGTTATAGGAAGAGTTTGAAATTTTTTTCTCTAAACTAGTTTGGAGAAACATTTTTCTTATTTCATTTTCTGCCACTGATATTAGAAAAAATTCAATCCTATAAATATAAGATCACATATTCTGAGAAAAATATCAAATGTATAATTGATTATAAGTTCATAACAAAAAAAATTTCTTTTTTTTTTCCTCCTATTCATACTTTAAATTATATCAGCAAATTATTTCATTTACACTCTCTTACCATTAGCAAAAAGGATAGGAAGAAAATAGACATCAGATGATTTTTTTTAGGTGGCTGGGTGGTGTACCAAAATAAGCAACAAGTTGGAGTGTTTCAAAATTCTGAGTTCAAATTTCTACCTTTAAAAAAGAAAAAGAAAAAAGAAAAAAGAAAAAAGGAAACTTTATTTTCATCAAATGACTAGGAAACCGTCATGCACAGTGTCTCACGTATTTTAAAAGGAAAAGATAAGGGTGTCGTGCAATCATTACAATTTTGTTGCTCGTCCAGAAGAAGTCAGGAACTTTGTTCTCACTAATAGAAAATGTTGTAATAAACTTTTTAATAAAGAGAAATTAAGATGGACTCCATATTTTTATGCCTTTATAGTATTATTGCATCAAATATATATATATATATATATATATTTAAATAGACAACAAAAGTTGGTTGGAACCTAGGATTACAAAAATTCACATATTATAGTAATAATAATAAATATATTTAAAAATGACTTGGCTTGAGTGAGTGTTTTTATGTATTGAACTCATTAGGATTATGACACATAGTTAAAAGTGAACGCATGTCATAATCATAACATATTCAATCTATAGGATCATTGGATTCAATCTTTACACATTTGAAAATTAAATCAGTAATTTTTTTCACTATAATTCTTGTCAACAACAACAACAACAACAACAACAAGAAGAAGAAGAAGAAGAAGAAGAAGAATTTTTGCATTTTTTTCACCAAGCTGGCTGGAATAGGAATACCAATAATAAATATACTTGAAGATGAAATACGCAAAATTTTTGCATTTTTTTCACCATTTTAAGTTGACTTACCAAGCTGGCTGGAATAGGAATATAGGATTACATAAATTCACATATAATAGTAACAATAATGAAGAAGAAGAAGAAGAAGAAGAAGAAGACTTACCAAGCTGGCTGGAATAGGAATACCAATAATAAATATACTTGAAGATGAAATACGCAAAATTTTTGCATTTTTTTCACCATTTTAAGTTGACTTACCAAGCTGGCTGGAATAGGAATATAGGATTACATAAATTCACATATAATAGTAACAATAATAAATATACTTGAAGATGAAATACGCAAAATTTTTGCATTTTTTTCACCATTTTAAGTTGACTTACCAAGCTGGCTGGAATAGGAATATAGGATTACATAAATTCACATATAATAGTAACAATAATAAATATACTTGAAGATGAAATACGCAAAATTTTTGCATTTTTTTCACCATTTTTGGCTTGTATCATGGCTTTTGAGTGGAGTTTATGGTGTGCCTTTATATTATAACTCCTTTCCCTATCTCTTATGTCTGTGTTTGTTTCTCAAAAAAGAAAAGAAAAAGTTATTATTAAAGCTTTTTAGAAGAAGAAGTTGACTTGTCAAGTGGGTTGGAATTTAGGATCATAGAAATTCACAAATAATAGTAATAATAAAATTTTCATAATTTTATTCACCATCTTTTACTTAAGGAAAAGATGAAGAAGTTGCTTACCTTTTCTCAAGGAAAAAGAAGAAGTTGTTATTGGAACAAGCATAGACCACCATTGATGCAATTTTTATTAATTACATATCACAAGATTTTTATTGCTCAACTAACGCCTTTTAGTTTTTCTAATAAAAACATTTATAGTTCAAAGTTTGTTTCCCCAACTATCTAATTATTCAAAAAAAAAAAAAAAACACAAATCACAAGTTATAACATATCACCTCTTTCTTTTTTCTTTTTTTTCTTTTTTTCTTTTTTTTAATAAAAACAACATATCACCTTAATAGATTTGAATATATATATATATATATATATATATATTACACACACACTATCTATAAAATGATTTCCCTCTTTGGACGTTTAACCGAAAAAATACTTGAGAACAATCCGGTAAAAATATATCTTCAACCCTACTTAAACTACCTACAAAATAGGACACTTTCCTACTAATTCATATCTTTAAAACAAACTTATCCAAAAAAATTTTAAAAAAAGAAAAAGAAAAATAATGACACTAGACAAAAGGAAAAAAAAAAAAAAAAAAAGCCTCATTGCACACGCAAAAGCACATATAATGAGGCTAGCGTGTGTGTATAAATATAACATTTTTTTATATCTGAACTTGATATAAAAATAACGGTTAACATGATATAACACATCACAATTATTTTAATTTTTGTGTTTTAATGGAGTTTTCAAAATTATTGAATTTGTTAAGATATCACGTGTTGCTCATCTAGTTAAAAACTAGAAGGATTAACTTGATTCACTCAACTTTAAACGTATGGATGATTGAATTCTTATAACACCCATAACCCAACTCAAAATTTAAATCTTAACTCACAAATCATGAGATGAAAATTTTCAAAACTCAATAAAGTTGATCCTTTTCTCCATTTGGTAGACCAACTTGGCCGAAAAGATTTAGTTTGAAAAAACTACCAAATTCTAAAAAAGTATATAGACTTATTTATAGTTATTTTCAGGTTTCAATTTCCTTTCTTTGATGGTCAAAGAATAACAAAACTCCTTGACAAATTAAGGAAAAAAAAAAAAAAAAAAAAACTAAGCCTATTCCTAGCATAAACATATTATACAAACAAACAAACCATCAAAACTGAAAGTAAAGAATACTACACGTCAATCACTCACAGTCTCACACAAACAACGCGAAAAAATACAAATAAAAACAAAAACCCACACCACAGAGCAAAAGAGAAAAACTTTACTTCAAAAGCAGCCTATATAAAAGCCAAATCCCAACTCTCAAAACCATCTCTCTCTCTCTCTCTTTCTCTCAAGAGAAAAACAAAATGGATTTACAAACAAAACCATCTTCACCGGAGCTAGACCTAGACAACCTTAAAGCCCTCAAAGTCCTAGGCCAAGGCGCCATGGGCACAGTGTTCCTCGTACACGACCGGGCAGCCGACCCTTCTGCCCGCTGCCCGTTCGCTCTCAAAGTCGTCGAGAAATCCTCCTTCCAAACAAAGCTCGACGCCGAGCGACGCGCGCGTTGGGAAATCCAAGTCCTGACCCGACTCTCCGACCCGGCTCCGACCCACTCGTTCCTCCCGACCCTAATGGGCCACCTCGACTCCGCTGAGTTCTTAGCTTGGGCCGTACCGTACTGTCCGGGTGGCGATCTCAACGTGCTCCGGTACCGCCAAAACGACCGCGTTTTCTCCCCAGCTGTAATTCGGTTCTACTTGGCCGAAATCCTCTGCGCTCTCGACCACCTGCACTCCATGGGGATCGTGTACCGTGACCTGAAACCCGAAAACGTTCTCATTCAAAACTCGGGCCACGTGACTCTCACGGACTTCGATCTTTCTCGCACTCTAACCAAAACCGCCAAAACTGTCATAACCGTCGTCGAGGAACCGAAACACCGCAGAAACCTCTCACGTTGGATCGACAGCAACAAAAGCAGCAGCAACAAAAACAATGGTATTTGTAGTGGTGGCCATAACAGCAAACAAAAGGGGTTGAAGAAGGCCAAGTCAGCACGAGTCAGCCCAGTGAGTCGACGCAAGCTGAGTTTCTCGAACGGCGAACGATCCAACTCGTTTGTCGGGACAGAGGAATACGTGGCACCCGAGGTCGTACGAGGTGACGGGCACGAGTTCGCCGTGGACTGGTGGGCCCTGGGTGTACTAACCTACGAGATGCTCTACGGTACGACGCCGTTTAAGGGCAAGAACCGTAAGGAAACGTTTCGGAACGTTTTGGTCAAAGAGCCTCCGTTTATTGGGAAACCAACGGCTCTAACGGATTTGATCGGACGGTTGTTGATCAAGGACCCCACTAGGAGATTGGGGTATTTTAAGGGTGCAAGTGAGATCAAGGACCACGTGTTCTTTCGTGGGGTCAGGTGGGACCTACTAACGGAGGTCTCACGTCCTCCGTTTATTCCGTCCAGAGACGAACCTGATTTAACTGAGAAAGTAACAGCCGGGTTTGATATAAGGGAGTACTTTCAAAAATTAAGATCACCGCCGTCATTGCCGCCTTCTCCGTTACCGTCACCGTCATCGGAACATCACAGAAACCTTTCGTTAGCCGAGTTCTGATGCACACGTGTGGGGAGCTCGCACGTGTAAGAGTTATTTCTTTTTTTAATTTTTTTTTCTCTGTATTAATTTGTCTGTATATAAAATAACAGTAGAACGTGAAAAACGGCATTAGTGAAGATTAGTTGTCGCTAAGCTATGATTAGTGTTAGAGAGTTGTACTATACAGTTGTTTATACTTTTTTTTTTTGGGAGATGCTTTTTGGCGCGTACTTTCACGCTCTACTGATTGCAAGAAACGTAGGAAATATATAGTAACATTTTTCCTTGAAGGTACAATATTATGCTATCTTTTCTTTTTTGTCTAATTTATATTCTTTAATTATTTGGTACAAAATTATTACTTCTTCTTGACTTTACGTGAAAGAAATTGAATTCTTACACTTCTTGGAATTCATGATACATAGTTGCTTGAATAAAAAGAAGATGATAATGGATTTTTGTTTTTTTTGTTTTTGTTTTTGGGTATGTTGTAACTTGTAAGTAGATCTACAAAGGTAAAGATCTCGGTTTCTCCAAATGAAAGTAAAGGATATGGTAGGGTCAAGAATTTTAAAAATCAACATCATTTTACTCACTATATATCACTTAAAGATAATTATTGTTAACACTGTTTGATCCGTGAAGAGTGGCAATACTACTACCTCAATTAGCTATTACTAAAATATTTACAAAGCTAAAAGTTTGTGTGGTCCTATGACACGTGCTCTTAACTTATGGGCTTCAAATTGTTTGAACTTGTCTAATTATATATATATATATAGAGAGAGAGAGAGAGAGAGACAGATTTTTTTGATAATTCGGTAGTTGTGAGTGAGGATTTGAAATCCAGATGTCTTTTATTGAATAAATCAGGAGATACCAATCAATTGAGTTACAAAATTATAAACTATATATGGGTAGATTCGAACTCACTGTAGTTACTAGTTTATTTTTAACATTAATGGATTTCTTTTGATATAGTGAGATTCAATTTCATATATTTTATTTGTCTTTAAAAAAAATATTACGGATTGATTGAATTAACTAAACCTATGTTTGCCTACTCATATAAATAAAAAAAACATCGGTAACTTTAAAATATATTTTGATGTTCACAATTTTGTTAATTTCATGATAAGACAAAATATATAGATGCAAGTATGTAGGAAGTACGAACACTTGTTATAAAATTTTGAAATTGTCAGAATTTTTTAAAATTATTCTTGGATGCTTGTGGATCTATTTTTAAGAAGTAAAAAAAAAAAAAAAAAAATGAAGAAGGAAGGTACTTGTTGGAAGATTAGTTTTGATAGTCTCACTAATTAACAACAGATTTCGATACAAAAATGATGAACATTCTTATTATTACAGGACAAAGTGTTCTTAAATTACGGGGTATGATGGAAGATTATTCGCCTAAATTATTTTTTTCCCAACTTTTGTAAACGATTAATATAACTTTCACCTTTGTTTGTCCAATAGGTTCTATTGGCAATTATCACAGCTTTCCCGCCACAAAAAATAAAAATTATATTAGAACAACTTTTAATGTTAAGAGAAAAAGATCAGGTAGGTTAAGGTGCATATGTTAACCTGTCTTAACCATGATATTCAGTGCCGAAGAACATGATCTATAATAAATAGTTCTACAATACCAACTATGATCTTCTTTGGACCACCGTGCTCCCAAGCCCATATGAACCTTTTTTCCCAAAAATATGATAATGGTAAATGATTTTCATTCATCAAAGCTTTCTGGCCAGAAAAGGAAAAGCATGTAATATTATTACAGGAGACAGGGTTTCGTTCTTTTGGCAGAGAAACCAAAAAAAAAAAAAAAAAAAACAATGAAATTTGTATGAGGGTACATTTAGGATTGGTTTGTTTCAGTTTAAAATGTTAACTATTATCACCTCCAACTTTTCATCCAAAACAGTATTTTTACATATATGTATATATATATATTTAAAAGAAAAAAAAACCAATAAAAATAAACTTTGGATTGATAGCATGGTGAGACGATACCAGATAATAGATGCCACATTTCCATCCTTTTTGTCTTCAAGTTATAAGTTGATGCAAGAGAAAGTTATTTTATATGTCTGGCGTATAAGACTCATGTGAGACTGATATATGAGCCTCACAACTGTAAAACTTACATGTTAATCTCATATAAGTTATATACATCAAACATATACAAGATTTTTTCTTGATGAAAATATTTGCACTCTAGCACTAATAGGAAATAAAATATATATATATATATACCCATTGGAGGTGGGGCAGTGTGGACAAAATTTGCCCCCCCTCTAGTCCCCCTCTTCGAGAAAAAAAAAATCTATATTGATTAGATGACAATCGATGGAGCATTTTATTTTATTTTATATTATATATATATTTTTTAAAAATTTGATTAAAATTTGGGTGAGGAGGGGGGAGAAAGTTGAAATATGAATGAGCACGTGGGTTGAGATGATTTAGACATAATATACGGGCCACTCGTTTGCAAAAACTATAAAGTTTACTAACTTTGGAGACTGTACATCTTATCTTTTACGGTAAAGTGGATGAAAAAGATACAATATTAATATATAGTAATAGCTTTTAAAAATAGTTTGGTGAGTTTAGCAGTAATTATTTCCCTCCTCTTTTTCTCATCATATTGCCTGGAAATGAGCGTTCCTTTTGTACTGTTTTACTTTATATAAATGTCCTCAACAGTGACTGCATGCCTACGTCATAAAATTTATAAATGATGTCGTTATTAATATTCTGCATGGCTTGCATTTTATTTATTCTATTCTTCAAAATATATAAAAGTTTAATCAAGGGAGCAAAGGCTACAAGAATTTATGACTTTCAATATATAGATTACTTAACACAATAAACTTCAGGTCTATTTTTTCCAAATATTCTATTTTTACCAAACATTTTATTAAAAAGCTTCCGTTCAAACTTATTTAATTATATAACACCTTTTTAGAATTCGGGTATAAAAAATGTGTTATATAACTAAATAAATTTTGACAAAGACTTTTTAGTAATTTTTCTTTCCGTAAAAATAGAATATTTGGCAAAAAAAAGAAGAAGCCCTAAATTACACATTAGAACACCTTTTGAAATTCTTTGAAGAATTAAAGAAATCTTGCAATGTAAATCTATATACGAAATAAGAAATACTTCTTATCTATAGTAAATTAATCACTGGTTCTTTCTTTTTGATGGGCAAATCAATGTCACTTGTTAAATGCAACGTGCAAAGGAAATAGCATAGATGACATTAATGTTAAATTGCTATGTAATTTTGCATCCACTTGTAATAACAAGTGATCTATTGTTTGGCATCAAGTGTTTACACGACAAAAACAGGAAATGGTTTCCTATATGGTAGGTAATAAGATGAGCCAATTATTCCATTTGTCGGCTAATTTAAGGCTAGCTACATGTTCATTGTTTTTCTCGTGACTGTGACAACTTGTAGCCCCAAGATTACTGCAGTATAAGCCAATTGCAAGCTTAATTTGTCTTCTACCTCTGTACGTACCTTTGCTTATTGTACGTAGTTTATAAGTACTATGGCCCTTCACACATGAAAACAACTTGCTGCCCTATTGATAGGGATGAGCGTGAGGCTTAGGTGTGGCCCTCATAACTACATATATAGTTACATCCCTTTCTTAATTAATAAAACAACACAAGGTACCATGACCTTGTGTTCTCATTTCCAAGCTTTTGTGTTTGCTTTTGCTTGCCTTTAACCCTAAATTTCTCACCTTTCTATCTCAACAGTTGGATGTTTGGCGCTCTTATATTTACTTTATAAAAAAGTTTAGCTCCAAAGCAGTTTAAAACTATCTTCTTTTAACTTATTATGTGATAATTGAAAAAATCATTGATCAATGTGTAATTTTAGTCACATTAATTAGTTAAAACAAATAACTCTAAACTAGTTTGGAGCTAAACTTTATTTTCTACTTAAAGGTGAAACAAAAAGTGATTTTAAGCGTATAAGTTAACCAAACCAACAATCAGTATGAACAAAAAAAGCAACATGTCCGTGTCGGTGTTCTTTGCCGCATAACTTGGTAACCCATTTAGATAACTTTGTTCAAGGAAATACCCTAAGAAAAGGGCAAGGTTTAATGATGGTAAAGTCGGGACGTCTTGAAAGCTGTGGCCACGTGCAAATGCCGTGTGCATGACTTGCATGGACCATGAAATCATGTTTTAAGAGTAAACCTTTCTTTTCTTTTTCTCTTTTTTTATGTTTAAACCCATGATTTTAAAGGTCGATGAACTATCTCAATCTATGCTACGGATAACCAGGATTCAAAACAATGAAATGTACTTATAATTAACGTCAAAGCTCTCGTACCCTTTGAATGGGTCTCATGATCATATAAATATTAAGCAATTTCACAAAGAAAAGACCACTTTTTGAGGATGAATATATGCCTCTTTTCTGACCATGACCAAGCATCGGAATCCTTTCTTTGCAATTATGCCATTTGTTTCAATTTTTTTTTTTACGTTCAACATGGCATCTTTCATTACCAATAAAGCATAGTTTTTTCCATGTGTAGTTTTATGGCCTTACAACATTTGGGTCTCTTCTCCTCCAAGTAGTCAAGGGAGCTCTGCGGAATTTAGGCTTTAAAGTTTAATGAGTATAAACATGTCATATCCATTGGTCATCATAATTATTTTGACTGATACTGATACATCGAAAATACAGATTACTAATACTTTAGGCTTACTTTCTGAAAATAGGGCTTTTTATTATGGTCGGTTGCAAAAGTATAGCTTTATTGTTTAACATATATTATTATATGTATGACTCTTGGGGTGACTAATTGAATACTTATCCTCTTCCAACCTCCTACTTTTGGACTCTAAAAAGCAAACAGGACCCATATGTATAATGTATTAGTTTTTCCTTATAATCAATATCTACCATAATTGAGGAACTAATAGACACCAGACCTTGTGGTTAGGTACCTTCTTTTTTTATTCATTATTATTTATTATTATTTTAGATACTAAAGCAATTCAAACTTATAGTATTCGTTTCATGATGATTGGTCTTTATCAATCAATACACTAAAAACTATTTTTGGTGTAAACTAGAATTGAACTATGGAATTCTTATTTGATGATAAAGAATTTTATTAGTTGAGTTAACTTAAATCCACTTATAAGTTAGGTACTTAGTTGCTGTTTGATTCTGTCATTTGGGTTCAAATCATCCTCTCCGACTTGTAAGCTGAAAAGGAATAAACTGGGTAGTCAAGATTAACATAAATTTGCTGAAGACATGAGCACAGGTTTGATCTACATCAGATTGACAAGCAGCCCCTACAAAGACGTGTGGTGTGAGTGCAATAGACAAGAAAGCAGTTGAAACTTCCATGATGCTCACAAGTCACAACCTAAAAAAAAGGGGGGCTACTTGGATTAGGGAACCATTGACTCAAGAATCACGAGCTGTCGAAGAAGAGTACAAATCTAAGTGACCACAAATTGTAGGCTGATTTGTACGTAATAGTGTGTATATAGACTCATAGCTACTAGTCTTCATTTCCAAGAAATTCAGATAAATTGATTCTTTGTTGATAGATACTATCAAACATAGTTTTTGGAAGGATGGGAAAAACCCATACTCCAAAAACATACAAGACAACGTAGCATTTAGTAATCAGTGATAACATATAAATTTATGTATTGGTAATAACTAGGATGACTTTTAAGAAATGGACAACTATTGCAATATACTATATGATATGATAAAGATTCAACAGTGAATATTTGGCATGGCCTATTGGCCTTCACATGCGCCCCACTGAACAGGGAATTTTCCAAAAATAATGAGGAGAAACAATATTTACTGTTTTGTAAGGGAATCAGTTTAAGCAGGAGATGTCTATTTTATAAAACGATCATTTTGAAGGATAACAATTAATGTCATCAACTGCAGTCCATCTGCCTGAGTGAAAGGGTTTGCAATCTCATCATTGACATCAGTTGGGGAAACAAGCACCAGAGCAGTGCCCCTACACACCTGCAATGGCAAACACATCACAGAAAATGACAGTACTCCCTAACATCAATAAGCAATTTCTTGTACATAAACATGACACTCCTATGTTCGTTTGCTTGCGAAATGATAGGGCCACAAAGGATCATAAAGGGAGTTTTGAGGAGCTCTGATCCTAATATATAATAAAAAAGAAAGCAACATAACAATAACTATACAAAAACAGTAATCCAAACATGAATAATATTGCATTTTTCATCAAAATGGTGGCCTACTAACCCCAACAGGCCATATTTTAGGTTCTCCTAACAATCCTCATAATCATCTTCTTATCTCCACCCTTTTTTATCTTGGCAAGTTTCAAGCTCAAGATTTACACACTGTTTATTGCACACATTGTGTCCTTACCCCAAGACAACATAAATCATGACTTTAAGCTTGGTTTTAAGAGTTGAAAATGTGACTTAAGGTCTGTTTGAGATCTGCTTATTTTGCTGAAACTGAAAACTTTTTACTGAAAGTACCATAGATAATAGTAAAAGTTAGCTAAAATAGTACAGTGAAATACATGAATAGTATCAAAAAGTGCAGTGGGGCCTATGAATAGTAGCAAAAATAAGTTGAATAGTAAAATAAGCTGACAATTTCCTTTAGATCCAATTCTCATATCTAGAACCATGCATGTTATTAAAATTTAGTCACCTAGATCTGCAATTTGGACTCACTGTCCAAAACTTCATTCTCCTCTTCTTCTTCTTCTTCTATTCCTTTTTTTTTTTTTTTTTTTTGTGATGAATAAAAATTCTTATCCTAGCATTATATGTGCATGCAACTTCCAAATGAATCAAGCTCTAGCGAGGTCTCCATTTTATGAGGTATTAGGCTAAATAGTTGACACTGGAACTGGGCATGTCTTTTATATCTATATGATTGATTAAGAACAAAATGCTGTAGTTGAATGTGGTTACAGTCATTTTATTACACCTTTGGATGTTTTTAGACAAGTGCAAGGGAATTTCCACATAGTGAATTTAGAAGTTTCTGCAATATTTTCTTGAGAACAATAAGTCAAAAGCAAACACACTATTAGACCAAGGCATCTAGTTTGATCAATAGTAACTTCAAAGGATCTTTGGGATCAGCAGTGCATATACAGTGACATTGATCATTCATCAAGTAACTCATTAGAAGACTAGAAGTGCAATAATAGTCGGTAGGAAAATAGTCAGCTAAAAAATTGTGTAAAAAAAAAATGATAGCGTCACATAAGATTTTTTTTTTTTAGATAGTTTCAACCAATAAAGTCCATACTTGATAATAGATCTTTATTATTAGACTAAAACATCAATTAGTTTTTGGTGTAGACAGAAATTGAACCCCAGATCTTTTATTCAACCATTAGAGACGTTATCTGTTGAGCTAACTAGAACTCATAATAAGAATGAATAGACAGATTAGGACCAAAGTGGACCAAATAGGAAAAATGTGGACTGAATAGGGCCAAACAGAATGGACCAAAAAGAACCAAAGTGAACAAAATGGACTGAATAGGACCTAAGTGGATTGAATGGCCTGAATAGGACTAAAGTGGACCAAAGTGGATAGAATGGACCGATAGGACCAATGTAGACTAAATAGGACCAAATTGGACCGAATAGAATCAAAGTGGACAGAATGAACTGAATAAGACCAATGTGGACCAAATAGAATTTTAGTGGATGGAATGGACTATATTGGTCCAAATAGGAACAAATTGGACCGAATAGACTGAATAGAACCAATGCGGACTGAATATGAATTTTGAATATTTATCATTTTTATTGCATTTTTAAGGCTCATATTTCTAATTTCTAATGTTTATTTTCTTTGTATTTTTTAAATCAAAACTAAAGAGTTAAGCCCAAATATAATAAAATTCCATACTTTTCAACATAAAAATTAAGAAAAAAAAAATTGAAATTTTAAGCTAAACTTGAAAAGATAGCCTACGAAAAGAATCAATTTAAGGCCTAATTAATCTAAAATGGACTGAAGTAAGGGTCATTAAATAACTCATGGCCTATGGCCTGACCCAAAAACCTGGCAGCCCATTGGGCTAATGGGCGGCCCAGCCCATTGTTATTGAGGCCCATGGGTAGCCCACTAGCCCAGTGGGTTAGACTGTGAGCTAGTTTTTACGCCTATGGGCACCCGATGGGCTAGCCCAGTAGCCTAGCCCGTTGGCCCAACCCGTTGCCCAGTCCAATAACTTAGAATTTTTAACAAAAATATATAGGAAGTGTATGAAGGATTGATCTTGAGATATTGTAATAGAATTTCTTAAAAGAACTCTTACAGCCACTAAGATACTTAATGTAATTGTGCTAAATTTAGTTTACTAAATATATATTTTTCTAGTAGTCTAGCAAATTTGAATTAACCATTTGTTTTTTTTTTTTAAAGATAAAAATAAAAAGCTATTTGAAGTCTTAATTAAACAAAATTAAATAAGTTTCCATCAGCAAAACAAAAAATTAAATAGATTTGACTATAAAAAAAATTGTAATTAGGTATTAAATTCTTTGATTCTTTCCTTTTAAAAAAACTAGATTGATTATTCACTTATTAAAAATTGATTATTTATTTCTAAAAATAATAAAATAATATGCTAACTCAATCTCATGGATAGCCCATTAGGCCCAACCTAGTAGCCTAGCCCGTTAAAGACAAAACGGGCATTGCCCATGGACAGGGTCGTGGGCTAGGGTTTTCTCTTTTAGCCCAGCCCAATTTGGCCCCTTAACTAGTTAATAGCCCATTATGTCCAGCCCATTGTGCCCTTGGGCCAAGTAAAAATGGGTCGGGTCAGCCCGACCCGGCCCATTGACGACCCTTAGACTGAAGAGAACCGAAATTGACCGAGTGGACCAACTTGGATTGAAGTAAACCTAATTGGAATGAATAGGATTGAAGTAGACCTAATTGGACCAAATAGAAATTTTTTAGGGAGAACAAATTATCTTCAACAAATTTTAGAGAAAAAATTATTCATTATATTACAATACAAAATAATTGTTTACTCCCATGCATCACATAGGTCCGCAACTAGTTACAGATAATTCCCTCTACCAAAGATAGGCTCAAGAATTTTTACATTTTCACAACTTAGATACAGAATGATGACTAAAATGGAAATGGGTTTGGCACTTAGTCACTAAAACAATTCTACAACATTAATTTATATATGTTTTTGTCTAATCAAGAGAGAGTGCACATAGCGTGAAATCCAAGCAACAAGGCTGAAACATCAGTATTACTTCCGGTGTAAAGCTTTTAAGCAGTGAATAAACAACACAGAAAATATTATGTTTCAATTACATTTTCTGAATAAAACAAACTAATTTTTTCTTCTTCTCTTAAAAAAAGCCACCTTTTGATCTAATGTTATGAAATGCCAAACCTTGCACACCATTATACTAAGAAGCATGGATACATCAAAATAGTTTTTTTTTTTTTTTTTTTTTTTTTTTTTTTTTTTTTTTTATCATATAAGATAAAAAAATGGGAGCTGGAATACATATAAGATAAGGTATTCATAAATTAAAAATTTTATTTTTATTATAGATACAGCTCATGTATGGCTTGATGCTGCACTGATATTGCATAGATACGGCACAGAAAACTTTGAAGTTAAAGGACTTAGCCAAGGATATAGCAGAATCAAGTGAAGGATCTGGTAACACAGTATATATATGCATACAAAGGTATGTTTGTATGAGCTTTTCAAGGTCTGTGACTTGTAAATTTAAATAACATTTGTTAGTAGACACTAGACAGTAGACATTTTCTTTACTTTTGTCACCGCTTTTTTGGCCACCTTGAATAATATAGCTCTAGTTGCTATTATATAATTGGAGTTTATATGCCATTACATAATTTAGACATGGCAGAATCTGAGTGTAGATAACAGAGGTTATGCTGCATGTTTCAGCAGGCAAACACAGTGGAAAACTGAAAATAATGTGCAAAGAAGTTTATACTTCTCAAGAATTCTATAGCTTCATCTAGGACAAGGTTCAGCAACTGGTCATAACCTTTCAAGGTCCCTGTGGCAGTAACAATAAATAAAAAGCTCAATCAGGTCACTCTAATTATGAAATCAAGGTCAAAATGAGAACGAAAAGTACATTACCATCGATCACATAACTACATAAAAAGTCCATGAAATATACTAGATTGAAGAATGTTTAACTTAATTAAACAAAAATGCAACAGTTTTTCAGTATGCATTAATTGTTGCATGACAGGGCTAACAACATAATTTGAGGGTTAAAGCATGGAAATGGAACAGAAGAGTTATGTTCAAATTGGTTTATAGAAGCTTGTGAAATAGCAATAATAATAGCTTGATCGAATAAAAAAATAATGGTTGATCCACAGTTTTACATGGAACATAGGAGTGGAACTGGAAACAGAAGTATCATACAAAATTATGCCAATTAATGCTTTCAATGTATATTATACAAGTTTAATTATTTATATTATCTAAAGATCTCAAAAAATTTGTGTCTTAGGTCATAAACAACCTCACCCCATACAATATAAATTTGTTAATACCAATTGATCTGATCACTTATTATTTCCCTCAGCTTTGGGACCATCTAAGGAGGAGCATTTTACCTTGAAAACAGATACTAAGATCATGATGAGCCCCTAATATAGCTTATTCATTTAACTTTTTAACTTATTTGCTTATGTACAACTTTTTAAAACTCACATTTTTTAGACACAACTATACTTTAAGCAAAAAGCAACATCCAAGCGCACTCCAAGTAAAATGCATGCTGTCTAAAACTCATAAGTCATAAATGCAAATGTCAAATTTTCTCTAATAAATACGTTATGTAGATATGTGTGGTAGCACCTGAACAATATTTTCCTGCATGAAAATCCAATTTTACAGAATCTACCCAAAAAAAAAGAACCTCTTGAAGACAATACTCTACATTGATAGTAATTTTTCCAAACACAAAGTTAATTGTGATTTCACCTATTCTTCCATTAACTGGAACACAAACTCTATGTTTTACTGGCATTAGAATATATTGAAGACAACACTCTATATTTCATAAGGCCCATATTGATTTTTAGAAACCCAACAAGCATTAGGGGGTATCAATTTTCTTTTTCCTGATAATAAGTATAGTAGGGGTAACAAATGCATGGCCAGCGCATTGGTTTCTTCTCTAACATTATGAAGTTGTGATACTGATGAATATTAAAATATACCAAAACTTGAGATTCCTGTTTAGAAGGAGAATGCATTGAACCCAATTTTATGAAATTTTAAAAAATAATATTTCAGCCTCAATATCTGATTTGCCAAAACTAGTAAAAGAACAAATAAAATCATTCAAATTGGAAAATCTGACAGTAATAACTTAAAGAGATACAGTTAATCATAATCTGGATTATAGCTACAGATTGAAAACTTGAAACTGCACATATACAGTTTTTTTTTTTTTGGTTGATAAGATGCACATATACAGTCTAAATGAGCATGTTTAACAAGATAATGAAGAAATAAAACCTTACCATACTATTTATTCTTTCACGAATAGAAAAGATTAAATAAGTAGTCAATGAAAAAAATGTAACCACAAACCCAATTAAAATAAGAAACGAAATGAAAATCGGAAAGGGTTTTGTAGAGTGGAAGAGTAGAAGGTATGGGAAGGTTTGGCGGGTTAACACGAGTGAGGACTTATTTTGTCTTTCTTTTTTATGATTTTTAATTTGATATTATTAAATGGTTTAAAGACTATAAATGGTAATAATTAGGGTAAACTACATATTTGGTCCCTATCATTTACACTATATTTCAATTTGGTTTCTAACTTTTTATTGTGTCAATTTGATCCATAAGATTTAGTTCAATGTCAATTTAGTCTATGTCGTTATTTCTTGAATGAAAATTGCTGACGTGACAAACGACAAAAAAAAAAAAAAAAAAAAAAAAAAAGGTTTATTGTCACATCAATGAAAACTAATTAATTAGTTTTTATTTTGACTGTTAGTCACGTCAGCAATTTTCATCCAAAAAATAATGGCATAGACTAAATTAACACGACTCTAAAATTTTAGAGACTAAATTGACACAATTGAAATATTAAAAACCAATTGATGTATGGTGTAAAAGATGGACTAAATACATATTTTACCCTGATAATAAATATCGATATATTTTGTACTATTTTTTAAGGGGTTTCTCTTGTTTGGACTTGTACTAGACTTCTATTTTTTCTTTTTGCTCAAAATGTCCTCAAAACCAATTTACTAACAAATGGTTGTTCTTCCTTAAAAAAAAAAAAAGTTGCCTACATTTTTTTTCCCTTTGTTCTCTTGAATATATCTATTCTCATTTTCCCACTAATTTTATACTCCCAATAACAAGTAGTTATTTCATTTTATATGTCTCTCCATCTTTATCATATTTTCTCTTTCTTCTTCAAATTCTAAAAAATCAAATCCATTCCTACACATCTATTCCCAGTTCCCACTAATTTCAAATGAAGACATTCACTCAAACTCAATTAAAAGGTATGAACATACCATTTGTTTTTAATAAATTTCATTATATTGCTTTCTCTTTTCTTTTGTCTTTCTTTTTCCAATTGCTAAAAAAAATAAAAAAAAAAAGCATGTCTAAGAGCATTTAAGTGGTGATCCTAAAAAATTTAGCTTTTAGCACTTCAAAAAGCTACTTTATCTATTTACCATCTCACTTTACAATACATCAACGTCAAATGTTTTATATTTTTACCACTCCATTTAAAATAATATAAACAACTTATTAAAATAATAATAAAAAAACCACCACAAAAACTTATAGAAACCAGCCACAAGTGTAAACAAAAGGAAAAAAAAAAAATGAAATGCATGATTTTCTCATGTAGCTTTCATTTCTCTCTCTCTCTCTTTCTCTCTCTTTTAATTTTTTTTTTTTATGTTCTTATATTTATTTGGTGAAGTACTTTGTGGGGTTAAGACCAATCCAGTCTGCTGATAAGAAAGACTCTTAAGAAGCTTCTATTTGGAAGTGAATTTTAGATTTCTTCAAGTCCTTGACAAATGGCTCTTTATCCTTCTTTCTTTATAAGAAAACCAAAGGGTTCTTTTTCAATACACTATAATTTCTATACCAGATAGTCAGAGACTATAATCTTCAAATGGAATCTTTATGTTATTATTTAAATAATATTTAACTAGTATTTTATATAATAATTTTTTGGGTAAATTTCACAAACCTACCTGAGGTTTGTGAAAATACCAATTAAGTCCAAAAAATTCTAAAACCCAGCCATTTGGTCCTTAAAAGACAATTTTGTCCTTTAACTTTCTTTCTCTTTTCCTATTCTGTCTCTGTTCCTTTCCCTCTCTCTTCTCTGAGTTCTCTCTCTCAAATCTCTCTCTAACCGGCAAAACCCACTGCCATACAAACCTGTCGCTAGAAAACTACCACCCAGCAAACTCATATCACCATGCCAGAAACTTACAGTTAGGGAAGAGCGTGGCGATGAAGGTTGTAAAGTGGGTATGATGGAGCAGATCAAGAGAGAAATCTCGGTGATGAAGATGGTACAGCATCCAAACATAGTCGAGCTCCACAAAGTTATGGCGAGCAAATTCAAAATCTACTTCGCCATGGAACTCGTTTGTGGAGGCGAGTTGTTCTAGAGAAGAAGTGGCGAGAGTCTATTTCCAAAAACTCATCTCCGCCATCGATTTCTGCCACAGCTTTGGAGCCTACCACCGATATTTCAAGCCGGAGAACTTGCTCTTAGACAAAGAAGGTAATCTGAAAGTCACTGATTTCAGTCTCAACGCTTTCACTAAGCATTTAAAACAAGATGGGTTGCTACACACAACGTGTGGCACACTGGCTTATGTAGCGCCAGAGGTGATTGGAAAGAAAGGCTACAATGGTGCTAAAGCTCTCTGGGTGGTTCAAGTCTGATGGTTGTGGGTGTGGGACCTGTGGGTGACATGAGTTTGTTGGGAGGTGGTTTTCCTAGCCAGATGTGGGTGTAGGTGATATGGGTTTGCTGGGCAGTGGGTTTTCTAGGCGGTAGTGGGTGTGGGTGTAGGTGATATAAGTTTGCTGGGTGGTGGGTTTTCTAGCAACTGTGGGTGATATGGATTTGTTCGGCGGTGGGTTTTGCCGGTTAAATAGAGATCTGAGAGAGATAACTCAGATTAGAGGGAGGAAGATAGAATAGAGAAAGTGAAAAAAAGTTAGGGACAAAATTGTCTTTTGAGTACTAAATTGGTAGGTTTTAGAATGTTTTGGACTTAGATGGTATTATCACAAATCTCAGGAGAGGTTTGTGAAATTTACCCTAATTTTTATTTTAAAAAATCCATTCTTTTTACTTTTTGATATGATTTTTTTTTTAGAAAATGTTAAAGTTATAACAAATTTTACTACAAACTAATGTTGTAACGGATGTGATCAGTGACATGAGACTTACAAAAATGCTAGAAATATTATAAAATTTACAACATAAGAATTACAAAGATATATCACCAATCACAAAAATTTATTCAAAAATGCATTTAATAGTTTGTTAAAGCCCACTTATCATATTTATTGTCACATCAAATTATAAAAGTTATGTAGTGAAATTTATAATATTTTTAACATTTTCTTATTTGAATTAGTTATGATTAGTAACACGTTTATTTGTAAGACCTATTTATTTAAATTTGTCTTATCTCTATTTCTAGTATTACTTAATTCTTTGGGCCTTCTTAATAGTGAAAAAAAATGTCAACTAAATTTTTTTTAATATCTCCTAAAAAAAAAAAAAAAAAAAAAAAAACAATTTTTGCCCCCCCAAATTTGGGGCCTTTCTCTAGTAAGGGGGCCCTAGGCAATGGCCTAAGTGGCCTAGGCCTAGGGCCGGCCTTGACTACACATCCTCTTGGAGAGGATCTCCCCTTAATGAATCCTCTTATTCCTTCTTATTTTTAGTTGGACATGCGATTCATGACTTTTTTATTTATTTATTTGAATGTCACATATGCCATATCTTACATCTAAATAAAAATTAAGGGATTTAATTGGAGGAGATATTATTCTAAAAAGATATTATCAACTTGCACTCAAAGTTAACGTATATTTCAATTTTTTTTTTTTATAAATTTACTTAAGATAAGAAATAAGGCCATAAACTTTTTAAACCATTTTAATTTACGGCCTCAACGAGTCACAATTAGCTCAAAGTAATAATAATTTATATAAGTCGATACCAAAACTTATCTAAAAGTCAAAAATCATTTCATTTGAAATTATAAAACATCCTATGTTAGGTTACACGTGTGAGTGAAGTCCCATATTAAATAGTGACGAGAATGCTCCACAACCACTTCACCAACCAAAACTAGTGGCAACCACAACCCACCGCAGGGAAAAAAATATCCCACAACCACCATAAAAACCTATAGAAACTAGCCACAACCACCTCCACTATCACTTCACCAACCAAAACTCCACCATCACTTCACTAATGGCAACCACAACCCACCACCGCGGGGGTGGGGGGGGGGGCGGGGGTGGGGAACCCACAACCCATCACTACTAGCCACCGCCACAACCAAAATCAACTACCACCACCACCAATTATACCACAACCACACCACCACTAACCACTGATCCAAACCATTGAAAACCAACACAGCCCAACCTCAACTCCACCGAAACCCAACCAAATAAAAAACCACAACACAAAGTCACAAACCCAGCAACACCCGAAACCCACCATAAAACCTAGAAACCCATGGCGACGATTCACCTAAAGAGCCAAAGAGGCACAAGAAAGGGGTAGAGAACCAAAAGAAAAAGAAAGGCAGAGAATGAAGAGAGAATGAAAAGAGAGAGGCTGAGAGGCTGAGTTTGAGAAGTGAGAAACAAAGAAAGACAGAGAGGAAGACATTTGGGTATTAAAAAAAAGTTTATGTCGGACCGTGAGTTATGCCATTCCACCTCAAGACCTATTGGTAATGAGGAAGACATACTCAAATCTTTTATGGCATTCGATATCACGCCATGCGGGCCTATTTTTAGAGTGGTTGTTGAGAGTCAAATTGTGGTCCCCCCCAACAATCCCTCCCTCCCAATGACACTCCCATGACTTGAACCCATAACCTTGACCCTGATACCATTTGTCGGACCGTGAGCTATGTCATTCCACCTCAAAACCAATTGGTGATGAGGAAGACATACTTAAATCTTTTATGGCATTTGACATCACTGCGCGCTGGCATGTTTTTAGAGTGGTTGCAGGGAGTCAAATTGCGGTTCCCCCAATAGTTTTAATTTTTAGCAGCCACCTACAGTAACTATTTCAAGTAAAAGTTTACTATAGTAGTGAGCCAAGATTTTTTTAACTATAACACTATTGTTGTTAGCACCATCAATGTGGACAATCTAATGGGGTTAGTATTAATCGATAAATATACCTAAGCATGTCAAATTTTTTTTTTGACTCTACAATTTTCCACATTACTAATTATTATACAGGGTAAATTACAACTTACTCATCTGTGGTTTGATTGAAATTTAAGTTGCTTATATGTGATTTGAAATTTGATATTTTACCCAATTGAGGTTTGTTTCAGTTAGATTTCCGTAATTCATTTCTATTAAAAATAAGACTAAATATGTAATTTTGTTCCACTTTTATATCTTTCCTAAAAAAACATAAAAATATAAGATCAAATAAAATAAAAAAAACTAGCGGAACACTTGCATTGTGGGATTTCAAATTAGATTTTTTTTTTTTTTTTTTTTTTTTTTGCATTTAACATTATTTTTGAAATATTTTAATTAGTTGTCATGTTTGCAAAACTATGTTGCAAACTAGCATCTCGAGACTCTAAGACTCGAGTTGCATGTGATGGCAGTCCGATGTGAAAAAAATCCATGTGAAAATCGAGTATTTAAAACTCGAGTTCCACATTCTCCACATTCCATGAACATACCTATTCTTCTTCTTCCTCAGTTCTTTTCTTCTTCCTTCCGGATTTGATTCTTCTTCTTCTTCTTTCTTCTTTTCTAGATCTTCATTTATAGAAATTGAGTCCCATAAGACTTGAGATCTATGTGTTAATAAAACCTCCAGATCGGCAAGTGGAACTCGAGCCAATAAAACTCGTGATGCTACTTTACTAAATCATTTCTAACGCATGCTAACTATCGCTATTGTCTTCAAAATGCATGCTAGCCTGCAAATTACCTCTTTCAAACCACAGATATGCAACTTAAATTTTAACCAAATCTCAAGTGGGTAAAATGTTAAATTTTAAACCACATATAGACAACTTAAATTCCAATCATACCAAAATTTGAGTAATTGTAATTTCTCTTGTTATCTGTATATATTAAGAGGATTCAGAAAGTTAGTTATTGCTTTTTTTCCTGTAAAAAATGCCCCTAAATTAATTAACCAACAACCTAAAATGGTGTCAAAATAGTAAATTAGCAAAAGAAAGTTAGTTATTGTTTTTTTTACTGTAAAAAATACCTCTACTTAAAACTTAAATAATGGCATTATTTATTTATTTTTATACAAGATAAAAACTCTACTCTATCTTAATCTAAGTGTATATATATGTGTGAAACTCTCTTCTAAAAACCTGAACTCCAATTGTTATTCTCCAGATCCCATCAGCAATTAAAACTTGTATATATTTATTTTTTTAGGTTTTACTTGTTTTTAATTTTTAAAAAAACATCCCGATTAACGATTGATTTCAAACGCACGGCCGCACAGCCCTTCACCCTCCCACCCACCCTCTCTCTCTCTCTCTCTCTCTCTCTCTCTCTCTCCCTCCCTGTCAGTCCCCTCAAACCCTTCTCTCTCCGCGCCGTTGTAATAAAAAAAAAAATACCGGTAAGTTTTTTATCACCGTTTACTGTAATAACTCACGGAGATACTGTTTTTTTTTTTTTTTTTGGTATTTGGTATTCTTGGCTCTTTTGTATAATTTTTGCTATGTTTGTTTGTTAATTTGTTAGGAATTTAAGCGTTTAAGGTGTGGATTTCAGTATTCTTGGTTATTTATATTTGTTGATTTGAGTTTATTCATTGTTTTGTTGAAACTGGTATAGAACTCAGTAAATATTATATGCCAGAATTTGGGAATCTTTTTTAAATGGGGTTTTTATTTTTTGTAATCCACAACTCTTTTGATTGATAGAACATTATTAGTACACACTGAATCTAGATTATGGGGAAATTATTATCTCATAATATCAATTTTTTTGTTGATTTGTTGCTTTTTTTTTTGTGAAAGCTTTATTGGGGCAGTTGTGTTGAAGGACATTTAAGGTTGATGACCTGAAAGTGGAAGCAATTGGACTTGTTTTGCATACGAATTTAGTGAGCTTTACTTTGTGATTTTGCCGAAGGAACTTACAGGGTATTATGATTGTTTGATCACGTTAGAGGTTTTCTCGTAATGCTATAAATATTACAGTCTACTATGTTTTCATATTTTTAATTTAACTTGAATAACATTGTTTTCTTGGGTGCATTGATGTGCTTGAATTGTTAAAGCAAAAGTTAACACTTCTCATTAATATTTTATATAAAATTAACTCAATAAAGTCGAATCTTCCACATGAAGAGTAAAATCAACTCAACTTTGTTTTCTTGGGCACTAATAGCAACTTTTTTCCTTTTTAGGTACAGTAATTCCTACCTTGGCACAAAATTCCCTCCAAATCGGTTTGAAGGAATCTCCTCCAACACGTGGAGATTAAGTAGACTCCAAGAATAACACAATTGATTGGAGACCTCGCCCTCATGAAGCGAAGGTCACTAAAGTGGGGAGTAAGGGGACGCAAGTACAATGCCTAAACTGTGATTTGATAACAAAAACACTTTCTTCAGGTTCTCCTCTTTCCTACGCCTTGGCACATTTCGTATATGTAAATTGTGTGTATGTATGTATATACATTGTTTATATGTTTACGTGTGCACACAAAGTGTTTGAGAAATTGGCTATGCAAAAGTTTTGGCTGTTATACTTGAGTATAAGATATAGTAATTGCAATTAGCATCTTTGTTGATGATAGCTTGGTTCTGATATATAGATTAATCATTTTAAAGGGGTTTATGTACATTTGAAGAAATCTTGATTCCTTAAATCTATATGTAGTCTATGAACGAAGACCCAATTCCTTTTAACTTTGGATTTCACATTTGTTGGAAAATCATCATGCTTTATTGCACCCCCAAGTCAATGTTTCATTCATTTCAGGCCAAATGAATATTGTCCTTATTCAGTTAGAATAAGACCCAAGTTGCAAGAGCCTTGTAGCTTAATTGGTTGGCAATTCTAGTATTTCCAACTATCAAATTATTACTGCTTATGTTTTTGCTACAAGTTGTATAATAGATTAATCCTTGCAGGTGATTGAGAACATTAATTTTGGAGGCTGGCGAAGAAGTTGCAATGGGCACTAAAGAGACACCACAAAAAATTGGCCTTCCACAAATTGTGAAGTTGGATATGGGATTGAAATTGGTAACTATTCCTTATTTTTGAAATTTTATTAATGAACAAGCGATGTTATT
Organism: Quercus aquifolioides; assembly: GCA_019022515.1. NCBI lineage: Eukaryota > Viridiplantae > Streptophyta > Magnoliopsida > Fagales > Fagaceae > Quercus > Quercus aquifolioides. Next base: position 7,660,420 of record CM032326.1, read on the forward strand.
GATTACCTAGTTGATTCATGGATTTGCTTCTTTAAATTGCATTATGGTGAACATTCTAATATGAGACTAATTCATGTTCCAAGCGACTACCGAAGGATAATGGCAATTTGTCTAGTAGAAATCTTAGAGGATTATAGGAATATGTTTCATTAGCTCATGCTAAATATTTGGAGAAATTTAAAGTAGTTATAAAAAACACTTAGGAAAGTGCAGAAACCACTACATGACAACTCAAATGATTATCTATGTATGTTTAGATCTCTTGGTGATTAAAAATGCGGAGTAAGTAATTTAATAGTTAATTACACAAAATAATAATCTATAACCCAACGGTATATGTATATATATTCACAATATAATAACTCAGCAGATTATACATATATACCGTAGATAAATATCTAAGTAATAAGAAATTTGGTTACACCCAATTGGTCTTATGGTACGGTTTGAGGGTGAGGGGAGGGGTTCGGGTAGTAAATTAGAGATTTCTAACCATTTCAAAAATCGAAAGTGGTGACACATAGAATGGTCATGAAGTGGAAAACCAAAGGAAAACCTTTTCAGTGGAAAAATCACTACCTGGACAAGACTATTGCATTGAAATAAAGGGACAGTTACATGGTCAGCGACTTATGAAACGTTTGCCTGGCCTAGACCATTGCAACCATTGCAAACTCCCTGCTTGGCTTCCTACTGCAGTAGTCCCAGATTCTCCAGAATCCTTGTATAGTTGTCTTTTCTTAACCAAAACTTTTATTAATCTAAGAAGCTCTTGAAGGTTTTCCTTAGTGAGCCCCCACTGGATTTTAGCTCTATGGTTTCAACTGCACTTTGCTCACAATGAGATTGAAATATAGGTGGGGTAAATAAATGAGTTCCATTTTTTATTAGATGATTTTTAATTATCAAAAAAATAAATAAATAAATAAATGAGTTCCATGATATTGGCTTGATTAATGAAGTGTAAAAGGATGATCACGATCAAGAATACAATAAGATGAGGGAGGGGGAATATTTGTTGTTTGGCTCTCAAAAGCTCTCTCTCTCCCTCTCTCTCCAGATGGAAAAACTCTCTCTCTCTTAGATGGAAAAATGAAATGGCTGAAGTTCTAAAGATTTGGTTTTGTTCTCTATGTGCTTTCTCCAAATGGCAGCAGCCAACTTGAAGAATCTTTTTTAACCCCACTGCATGCATTAAATGAACTTCAAATTAGTCAATTCTGCTCGCTGAAAACTAAAGGCTTCCAGCGGCTTCCTTTACACTCTTTGTGGAATTCAAAAACTTAATGGCTTGCTCTAGCAGGCTTTAATGGCTTAAGCAAGGAGGTCTCAATTGCTTTTAAGCAGGCCAAAAGCAATTTTTTAAGCAAAATTCTAAATGAATAGTAGTCTAACTGGGATCTCAATGGACTGAGTTTCTATAGGGATCTATTGAACTGTGGCTCTCGATCAATCGAGAATTTGTTGAAATATGTCTCTCTCTACTGATTGAGGAACTATTGAGGATAAACTGATTTCACTTTATTTTATTGACCCAGGAATAGAAACACTTATTCTAAGTACACTCACAAATATCAGCCAACTAAAATTTTAACACTATGTAATGGTTATGCTGACTTTAAACTTAATGGGTCATGTGATTAAAATAAATGTGGATGGTCATTTAATTGGATAAGTTTTGGTCCCTTGGGGAAGTGGTAGGGAAGACTCAAATTAGTGACCTTCGCTTTGTGAGGAAAAGTCTCTGGTCAATTGTGCTATCTTTGGAGTCTACTTAATCTCCACGCGTTGGAGGAAATTCCTTCAAACCAATTCGGAAGGAATTTTGTGCCAAGGTAGGAATTACTACATTTCAAAGCCCTAAAATGATGGGCTTTTAGAACTCTTCTATGCTTTCTGCTTGATTAGGTGGTTTCTTAGCAGATCTCCGGGGTTTTTTTTTTATAATTATTTTTTTAGTAAATTTTATTTTATTTTAAACTTGTGCTTTCTCCCAATTAGTTTTAAATTGGGTGACCAGAGGCTATAAAATGCTTGAGACACACTAACACAAAGTACAATCAAAGTAATCAGTATCGTTATTATCTTATACTTAGGAGTTCTGCATGCATTGGGTATCAATAAAGGCATGAGGTTTATGTGGGCTAATATACTGCATACTTGTCTTATCTAGAGTGCCAAAGGTCATATGGAGTTTTTGGGTTATCTTTCACATCCATAGAATAAACACACAAGTATGGACACAATAAGGCGGGTAATTATGTATGTAGGACAGGTCCTAAGTACAATACATTCTCCACTTTGCTGTTATTGTCAATTCTCCAAACTATGTTCAAGATGAATTTTTTGAGCATGACAAATACAATCTACTAACATGCAGGCTGAACAATGGGTTAATAATATGACTAAAGCTGCAGAGAATGAACAGCCAGAAGTAGAATCAGAGGGTCAACCTTATAGGTCAGTATAAGTGTATAACCATCTTTGCTGTCTGTTATGGCTATTATTGTTAATGGGAAATTGTAAGTTGTTCACCACAACCCTTCACATTTTCTTGTAGGCTTGGATTGGGTGCGAAGCTCTCACGCCAACCTAAACATGGGCCTTCAAACGATCCACTTGAAAAGAAACTACGTGCTAAGTTAAACACTGGAAAAAGAAAAGCTGCTATTAGTGCCAAGGAATATACTCAATCTGCTAGAGATGGAGGTGATAATGAGGATGACGATGATGGGGATTTAGACAGCAGAACAAGTGCATTTGACAAGAAGCGAGCAAGAGCTCCTATGACTGTATTTTCACAGGCAAATAAAAAACACAAGTAACTATTTTTCTGTGTTTGTGGAGTCCTTGAGGGTTGTCATTTTTGTTATCTGTCACATATCCTTTTTTTTTTTTGGGAATGTCACATATACTCTTTCTGTGGAAGATTTATCTCTATTGAGTTAATTTTATGTAAAATATTCATGAGAGGTGTTAAAACTTAAAAGTGCTTTGAAATCACTCTGATGGACAAGCATTGTGTAAAAGTTTACATGCTATCTATAAAATTCTGGAAAAAGAATTCATTGTCTTCTTTTTTTTTTGATAATCTGCAATAACATTAAACCAGATAAGGAGAACAAGGAAGGTAATCCGCCCTACAAGCAGACTCTAAAACAGCAGGGAGATTACCATTATTGAAAAAGGACTAATATGAGGTTAGAGCAAATTTGGCAGCTTCATGTGCTGCTGCGTTGCCTAATCTCCTAACCCAACTAAACTTAACAGAGATAAAACTAAAAGAAAGACTATGGATAGTGCTGATATTGGTGCTGATCAACCAGTCTGGTATGGTGTCTTCAGTTGATAAGCAGTCAAAACATGCTTTAGCATCACCCTCGAAAATCACAAGGGTCCATTTTTCCCGGTTGGCAATCTCAACTGCCCATAGCAAGACTGCTGCTTCGGCTTGGAGGGGGGGACATGAGGATTGGCATCTCCCCCAAATACTGATCACTTCTCCTTTATGATTCCGAGCGATAACACCTAGAGCTGAGGTAGAGTCGGAGACAGTAGCGTCAACATTAATCTTGATCCATCCTGTGGGAGGTGGGGACCAGGTAGTGACAGCTTCAGAAGAAGGCTTAGGAGGAACATTAGCAAACAGCTTGGAGCTTTCTAAGAACTTGGATTGCACAGATTTTGCTAACTTATGGATGTCTACGTGGTCTTCTTGGTATAAAACACAATTTCTAATATGCCAAATCTCATCCACAACGAGGGCCATATTTAAGGTGATAAGCCACGCTTCTTGAGTAGGGATAGCTGAGATAGGAGGCTCCAAGATTAATTTTATGATATCCCCATGTGATTGGACCCCCTCCAAGTCAGCTTTGAACCCCTAGCAAGCTGAATGCCAGAGACACCTGGAAATGGGGCATACAAAGAAGAGATGCAAACTTGATTCTGTACCACTTTTGCACATGGGGCAGGTAGGGTCAACATGTTCCAATCTAGTTGAAAGATTTACTTTGGTGGGGATCGAATTTGAGCCTATCCTCCAGAGTAGCATTTTGATTCTCTCTGGCAATCTTGTCTTCCACAGCTTCTTCCATAGACCTTCAGAGGGGTTGGGACTTGGCTCATAAGCAATAGCTTCCTTATAGGCTGATTTAGCAGAGAACCTCCTCTTGGGATCCAAAATCCACATAAGTTTGTCCTGCATAGGACTGACATGTAGAGGAATTTTTAGTATGGCATGAGCTGAAGCCTCATCAAATAACTCATAGATGAGCCTTGAATTCCAACAATGAGTAGAAGCATCAAAAAGCTGTGATACTGAAAGAGGAGTGTGTCTCATAGAATCGGTTTTGGGAACAGGCTTAAAACCATGGATCCAAGGAACCCACGGATCAGACCACACACTAATAGAAGCACCATCTCCAATGAGGTAACATGCTCCCTTGACATCACTAGCTGTATAGTAAACGTTATATGTCTTAATACGTTTCTTTTGTAAACATGACACAATTTTAAAATCTATCCCTGCCTCCAAGCGGTCCAAAAGCTTAATAGGTTCCCCCGAAATTGTGGCCTTCCAATATGTTGAAAAATTTTGGGCAATACTGAAGAATAAACTCAATTCAATGAACATTAATCCCAATCAAATTAGGTGTGGATATGAGTTTAATATCTAATTGAATGGATGACTTGTATTTTTCTGTCATTTTATAACCTTATTAAATCATGTTATTTAGCTAAGTCTTGTAGCTCAATTAATACTTTTTAGCATTTTTAACGGAAACATTCAGAGTTCAAATCTCCCTTCCCCAACTATCAGATTATTAAATAAAAAAAATTACACTATTTATTCCCTCCCTAATCAACATATTATTCTTCATTACTTTAATAACTAGTATTTTAGGCTTTTATCTATCTCCTTTAATTTTCTTAAAATTAATTAATTCACTCTTTCTCAACATTGGATTGATTGCTTTCAATTGCATATGCCCAATCATTTTAAACTTATGCATATGCTTCCAATTGCATGTGATTCTTCTTTATCTTTTCTTCAAGAGGAAACACCTTCACCTTGAACTTAAGTTTTCATTCTTGATCCATCTTTCCTAGAATACCTATTCGTCCATCATAATGTTCTCATTTTGGTTATGCTTATTTCAAGAACATGTAACTTCTTAACAGACCAACAATTTGTGCCATAGATCATAGTAGGTCTTATACAGTTTTATAGATATTTTATGATTACACCATAATTCTGATTAGGGGTGCGCATAGAACTTGATAGCTTGACCCAATCCAATCTAGATGCAATGAATTTGTTTTTCTTGGGTTTGCTGGGTGTATATTGAGTTGAGTTTTTCTTAAAAGTATAAGTTTATTTATTTCTTTTTTCAATATAAGAAAATAGTATCTTAGCCTTTGGCCAAATTATTTCATTTACTATCTATGAGATATCCCAGAAATCTCATGGACCAATAATATGGTGGATGAAATTCTGTATTGTACTACAACTGCAAAAAAATGATTTATTCTCACGCATCGCGTGGGTTTGCGACTAGTTTAAATAAATCTAACGTGACTCACAAGGTTTTCAAATAATAATAGTCAAGCTTTTCATATAATATCAAAATCAAATATTTAAAGAATATAAAAAAGTTTCTTCATTATAAGCATAGTTTGATATTCAAAACTATTTTTGGTATAACCCCAAAATAGTAAACACCACTTACCATATTCGCTTTGCAAGACCAACAACCAACGACTTTTGATTCACCTCCATCAATTACATGAATCTTCCACTGTTCTAATGCTTTAATGGTATAAATATTGACACACTAAATATTTCTCAATTTTTTCATTGATTTACGTGCTTTGTGATCCAATTGTTCTTTTCCCCTAATGAATAAGCTGGATAAAAAATAGATCAATAAAGTCAACAATTTTTTTATTTTATTTTTTTATGAAAGAAAAAGTAAACACCTATTAGATTTAGAATATTGCTAGACCTTGAATAATTCCAAGATTGTGGGGATAATTTGAAAGGTCAACGCATAGATAAGAGATCAAACGTGCGTGTGTGTGGTGCAGCTTAACGAGGGGAAGCTTATATATAACTTATATACTTGACATCATTATTAATCTGCAGCAATAATGAGCAGTACATTATGATAAAATTTTAATCTTATTGAGTGAATACAATCGTGGACACATGCATGTAGAGGAATCCAGGTCCCATACAATAACATCAAGACCAAAACATAAGCTGTGGTTGACTCTGCTTACCATGAATATTCCATGAATTATTTGAAGCAGAAACAGCACGTTAAGAGCACTAAATCATCACAAAGTCAATGAATAAAATTTGATGTCTTGTTATAAATAGCAGAATAGCGAAAAGTCATTCTTCACAGTAAGCAAAGAAAGCATAATAAAAGGACTCTTTTAAGTTCATCTTGTTATAAATATGTTCCACATACCAGTAGATTTGTCATAATACAGTTTAACATTTATACTACTGAGTGCATCAATTATAAACTCCTAATTCTATGGCTTTACAACTATCATATCTTCTCTCCTTGTTGCTTCTTGTTCTGTTGCTGCCATATTCCACCACTGCTCAAGCGTCCAGCAACCAATCTCTAGGCTCATCCCTTATTGCACAGGAAAACGGCTCTTACTGGGCATCGCCTTCTGGTGACTTTGCTTTTGGTTTCCAACAAATTGGAAATGGAAGCTATCTACTAGCCATATGGTTTTTTATTTATTTATTTATTTTTTATTTTTATGGTTCATTAATATTAGATTCTTAGTATTTTGCACTCGTTAACTCACTTGACATAAAGATTAAAAAACTTAAGTGGACATATGACACAAACTTAAGTTGATAATTATGGTGTGATCCATACATAAATTTAGATACATGGTACAAAATTGTATTCTAATTTCAAATTCTAATTAAACTTTCTCTGAGCTTTGCTTATTAATATAAATTAGCCGCGAACTCGCGCGTTGGGCGTGATAATTATTTTTAAGGTGATTTTATTAATATATTTTTTACAATTTAAATTAATTTAATAAATAATAATGTATTTCGTAATCATATTTCTATTTATTATAGGAAAAATCATAAATGTAATATAAGAACAATCATAAATCATAAATATAAATTTTGTAGTACCAAAATGAAAACAATACGATTTTTTTCAGAAATTCAAAATGCAAGTTAATGAAAATATTCATTTTTTAATAAAACTTATTTATTAGATTTTGTGAATCATTAAAAAGAATATTAAGTTTGGAAATTATTTTTTTAGTTTTAAACAAACTTTTTCAAACCTTAATTATTTTTTTTGCCTGTAATCCAAAACACCGAAAAATGTAACTAAAAAAATTAATAAAACTTAATAATGATTAATTGGACTAATTAGGAAAACAATTTGTTGTTGATAATATATCAAGGTTATTTTCTTTGCAGAAAATTGTAATTTCGTCCACCCAAAACATATTATCAAATAAACAATTGTTAGTTGTAGGGTTAGGATTTGTGGCCCAAGCCCAAAACAATGAATTTGTAGAGCGTGGGTGATAGAGCTAGGTTGGTTATGGAATTTACAACAGTTAACTATAACCTCCAAGTATAATCCAGCATAAAGATATACGTAAAGACGAAATGAATTAAAGTTCGAAGAGGTTTATGATGAATTGAATAGTGATTACAGTTCTTAGAGCTACAGTAAAGCCTTCCTTTTTTCTCTATTGCCTTTCTTCCGATCCCCCCCTAATCAGGAGCCCTTCTTCTTTATATAGCATCCTTCCCCATCATCCCCATCGTCCACTTGTTCTTCATCTGTGTACCTACTTGAGTATATGTCACGTCATGTATCTTCTTTAGCTCTTTGTGAGTGGCGGTAGTTGAGGTTACACTGTTCAGGGGTCTTCTTCACATAAATGCGGCCAGAAAAGTTGCTGCAGTGGATTAAATACGGTGGTAGTAGCTTTTCCTTTAGATATTTCTTCGTTCTTATCATCTCCAAACATACCCAAAGCTTATCTTTATCATTGGGGTTGCTAGGAAGATCATTTGGACCTTCCACACGTTTGATTGATCAAGACTATTCGTATCCGAGGAGAATAATCTCTTCGGAGCACTGATAACCTCTTCGGATTGTACTCCTCCTTCATTTTCAGGTGCCTTTTTTCCAGATGGACTCCATCTCAATCGGTTCCTTCTCTTCAGACACACAGTAATCTTCAAATAGGGCCCTAGGCCCACTACGTAAGGTTGGGCTTTTACCCCCCAAAATAGCCCCTCAAAATTTTAATTTTTCCCTAGCATCCGAGGAGAAAAAATAGGATTTTGATTTGTCACGAAGTAAAAAGCTTGAAAAAACACACAAACATCTGAACTTGCACGTGTGTAGGCATAGATGCAAGTGCTTCATCATTGCTGCTGTTGTTTTAGTATTCCCAAAACGCTATATTAATTACTCCAGGCGGCATTTTGTCCCTTGTATCCAACGGTGGGTTATTGATCTAACGGATGTGGTTCTTCCTCGAGATTTGGGCGAGATGACTTATACCCTTTCACCTGTCCCCATATATAAACCCTCAGAGGAGGTTATTTCTTCCTTACTTTACAAATTCTCAAACTATCTAGCAAACTCAAGCACTTAAATCCTCCAATCTCTTTCAATCATCAGCCCTAGTACTTCCCAGGGTCCGCAAAAAGTCCTTCAGTGAATTCAAAGATTATTTTCCAGTTTAGTCTGTGTAAGTTTCGACATCTTTAAATCCATCATTCTCTTCTCGGCCAGTGTTCTTGGCCTTCCAACCCTTATCTCCCAGTTATTGGCTTGAGCCTTTCTTAAAAATGGGTAGATTTCAATACCTCGTCGATAGTCCTGCCCTCATAGAAGAATTTAAGCAAACCTATGATATACCACAGGGGGTAAATCTGAGGTATTGTCCTCCAGAACAGATATTAACCGACCGAAGAGTGAGGGATTCATAATCCCCATGATAACATTCATTGAAGGGGGAATGACTTTTCCCATGGGTTCTATCACCGTGAACTACCTTCGCAATCACAGACTTTCCCCCGAGCAGTGCGTGCCCAATACCTTTAGGATCCTAGGAGCCATTGATGCCCTGAACCTTCATCTAGGATTATGACTGACCTGGCGTGACGTGGTACATATGTACGAGTGTCATGGCCAGAAGGGAGCGGGATATTACCTTAAATCCCAGTCTGACACCGTTAGACTCCTCTCCTGCCTTCCCAAGTCAAATAAAGGGATGAAAGACGACTATCTGATCGTCTTGGGCGCGTGGCATGACGGCCTTCATTGCCCGACCCAACCAGGAGAGCCAGGTGTGACTTCCTAGACTTAGGATCTCTAACAGTAGATTTAGGGTCTTCATTTTTTACAATCTGTCTTCTCTTTCATATCATTATTTTCTAGTTCTCTGACCAAGTTTTTTTTGTGATGTTAACAGAAAAGGATCACGTTTCTCCTCGGCTTAGCCTCACCAACGCGGCCGCGCTTAATTATTTATTACGCTCGGAGATTTTTGTGAGTGAAGACGGACAGCTTCGATTCGTTCCTCTCATCCTCGGTTACACACTAAAATCAACTGATATTCAGCCGGTCGGCAACGCCATCACACAAGGTGACCATCGGCTCAAGCGAATAGACGTCGCTCGGCGTGGTTTCTTAGCGCCATACGACCTTGAACCTGTACCACATCCGAATCCGCAGGGTGTGCCACTGCTTGTCCAGCCAGTTTAGCAAGTTCTCCCTGAACCAGTAGTTGCAGGCAAAAGAATTGGCTCTTAGACCTCTTCGCTCGAGGAGCAAATAGAAAAATTTAAATTCGAAGGAGAAGCTTCAGGAGGGGTTCAAGTGATACCAGACTCGGACGCCGAGGAGGAAGCTGATAGGCAATCCAGTATCCATCCTCCCATTTTGATAATTGCTCTTCCAGAAGACTCTTCGGAAGCAGAAGACATGTCAAACCTGAAGGATCTGATGAAGAACAGAGGCAAGAAGGCCGAGTCGAAAGGGACTGGCACTTCCCAACCCATGGTGAGTCTGCCTCCACCACCACCTCAGGTTCTTGATCCCGGCTTAAAGCCCTTGCCGGATCTGAGGAAGAAGAGGCCCCTCCTTGAAACTGAAGAAAGGGAGGTGGTGCCACCAAAAAAGACCAAGCAACAGAAGGTGGCGAAATACCACCGGAGCAAGAGGGCCTTATCTACTGAGAGCCGAGATGACCTTCATGTTGCTGATGTGCGCCGAACGCCCCGAACATGGTCTCCCAAGTTGGAATTGGACGGCGCTCCCATTCCTTGGGATACTTCCCTCAGAAACTATAACGGGGGGAAAGCAGGAGTCGTTGCTGAAGCTTTGGAGCAACCACTGCTCCTCCCCCGAGACATGGATTCATACAGGCGCTTCAGCCAGTATGAACTCTTCTTGTCCCTGAAAAGGGATTTAGCCATGGTAAGTGAGTTAATCCAGCTCTTTAGTTTAGGATGTTGATTTTTTGTTTGCTTTATTTTGACTTTTTCATTTTGCCATGCAGATTACCCAGCAAGTCTTCGTGGCTGAAGAGTGGAACAAAAAGACATATATCGAAGCCCAAGCAGAGGCCCACTCTCGGTCCGAGGCAGAGAAGTCTTTGGGCAATCTGAAGGAAGACTATTTTCAACTATCTGAGTAGCTCAAAGAGGTGACTAATCAACGAAATAGTCTTGATGCGGGCCTGAAGAATGCTGAGAAGCAGGCCGAAGACCAACGCAAGCTGTTGAATATGACTGAGATCAATTTGGCAACTAAGAAAGCACTTGTGGAGGAACTTTGAGTTGAACTTCAAAAAGCCAGGGAGACTGCCAAGCTGGCTCAGAAGAATGCTCAGCTGGCTAAGGAGGCAATCGAGACTGAAAGAAAAGCAACATATCAGTTGGGGGTGGAGGAGACCCAAACCAGCCTCATTGAGCAGTTTACCTCGGTCGGCCGAGACTACTGTGATATAACGTGGGGAAAGGCACTGGACGCTGCTGGGGTCCCTGCGGACTCAAACCTAAGACTGCCTAGGAGCATATATTACGACCCTAATATCCGAGAGCTCCCAGGGTCTGATCCCCCTCCTCCAACACAATTCCAGGAGGCTTCAGAGCAATCCTTGGTCAGCCAAGTTCCTCCAATCAACCTCGAGGCCTCAAGGAGTTTGGTCAGCCTGGTGATCAGAGCAAGCCAGCTGAGGATCCCAAGGTATCTGGTCAGCCTGGTGATCAGAGCAAGCCAGCTGAGGCACCCAAGGATAAGGGTGAGGGCTTGGGAAAAAAGAAAACCCCTTCAGAATCTAAGGACCAAGTCCCAGAAGTTGCTGCAACTCAGTCCAGTCAGGCTGCCGACCCTTTGGTCCCTCAAACGAAGACTTAGATTTCTAGGAGTTTTTTTTTTTTTTTTTTTTTTTTTTTTTTGTACTTGTATTAGTTTTTCTTTTATGTAAGGGATTGTAAATTATTTTCTTTTGATCAATGAAACAGTTTCCCTTTTATTTCTGGTGTCTTCGTTGCATATCTTATGACTTATTATTGCTGCAAATAACTATACTTTGTAATTATGGTAATGTAGGTAAACTTAACCACCATATCATGCTGACGATGTACATAACCAAAATTGGTACTGAAAAGAACAGTTTGTATAAGAATTACTAATAAGCAATGAATGCAACGAGTGATATGAAAGCTTCACAGGTCTTTTCAAACATGCACAGAGAATGTTATTACTCCTTGGTTTTGAATAAAAAATTACTAAGAAGGCCTATCATAAGTTAGAGTTAATTTAAATACATTCGAGAATTTCAGGCATGACTCATTTCAGAGTTAAACTTCAATAATAATAACTATACAGAGGTGTTGACTAACCCATATTATCTGGTCTGAGGACTACAGGTATGATTGGATTTGAGTTTAAACACTTATAGAACTGTGAAGGAGTATTAACTAACCCAAAGCATTTGGTCCAAGGACTACAGACATGTTTGGATTTAAGTTTAAACGCTTATAGAACTGTGAGGGAGTGTTAACTAACCCAAAGCATCTGGTCCGAGGACTACAGGTATGTTTGGATTAAGTTTAAACGCTTATAGGACTGTGAGGGAGTGCTAACTAACCCAAATCATCTGGTCCGAGAACTACAGGCATGTTTGGATTTAAGTTTAAACACTTATAGAACCGGTAAGAATGATAAATTGTCATGGTGATTGAAGAAAACATTCAATTAATAATAGTACCTTTTGAGGTTATTTACATTCTAAGGGCGCAATATTACATGACTATCTAGGTCTTCTAGGAAATATAACCCAATGCCAGCCCCTGAAATGATACGATATGGCCCTTCCCAATTGGGTCATAGCTTCCCCCAAGCTAGGTTTTTTGCAGTGCTCACAACTTTCCTAAGTACCAAATCACCAGGTTCTAGAGGCCTTAGCTTCACATTGGCATCATAGCCTTGCTTGAGCTTTTGTTGATAATGTGCTAATCGAATCATTGCATTTTCTCTCCTTTATTCAATCAAATCTAAGCTCTTTTCTAGCAGCTCATTGTTGCTAGTCGGACTAAACGAGATGGTTTTCAGAATTGGGAAGCCAGTCTCTAGAGGGATAACAGCTTCAGCCCCATAGGTCATCGAGAAGGGGGTCTCTCTAGTAGATCTGTGAGGCGTAGTTCTGTAAGCCCAAAGTACGTGTGGCAATTCTTCCACCCACTTGCCCTTCGCATCGTCCAACCTCTTCTTTAATCCATTAACTATGACTTTGTTAACCGCTTCTGCTTGCCCATTCCCCTGGGGATAGGCAGGGGTGGAGTATCTGTTTGTGATCCCTAGTTCGCTACAATAATTCTGGAATGCTTTGGTGTCGAACTGTAGGCCATTGTCCGAGATGAGAGTATGAGGAACTCCAAAACGAGTGATAATATTCTTCCATATAAATTTCTGCACATTTGCGTCTCGGATGTTGGCTAGAGGTTCAGCTTCAACCCATTTGGTGAAATAGTCTGTGCCGACCAGAAGGTACTTCTTGTTTCCTGCGGCTTTTGGGAATGGACCCACTATATTCAAGCCCCATTGAGCAAATGGCCATGGACTAGATAGTAGGTTGAGGACTCCACCTGGTTAGTGTATGTTTGGCGCAAATCGTTGACATTGATCGCACTTCTTAACATATTCATGAGCTTCTTTTTGCATGTTCGGTCACCAATAACCTTGAGTAACGGCTCGGTGAGCTAAAGACCTACCTCCAGTGTGGCTCCCACAGATTCCTTCATGCAATTTCTCTAGTAGCAACTCAGCCCGCTTCAGGATGCATGCATAATAGGTACGGTCCTGAATAGGAGCATTTGTATAATTTGTGGTCCTCGGATAGCCAAAATCTGGTCGCCTTCCTCCGAATTTTGTCAGCTTCCCCTTTTTCTTCAGGCAAAATATCTTCTTTTAAGAATTTAATTATAGGATCCATCTAGCAGAGCCCGGTCTTGACTTGGTGAACTTGGACTACATCTCTTCTTGCCTCGGTAGACCCATGCAAGTCCTCGACAAGGATAACTTTCGGCAAATTTTGCGCCGAAGAGGTAACGAGTGTGGCCAAAGAGTCAGCATGTGCATTACCATTTCTGGGGATGTGCAGCAAACTGAAATATTCGAATTCCGATTGCAGACATTTAACTTGGCTCAAGTATCCCTACATTCTCTCATCCTTCGCCTCAAACTCACCTTGTACTTGACCCACGACTAACCTTGAGTCCGATAACAACTCCACTGTCTTTCCTCCCATTCTTTGGACCATAGTCATTCCCATCAGTAGGGCTTCGTACTCCGCCTCATTATTTGTTGCCAAGAAATCCAGCCTTAACAATTTTTCAATGACGATTCTTTCGGGGGATATCAGCACTAGCCTCATTCCAGAACCTTTCTGGTTCGCTGCACCATCCACGTACACTTCCCAGTGGGAAGGGCATTGTTGAGAAATCATGCTAACCAATTTATCATCCATGTCTTTCTCTGCCGTTACTTCTTCTAAACTAGGTTCTGTGAACTCGGCCACAAGATTTGCAAGGATCTGCCCCTTGACTAAAGTGCGAGGCATGTATTTGATGTCGAAAGCCCCCAGGATAGTGCCCCACTTGGCTATTCTTCCCGTGTAGTCAGCACTTCGAAGTATGGTTTTAAGCGGGAGTTGTGTAAGCACGACGACCGTATGTGCTTGGAAGTAATGAGGCAACTTTCGTGTACCGAGTACTACTGCCAAGATGGCCTTTTCCAGCGGCAAGTACCTAATCTCGGCCTCATGTAACGACTTACTCACATAGTAAACTGGCCTTTGCACGCTTTGGTCCACTCGTATCAGTACCAAACTTACGACACAGGGAACCACAGCAATGTAGGCAAACAGGACCTCATCTGGCTCAGGACTGGACATAATTGGTGGCCGAGCCAAGTAGTCTTTGAGTTGTTGGAAGGCCGAAGCACATTCTTCAGTCCATTCAAACCCTTTCCACTTGTTGATCAGTGAGAAGAAAGGTTTACATCTATCTGCTGACCGAGAGATGAATCGGTTCAGGGCAGCTGTCATTCCTGTCAATTTCTGAACTTCTTTCGGATTCCGAGGAGCTTGTAGATTTTGGATGACCTTTATCTGATCGGGGTTAACCTCAATTCCCCTGTGTGTCACCATGTACCCCAAGAACTTGCCTGAGCCTACACCGAATGAGCATTTGGAAGCGTTTAGACGTAGCTTGTGCCTTCTTAGGACTTCAAAAGTGTTGTCAAGGTCCTTTACATGCTCGGAAACGACTTTTCTTTTTACCACCATGTCATCTATATAAACTTCGATACTTTTGCCCAGCTGTGACTCAAACATCCTCGTCATCATTCTTTGGTAAGTAGATCTTGCATTTTTCAGACCAAATGGCATCACTTTATAATGGTAGTTACCAATAGGGGTAACAAAAGCAGTCTTCTCCTGGTCATCCGGGGCTAACGGTATTTGGTGGTAGCCTTGGAAAGCATCCAAGAAACTCATCCGAGGATGGCCGACAATGGCATCTACTAGCTGATCAATTTTCGGCATAGGGAATGGGTCCTTAGGACAAGCCTTATTTAAGTCTATGAAATCTACACAGACTCGCCATTTCCCGCTCTTCTTCTTCACCACCACAGTATTTGCTAACCACTCGGGGTAAAAAACCTCTTTAATAGCTCCAGCTTGTTTGAGCTTTATTACCTCTTCTTTCACTGCATCTGCATGTTCCTTAGATGGGCACCGAGGAGGCTGCTTCTTGGGGATAATCAATGGGTTGACTCTCAGATGATGGCAAATGAATTCAGGATCCACTCTTGGGGCTTCATAAGCATTCCAAGCAAATACGTCAAGATTTCTCTTAAGGAACTCTATTAGCTCTTCCTTCTCCCGAAGAGGCAACTGAGATCCGACTTGAAAGAATTTTTCAGGATCTTCTCCAATAACAACCTTTACTAGATCTTCACATCGAGCACCCTCGTCCGGATCTTTGGCGGGCAATACCCGATGTTTTAGCTGCTATAGACCCCTTTCGACCTTGGTTGATGACTCGGCTTCGGGCCTATGCTGGATGGCAGACACCAAGCACTGTCTGGCCACGGATTGATCTCCCCAGATTTCACAAACCTGGCCTCCAGAGGGATATTTGACTTTCTGATGCAAGGTAGAGGAAACAACCCCCAGCGTATGAAGCCAAGGTCTGGCTACAATTGCCGTGTAAGGGGAATACACATCTACAATTATGAAATCCACCTCCACCACCTCTGAGCCAGTTTGTACGGGTAATCGTATCTGGCCCTTCGGGGTGACGACTCTTCCCTCAAAACTAATCAGCGGAGAATTATATGGTGTTAGGTCACCAAGTTTTAGGTTCAGCACTCTGTAGAGATCAGGGTACATTATCTCTACAGCACTACCCTGGTCAACCATTACCCTCTTCACATCATACCCTCCAATTCTGAGGGTGATGACTAACGCATCGTCATGGGGTTGGATGGTCCTGATCTTATCCTCATCCGAGAACCCTATAATCAGTTGAGCATTAGGTTTGGCTTTCTTCGGACCTTGGCCAGAGTCCCCTGCGGGTAATCGAGCTACTGACATAACCTTGGATGGCCAGGATCTTGTTCTTCCCGGTGCTGCGAAGATGATGTTAATAGTTCCCAATGGAGGCTTTGAAGGGTCATCTCTTCAGGGTTCTGAGCTCATCTGACCTCCTTGGCCACTGGAATGGTGCAGGAGGTGCCTCAATTTACCTTCACGGACTAACTGGTCCAAATGATCCCACAAGCTTCTGCAATCCTCAGTAGTATGCCCGTGGTCCTGGTGGTATTGGCAATAGAGATTGTGATTATGCCTCTCAGGGTTCCCCACCATCTTATTCGGCCACTTAAAGAACGGCTCACTCTTGATTTTTTCCAAAACTTGGTGTACTGGCTCTTTGAATACAGTATTGACTGCTTGAGGATTTGTTGATCTTGATTGCCCAGCAAAATCTCTTCGCGACTTATTATTATTGTAACGGTCCGACCTGAAATCCCTCCTCTCCTGGGGGATAACCTTGTCCTTTCCCTTCCCTTGCTGCTGATCTTCTTCGACTCTTTTATACTTTTCAATACGGTCCATGAGCTGACGCATGTTAGTAACGGGTTTACCAGACAAGGACGTCCTTAAACCATGGTCAGTAGGAAGGCCGAGCTTGAACGTGTCAAGGGCCATTGCATCAAAGTTGCCCTCCATATCATTAAACATCTCCCAGTACCTATCCGAATACACCTTCAGGGTCTCACCCTCCTGCATGCTCAAGGATAGCAGAGAAAACAAGGGCCTGGCCACTCTTCGACATGTGACAAAATGTGAACCAAATGCTTGAATGAGCTCTTTGAAGGAATTGATGGAGTCTGTTTTCAGGCTGTCAAACCACCTCATTGCAACTGGTCCAAGATTGGAGGAGAAAACCTTGCACATCAGAGCTTCATCTCTGGAGTAGACAGTCATCCTTTGATTAAAGTGGCTCACATGCTCCACAGGGTCCGTTTTACCATTATAGATGGTGAATGTCGGCTGGTTAAAACGCCAAAGAAGTCTCGCTTCTTCAATCCTGCGTGTAAAGAGTGATCTAGAGATTTAATTCAAAGCCCTGCTCATGGCATCATTCCCTACGCTTCCACATGGTGGGCTTTGAGGTTGCCTCTTATGATAATGCTCTTCTTCATAGGAGAAAGACTCACTGGCTGGGGTTCGCGATCTTTGCTGGTAGGTGAAGTCCTGTTGGTTGTCAGAATCTTCATCTGAATATGAAGAAATTCGTTTCCTCTTTGCATGGTGCAATTCTCTCTTCAATCTTTCAATTTCCAGTTGCATATTCTGGTTCTTCTCTGCATGAGATATGTGACTTCCGCTATGTGACTGGCCTTGATCAGTATGAGTGGTGTGCACACTATCTTCACAATCTTGTCTCCGCTCCAAATTAAGAAAAGGGTCCACGTGTTGGGATGCCCTAGATTCTGCTAGCTGGTCGTTGCCCTGGTTCAGCCATTATCAACTGTTGCTCCCACTTTCGCTCAAGCTTTCCCCACAGACGGCGCCAATTGTAGGGTTAGGATTTGTGGTCCAAGCCCAAAACAATAAATTTGTAGAGCGTGGGTGATAGAGCTAGGTTGGTTATGGAATTTACAACAGTTAACTATAACCTCCAAGTATAATCCAGCATAAAGATATACGTAAAGACGAAATGAATTGAAGTCCGAAGAGGTTTATGATGAATTGAATAGTGATTACAGTTCTTAGAGCTACAGTAAAACCTTCCTTTTTTCTCTATTGCCTTTCTTCCGATCCCCCCCTAATCAGGAGCCATTCTTCTTTATATAGCATCCTTCCCCATCATCCCCATCGTCTACTTGTTCTTCATCTGTGTACCTACTTGAGTATATGTCACGTCATGTATCTTCTTTAGCTCTTTGTGAGTGGCGGTAGTTGAGGTTACACTGTTCAGGGGTCTTTTTCACATAAATGCGGCCAGAAAAGTTGCTGCAGTGGATTAAATACGGTGGTAGCAGCTTTTCCTTTAGATATTTCTTCGTTCTTATCATCTCCAAACATACCCAAAGCTTATCTTTATCATTGGGGTTGCTAGGAAGATCATTTGGACCTTCCACACGTTTGATTGATCAAGACTATTCGTATCCGAGGAGAATAATCTCTTCGGACCACTAGTAACCTCCTCGGATTGTAGTCCTCCTTTATTTCCATGTACCTTTCTTCCGGATGGACTCCATCTCAACCGGTTCCTTCTCTTCGGACACACAGTAATTTTCAAATTGGGTCCTAGACCCACCACATAAGGTTGGGCTTTTACCCCCCACATTAGTAAAATCTAAGTATTAAATTTCTATATATGCATTGTTATAAAATAATAATAATAATTAAAATAAAACTGCAAAAGCTAAAATTTGTCATTCATTCGATTAAGAGTGCAAAACCTTTGCTTTTCTCTAAAATAAATGACATTATAGAGCACTTCTAATACAACTATTAAAAGTACTTTATCCACCACAAATGATTAAAAAATAAACAAAAATTAGTAAAGTCTCATAGTTTAACATCTAAATTGAGCACTATAAAAAATCATTCTATGTAATAAAATAAATATCAAATTATCCAAATCATGCTATGTAATAGAATAACATTATATTTTTATATGCTATATTTAATTCTTTATAACGCAATATGATAACATTTAAAAATCAAAGAGAACCAAAAAAAAAAAAAAAAAAACAACAACAACAACAATTTAAAAAACAAAACTAAATTGCATAAACCAAAGTAGAGTTTTAAAGAATATAAAAAATTTTCAACCTAAAGCAGAGATATAAGAAAAATAAAAAATCCACCAAAAAATTGAGAGAGAGAGATTTTATTTTATTTTTTTTGGTGAGAGAAAAATATGTATAAAATGGAAGAGATAGTGACAAATTTATAGTAAGAGGGTGGGAATAAGAAGAGACAAAAATAAAAGAAGATGAAGGGAAAGAGGAAGAATGATATTAATGTAGAGGGTAGTGGGGAGATGAAAATGTAAGAGAGGGAGAAAGGATGGAGAAGTAATGGAGAGATGAAAAGGTAAGGGGGGGAGAAAGGTTGGGGAAGTGTAAATATTAAAAAAATAAATGTTAAAAATAATTATAAGAAAATTGGAAAGAAAAAAGATAACGATGTGCACGTTGATGTGGCTCAACTGAAGTGTAGCAACGATAAATACTACGCTTCAGCTTTTAAATATATACTAGTCGCAGACCCGCGCGTTGCGCGTGATTATTTTTTATGGTGATCTCATTATTATTATTATTATTTTGTAATTTGAACTAATTTAATGAAAAGTAATGCATTTCATAATCATATTTATCACAAAATAATTTTTTATTATTGTAGAATTGTTTTATTTAAAATTTGAAACCTTAATTCTACCATAGTTGGTTGACTAATTTTTACATCTCTAAGTCAATTAAACACGTTTTGCATGCTACATGTAAACCTTCTTTTCCATAAGGGTTGAAATAATGTGCGTAATATTTTTTTTTCTATGGAAGTTAAAAAGAATAAAATTCACCTTGTCTTGATGTTTTCTAAAAATTAAATTTGGAGATTCTCTTTCAATAATTGTGAAAATTCCAAGCAATAATTCAGAAGGTAATACATGTTACATGTTCATGCTTTGATTGTGTAATTGTATGATTGATTTGGGTTGTAATTTATAAGTTGAATATGGTGGTGTATATCCAAAAGGGTCTAACTATGTTGTTTAGGATATTGAATATAGTGTTGTGTGTGATTTATAGAGTAGCAATGGTTGTAGTAATTAAAAATTGGTTTTTTATTATCTTTTAAGTTAATAAAAACCTTACGTATACTTTTTTTTTTTTTCAAAAAAGCTTTACATATTTTTTTAACGTGAATCTTTACATATACCTTAATAAGTAAACTCTATACATTTCATTTTCTTAGATGCATAAAAAAAGGCATCTATTCCATAATAATAGTGGCTAATTAGTTTTTTCATGTTCTCATTTATAATGTTTCTTACTATTATCATATTTTACTGACTGTTGATTTTTATAATAGAGGCATTAAATGAGAGTTAAATTCTTAGAACCTTTCATTAGATTTTAAAAGTCATGGTGTGTGAAGAATATAAGCATTTAAGGAATTTTTTTTTATATTTTATTATTTATAAATAATGTTAAATGAAACGTCAAAAAAAAATATTTTGAAAATTTTCATCTTTATTTCTTATATATTTCTATTATTACTGAAGAACGTTTTCCTTTTAGTTTTGATAATAAATATGATTTTCTAGATTAGAGTTTGATTAGTTTCAAGTTTAAATTTTGTATGATTTTATTTAATTGTTGATTATATGATTTAATTAAGTGAATTTAACAATTTATTTATTTGCATTGTAAAGTTTATAATAACATTTGTAAGGTCATCTTTAATTAATTTTTTTACTCCTTTAGCCGTCAGTCTCTCTTTGTTTTCTAATTAACGGTTACTAATTAATTTATTTAATTGACGTTTGATTTATTTTACTAATCTCTTTCTCTCCCTCTTTGTTAACATCCTATTGTTTTCCCAAATTTGATGATAATTCTAATGTACTAAATATGCATATTGTAACGTTTATTTTATTTCATTTTGCTACCATGAAGTTAGTACATCCATAACTATTAGTTTATTATTTTATGATATGTTTGGTTTGATATTATTATTATTATTATTATTATAAATTTAGTGTTTCTAAAATAGCATATGTTTTGTATTCTATTTTTCTATTAATGCATTGTAACGTTTTATGGGAATTCTTTATAAGAAAATTGTTTATTCTTTTTTTTTTTTTAATTGAGTGTTTCTAAATTGATATTTGTTTTGTATTTCATTTTTCCATTGATGCATTGTAACATTTCATGGGAAGACTTTATAAGAACAATTTTTATTTATTGAATAAAATATTATACGTTTAATTTTTTTTAAAAAGAGACAAAATATAAATAATTATGATATGTAGGATGTTGCTAAATTTAAATGTTGAATAAAATAAGATGAGAATAAAATAATAAAAATGAAATGTATAGTAATAAACACTATAGGGTCAAGATTTGTAGCCCAGACCCAAAAGATATTGGATGTGAGCCCAATAAGCCCAAATACAATGAATTTGTAGAGAGTGGGTGAAAGAACTGGGCTGTTTATGAACTAAACAACAGTTAATCAAGATTTTAAAAGATGAACCAGTACAAAAACACACTTGAAACTTGAATAAACTGACGTCCGAAGAGATAAATTATTGTTTGAAAGGCTAATACCACTCTTAGAGCTACAGTAAATTTTCCTTTTTTTTTTTTTTTTCTTCCGATCCCCCTTCCATGAGAGGTCTCTTACATTTATATAGTTTTCTTTTAAACCATCTTCATCGTACACTTGTTCTTCATCTAAGCATCCACTTGAGTACATGTCACATTAGGTATCTTCTTTAGTTCTCCATGAGTGGTGGCAGCTAAGATTGCACTGTTCAGGAGTCTTCTCCACATAAATGCGGCCAGAAAAGTTGCTGCAATGCATTAAATGCGGTGGTAGCAGCTTTTTCTTTAGATATTTTTCTATTCTTATCATCTTTATACGTGCATGAAGTTCATCCTTATCGTTGAAACTTCCTGAAAGTTCATCCAAAATGCCCAGGTATTTGCTTGACCGATATTCTTCAAGTCCGAGGAGGATACACTCCTCGGACTATACTCCTTCATCCTTTCCTTATGTGATTCTCCATTCTGGGGCCTTTCCCAATCCTTTACTCCTCCTCGGACATACTCATATCTTCAAATAGGGCCTAAGGCCCAATATTAGGGGTGTTAATTCGGATTAGCGTGTCGAGTTCGTGTCGTGTCGAGGTAAGGGTATTCGACTAAATGGCTCAACCCTAACCCGACCCATTTAATAATCGTGTCATGGCCCTTCAACCCTAACCCGACCTGTTAATAAGGCGGGTTGACCTGACCCAACCCATTTGACATGTTTAATAAACAAGTTGTGTTGGGTTGACACGAATGTAACACAACTCATTTCAACCTGCATAATATTAAATATAACATCTATCTAAAAATAATTTTTTTTATATCCCAAAAAGCAGTGCATACACTTCAAGTATTTAACCCACATTCAAAATAATATAGTTCAACGAAAATATAACATTCATCTATAAATAAGTTCTTTACACTCCAAAAGAAGTGCATACACTTCAACCCAAATTCAAAATAACAAAAATAAAATAACATAGTTCAACAAAAATATAATATCCTTGAAACTTGCCAAATGTTAAGTATCAATATTGAAAGAATTTGAGCAAATAGTAGACTAATCCTGACTATGACTACGATTATTATCTATAGATTCTTTGTTGATGTCCAAATTCATAACATCTTCCACAAGCTCATCCAATTTCATTTGTGCAAGTTCTATGCCCAAAAAAAAAAAAAAGTGTTAGTAGTTCTAGGGTCTGTAACGTTTCAATTTCCAATTATATCCCTTGTAAATTTTTGTAATTACTCACTTTTCTTTTTAAATTTAAAATATATGTTGGATATAAAAGGTATTTAACAAATCTAAAATAAAATAAATATTTATTTGTTATACGAGTTAAACGGGTTGTGTTAAGTGGGTCATTTCAGGTTAACACAAATAAATTGGCGTGTCAAGCGTGTCTATTGCGGGTTATGCGGGTTGACCCGCTTATGACACGTTTCTTATTGTGTCACTTTCAGATCGACCCGTTTATGACCCAAACCCATTAAGGCCCAACTCTAACCTAAAAAACCCGTGTCGGGTTCGTGTCATGTTCGCGGGTTGGGTCAAACATTGACACCCCTACTCAATATACGCGTTTGGGCTTTTACCCCCACAAACACCATATTATTTTAGTTTTGCTATGTAATAAAATAATATTATATTTTTATATACTATCTATATAATGCAATAATATAACATTTAACAACCAATGAGAATAAAAAAAAGATAACAACATAAAATATAAAACTAAATTGTATCAAGCTGGATTACCTGTCAATTCTAATTTTGGCAAACTAACTGACTTCTAGTAGTCTAAAACTGATTTTTACGATGCATTTGGTGGAGCTTTCAACACTGCATTAGTATGTTTTGATGGTCAACCTGTTACGCTAAAATTAAAATATATATATATATATATATATATTAAAAATTGAAGGGAAAAAAAAAAAAAAATATATATATATATATATATATATAGAGAGAGAGAGAGAGAGAGAGAGAGAGAGAGAGAGAAAGAGAGAGAGGGGGCTTTTATGTGTGGAAAAATAAAAATTATGCATGGAATAAGAGGGAGAATGACAATTTTATAACATGAGGATAAGAATAAGAAGAGTAAAAAATAAATGAAGATAAAAAGATAGAATAATATTAATATTGAGAGTAGTGGGGATATGAAAAGTTGAAATGGAATGAGAAAAGTTGAAGAAAGTTAAGGTAAAGAGTAGTGGGAATATGAAAAGTTGAAATGGAATGAGAAAAGTTGAAGAAAGTTAAGGTAGAGAGTAGTGGGGATATGAAAAGTTAAAATGGAATTGAAAATTTAATAATAAATAAGAATAATTAAAAAGAAGATAAATTAAATATGATATTTTGATTGTAATATAATAGAGTTTTTAATTCACTTTAAATGTTAAAAAATTGTATAAAAAAAATTGGAAAAAAATTTATAATAACATGGCTGCTGACGTGGCTCAATGGGAGCGTAGCAACATTAAATACTACGCTTCAGCTTTTAAATATATATAGATAAAGGGAAAAAGGAAGAATGATATTGATATAGAGGGTAGTGGAGAGATGAAAAGGTAAGGGAGGGAGAAAGGTTGGAGAAGTAGTGAGAAGATGAAAAGATAAGTGGGGAGAAAGGTTGGAGAAGTGTAATTATTAAAAAAATAAATGTTAAAAACAATTATAAGAAAATTGGAAAGAAAAAAGATAACAACGTGGACACTAATGTGGCTCAATTGGAGCATAGCAACAATAAATGCTTCACTTCAGCTTTTAAATATGTATAGAATATAGATATGATATATTTAATTCTTTATAACGCAATATGATAACATTTAACAATCAAAGAGAACAAAAAAAAAAAAAACAATTTAAAAAGCTAAACTAAAGCAAAGATATAAGAAAAATAAAAAAATCAACCAAAAAATTGAGAGAGAGAGAGAGAGAGAGAGAGAAACAATTTTTTTTTTTTTTTTTTTTTTTTGCGAGGGAAAACTATGTATAAAATGGAAGAGATAGTAACAAATTTATAATAAGAGGGTGGGAATAAGAAGAGACAAAATAAAGGAAGATGAAGGGAAAGAGAAAGAATGATATTAATGTAGAGGATAGTGGGGAGATGAAAAAGGGAGGGAGAAAGGTTGGAGAAGTAGTGGAGAGATAAAAAGGTAAAAGGGAGAGAAACGTTGGGGAAGTGTAAATATTAAAAAAAATAAATGTTAAAAACTGTAGGGATATTGGGCCCCGAAGCCCATCGTTTGCTCTTGTTACAAGTCTGTGGCCCAATCCGAAGACAAAAGGTTGTCCAAGGATGAGGAATCTTATTTAGAGAAGGCGGCTGTATTGGTAAATAGAGGTTAACTTTGACCATAACGGCTCAGGGGATAGGCCGAGGATAAATTCGTCCTTGGCTAACCAATGTCGAGGTCCAAAAAGGGTGTCAGTCACTCGGGATGAAGTCCCAAGGATTCTCGTCGGTATTAATAAGCATTGAAAGAATGGTGAACAGGGCAATGCCCTGAAATATCTAAAGGGGAAAGCTGCTATCTCTGCATTAAATGCACTGCAGTTAACACCCTGGCCGCATTAATGTGGAGGTGATACCTGAACAGTAGATTACAGCTTTACAGCTACTACATGAAGATTACTAGAAGGAGATGATGGGACAAGTATCCAGACTAACTATTAGCATGCACGTGGAAGGTGGAAGTGAGAAGGAAGGGGGTATAAATGAAGAAGGGAGCAACTAGACTAGAGGATCGAGAATTGGAAGAAGAAACACTGTAGCATTCGAGAACCAAACTTGTAACCCAATTTGAGAATAATATACAAGAACAGTGCACCTCGGACATTGTCGAGGACTATTTTTCTTCAATACAACCCTATTACTTTTCATTCTCTTATCATCTGAATCTATTTCAATGTTTGTTTGATCAATTAAAGCCCAATTTTCCAACCCATTCTCTAGAAATTTATTGTTTTGGGCTTTTTGGGCTTAGGTCCATCCACGTAGTGGGCTACGAGCTCAAATCTGGTCCTTACAAAAACAATTATAAGAAGATTGGAAAGAAAAAAGATAACGACGTGGACGCTGATGTAGCTTAACTGGAGCGTAGCAACAATAAATGCTACGCTTCAACTTTTAGATATATATAGCTATAGACTAGTGTGTAGTCCCGTGCATATGCATGGATACAATTAACAATAATCACAATTATATGGTTCAAATTATATTTTTTTTAGAAGATATTCAAATTATACATGCTATTAGCTAACACTTTTTTTAAACCATACATTTCTAACATATGTAATGGTTTCTCATTATGTGTGTGTGTGTGTGTGTGAGATTTAAAATTTAATTGGTTTTAGACTTTTCAATTTTTGCACCCAATAATTCCCTTGTCACAAAAATCAAAAACTTAGATGAATACGTGGCAAAAAATTAGACTCAAATTGAAATCCAATTTAGAATCTAATTGGATTTGGACTCTTTGATTTTTATACTCAATAATTCACTATTAGCACAAAATTAAAAATTAAATGGGACACATGGTGCAAAATTGAGAATCTAATTAAATTCTAATTGGATTTTCTCTAAACTTTGTCTATTAATATATATATATATATATATATATATATATAGACTAGTGTGTGTCCCTATGCATATGCACGAATATAATTAAAAACAATCATACTTATATGGTTCAAATTATATATGGTATTAACTTACACTTTTTAAATCATAGATTTATAAAATATGTAACAATTTATTTTATATATATATATATATGATTTAGAATTTAATTGGTTTTAGACTCTTTGATTTTTGCATTCAATAATTTACTTGCCACAAAAATAAAAACTTAGATGGACACGTGGCAGAAAATTGAACTCTAATTGAAATCCTATATTAGAATCTAATTGTATTTAGATTTGGACTTTTCAATTTTGCACTCAATAATTCACTTGGCACAAAATTAAAAATTGTAAGAGACATGTGGTGTAAAATTGAGAATCTAATCAAAATCTAATTGGATTTTCTCCGAACTTTGACTATATATATATATCAAATCATTTTTTTTTTTTTATGTTAGATTTTTTTACCAGTTTCATAAGGTATAGAGCCAATAGAGCTAACTTTTTGAGTTCTACTTGTCACTTTAGTAATATTTTCAGTCCAAATAGAACTCAAAAAGTTAGCTTTATTAGCTCTATACCCAATAAAACTAGTAAAAAAATCTAACATAAAACAAAATGATTTGATATAAAGCTATTTCTTAATCAGGAAGCTACGGCTAGTTTACACTACCCAACAAAGAAATCAAAATTCCATCTACTAACACAAGGTTCTATTTAGCAAAGTGATAGCCTAATAGGACCATTCTACACGCTACATAATAACGTATACTTGACATCGTTGTTATTAAACCTGGACTGAATGTTGACCTTGTCTATAAGTTGGGTCATTGGGTCACTAGTTTAACCAGTAGGTCAATGGTCAACCATAAGAAAAAATAAAAAGATTTTTAAAATTTTATATATATATATATATATATATAAGTAAGTTTGACAAAACATAACATGAATATGTAAATTAACAAAAAAAAGGCATATGCCTAAATTAAACTCGGCATTATAATTCAAAATCAAGATTTCACAAACAATAGCATTAGAAATTCTATAAAATTCACAAGCAAAATAAAATGAATGTCATAAGATTGCAAAAAAGTTTTTGTTAAATAAAATCTTGTTACATGTCTTAAAATTTTTTATATTAAAAAAAATATAAATCTCAAATTATACAAACAAAAGAAAAGAAAAGGGTTAAAAGCTTAAACTTAAAGCAATAATCAAATAAAGTACAAAACAACGTAAACGAAAGAAGAGAAAAGAAGGTTTAAGTAATAAAGTATATAAGATATATTGATATATTCATACCTATGTGTTAACTGACTACGTGAAACTGAAAAGTGCATTTTTTTAATTCCTTTTTTAGGTTTTCTCATATTTAAATTACCATATTATCACACATTAAACAGTAAAAAATTCAATGAGATGGACTTATTAATGTAATTTTACACAATTCGCAAACCCAGCCAGATCACACAGTTTGCTTAAAACTTGTCGGGTTTTACCAATTTTGACCGGGTCTTGTGCACATCCAATCCAATTGATGACCTGGACTGATCTATGTGCTGGGTCACCGGGTCACTAGTCTGATCGATCGGGCCAGGTTGAAAAATACCGCTTGACATCATTATTAATTTGCTCCAGTAATGCTTCCTCTAAAAAAATCTTTCCATTAAATCTTTCCATTAAATTTAAAAATAGTTCAAACAAATATTTTTACTGATAAAATGTCACATTGGAGACATGGATTAATTCTTTGTACTTTTTATAAGGCTAAATTGCAAATTACATCCTTAAAGTTTGGTGTGTTTGGATTTTACACTCCAAAGTTTCAAAATTTGGATTTTAACCCTTGAAGTTTTGGGGTGCTTGTGTTTTATATCCTCGCGTATCAAAATTTGGATTTTATCTCCTAAAGTTTGGGGTGTTTGAATTTTACTCCTTAAAGTTTGGGGAGTTTTTGGATTTTACACCCTAAAATTTCATAATATGGGGCTATAAAAGCCAAACACCCCTAAATGTTAGGAGGTAAAATTCAAATTCTAAAAATTTAAGGTGTAAAATTCAAATATCCCCAAACTTTAAGGGTGTAGTTTGCAATTTAAAATTTTATAATCATCATCTTTTTGTCTCACATGTATAGGAAAAATAATGGCTTGTCCTTTGAAGCATTGTTATGGATTCTGTTTCGTTTCGGTTGGAAAATCTCGTACCGGCATGCAAACCGGAACAATAACCCCCCTATTCCACCTCAGATGAAATTTCAGCCCATTCCAAGCATTTCGGTTAATACTGTCCGAAATTAAAGATTTGGCCGAAATGCAGAAGTGAAAAAAAAATGAAGAAAAAGATGATGCATAGGCCGTGTTAGAGGGGAAACAAAAAGTAAAAAGATGAGAATAAGAGCTTCTTGGTATATGTATATATGAACAGAGGAGGTGAAAATATATTGAAAGACAAGATGATGCAGTGGCGTTTTGACTTTTGAGAGAGAAAAAATATGAAGAAGTTGAGAAAACTTGAGAGAGCATAGATAGTGAGATGAGAAAGAAAGAAATAATGAAGGGTTTAGGTGAGGATGAGAAGACGAGGGAATAAATTTGACTTGGTGACTGGCTTTCACATGGGGGGTTTGGGAAATGGGAAAGGAGTTATTAGGAACCTTCTTGGAGATTCTTTAGGTAGAATTACCCAACATGTTAGAGCCCATTTGGATAAGCGTTTTCAAGGACAAAATGCATGATTGAATCTTAGTTTGGAATTTTTAATTGTATTTACAAAAAAAATCATAAGTAATTTAAAAAAAAAAAAGTAATACATGCTCATTTTATTTGAGATTTTTTTAATAAAAAATATATTAAACTTGTTGTTTTCTATAATAGTTATATATATATATATATATATATATATATATATGCGGTAATCTAGAAACACCCCCAAACGGTGCGCTAGAATAAATCGATACCAAAATATTCCGTTTTAATGGACAAACTAAAATAGAGTTTGAAACAATACTCACAACATTACTTTGAAGTACGAAAGGTCACACACCATAAACAAGAAAAGGGTCTATAACTATTATGAGCAGTAATTTATTAGAAACATTTTTTTCTTGTGAGGTTATCATAAACATTTTGAAAATTTTACAATGGAATAAGATCTTCTATATTTCAAGTTCTCTCAATTACGTCTATTTTCATGATTAAGATTTAATTGTTAATAAACTATTATGTCATTTAAAATTTTTAATGATGTGATAGTTTGGTACATTTTTAGATTTTTATCATTAAATTTGAATCATGAAATGAACCTAGAGAATCTTTGGTGACAAGGGAATTGAGGGTATGGAAACTTTTGTGCCAAACACAAACATGCCAATGCCAACGTAGATGGACCGGAGTGAAGTCATTACTCAATACTAGTCAATATGAGAGAATGGGTCAAATCCGTGTTCATTCTTGCCTCCGTAAAGTACCTTCCATCAGGGACGGACGCAGGATTTTAAGTTGGGGGGGGGGGGGGCGGGGGGTCGGAGATAAGCGAAAAAAAAAAATTTCAAATACACATCCATATAGTATTAATAAACTAACAACCAAGACAAATACCTAAAATCATTGTTTCTTAATATATTAAGATACAATCATCTACTAACAAAAACAAAATACACGAAACACTATTGTTTCTTTATACAAGCATCTATGAAAAGGGAACTCGACGCTCTTTCAAATCTTCAAAATCATCTACGATTGAATCCAAACTAATTTTGAAGCTATATCATTTTCAATGTATAACATCAAAGAGTCCGTCAAAAAATCATTTTCCATTTTGTTTCGAAGGTTAGTTTTGACAACTTTCATAGCTGAAAATGCTCGTTCTGTAGTAGCAGTAGAAACTGGAAGAGTAAGCACAAGTCTCACCATTCTATAAACAAGTTTGTAATATTCTGAATTTCCAGTTCTCACTAACCATTGAGACAACTCAGATAAACTTTTCAATTTTTTGAACTCCAGATCCTGGACTACATTATGCTCAAAATGATAAAGCTCCTTCTCCAACACTTGTTTGTCATAATCTGTGAAATCTTGTGGATAGAAATTCTTTACCAACAAACAAAGATCACTACTTCTGAAAGATTTTAATGCCTCTCGAGGTTCTAAAGCTGAGCTAAGCCTAAGTAACTCCATTGCATCTTCATTAAACCGATAATTTAGTTCCTGTAGTTGAGAATCTATTGTAGCATAAAAAATATTTACTCGATAATGATGCTCATTTGTAACGTTATCTTGTTGATTACGAGCTCGACCTCGCCTCGCAATATAACGAGCATTCATATCCAGGACATCAATGCAATGCTTCTCACAAAATGATATCACAGTGGTGAGTAAGCCATCCCATCCATCATCTCTAAATTTTTGGATAAGTGCTTTAGTAGATGAAACTAAATGCATGGCATTTAAAATGTCTTGAGATTGGCTTTGCAAAGCTTGACAAAGTTTATCAGTGATCTCCATAGTTTCCTTCTCAAGATGCAAGATGAAGACAAATTCAAATGAAGTTAAACCATCATAAGCTGACTCTGCTTCTGCCCGATGTTCTCCATCAATTGCATCATCAATTATATTTTGCAAAACTTCAACAGTTGAAGTAAACATTCTTAATAAGCTAGAAACTGATCTAAAATGTGAACTCCAACTTGTTTCTACAGGTTGTTGTAAAGAACCAATTTGATTAAGTCCACTTCCAGGCTCAAGCTCTTCAAGATCAATCAAACGTGCTATTTCATTAGCATTGACAACTTTCAATTGCTCATTGCACTTGCATGAAGACAATTCTTATCAGAAAAAGCAATGTAAGAAAAAACTGACTAATGGGAACAACTTGTTTTGATGCTTTTACTAATGCCAATTGTAAGCGATGTGCAAAACAATGGATGTAGTAAGCATATGGGCAATCATTCAAAATCAAAGCTTGTAATCCACTCCACATACCTCGCATGTTGCTTGCTCCATCATATCCTTGCCCTCGAATATTTTGTATATCTAAGCAATGTTGAGATAACAATGAATATATCCCCTTCTTTAGAGTCAAAGCCGCAGTGTCAACAACATGAATAAGCCCAAAAAAACGTTCTTTCACAAAGCCTTCTACATCAAGATATCTAAAGACCACAGCCATTTGCTCTTTCATGGACTCATCACGAGCTTCATCAACCATTATGCAAAACTTTGCATCACCAATTTCTTCCTGAATGGCCTTCTTCACTTTGGCTGAGAAAACATGTAAAATTTCCTTTTGAATCCTAGGTGATGTGTAGGTTGCATTTTTGCGAGCTTTTTCTATTATTTCAGCAATCTTCTCATTAAAAAAAGTCACAATACCCAATGATTCAAAAAAGTTCCCACGGTTTAATGAACTAAAACTTTCATCATTACCTCTAAAAGCTATAGCTTGAAAGGCAAGATACCGGACAATAAAAATTGAGGCCTTCAGTTGCAACCGATTATTTGCAATTTGTTCAGTAGTGAAATGATCAACTACCCTTTACAAATGTTGCGATTGGTTCATCAAATCGTTACACATTTGCTCGGCAACTCTATGAGCTAAGTTAGGATCTTTTCCTATATGACCTTGAAAATAACAATCTTTGCCCCCAACCTTTTTCCAAGATCTAAATCCACCAACAATGAATGCATTTTCTTGTCCCACAACCCCATTTGGATTATGAAAGACAAAGCAAGGTAGACAATAAGCTGCAT
This sequence comes from Quercus aquifolioides, assembly GCA_019022515.1. Taxonomy (NCBI): domain Eukaryota; kingdom Viridiplantae; phylum Streptophyta; class Magnoliopsida; order Fagales; family Fagaceae; genus Quercus; species Quercus aquifolioides. The sequence goes on from CM032326.1 coordinate 7,692,237, forward strand.
CTGTTGTAGGAGAATATTCAAGCCATTTTGAATTATTTTTAAACCAAGAAGCTTGAAAGCTACAATTGCGCTTTCCACTGTTTTTGAATGTCCCTAGAGGAGGTTGGTGCAGACCTTTTTTAATGTAAGCCCGTCGAATTTCATCACGTTGATTAACATGATATTCCCATATTTGTTTATGTGTTCCGGGATCATAATCCAAAGAATCAAGGTCAATTCTTTGAAATTTTGTTTGAGAGATTGGAACATCGACATTTTCCAGAATTGGAACATCCACATTTTCCGAAATTGGAATAGCAACATTAGTTGTTGGCAATTCCACGTTGACTTCGGAAGAATTTGAAGTTGAACCTTTTCTTTTGAAAAAATCAAGCATTGTAGTTGATTTTTTCATGATCTACAAATAAAATAAGAATCACCATTATTTTCTTAAATTTGTTTGACAATTTTCTATAATATATGATTTGTTTTTTTCCTTTTGTCTTTGGTTTGCCTTTATTTATGTCTTTGTGTTTGTCTGCCTTTATTTATGTCTTTGTGTTGTCTGATTGTCTCCCTCTTTCTAACACCGACCCACTAACCCAGACAGTAATTGACCTTACAGAAAAAAAAAAGGTAAAGTTTTCTTTAACTTTACCTTTTGTTTTGTCTGTTGCCCAACCCCCAACTCCACTTGTCTGGTTGTCCCTATTATGCCCAACTACCAGTCAAAAGAAAAAACTAATCCCTACAACTACAAACTTTACTCTCTCTCTCTCTCTATCTCTCTTATCTATATAGAGAGTCACAAACACAGTTACACAGAGTCACAGAGTCACAGCCAAAAAAAAAAAAAAAAACACCACAGGTAGCAGCCGCAGCCACATCAGTTCAGTTCATTAGCAAAAACACAAACAAGCATAGTTTGAATCTCAGATTCTCAGATCATATCACAAAGACACAAACATTTTATATTTATTAAGTTTTGAAGGCAACTCTAAGAGTAAATACCTGTGAGTGGCGGCGGCAAGTGGGTTTGAACTTTGAAGTGGCGGCGGCAAGTGGGTCTCGCCGGCGTGACTGGTAGCAAGATCAACAGTCAACAGATCAAGATGGGTCTCGGGCTTCTCGGCGTCTCGCTCTCGCAATCGTCACAGACTCACAGCGACGCGGCGTGGTGTCGGCGGCGGCGGCGGTGGCGACATGGGATCGGGGTGGGTCTCTCTCGCCTCTCTATTTCTGATCTCACTGTGTCGCAGCTGTCGCCTCTGGCTCTCACTTTCCTTTCTTTTCTTTTTTGTTCTATTTTTTCCTTCGTTTTTTTGCTTCTCCGTTTGGGTTGGTTTTGGTCCTCTTACTGAGTTTGTTTTGTGTTTTTTTTTTTTTACATGGGCCATGGGCTGGCCGGAATGTGATGGGCTCTCAAGTTCCATTTCCTTCCTTTTCTTTTTTGTTCTTTGCTTCTCCGTTTGGGTTGGTTTGGACTGCTGATTTGTTTTGTTTTTTTTTTTTTTACATGGGTCATGGGCTGGCCGGAATCTGATGGGCAGCCAGGCAGGGGTTCATATTTTTGGGAGGGGGCCCGAGCTAAAATTAAGGGGGGGCCAAGCTCTTTTTTCTTTTTTTTTTTAGAAAATTTTAGCTGGTAAAAAATTTTTTTTTGGGCCCAGGGGGGGGGCCCGGGCCCCCTTTGCCCCCCTTCTGGGTCCGTCCCTGCTTTCCATGTGTCATGCCCCAAACCCGATACCCGGATTTGTGACCATGACCGGCATGCTAATATCAAGCCTAAACCTGATATTGACAAGAACCAACTTAACATTTTACAAAACTTTTACCAAAAGCTTCTCTCTTTTTGGTGTTGGAGCCGTGGGCATGAGAAGGGGGAGAGAGTCATTGATTGTTGTAGTTGCTTGGAAAGAGTCAAAGATGAGATAAGATGGAGACTTGTATTTCTTTTGGTGTGTGAACCCTTGGACTCAAGAGAGCTTCTAGCTCTTTCCTTAAGAGAAAAGAGAGTAAAGTGACGTGAGAATTTTCTGATTTAATTGGACCCGTGGGAATGGAGAAGGAGAGCTTCTTGAGTCTTCCTTCTTTGAGAAAGTCAAGGAAGAGATAAAGGTGTAGCCAATAGGAACAAAAAGGAAGAAAACAAAGAAGCTAAGCAAGAAGACCAAGAAAGTTTATGCAGCCAAGAAGTCAAGGAAAATGGCTTGGGTGATTCACGTGTATTGCTAAGGAAAGAAAGGATAACGCACATTATCAACCTTTCTTTTTCTTTGCATTCACACTTACACTTTTCTACAAAGAATAATATCACTTTGCATATATATATATATATATATATATATATATATATCCTATCCTTAATACACTTAATTTAACACCAATAACTATGTATCTAATAACTTAAACCACTTAATATAATTTTGTACATACTTAATATATATACATAATACAATTAACCACTCAATTATTTATAATCTTTACAATTCTTATTCAAAGGTATTATAAGATAATATGATGATTAATACTTTTATATTAATTATAAAAAGAAAGTGGATTAAAATCGTAATTAACCACTTAAACACATAGTTTAATTATAAAATTGGGTCGGGGTGTTACACCATGTACAGTCCAACAAGGAACGTACTTTACAGAGGCAAGAATGAACACGGATTTGTACAGTCCAACAAGGAAGGTACTTTACGGAGGCAAGAATGAACACGGATTTGACTCATCAGATATTATTTTGTATAGGGTCCGGTTAATGACATACATTAACAAATTTATTTTTGAAAAAATTTTATCAGGAATTGAAAAAGTTGTCAAAATTTTTGCAATTCTCGATAAAACTTTTTCCAAAAATAGTATACTATTGTGTGCCCTAAGGGCACACGTTAGTAAAATCCTTTTGTATAAATGATAGCATATAAAAAATTAGATGAAATTTTGGATACATGCAGAATCTTTCAAGTTTGAAGTTGAAGGAATGTGTCGTAAGTTGAAAATTACTTATATGGGTGATTGTAAGTTCATGTTCATTGCCCGCTGAGACTAACTCTGAACCTGTGTATTGATTTTGAAGAGAAGATTGGCAAGGTTGGATGTTTAATTCACCAGCTTTGCTACAGATCTTGTGTTCTGATGAAAGTATGTATGATAAATGTCTGTATATCCCACAATAAAATGGTTCCTAGATAAAAAATTTCTGTTAGTAGTGCAAATTTTGTCTTTTCTATTCAAGCATTTGATTACAACTAACCTAGTACACCAGGTATAATTAAACTGCAAAGAAAACATAATAAAGGACTCATGTAGATTTGTTATTATAAAAATTCATCCTTCACCTCATAGTTTATCATTTATGCTACAAAGTGTTCCACTGCCCATACTTATAAGAGCATTAGCATTGGGGAATGCTAATGTCAAATCTAAGGGAAATTTGGCATTTTAGGCCCCAAAAACTCTTGCATCAGGGAATTGTAAACAGCAGTATTGCAAATTTTTTTGCAATACTACTACAGTACAATTCTAAACATAGAATTGCACTGTTCACAGTATTGTAAAAGAAAAATAATATTTTACTCCTCCTTTTTCCCCCGAAATTTCTCTCTCATCCCTCTCATTTTTTCTGTTCTATTCTCTCTCTTCCTTCTCTGTTTCTCCATCTGCTCTCTCATCTCTGAAACTTCATAGCTGAAATTTCTCACCCATCTCACACGGCCTCTCTCTCATCTCTCATTGCACAATAGCTCAACCGATTCACCCTTACCCATCTCCATCACTGAAGCTTCACACGGCTTCTCTCTCATCTCTCATCGCACGACCTCTCTTTCATTGCACTGATGCTGGGTTTTGGATTTTTGAGGTTGGAGGTTGGATCAGCGTGGATCGGCGAGCTGGGTTTGGATCGTTGGGCTGGGATAGGTTGATGGTGGGTTTGGATTGGTTGATCGGTGGGTTTGATCTGTTGATCGGTGGGTGGATCGTTTGGGTTGATCATCAGTAGCTCCGATGGTGGCTCCGGTGATGATTTTTGGGTATTTTCGATGGCCTGGGTTGATGGTTGGTGGCTCCGGTGATCATCGGTAGCTCCGATCATTTGGGTTGATGGTTTGATGGTTTGTGTTTGTGTGTGTGTGGTGATGGATTTGGATAGGTTGATCGGTGTATCATGGGTCTCTGTGTGTGTTTGGTTGTGTGTGTTGAACTGGTGCTAAAGGTTGAGGGAGAGAGAGGAAAAAAAATTGACGGTTGAAAAACCCAGGAAAATGTGACGGTTGGAAAGAAATAATAAAGAATGATTAAAAAATAATATTTTAATAAAAATAGAGTTTTGGGATGCTGGAGGTATTGTAAAATGGTATGATATAATGATAAAATAGTTTTTTAGTACGGTAAAATAGAGTAGAATTGACATTTCCCAATGCTAATGCTCTAACAAAATGTTCCAAATGCAAATCTTCCTCTACCAGTAGATTTGCCATAATACAGTTTATCATTTATACTACAAGTGTATCAATTATAAACTCCTAATACTATGGCTTTACAACATGGTGAGTGGCTTTCACGTGGGTGGGTTTGAGAAATGGTGAGTGGCTTTCACCTTTAGGAACCTTCTTGGCAATTCTTTGGGTAGAATTACCCAACATGTTGGAGCCCATTTGGATAAGCATTTTCAAGGACAAAACGCGTGATTAGTTTGGACTTTTTAATTTATTTACAAAAAAAATCATAAGTGGACCGTAGTGAAGTCAATATGAGAGAATGGGTCAAATTCAAAAACGTGGAAATTTTTAAGAGAGGGCAAAGAAAACATTATTATAAAGCACCAAAGTAGATTTGTCATTATACAAGTTTATCATTCACCTCACAGTTTATCATTTATGCTACAAAGTGTTCCACTTCCCAATACTCATAACAATATGTTCCTAATGAAAATCTTCCTCTGCCAGTAGATTTGTCATAATACAGTTCATCGTTTATACTACAAAGTGTATCAATTATAAACTCCTAATACTATGGCTTTACAACTATCCTATCTTCTCTCCTTGTTGCTTCTTGTTCTGTTGCTGCCATATTCCACCACAGCTCAAACTTCCAACAACCAATCTCTAGGCTCATCCCTTACTGCCCAAGAAAACGGTTCTTACTGGGCATCGCCTTCTGGTCACTTTGCTTTTGGTTTCAAACAAATTGTAAATGGAGGCTATCTACTAGCCATATGGTTCAACAAAATACCTGTAACAACCATTGTCTGGTCAGCCAATGGAGATAAACTAGTGCCAACAGGATCCAAAGTTGGACTTACCAAAGGTGGCCAATTGGTACTCAGTGACCCAACAGGCACAGAGATATGGTCTGAGCCAGGCGATTTAGGAGTTGTCTATGCAGCCATGCTTGACACCGGAAACTTTGTGCTGGCAAGCCAGAACGGTAGCCATTTGTGGCAGAGTTTTGATCATCCGACAAACACAATGCTACCTACACAGACAATGAGCCTGGGAGGAAAGCTTGTAGCTCATTACTCAGAAAAGAATTACTCTGATGGAAGGTTCCAGTTTGCACTAAATACGGATGGAAATCTTCAGCTTCAAACTCTAGCATACCCTTTAGTTTCTTGGCCTAACACTGCTTATTGGGAAAGTGGAACTAATGGCAGTGGCTATCAGGTGGTCTTCGATGAGTCTGGCTCTATATACGTCACAGATAAAAACGGAAGCATACTTAAGATGGTATCATCTAATCCTGTTTCTAAACAGGACTACTATCAAAGAGCAGTCATGGAATATGATGGAGTTCTTATACATTATTATTACCCAAAAAGCAGCACTAATACTTCAAATGTTTGGTCCATTTTTCCCGTTACGCCTCCAAATATATGCAACATTGGGGAAAATATAGGCAGTGGAGCTTGTGGGTTCAACAGCTACTGCGAGCTAGAAGAGTATGGAAGACCAAATTGCAAATGCCCAACAGGATACACCTTCATTGATCCAAATGATGTTATGAAAGGTTGCAGACAGAACTTTCTTCCACAAAGTTGTGATGAAGCATCTTCAAAAACAGATCAATTTTATTTAAGTGAAATGGGAAGAGTAAATTGGCCCTTTACTGATTATGGACGTTATGATGGCGTAACTGAGGATTGGTGCAGGGAAGCTTGCTTGGGTGATTGTTTTTGTGCAGTGGCTGTGTTTGGATATGGGCGGTGTTGGAAAAAGAAAATTCCTCTCTCAAATGGGAGGAAGGAACCCAACGACATTGGAACCAGAGTTCTAATCAAAATAAGGAAAGACAATTCTACTTTTAACCCATCAGGTGCAGATTTGAAGAAGAAAAATCATTCAACTGTGAGACTTATTCTGTCGGTGCTCCTTAGCAGCTCGACGTTTCTGAACTTACTCTTCTTGTTGGCTGCCTTTCTGCTTGCTTTTCGTTTCAAATATTGGAAACGAAAGGCCCGTAATCCATATCAGGCCCGTAATCCATACCAGGTCACACCAGTCATGAATTTGCGAAGCTACACTTATGAGGAACTAATAGAAGCCACAAATGGGTTCAAGGAAGAGCTAGGGAGGGGTGCCTTTGCAAAAGTTTATAAAGGGGTTCTAGAGTATGAGGACAGAAAACTAGTTGCGGTTAAAAGGTTGAATAATATGGAGAGAGAAGGCGATATGGAGTTCAATGCTGAAGTGAGTGCTATTGGAAGAACAAACCACAGAAATTTGGTCCAACTACTAGGATTCTGCAATGAGGGGGAGCATCGGCTTCTTGTATATGAATTCATGAGTAATGGTTCTCTAGCAAGCTTTCTATTTGGGGGTTCGCGGCCATATTGGTACCAAAGAATTCAAATTGCATTAGAAACAGCAAGAGGGCTCTTTTACTTGCATGAAGAATGCAGCACCCAAATCATACATTGTGATATCAAGCCACAGAACATCCTCCTGGATGACTCTTTTTCAGCTAGAATTTCTGACTTTGGATTAGCTAAGCTTTTGAAAGCAGATCAGACTCGTACTACTACTGGAATCAGGGGAACTAAAGGGTATGTTGCACCTGAATGGTTCAAAAACATGCCTGTTTCCATCAAGGTGGATGTCTACAGCTTTGGCATTTTGTTGCTAGAGCTCATTTGTTGCAGGAAGAGTTTTGAAGCAGAGGCAAAGGATGAGGATCAAATGATACTAGCTAATTGGGCATATGATTGTTATAATGACAAGAAACTGGATCTCTTAGTGGAGAATGATGAGGAGGCAATAGATGACATGAAGAGAATGGAGAAATATGTGATGATTGCATTATGGTGCATTCAAGAGGATCCATCACTAAGGCCAACAATGAAGAAAGTGGTACAAATGATGGAAGGATCAATTGAGGTCTCAGTTCCTCCAGGTTCATCCTCATTTATTAGTTCAATGTAAATCCTCTTATATAATTACCATTCTGGTTGTTTAAGTCTTTAGGCATGTTTAATTGTCAATACTATTAGCTTGGCAAGTCAAGTAATATCCAGGAATTGGGTACTCTAATATGAATAATAATTATCCACATGTTCCAAGATTTTCAATAAAATGACAACTTTCTGTGTCAAGTAATTCTTTATATGAAATTTGAATATAAAAATAAGGGGGGGGGGGGGTGCTAGATGGTTTTCCTTTTGTACAGCAAAAATGTGTCTTTTCTATTGAGTATTGAACCACTGTAAGGATTGACAAACCGAGTAATATGCCATAGGCAGAAATTTGCCTCACCTGCAGAATCCCACTACCAAATTTTGGAAGCTCCAATTGACAAGGTCCAGACAATGAATAGTGGCTACTAGACTCTAGAACAAGTTGGAGCCACTATCATCGACATATTTTGCTGTACAGGTTATTTTCAGGCAGGCCTTCTTAGATTAAATCTAGCTAGATTTAGCAAGATCCAAACTACTATCTTACGACAAGACTTACAATTTGTCATGGTTTGCAACATTAACTTGACATAATCGATCTTGCCACAAGATTAATTTAACTTCTGCAACCAAATTGATAGATGAAATAGAAAAGTGAGGAGGCGATACTTGGCAAGACAAAGCAGGGAATGACATACAAATCCTTGTTCATTCTTGCCTCAATAAAGTACCTTCCTTGTAGAACTGTCCTGACTAGGGAAGTGTTGAGCATCAAAGCAACACCTTCAAATATTATTTTGCATAAATGATGAGCATATAAAAGATTAGATGGAATTTTGGACACATGCAGAATCTTTAAAGTTTGAAGTTGAAGGAATGTATCCTAAGTTGAAAATTACTTATATGGGTGATTCTAAGTTCCTGTTCATTGCCCACTGAGACTAACACTGAACCTATGTATTGATTTTGAAGAGAAGATTGGCAAGGTTGGATGTTTATGTCACCAGCTTTGCTATAGATCTGGTGTTCTGATGAATGTATGTATGATAAATGTTTGTATATCCCGACTGTCTATTAATATGACTACTATTCTATGTGAAGTAATTGTTTATATAAAATTTTATCACACAGAAAAATGGTTCCTGGAAAAAAAAAAATTTCTGCTAGTAGTGCAAATTTTGTCTTTTCTATTCAAGCATTTGATCACAACTAACCTACTACAAAACCCAGCAGTTAATGGCTTAATGCCATTGCCATCATTCATATGGATTGAAAAACCAAGTAAATAGATTTTTTTTAGATGAAAGTAGATATTATATTATAGAAATTAAATATATTTTATTTTATGATGTTATAAAAGTATAGTATTAAATTATTAATGTATTATAGATTATGGGGCCTTGTAGTTCAGTTCAACTACTAAAACCTCTTGACGTTTTCAAGGAAGATGTCCATAGATTAAATCCCCCACCCCAACTATTGAATTTATTATTATTATTATATATGTATGTATGTATATCATAGTTCCTTCTTCTTCTTCTTCTTCTTCTTTTTTTATTTTAGGGCAATTGCCTAGGGATTGAGCTGGCATTATTAGGATGACCTGACTCTCAAAAGACTAGTTATAGTCTTATATATTGTAGGTTTTGCAATTCATTCAACACAGCAATTCGTTCAACATGACCAAATTCTAACAATTAAATAAGGTTGATTAAAACTTTTGCCAAAACAAAAAAGGGAAATTGTATAAATTGATGACAGGATTGAAAATATAACTGAAGTAACAAGTAGACCTCAAAAAGTTAGCTCAATTGACTCTACATTCTATAAAACTGATAAAAAATGTGACATAAAGCAAAATAATTTGACATAAAGCTATTTTTTTACCGCAACTTGTGGCTGGTTAACACTGCCCAAAGAAATCAAAATTCCATCTATTAACACAAGGTTCTATTTAGCAAAGTGAGAGGACCATTCTACACGCTACATAATAATGTATACTTGTTTTTTTTTTTGGCTGAGACATAATAATGTATACTTGACATCATTAATAATCTGCTCCAATAATGCTTCCTCTAAAAAAAAGTCTTCCCATTGAATAGCCAACCTCTTTGACTGCTTCTTTATTAAATTTAAAAACAGTTCAAACAAATATTTTTACTAATACATGTCACATTGGAGGCATGGATTAATTCCTTGTACTTTTTTATTAAATTTAAAAATAGTTCAAACAAAGATTTTTACTAATGAATGTCACATTGGAGACATGGATTAATTCCTTGTACTTTTTATAAGGCTAAATTGTAAATTATAACCTTAAAGTTAGGGGGTGTTTGGATTTTACATCTTGAAGTTTTAAAATTTAGATTTTATCCCACTGAAGTTTTGGGATGTTTAGATTTTAATTTTATCTCCTAAAGTTTGAGATATTTGGATTTTACTCTCTAAAGATTAGGAATGTTTGGATTTTATATATTGAAATTTCATAATTTAAGGAGTAAAATCTAAATTCTAAAACTCCATGGTGTAAAATCCAAATATCCCAAATTTTAGAAATGTAGTTTGCAATTTAGCCTTTCTATAATCATCATTTTGTCTCACATGTATAGGAAAAATAATGGCTTGTCTTTTGAAGCATTGTTATGTATTCTGTTTCGTTCCGGTTGGAAAATCTCCACATGTAAACTGGAACTATAATCCCCTATTCCACCTTGGATGAAATTTCAGCTCATTTCGGGCGTTTTGGTTAATACTAGCCGAAATTATAAATACGGCCGGAATGCAAAAGTGAAAAAAAAATGAAGAAAATATGATTACATCTCAGTTTGGAAATTTTAATTTATTTACAAAAAAATCATAAGTGGACCGTAGTGAAGTCAATATGAGAGAATGGGTCAAATTCAAAAACGTGGAAATTTTTAAGAGGGCAAAGAAAACATAATAAAGCACTCAAGTAGATTTGTCATTATACAAGCTTATCATTTATGCTACAAAGTGTTCCAGTTCCACACTTCCACTGCCCAATACTTATAACATTATGTTCCCAATGCAAATCTTCCTCTACCAGTAGATTTGTCATAAATACAGTTTATCGTTTATACTACTACAGTGTATCAATTATAAACTCCTAATACTATGGCTTTACAACTATCATATCTTCTCTCCTTGTTGCTTCTTGTTCTGTTGCTGCCATATTCCACCACTGCTCAAACTTCCAGCAACCAACCTCTAGGCTCATCCCTTGCTGCACAAGAAAAAGGCTCTTACTGGGCATCGCCTTTTGGTGACTTTGCTTTTGGTTTCCAACAAACTGGAAATGGAGGCTATCTACTAGCCATATGGTTCAACAAAATACCTGAAAAAACCATTGTCTGGTCAGCCAATGGAGATAATCTAGTGCCAACAGGATCCAAAGGTGAACTTACCAAAGTTGGCCAATTGGTACTCAGCGACCCAACAGGCACATAGATATGGAAATCTGAGTTGGGCGGTTTAGGAGTTGTCTATGCAGCCATGCATGACATTGGAAAGTTTGTGCTGGCAAGCCAGGATGGTGGCTATTTGTGGCAGAGTTTTGATCAGCCGACAGACACAGTATTACCTACACAAACAATGAGTCTGGGAAGCAAGCTTGTAGCTCATTACTCAGAAAGGAATAACTCTAATGGAAGACTCCAGTTTGCACTACAAACGAATGGAAATCTTGTGCTTCAAACTTTAGCATACCCTATAGATTGGTCTAGCACTGCTTATTGGTTAAGTGGAACTATTGGCAGTGGCTTTCAGGTGGTCTTCAATGAGTCTGGCTCTATATACCTCACAACTAGAAACGGAAGCATACTTACTGTGATATCATCTAATCCTAGTTCTACACAGGACTTCTATCAAAGAGCAATCATGGAATATGATGGAGTTTTTACACAATATGTCTACCCAAAAAACAGCACTAATAGTTCAAATGCTGGAAGGTGGCCTATGGCCTGGTCCTCATTGGTCTATATACCTCCTAATATATGCTATCTTCTGGAAGACATTGGCAGTGGAGCATGTGGGTTCAACAGCTATTGCGTCCTAGAAGATGATCGAAAACCAAATTGCAAATACCCACCTGGATATACCTTCATTAATCCAGATGATATTACGGAAGGTTGCAAACATAACTTTCTTCCACAAAGTTGTGATGAAGCATCTCCAGAAACAGATCTTTTTGATTTTGTTAGCATGCAAAATACAAATTGGCCCCAATCCAGATCCGATTATGCAAAATATGGAGGAGGCAGCATAACCAAAGATTGGAGTAGAAAAGCTTGCCTGGATGACTGTTTCTGTGCAGTGGCCATTTTTGGCGATGGGCAGTGCTTCAAAAAGAAAATTCCTCTCTCAAATGGGAGACTAGACCCCACCAACGCTGCGGACAAAGTTCTAATCAAAATAAGCAAAGATAATTCTACTTTTAAGCCTTCAGGTGCAGATTTGTTGAAGAAAAATCATTCAACAGTGATACTTATTATGTCGGTGCTCCTTAGCAGCTCGATGTTTCTATACTTACTCTTCCTGTTGGCTGCCTTTTTGCCTGTTTTGATTTCAAATATTGGAAACTAAGGGCCCTCAAAACATACCCTTTCATGCCAGGCTTGAATTTACGAAGTTACACTTATGAGGAACTAACAAAAGCCACAAATGGGTTCAGGGAAGAGCTAGGGAGGGGTGCCTTTGCAAAAGTTTATAAAGGGGTTCTAGAATATGAGGACAGAAAACTAGTTGCGGTTAAAAGGATGAATGATTTCGTGAAAGACTGCGATATGGAGTTCAAAGCTGAAGTGAGTGCTATTGGCAGTACAAACCACAAAAATTTGGTCCAACTACTAGGATACTGCAATGAGGGGCAGCACCGGCTTCTTGTTTATGATTTCATGAGTAATGGTTCTTTAGCAAGCTTTCTATTTGGGGGTTCACAGCCATATTGGTACCAAAGAATTCAAATTGCATTAGAAATTGCAAGAGGGCTCTTTTACTTGCATGAAGAATGCAGCACCCAAATCATACAATGTGATATCAAGCCGCAGAACATCCTCCTGGATGACTCTTTTATAGCTAGAATTTTTGACTTTGGATTAGCTAAGGTTTTGAAAATAGACCAGACTCGCACTACTACTGGAATCAGGGGAACTAAAGGGTATGTTGCACCTAAATGGTTCAAAAACATGCCTGTTACAATCAAGGTGGATGTTTACAGCTTTGGCATTTTGTTGCTAGAGCTCATTTGCTGCAGGAAGAGTTTTGAAGCAGAGGCAAAGGATAAGGATCAGATGATACTAGCTGACTAGGCATATGATTGCTATAAAGACAAGAAACTGGATCTGTTAGTGGAGAATGATGAGGAGGCAACCGATGACATGAAGAGAGTAGAGAAATATGTGATGATTGCAATATGGTGCACTCAGGAGGATCCAACACCAAGGCCAACAATGAAGAAAGTGGTACAAATGATGGAAGGATCTGTTGAGGTCTCAGTTCCTCCAGGTCCATCCTCATTTATTAGTTCAATGTAAATCCTCTTATGTAATTACCTTTCTGGTTGCTTAAGTCTTTATGCATGTTTAATTGTCAATACTCAATACTATCAGCTTGGCAAGTCAAGTAATATCTAGGAATGGTATACTCATAAATGTATGATGATTATCTGTGTCCCAATAGTCTCAATAAAATGACAAACTATTCTTTGTCAAGTTATTCTTTATATAAAATTTGTATCAAACAAAAAAAAAGGGGTTGCAGGATAAAGTTTTTGTTTAGTACTGCAAAAATAAAAATCCTTTTCTGTTGAGTATTGAACCACAATAAAACTAATACAAAACTCAACAGTTAATGCCATCATTCATAAGGATTGAAAAACTGAGTAGCATTCCATAGGTGGAATTTTGACTCACCTGCAGAATCCCTCTACTAATTTTAGGAAACTCCAATTGACAAGGTCAGGACAATGACTAGTGTCTACTAGACTCTAGAACTAATTAGAGCCACTATGTTTGACATATTTTTCTGTGCAGGTTATTTCCAGGCAGGCCTTCTTAGATGAAATATGGCTAGACTTCACAAGATCAAAACTACTGTCCTACACCTTTGTAAAATTGCCTTTTGACGAAATGGCATACAAAGATGATCTGGGCATTAAGGACTATTCGTCAGTGCCATGTTAGGATTTGTGGATGGGATATAGAAGGATTAAAGGTATAAAAATTGAAAAGAACAATAAAGAAAAAAAATGGTGGGGTGAAAACTGAAAAGGAATCACAATCATACAGCCTTTGTTCCTAGTCATCCTTTATATTAGTAAAATGATATTTTGTTTTGTTTTATAATATGAAGAGTAGTACTTGCTGTGCTAGCGTCTTTGCTTCTCTTTTATGGAAAAAAAAAAGGGTGCAACACCAAGATATAGGGCAATCTGTAAGAGACTACGCCTTATAATATGGAGATCACTAGTTTGAATCTTCCCCTCCCTTTCCCTTCAGGCTTAACTCATTGACTCCAAAAGTGAGCTTTTTTACGCATGTGTATTAGTAGAGGTTATCAACTGACATTTTTCTTTTTCTTTTTTTGTTTCTTTCTTTCTTTGAGGGACATTTTTTCTTATATTTTATAAATAGCATTCCAAAATGAAATTAGGACATTATTGGGAAGGTAAAGTGCTGATTTGAACCATAAATGGGACTAAAATTTTTATGCAGCTGCATTAAGAAAATACTGAATTGACAAGAGATTACATGTGAGCATACTCCTACATTGAAACAAACAAGCTAGTATCTTAAACAGTACAACCAAGTATGCTTCAAGTATTAGACTAAAATAGTACAACCAAACATGGTTCAAGTACTAGCAAGGAACATGCATTGATGCATACCTATAGGTAATTGATCATACTGAAGTAGTTGGAAAAGGACATGGAGGCACTAAAACTTCAGTCGCACCGCCCAATATTTGCAGAACATTCTTCATGGAAGGTCTTAGCAATGGATCCTCCTGCCTTGATTTAGCATCTGACTCTGCAATATGGTGTCAGTCGGAAAGAGTTAAAACCTTCCCATAAGTTGACATAATCTAGTCTTCAGGCACAAAGTTCCCAGTGTTGACTCATGGATGCATAGTTAACTCCACTAGCAGCAACATCAGCAGCCCAAACCTGCTGAATGTTTGTGTCATAGAGAACTAGCTGGCCACCTATTGTAAGCTGAACTTTGGATCCTCTTTGGACTAGACTATTTCCATTGGCTGACCAAATTATGGTTTTTTCTGGGATTTTTTCAAGCCATATAGCAAGAAAGAAGCCTATTGCACCAATTGGTTGGAATCCAAAAGCAAAGTCACTGGATGGGGAACCCCAGGAAGAGTTATCATCAAGAGCAGTGAGATAAGATCCCAAGCTTATGTTTGCATTAGTTTTAGCCAAGAGTTTTCTGAAGCAAAGATAGTAAATATCTTACTTGAAATGAGCAAATATATTAGTGAATAATGACATGAGATCTTTAGTTTTTTTTTTTTTTTAATTGATGCTACCAGTCCCATTTAGTAAGGCACCATATCAGACTAGGTTAGACTCTAGTACTCTACAAATGACAAATTTTTTGGTCATGATACATTTATTAATTTTTCAAACATAAAGTCACAGTTACACCATGTAGCACTAGAATGCACTGCTACTTGATATAATATATTGTTCTTGGTCTAAGGTCACCATTTTCTCACCAAACCTGAATTCTCCAAAGAAATAGATAAAGAATGATGCATATTAAATTTTTCAGACACTTCTACTCATATCTCCCCAACCCATTCAAGACCTTCACCAGTTGTAACCATTATTTCATCTGCATTGCAAGAGAAAATTTCAGTTGAATTGCATGACCTGATCAAATTTCTAAGGTAATCATTTTAAATAGCATCAAACGAACATCTAAATTACACCAGCACTCTTCCTCTTAATAATCTCGAAAGAAACATAATAATTTATTCTGAACCAAAAAAAAAAAAAAGCAAAGTCAATCTAAATAACTTATTTTGGAATTGTATTGCATATGTTGAATAATCATTTCTTGAGCTTAGATTAACTTCATCAACATAGTAAGTTTCAGTACATCCCAATAGAACCAAGCTACCTTGGATCACACGTTTAGGACTAGACATTGTTCTAGGACTTCGAAACAAAGAACAGACAACAAACAAATGAACAAACATGCAAAGTGAAGAAATTCAATGATAACCTGAAAAGTATATGTTCTAGATGCAGACAATTAAATTTAACATAGTTAAGGAAGAAGAACTGTACCTAAGTTTTATCCGAAAATAAAAGTAAAACCCATTTGCGCAGCTGTTGTAAAGACCAAAAATTTATGCTTGAATAGCTTCCCCCAACTCCCACTGAAGCCATTTCTGGAACTCAAAGTTGCAACCACTTGCCCAATTGCTTCAATTGTTTTGCCACATAAAAAGCTTTTGTTTTTATGACTGTGGGAACTGCGGCAGGGGAGGGACAGTTAGAGGGACGGAATGTCGGAAAGGGTGGGAGAGACAGTTAAGAGAGTCGGAGAAAATAAGAGAATGAGAGGTTTTTTATTTATTATTTTATTTTTTATTATTACAAAATTTAGCTACAAAAAGTATATAACCTTCCTCAATGAATCAATATCATTAACATTACTACATATTTTAAAAATCTAACCGTTAGATTGCATGTTCTTTACGCTCTTTATACATATGTCAAATTTTGTGACAATCGGATATTATTTACTATATAATCTATAAGATTATATTTTATACATAATTTTGAACTACAAAAACTTGCAATTTAAACAATTTATTGATGACATAGTTATTAATCTTTAATTTTCTAGAAATTTTGCAAGTATGAAGAATATAAGAAGAAGATGTAATCTAATAGTGGATTTGTCAAAATTCATCTCCAATAAAAAGATATTGAGTAAAATTGTAACTTTAGACTAAAACCAATTTTGTAGTTAAATTTCGTCATTTAAAAAAAAAACATTTAAAAATTTATATACCTACTGTTCGGTCAGGGCCGGTCTATTTTTGGGACTAGGACCAAATTTTTCATACCCATAAGAACCGGCTTGGATCCATTGTTCACGTCTCAGCAGGAGACCCAACTCTTACCCTTGAGTAAGAGCATCCCCATCAATCTTTGCATAATTGTGTATAAATGTGCAAAATAGAAAAAGTCACCACTTTTACACAATCTGAGCAAAAAAAACACCCACATCAGTGGGTGTATACTTGTGTATATTTGCAAGTTGCTACAGTACCCGTGTATATTTGCACGGGCACTGTAGTATGTGTATATCATTTTTTAACCATTTTTTCTCTCTCATCTGTGTAACTGCCTCTCAGCTCCCTCTCCCTTTCTCTCATCTCATCCATTTTTCTTCCTCTAGCTTCCGCCAATTGCCATCGCGGCCGATGAGAACGAGGTCGAGCAAGCCAAGTCGCCGGACGAGTCTGTCGCCTACAACACGAACGGAGTTCTCCAACGGGTCTGTCGCCTAGAATCTCGTGGGTTTTGATCCATTTTTGGTTGAGCTTGAGGCCGGCAGCCATCGTGAGGAGGTGGCGGTGCTACGAGGCACTTTGGTTGAGGCCGGCGGCCATCGCGAAGAGGTGGGTTTTGATCCATTTTTTCTGGTTTTTTGGTTGATTGTGGGTGTGGGTCAATGGGTTTTGATCTTGATCGGCTTGGCTTGAGTGGGTTTTCCTTTTGATGATGTTGGTTGGGTGGTGATGATGGTGGCTGGGTGGTGATGGTGGTGGTGGTGGTGGCTGTAGGTCTGTGAGAGAGAGGGGTAATGAGGGAGTGAGTAATAAAAAAATGTAAAATAATGAATATTTTATTGAATAAATGTGTAGAATAGATAAACTGATGTGGGTATTTTGTAAAAGTGGATGTGTAAAATAGAAAAAGTAAGTTTTTTTGTGTAAAATAGACATAAAATTTACATGGACTGATGTGAATGCTCTAAGTGAGTTAGACTTTGAATGCCTTCTATATTTTTCCCGCCTTTTCTTCTTGAAGCACACTAGTTATAATGATGAGTCGCTTTGAAGGAATAGAATTTTTAAGCTTTTTATACAATTTAGTTTTTTTAATAAAATAAACTAAAAAAATTAGACAACATTTTTTACCCCAGTTAAATTTACAAGCTTGTAGGTTCTTATTTGGGCTTATTATTGACATCATTTTTTTTTTCGATTACTAACAATTAGCCACATCAGCATATGTCAATTGTCATTTTTTTTTCTATAGACTTTCTATAAATTAAATAAAAAAAATTATATAAAATAAGTGTATCTTTGGACTGGACTAATTTAAAGTAATTTAGTACAACTTTTCTCTTTAGTTATGTTGCCTTGTATAGGTGCTCTTCTTTCTCACCATTTATCGAGTGAGGTACTGTTTTCTATTTAGCTTTTTTTTTTTTTTTTTTTTTTTTTCCCTATTTGGTATTCTTGGCTCTATCGTATAACTTTTGCTATGTTTGTTTGTTAATTTGTTTGGAATTTAAGTGTTTAATGTGTGGATTTCAGTATTCTTGGTTATTTATATTTGTTTATATGAGTTTATTCATTAATTGTTTTGTTGAAACTGGTATAGAACTCGGTAAATATATCATATGCCAGAATTTGGGTTTTTTTTTTTAAATGAGGTTATTAATTTTTGTAATCCACAACTCTTTTTGCAAAAGTTAACACCTCTATAGTCATCGGAGCAAGCAACTTTTCCTTTTTAAGTACAGTAATATTCCTACCTTGGCTCGGATGATGAAAGAGGCTATTTATTTTCCTCCGTTTAAGTTGGCTCGGATGATGAAAGAGGTTCAAGATAAAAGCAGTGTTGAATATCAGCGGTTGACATGGGATGCCCTGCGGAAGAGTATAAATGGGCTTGTGAACAAGGTTAATGCTGCCAACGTAAAGAACATTATTCCAGAACTCTTCTCGGAGAATTTGATACGGGGAAGTGGCCTGTTTTGTCGGTCCTGTATGAAATCGCTGATGGCATCCCCGGGTTTTACAGACGTGTTTGCAGCACTGGTTGCTGTTGTCAACACCAAGTTTCCTGAGGTTGGCGAGCTTCTTTTGAGGAGGGTCGTTTTGCAGCTCAAGAGAGCATATAAACGGAACGACAAGCCTCAATTACTAGCTGCTGTTAAGTTCATTGCACATTTAGTGAACCAACTAGTGGCTCATGAGATCATTGCCTTGGAGCTGCTTGCTGTGCTGCTTCAGAATCCAACCGATTCGAGTGTTGAGGTTGCTGTTGCCTTTGTCACAGAGTGTGGATCACTTTTGCAAGATCTCTCGCCTAAAGGCTTGCATGGTGGGTATTCTTTTTAAGGTCGTCAATCTTAAATTTGTCATATTTGTGGATATTGTATTTTTTGGTTTCTAAGGTTTAGACATGTTTTTCTTGCTTAGTGCTTATAATTTTTAGTAGTTTATTTATTACTAAGTTATCATCTTTTTAATCGTATAGGAAGCCAGGGAGGTATGGTTAGTTAGCCACATTTAGCAATTTCTCTTCTACATTGAATCACATTTTGTACATAGACATACAGAGGGTTGCCAATAAAGCCATCACTTGCCATGGCATTTTGATGGCTTCGTTGGGCCTAGTCATCAACAATTTTGTGACAGCTCTTTGTCTTAAGTAAATAATGGTATCCTTCAATTAAACAGGGAGGACCTGTGGAATTACGTATGTAAGTGAAATAATAATAATAAGTCAATCTTAAATAGTGGTATCCTTCAATTAAACAGGGAGGACCTTTTGATCATTTACTTATCTCCTTTACTTCAAATCAGATTGGGATCAACAACCTGTGCCTATTTTGATCCCTATCTGATTTGAATTTAATATTGGCTGAACCAGTGAGATGTCTTAGGTTCCACTAGGAAGTTGCCATTCTTTGTTATCTATGATAAGTTGATAACACTAAGTTAAAAATTGTCTTGACGATATAGAAACATTGTGTCTGGAATTGTGCCACTCATGGCTGTGGCATATATGTAACCTTGGATGGTGGCCTGGTGTTAAATGGTTAGCGTGTGAAAATATTGTTTAGTACTCAAAATTTGTTTACTTATGTACTTCTTATATTATGAAAGACAAGTAGCGAGTTTCTTCTGATTATTTACGTGTTTAGCTATGCCAAACTTTTGGTTCATTATGTTCTATGCTTAGCAATCAATGTTTCCATGAGATTATAAGTCATAATGTTCCTATCCTCTTTCTTTTATTTTTACTGGAATATATTTTAGTTACTGCAGTGTACTCAAGGTTTACACTTCTACAGGAATATTTGAGCGTTTACGTGGGATTCTTCATGAAGGTGAAATAGACAAATGGGTTCAATTTCTGATAGAAGGACTATTTGCGATAAGAAAAGCCAAGTTTCAGGTTTTTTTTTTTTTTTTTTTTTTTTTTTTTTTCATTTCTAGAATTATGGCATCACATACTACTGATAGTGTCCAAGGATAGCTAGAATAAAGATACCCTATGTGATGTATTCGTTTGCAGGGGTACTCAGCTGTTCGTCCGGGTCTGGACCTTGTAGAGCAGGAAGATCAGATAACCCATGAGATCTCTCTCCAAGAGGAAATAGATCCAGAGATTGCCCTTGGTATGGCATTATGCTGAGCTGTCTTCTGCTTCTTGATTGGTCTAGCTATGGTTATGTATTGATTTATGTTTTTCTTTCTCCTTGTTCAGATATATTCAAGCCAGATCCTAATTTCCTTGAGAATGAGAAGCATTATGAAGAGTTGAAGAAAACCATTTTGGGTGACGAGTCTGAGGATGAAGAAGGTTCAGATGCAGCTTCAGATGATGATGAGGATGAGGATGATTGAAAGCTCTAAAATGTGTTGAAAAACACAAGAGCTGTTTAGACCCCCAATTAAAATTACGGCTTGGTTGATTTTACACAAACTTAATACTAAGTGCGGAAACGTGTAAACACAAGCGTATAAACAATAAGCTACTCTAATCCATAAACTAAGCAACACAGCAGTATAATGGAATATAAAAGAGTAGGGAAGAAAGATGCAAACACAGAAAACACCAAGACGTGTTTTCGAAGAGGAAACCGAAGAACTCGGCGAAAAACCTCTCCGCCGCCCTCCAAGCGGAAATCGATCCACTAGACAATCAGTTGGGATACATGGGTGAGCAAAAGACCCTCCAAGCCTAATCTACCCGATGCACCTAAGCCCTCCAAGCTCCTACTCCAACAAGGCTTCTCGGAACCGTGTCTTGTCTAGTTCTCCGGATCCCGCAACAAGCTCCATGTTGCATCTGCCATCCTTGGCTTCTTCCAATGCTTCCCAGCAGCACCAAAACGTCACTCAACACTCTCAAAAGGTGTGGTAAGTGTTTGGGCTATCAACCTCTCAATGGTGTGGAAATGGAGAGGGAAGGGTTGAGGAGATACCACAAGCAAGTGTATAGAGAAAGGTGGGGATGACAGTCTCTAATTGCAAATGTGTTTGGCTAGGGTTTTCTCTCTGAAGCATTCCTCAACATTTGTGGGTAATGGGGGTTTATATAGGATAGGTGCAGAATGTGTGAGTCAGTCAGTACAGGCTGGCAGAACAGCATGTCTCGCGGGTGTCTCGCGGGAAGGCCTTACCCGCGAGATACTCGCGAGAGACAGCTGTCTCCATCTGTCCTGACTCTTCGCATTCCAGCATGTGCAAGGCACATGCTTCACTTCGCGGGAAGCTTAGTCGCGACATACCCGCGAGATTCCATCAGCTTCCACTTTGCTTGAGTCTTCACACACTCTCTATCACACACCCCTTACATCAATTCCCACAACAAATACAGGGTATAAACAATTGAAAGTAATTACAATCAAATTTGGCACGGAATAAAAGCCAACAAAACACATAGTTGTAAATCACAACTTTACAATGATGATGATGATGAGGAGGAGGATGAGGAGCAGATGAAAATAAGGGATGAAACAGAGACAAATCTTGTAAATCTCCGGAGGACAATCTATCTAACAATTATGTCCAGTGTAGATTTTGAGGAGGCAGGTCATAAGCTCCTGAAAATTAAACTAGAGCCAGGTCAAGAGGTATGTGTTGCAAGCTTTTCCTGATGTTGCTGCTGTAAAATTGAAGTCTCCTTATTTAGTATTTCCTTGTTTAAGATGAAGTAGGGAAAGATAGATAAATAATGAATATTTGTTCACAGTTCACTGAGTCTCTGCAAATTATTGGTACTTGGCTAGGAATCACTATTAGTTAGAGGAACTAGAGCTGGGTTCTGAGTCTCCCGTCCAGCATGAAGACATCCTTTACTCCCCTTTGCTATCAAGTGAATAAATGAACAATAAACGAATAAACAAGATGGATTAGATTCACTTTACATACTCTTTTAACATTTCAGATTGCTAGATGTTATTACAAGTCAGTATCAAATATATTTTTTTCTTTATTCTTAGCTTCTGTTTTTTTAACCCCCACCCCCTAAACGATTAGAATTCATTAGTGGTTTCATGCACTAACTTGCCTTGGTGCTTAGATTATTTCCCTTGGGTACTTCAGTCACTATTAGGGGTGTATAGAGGCAAGCCACACAGAGCCCAAGCTAAGCTTCTTGCTGCTTAGGCTCAGCTAATTGAGACTTGACAAGGAGTTGAGTTTGGCTAGAAGAATTGGATAACTCCTAAAATTGAATGCTTAAAATAATATAAGAAAAAATCTTACAATAATGCAATTGAAAGCTTAATAATAATATATTAGCATAATTTATTTTAAAGAAAAAATCTTGAATCAAATTCTGTACCGCTTGAAACTTATAGTTGTCTTGGTGGCTTATGCAGATAGAGTTGAACATTATGCTCTTGGAATGCTGTAGTCAGGAGAGAACTTACCTCCGGTATTATGGTCTTTTGGGGCAGCGATTCTGCATGATCAACAAAGTTTATCAGGAAAATTTTGACAAATGCTTTGTCCAACAATATTCCATGATTCACCGGCTTGAAACAAATAAGTTGCGTAATGTGGCTAAGTTTTTTGCGCATTTACTCTGCACAGATGCTCTACCTTGGCATGTTTTAGCCTATATTCGCTTAACAGAGGAGGATACCACTTCTTCATCTCGTATATTTATCAAGATTCTATTCCAGGTATCGAAAGTGACACCAATTTTTTCCCCTCATGTTTTTCTCTCTAGCATTTCTTCTAGAAGCTGTTGTATTCACAGTTGTGTTGTTTTTGTTGCAGGAATTGTCAGAGCATCTGGGCATCCGTCTGCTGAATGAGCGTCTTAACGATCCCACAATGCAGGATTCCTTTGAATCTATCTTCCCAAGGGATAATCCCAAGAACACACGGTTTTCAATTAACTTCTTCACATCCATTGGACTCGGTGGCATCACTGAAAACTTACGTGAGTACTTGAAGAATATGCCACGCCTTATTATGCAACAAGAGCAAGAATCGGATAGTTCTGGTAGTTTGGTTACAGGGTCAGCTAGTTCAGAATCGGATTCATCAAGTTCAGATGAGAGTGAAAGGGATGACAGACACAAGAAGCGGAAGAGGAGAGACTAAGGGAATGTTATGATGTGCAATAGATATTAGGGTTTGATGTTTGCCATTTGTAATGTATAGAATCAATTTGTTTTCACATTGTGTAAAATTTTGCATCGATATGAATTTAGCATTATAGCAACTTTGTTCTTCTCTCTAATGGGTAAAGGTCTTAATTTCGGCACAGATGCTCTTAAAATTTTGGGTTTGATGTTCGCCATTTGTTTTCCCGCATACCACTTGACTCCCATGTGTTATGGTGTGCGGCCACTTGAGCACTAATGGAACTTGATGCTACTCGAATTTAGCACTAATGGAACTTGATGCTACTTGAATTTACAAGGCTACAACTCTTGCACTTGTAGGTGGGATGGTGGATGGATTACAAGGGCTTTCTATTGTTAGGCCATCTCTCCATATGGTTACTTTATTAGATGGTTAATAAATATTGATTTTAGCCTAACATATTGCTTTTGTAATCATAACATGGGTAGTGTCAAAATTAAAATTTGTGGTGTTTGTCGTGGAAAATAGCTCATAATATATTTAATTAATTAGTGGATGATTACACTTTATATTCATAAATAGTTTGGTTGTGATTGAAAAAGGTTACACATTTGGGTCAAGATTTGCACTTTATCTTTACTTCAAATTTAGTTTTTTCAAGTCCAAAAAAGTGTTTATTGAATTATTTACTTGGAATTTTTAATAACCATTCACTTCTGACACTATTGAACTCTGAAGTTAAGATAAATATTTTTGGTCACTCTATGGAGACTCCAATGGTGGCCTTGTTTGCTTCTTCACTCACAATTTTCCTTACATGACTACTAAACAATAAGAGAAGTACTACGTACACAATATTTTTACAATAAATCCTAGTTAGCAAGTTGTTACAGGTTTTTAATTTGAATCCACCATGAAATTACTTTTTTACCTACTAGTAACAACAACTAACAACCCGCCATATTGTATTTGTTGTGAAAATGTTTTGACATAGCATTTCTCAAACAATAATGAAAAAACGAATATGAAAGGGATGGTGATGATTGTGAGAGAGTCCCTTGCCCAGTGAAGTAATGTCAAGCACATAACCTACCACTTCAACCTTTGCACTCTTCCTACAGTAATGCTAAAGCAATATCATTCCCCAACAATTCATCCTTAACTAGCTATCTCGATGTTATTGTGTTACCTACACACATTTGTTTGCACTACACATCATGTTTCAAACTGCCTCACCCTTTTTATCAATGATTCAATATTCTTGTACTTAGCAAAAAAAAAAACCAATATTCTTTGTCGGAAGGCCTGGAGTGACAACTCCTAGAATTTGTTTCGGTAGAGAACTTTTCCATTTTGTGCTTCTCTTCGTTTGGTGATGATGTATGTTTGTATCTATTTCCCACCCCTCGGTAACTTAATCCCCACTTGCACGTTAGGTCTTGTTGCTTATAAACGTGTATGATAACCAATTTTACTAAATTTACCAATATTCTTGTCCACAAGCAAGCAAATAATATCAATGTCTAATTGAAGTCATTAGCAACCGTTGAAGTTGGCTTGCACAACTAGTAATAATAATAATTAGTTCCATTGATTTTTTTTTATCGTCAAACAAAAAACTTGGGATCAAATCTTTTCTTCACAAAAATAAATTTATTGATGTCTTCATTTAGAAAAAAATCTTACCAAACTGTATCATGGAGCACCCCTTTTATAATATGTGAGTCTTATAGATGAGTGAGATGCACCAAGTATGAGAGAGGTGCTCCATGAAACGGTCTCTTGATATACTTTCTTTTTGGTTTGAATTGCTTAATGGTAATAAAGTAATCAAATTTATGGCTCCTCCCCTAAATATGAATTAGACATTGAGATCATTGCAAATCATAAGCATTCACAAAGGATTGTGCTAGAAATATTGAATGAATATTATTGTATTTCTCAAGAGATAAAATATACATGAGTGCCCTTATATAGGAGGCAGAGTGTGTAGTACAAGTATGTGTGTTATACAAGTAAACAAGGTGGGCCTAAAGCCCATAACCTATTACACGTTAACAGCCTCCCTTAAACTCAAGATGGATGTGAGACCAACTTGAGATTGTTAACCAAAGCACGAAGGCATCCCTTAGGATGTGATTTGGTGAAGATATCTGCCAGTTGATCTTTAGAAGAGATCGAGAACAACTTGAAAGCACCATGGACAAGATGATAATGGATAAAATGACAATCGATCTCGATGTGTTTAGTCCGTTCATGAAAGATATCATTGTAAGCAATATGAATGACACTTTGGTTGTCATAATAAAGAGGAGTAGCAGAAGATGTGGACACACCTAAGTACTTAAGATTTCATCCTAGCCAAAGGAGCTCAGCTGTGGTATCAACTAGGGCACGATATTCTGCTTTAGCACTGGAGCAGGCAACAAGGGTTTGTTTCTTACTTCGCCAAGAAATCACAGAAGAACCAAGAAGAAAGCAATAACTAGTGGTAGACCTGTGATTAGTGGGATCTCCTGCTCAATCAGCATTAGGGAATGCACGGAGAATAAGAGGAAACTGAGTAGAGTAGAAAAGGCCACGGAAGACAGCGCCCTTCAGGTATCGAAGAATGCACAGAACAATAGCATAGTGAGTCGATCGTAGAGCAGACAGATACTGACTCACTTGGTGAACACAAGGGTTTGTTTCTTGCTTCGCCAAGAAATCAGAGAAGAACCAAGAAGAAAGCAATAACCAATGGTAGACCTGCGATCAGTGGGATCTCCTACCCAATCAGCATCAGAGAATGCACGGAGAATAAGAGGAGACTGAGTAGAGTAGAAAAAGCCATGGAAGAGAGTGCCCTTCAAGTATCAAAGAATGCACAGAACAGTAGTATAGTGAGTCAATCATAGAGTAGACGGATACTAACTCACTTGGTGAACATCATAGGAAATGTCTGGACGAGTGACAATGAGATAAACTAGGCTGCCAACCAATCATCTGTAAAGAGAGGGATTAGATAATGATTTCCCCCGTGAGGGAGTTAGATGCGCATTAAGTTCAATTAGAATGTCAACAGTCTTGCTATTAGTGAGTCCAGCTCAAAACAAAAGTTCAGAAGCATACTTGGCTTAAGTAATATAAAAACCATCTGTGGAATGAGTGATTTCAAGATCCAAGAAGTAGCTGAGATGTCCAAGATCTTTCATCTCAATCTACTAACTGAGAAAATCCTTGAGTTATTGAATGCCACTAAGGTCATCACTAGTTATGATCATATCATCCACATATAGGAGAGGCAAAATAATGCCTTTGTCAATTTGACGAAGAAATAAGGCAAAATCATAATGACTGGCAATGTAACCCAAGCTTGAGATGGTAGAGCAAAACTTGGCAAACCAAGCTCGTGGAGCTTGTTTAAGGCCATAAAGTGCATGTCGAATGTGACAAACCTTGTTCGGTTCAATAGAGAGACTAGGAGGAGGTTGCATATAAACTTCTTCACTTAAATTCTCATTAAGGAAGACATTTTTGACATCCATCTGAAAAATGTCTCATTTACTGGCAGTGGTAATAGCTAAAAGGGCAAGAATAGATGAGATTTGAGAAACCGGAGCAAAGGTCTCTTCATAATCAATCCCATAATCCTATGTAAAACATTTTGTAACAAGACGAGCTTTATATCGCTCAATGGACTCATCAGAGCGAGTCTTGATCTTGTAGATCCACTTACAACAACCACAGATTTCCCCGGAGGGAGAGTCACCAAATCCCAAGTATGGTTTTTAGATAATGCATCAAGTTCCTCTTTCATTGCAATTAGCCATAAAGGGTCAGTGGAGGCCTCACGATAGGTGTGAGGCTCGTGCAGTTAGTAAGAGCAGTGTAACAATGATAGTCAAGTAAATATGCAGGAATGGATCTTACTCGAGTTAAGTGACGAGGTGGAATGTCTTGTGCAAGATCTTCAGACGGAGCAAGAGCAGGGGACCTAAGCTCAGGGTTGGGTGGCTCGTCTTCGACCTGTTCATCTTCCACCTGTGCATTAGAGGGTGATCCAGGAAAGGCATCAAAAATATCTGGTGGTTAGACAAAGAAGTCTATAGGAGGATCAGGAGCAACTATGGAAGGAATATGTGGCTCATCTAGAAAAAGATCTAAGACAAAGGAGGTAGATAGGGAGGCACGAAAGTGAGAGAGCTCGACAAATGAGTAATGTTCCCAAAAGATAACATTGTGGGAGATACAAAGACGATGAGAGATAGGATCATAACACCGATACCCCTTTTGAGTTTCTCCATAACCAAGAAAACAACAAAGTCTAGACTGAGGCTCAAGTTTGTTATGCTCATGCGGCTGAAGAAGAATGAAACAGGCAGAACCGAAGAAGCGAAGGTGGTGATAGTCTGGAGGTGACCCAAGAAGGTGCTCATATGGAGTTTGATTGTGGATGACAGGACTGGGAATGCGATTAATAGCATGAACAACATGAAGAGCAGTTTCGCCCCAAAAAGGAGCAGGAACTTTGGCAGAGAGAAGGAGAGCACAAACAGTGTCAAGAATATGACGAAGTTTTCATTCGACTCTACCATTTTGCTGAGAGATACCTAGACAAGTTAGTTGATGAATAGTTCCATAGGAATGCAAAATAGCTTGGAAAACATATTGAGTGTATTCAAGAGCATTATCAGATCGAAAAATTTTGATTCGTTTGGAAAATTGAGTTTCAACCATTTTTGCAAAATTTGAATATACTTGTGTGGGGGCCTTTTTTGTGCGTTGGGCTGGGTTGCCTCCTGCGGTAGTAGGCCCGAGTATTCTGAGTAAGAGAGTTGAGACCGGTCCAACTGCAACTCAATTTGGTCCGGCTTGTGCGCAAACGTTGAGTCCAAGTCTGAGGGAAGACGCAGCAAAGTGGGCTTATCCTCTGTTTCTGCTACAGAAGACTTTTCTCCAGTTTCTGCCGCAGGATTGACGTTTCTGCCGCAGAAAGAACTTTCTGCTATGCAATGAAGCTGTCTGCTGTGCAATAAGGCTTTCTACTGTGCAGTAAAGCTTCCTGCTGTAAAGCCTTCTGCTGTGCAATAAAGCTGTCTGCTGTGCATTAAAGCTGTTTGCTGTGCTTTAAAGCTTTCTGTCGTGTGAATGACTAATCTTCATTTTTACTGCAGAAATATTTTTCCACTTCCTTGGCCTGGCTTGTGCGCAAGCCACACCACACCACGTTTGCTAAAGCCTGTTTATAAGCTCACAGCAGGCAGAGTCATTGTTAAGAGGTTAAGGTAAAGAAAATGCAGTCACTATTTCTGCCGCAATAAGCAAGATAAATAACTTAAAAAACCTCGCTTTTAAAGAATAACAATTAAACAAAGGATTAGAGCGGGATTAGTAGAGTAAAAAGAATGAGTCTGCCACACCAAGTATCACCGCGGGACTCTAACCAGGGAAGGGAAAACTGCTCCCTCAACGCAAGTAACTTCAAAGGCGAAATTAATTGCTTTGAGAGATCAGCCCCAAATGGTATGTGCCCGAGTATAAGTCGTATTTCCCTCCAATGGAGGACAAGGCTATTGAGGGAGAGAGGGGGTTAACCCATTTGGGTGCATACCTGCCATAAGACGCTCTATTTTCTTTCTTTCTTTTGTTCTCTGTTTTTCTTATCTTATCTTTTCTCTCTGTTTTCTCTCTTATAATTCTTTCCTTTCTTTTCTTTTTTGCTTTCTTTCTTTCTTTTCTTTCTTTTCTCCTTTTTTTTTTTCTTCGAATTCCCCCCTCCTTTTTCCTGTACATAGGTACAGGTCTCTTATATAGAACCTGCCATGACCGATTTTACTATTCTAGCCTTTTCATGGCCTTAGTCTGATATGGTAGCCTTTTGCCGACCACTTACCGAGTCAATGGTTCTAACCACCACCATTGACCTGTGGCTTTCAGACAACGAAGGTTCCTTCTCTACTAGTCCAGTGTGTACCCTCTCCCTCTCGGTCTCTCATGGCATGCACCCAATGGTTCTTACCCAGCCTTGCCTCTTTTGGGTGGCATGTCATCCCAGCAGGATTGTGCCCACCGAAAGAGCCTGAGCAAGAATCACAAGAATGGGTTTCCACTCCTCTCTCCACCGCTAGACCGTGCCCTCACCCATGACCTCACCCTTTCCCATAGTGGATGGGTATAGGCTGGTGATGCCTAGGTCGTACGCATGCTTTACCTTCTTGATGTTTCATACGTTTGTCGAGGTCTGAGAATGGGTGTGCATTTTTGGCTTTTTCTAGTGTGGGTTGCATCTCCAACGTTTATGACTTGTCCCTTTCCTTGGAGGGTTGGGCCTTGTTGGATCATTGGGCCTCCCTTTAGTTTGGGTGTTTGCTTCGTGGCTTGGCATCTCCTGCCATACCAGATTGTTATTCTTGCTGCTTATCTCAATCTTGCCGGGCCCTTTTGGGCCTGCCGTGTGTTTTTCTTCTCAGTTTTCACGCCTATCTTTTTTATACAAAAGGATTTAGGCCTTTGTGGGCCAAATGATGTTGACTGGATCAAAAGGGTCTTGGGCCCAATTTATCTTCATCTGCCAAAGCCATCCTACCAGAGAACTGTATTCTGCGGCAGATTTGTATTCTGCGGCAGACTTGTATTCTGCGGCAGATTTGTATTTTGCTGCGTTTTGCTGCAGATTTGCATTTTGCTATAGATTGCTTTCACTTGCACTTCTTTCTTTGGAAATTTCTTGCTCTTCGGTCTTCTTGGTGGGTCTTTAGGCCTTGCTTCTCATTGGGCTTTCTTCCTCATGGGCCTTTGGGTACAGATTTGCAAAAAATGGGCATCAACAACTTGCAATAATTCAAAACGATGTTTCATATGAAAAATCTAGCTATAGTGGGAATAATCATTAACAAAGACTACAAAATATCGAGATCCACCAATACTAGAGACAGAGGAAGGCCCCTAGAAATCAGAACGAATTAGGTCAAAGATATCAGTGGACATTGATTCACTAGTATTAAAAGGCAAAGATGGTTGTTTTCCTAACTAACATGAAACACAATCAAAATTTTCTATGGACATTGAACTTAACAAACCTCTAGAAGCCAAGTGTTGTGCCCGTGAGGAAGATACGTGATCAAGTCGGGCATGCCAAAGTGCAAGGGAAGGAATAGAAGAAATTGCAGCAGCTATAGCAACAACAGGTAGAAGACGAAAGTTGTCCATGGGAAACATACGTCCAACTCTAGGACTGCTCCCAAGCTCCTATCCCATCCTCGGATTTGTACAATACACCCATAATAATCAAATGTAATGCGATAACCTAACTCAGCTAATTGTCCCATAGAAAATAAATTTTAAGAAAGGTTAGGAACATTAAAGACCCCAGGAACTAAGAGGTTAGAGGTCGAGATAGAATCTATATTATGACCAAACATTGTGGAACCATTAGCTATGCGAATATTAAAAGGGTGTGGTGCAAGTTCAACTTGAGAAAATAAGGACGAGTGAGGTGTCATGTGGTTGCAACAAGCAGAATCCATAAGCCAAGAGGAATGAGACATACCAAATGAAACTGAGAGAGAAAAGGAATAAAATGCATTACCAACCATATGAATGGTATTAGCGATGATGTTTTGAAGGTCAACTGTGGAAATGGTGATAGTGGATCCAAAAGACTTGGACTTTGCGGAGACAAGAACCATTGGTTGGATATTCTCCATGTTAGCAATAATAGCAGTAGAAATGGAAACAACTTATTTGTTGCGTTGATAGCAAGTCTCAATATTATTGCCAAGATGTTTGCAAAAATTGCAAAAATGTTTGTTGGATTGTCGACGACGATTGTTGCAATAAAAAGAAGACTTGTCCTTATTTTTTATTTAGAAGCAAAATATGCAAAAATGAAATCTACGCAAAAAAATGGGTAATGAGCACCTAGACTGCAAAAAGTCAACTCTGGAAAAGTCAACAATCAACGGCAAAGTCAACGGTGATGACGTTAGCAAGATGACACAAGCAGTTGACTGATGCTGACGTAAGCAGATGACTGGGCACTGACGTGGCAATGATGACATCATCTTGATGACGTGGCGGTGATGACGTTAGCTAGGGCTGGCATGGCGTAGATGACGTAATCGATGACGTCAGCAGATGCAGTTCTAGCGCATGGAGGCGCATGAGAGAGAGTGGCGATGCGTGGAGGCACGTGATGATACCATCGAGAATTGTAGTGGTGCGTGAGGGCGCGTGAGTGGTTCGATGAAGATGATTTTTCACAAGCGAGTAGATTGGAGAGTGTCCTTTCTAATGGTGCAACCTGTGGTCTGATCAGAGAAGCTGAAGCGGTGGTGGTGGCAAGGCAGTGGTATTTGATGTACTATAGTCGCGGTGGAGGCAGCGGTGATGCTAACAACAACGGCTGCAGTGGATGACACCCAAGAAGACAAGACAGCTTAAGAGCGGCACACCAGAGGATTAGAGCAGTGGCTTTGATACCATGTTAGAAATATTAAATGAATGTTATTGTATTTCTCAAGTGATAAAATATACATGAGTGCCTTTATATAGGAGGCAGAGTGTGTAGTATAAGTATGTGTGTTATACAAGTAAATAAGGTGAGCCTAAATGAATTGAACTTAATATTTGTCAAGCATAATGTCCAACAAAATAATTATGAACAAAACAAATTAAACATTGTGATGCAAGTTAAAACTTAAAACTACAAAAACACCCAAATCTAGTGAGTTCTACTGAGTGCTCTATTTTCTAACAGCCACGTGTGTTGCGTTGATTCTAACTCACACAGAGCCAGCACATTAAATCCTAATCAAATTAAATGGGAATCAAATTATTAATCAAGTCCTCAATTCCTTGACACTTGTTAACATAATTAATTAAATATTATCATTATTGACTTATTAATATTATTATTATTAATTAATAATAATATTTAATTAATTAGGTAAATATGTGACAAACTTTTATTGGTAGAATATAAAATAGAACATAAAAAAAAAATGTAACAGAAGATTTGGATTCCGTTCAACATTTGTTATTCTGCAAGAGAAAAAGATGACACTTGACGACATAGCCTCAATACGAATCTCTTTGTTCAAGACTTGACTTGCAATTAATATATCTCATTCTGGAACGACTATTTCCAAGATATATAGGACCACCTTGAATTTGGGAAGACCTCTGATTGAAGGAACCTTATGGCATGCAAATGAATGATCAAAAAAAGACAAAAGTTGGTAATCATCATCAAAAGGAAGGATAAGATCCCACAAGCTAGGGGTGGCAAATGGGCGGGTTGGGTCATAAATGGGTTGGGTGTGTAATTACCCATTTATCCATTTATGACCCGTTTATATATAAATTAATTATCCATTACCAACCCAACCCATTTAATTAGTAACCCACCCATTTAACCCAATATGACCCAAATACCTCTAAAACTACTTGAATACCCTATTGACCTCCAAAATTACCAAAATACCCTTAAATACCTAAAATGATACAAATACTCCCTACACTTTCAAAATTACCAATATACCCTTGGACATCCAAAATTATCCCCAAAATCTCTAAAATGAACAAAATACCCATGAAACCTCTAAAATGACCAAAATACCCCTGATATCTCTAAAATCACCATATATGCTTAAAAACCACTAAAATGACCAAAATACCCCCAAAAGCCAAAAAAATGACCAAAATACCCCAAAAACCTAAAAAATGACCAAAATATCTGCAAAACCCAAAAAACCTAAAAAATGACCAAAATACCCTCGAAACCTAAAAAAATTACCAAAATACCTTGAAACCTAAAAAATTATCGAAATACCCCCAAAACCTAAAAAATGACCAAAATAACCCCAAAACCCAAAAAATGACCAAAATACCCCCGAAACCTAAAAATTACCAAAATACCCCCAAAACCTAAAAAATGACCAAAATACCCTTGATATCTCTAAAATCACCATATATGCTTAAAACCCGCTAAAATGACCAAAATACCTCCAAAATCTCTAAAATGACCAAAATACTTCCAAAACCCAAAAAATGACCAAAATAACCCTGAAACCCAAAAAATGACCAAAATACTTCCAAAACTCGAAAAATGACCAAAATACCCCCGAAACTCAAAAAAATGACCAAAATACCCCTCGAAACACAAAAATGACCAAAATACTTCCAAAACCCAAAAAATGACCAAAATAACCCCGAAACCCAAAAAATAACCAAAATACTCCCGAAACCTAAAAAATGATCCAAATATCCCTGAAACCTAAAAATGACCAAAATACTTCCAAAACCCAAAAAATGACCAAAATACCCCCGAAACCTAAAAATGGCCAAAATACTTCCAAAACCCAAAAAATGACCAAAATAACCCCGAAACCTAAAAAATGACCAAAATACCCCCGAAACCTAAAAATGACCAAAATACTTCCAAAACCCAAAAAATGACCAAAATAACCCCGAAACCCAAAAAATGACCAAAATACCCCCGAAACTCAAAAAATGACCAAAATACTCCCGAAACCTAAAAATGACCAAAATATTTTCGAAACCCATAAAATGACCAAAATACCCCCGAAAACTCAAAAAATGACCAAAATACCCCCGAAACTCAAAAAATGACCAAAATACCCCTGAAACCCAAGAATGACCAAAATACCCCCGAAACTCAAAAAATGACCAAAATACCCCCAAAACCCAAGAATGACCAAAATACCCCTGAAACTCAAAAAATGACCAAAATACCCGCGAAACCCAAGAATGACCAAAATATCCTCGAAACCTAAAAATGATCAAAATACCCCCGAAACCTAAAAATGATCAAAATACCCTTGAAACCTAAAAAATGATCAAAATATGCTCGAAACATCCAAAATACCCTAAACCTCTATTTCGGTAATTTCAGATGTTTCTGGTGTATTTTGGTCATCTTACATGTTTAGCGGTATTTTGGTCATAATTTGGGTTTCAGGTGTTTTTATCGATCATTTTTTTTAGCTTTTGGGGTTATTTTGGTCATTTTTTAGGTTTTTGGGGTATTTCGATAATTTTTTAGGTTTCAAGGTATTTTGGTCACTTTTTTAGGTTTCGAGGGTATTTCAGTTATTTTTTAGGTTTTGGAGGTATTTCGGTCAATTTCTAGGTTTAGGGAGTATTTTGGAACTTTTTTAGGTTTATGGTGTATTTTGGTAATTGTTAGGTTTTGGGGGTATTTCGATCATTTTTTTTAGGTTTTTGGGGTTATTTTAGTCATTTTTTAGGTCTTGGGGTATTTCAATCATTTTTAGGTTTCAAGGTATTTTGGTAATTTTTTAGGTTTAGGGGGCATTTTGGTAATTTTTTAGGTTTAGGGTGAATTTTGGTAATTCTTAGGTTTCGAGTGTATTTTAGTCATTTTTTTTTAGGTTTTGGGGGTATTTTGGTCATTTTTTAGGTTTCAGGCTGGATATTTTAGTCCTTTTTTTTGGGTTTCAAGGTATTTCAGTCATTTTTTAAGTTTAGGGGGTATTTTGGTAATTTTATGGGTTTCGGAGGTATTTTAGTCATTTTTTAGGTTACGGGGTAATTTGGTAATTTTTTAGGTTTCGGGGGTATTTTAGTCATTTTATAGGTTTCAGAGGTATTTTGGTCATTTTTTAGGTTTCGGGGGTATTTTAGTCATTTTATAGGTTTTAGAGGTATTTTGGTATTTTTTGGGTTTCGGGGGTATTTTGGTCATTTTTTGGGTTTTGAGGGTATTTTGGTCATTTTTAGGTTTCGGGGGTATTGTGGTCATTTTTTGGTCATTTTTAGGTTTTGGGGGTATTTTGGTAATTTTTAGGTTTTGGAGGTATTTTGGTCATTTTTTAGGTTTTGGGGGTATTTTAGTCATTTTATAGGTTTTAGAGGTATTTTGGTATTTTTTGGGTTTCGGGGGTATTTTGGTCATTTTTTGGGTTTCGGGGGCATTTTGGTCATTTTTTGGGTTTTGAGAGTATTTTGGTCATTTTTAGGTTTCAGGGGTATTTTGGTCATTTTTTGGGTTTTGGGGGTATTTTGGTAATTTTTAGGTTTTGGGGGTATTTTGGTCATTTTTTGGGTTTTGGGGGTATTTTGGTAATTTTTAGGTTTTGGGGGTATTTTGTTCATTTTTTAGGTTTTGGGGGTATTTTGGTCATTTTTTGAGTTTCGAGAGCGTTTTGGTCATTTTTTGGGTTTTGAGGGTATTTTGGTCATTTTTAGGTTTCGGGGATATTTTGGTCATTATTTGGTAATTTTTAGGTTTTGGGGGTATGTTGGTAATTTTTAGATTTTGGGGGTATTTTGGTCATTTGTTGGGTTTTCTGGGTATTTTGGTCATTTTATTGGTTTTGGAGGTATTTTGGTAATTTTTAGGTTTTTGGAGTATTTTGGTAATTTTCTAGGTTTTGGGGGGTATTTTGCTCATTTTTTTTGGATTTTGGAGGTATTTTGGTAATTTTTTGGATTTTGGGTGTATTTTGGTTATTTTCTAGAAATTTAGATGGGTTTAGTGGGTATTAGTGGATATATCCATTTAGACCCATCTAATTAAATAACCAAATGAGTCTTTACCCATTTAACCCAAATATTCAAATGAGTTGGGTTAGGACTTATCCAAATAAGGTGGGTAATGAGTGGGTTCATGGATATGGGTAAAAATTGCCACCCCTACCCACAACCACAGCCTTGGTTGGTTAAAGACAATAATTGCCAATTTCCAAATGCTATACCGCGTGCTGCACGTGGCTTGTGGGACCTAGGTGTGCGGATCGTGTGACTAAGGACTAATCACCATCCTCACTGCCACGGCCACCCATAAAGACCCCGTGTACTAAATGCTAGGACTACATATTATATGTTCTTTGAAAATAGCCCCAATTTTAAGTTCCACCTTTTTTCGGTTTCACACTGCATGGGCTTTGTCTTTTCCTGATCATTATTTGCATGCTAGATAATCAGGCTCGCTTTTGAATTGAAAAAGAAAAAGAAGCGATATGAATATATATATATATATATATATATATATATATATATAAACTAATAACAAAATAATCACTAGAAAAGGAAAGCACAGAATCTTCGCTACAGTAAATTATAAATCAAATAGTAATAAAGGAATATAACTTTCTATGAAAGAGCATCTCCTCTTTATTTAAGAGAATATATCTAACCACAAAATGATGACACTTTGATTCCTCTTGTTAACCAACGCCTCTTCCCAAATTCAAGGTGGTCTTATATATCTTGGAAATAGTCATTTCCAGAATGAGATATATTAATTGCAAGTCAAGTCTAAAACAGAGAGATTCGTATTGTGGCTTTGTCAAGTGTCATCTTTTTCTCTTTCAGAATAACAAATGTTGATAGCCACTTTACGTCAAGGAGTTGAGGACTTGACTAATAATCTGATTCCCATTTAATTTGATTAGGATTTAATGTGCTGGCTCTGTGTGGATTAGAATCAACGTACGTGTTCCGTGGCTGTTAGAAAATAGAGCACTAAGTAGAACTCGCAAGATTTGGGTGTTTTTATAGTTTTAAGTTTTAACTTGCATCACAATGTTTAATTTGTTTTGTTCATTATTATTTTGTTGAACATTATGCTTGACAAAGATTAAGTTCAGTTCATTTTACAAATTACAATCTGTTAACGTGTAATAATTGAGCCCAATATTCGCGTTTCAAATTTTCATTACAATCTCTAAAGAAGCTCTAATAAGACGTCCTACACTCTCAAAATTTGTATTAATTTTCATGCGCAACAGATAGTACAATCTCAAATGAGCGTTATTAATTCTTAAAGTTTAAAATATGTGCATTATTAATCCCTCAGTTAACTTCCAATAATTTTTTTATTCATGTGTCTAAGGGAGAAATAATTAGGCATTTTTTTTATTATTATTAAAAAACTTCCACGAAAGCATTGGTCAAACCCGAACCCAATAGAAATGGGTTCTGATGGGTTTTTTTACCTTCTTCTATAGTTGCTTGGCCATACCCAAACACCAAGGACAACAACAATCTCAATTTTACAACATTAATTACCTTGTTGCAAAATGACATGATATAATTCAAATGTAATTTATTTATTCAACTCTTAAGATAAAAAATGACAACACTACGAACAAACTCAACCAAGGTAAAATGAAATCTGATTTCAAGTCAACTGTAATAAAAAATAAAAAATAAAAAATTGTTACAGTTGATTAAAATCAACCACTTTATAAATGAAAAATGAGTTGTCTCCAAGTGTGTCGAATTATGATTAATGATCAATTTTGATAAGGTCTTGACGTTTCAATTTTTATGACTTAAATTTCTAAGCAGAAAATTGTCAAATAGCCACATAATTTTCCATGTGACTTCTACTTTAATTAAAAAAAAAAATTAAAAAAAAAACCCTACCAAACTCTCTCTCTCTCTCTCTCTCTCTCAAAACCAAAATAAAAAATTGGAGTTTAGACTTCAACTTTCACCTCTTTTAATTAAAATTTATATTTGAACCTTGACATTTGATTCTTTATATAAAACTAACTTGTAACTCCATACATAGGCATTGATATATTTAAAAGATACACATTAAAATGTACAGTATAATGATCTTTGTGGGGCCAGAATAATTCAGCAACCACCGGCCCATTCCAAACCAGGCCCAAAAGCCCACGCCGAGGACGCCTCCAATGTCCGAGGTCCGAGGACGAAAACTTAGAGCCCAGGGCCCAAGTAGCATCGCCGAGGATGGTTACATCCTCGGGAGACCAAGGTCAGAAAGTGGGCAAGCAGCATGCCTTAAGGGGAGCCTCCCTAAGCATCCAAGGAGCAAATGGCAAGGACCAAGCACCGGACATTGAAGCATGGTGGAGGAACAAGTCACAGGTGAACTGTCACCTCCACATTAAATGCCCTCAACTAACGCCCTGGCCGCATTAATGAGGATAGGACCTCTGAACAACGCCGCATGGGGCGCTGCAACCCACTAGAGGCATGAGAATGCGGCTGATGGGACAGGCTCTCAAGTGGAAACCGGGCTGATCGACAAGTGTAGGGCTAGGATCAACGGAGAGAGAGGTATATATTGTAAAAAGTCCCTCATGTGAGGGGGGACGGGAAAAAGAACCAGAAGGGAGAAATACTGTAGCTGTGTATTTTCTCTCAACCATTGTAACCTTTGCTAAAAGAAATAATAAGAACTCCTAGCACACAAGATCCCGTCCGAGGACTTTAGTTCTGCATTCCAATCCACATTTAGGTTATTAGCATTCATGTACAACCATGCAGGGCCGTTACATTCCTCACTAGGGCCTAGCTCTTGAGCCCATACTCTATAAATTCATTGCGGGGAAACTGGGCTTGGGTCCACTCCCTCAAACCTGGTCCCTACAATTGGCGCCGTCTGTGGGGAGAACTTGTGCGTTAGTAAGGACAACAGTCAAGCATGGTAGGATCGGGCCCTCATCAAGCTACTCCGAATCGACCCGAACCGGCGAAGTCAAGGCATCAGGGTAACTATGGCGACCCCGGGGGCGGTCAGAACGACAACAGGAGATTTCGAGAAGGAAGCGTGCATACTCCAAC
The DNA here is from genome assembly GCA_019022515.1 of Quercus aquifolioides. Lineage (NCBI taxonomy): Eukaryota > Viridiplantae > Streptophyta > Magnoliopsida > Fagales > Fagaceae > Quercus > Quercus aquifolioides. Next base: position 7,730,800 of record CM032326.1, read on the forward strand.
GGCGAGCGAGAGCTAGGAGGATGGGCACGTTCCCCAGAAGCGCGATGATGGCCAGGCCACGCGATCAGAAGAGGCCCACAGCCACGCTCCTCAGAGAGAGGATGGTAAGGAGGCCATGCAGCACGAGATAGATGATCTAAAGAGGAAACTGCGCCGTGCGCAGCGAAGACGGGCCGAACCCAGCCCTGACCTGCCCTCTGACGACGAGAGTGACGAGGAATACAGGCAAAGGTCGAGGACGCCCCCCAGCGAGACTTTCTCCCACGAGGAGGAGCGCTACCAGAGGCGTAGGCGTGCCAACCCAACCCCCAGGGGTCTGGGAGGTGACGCCATGAGCAGGGCGCTGGACCAGCTCTCCAGGTCGCCCTTCACACGTCGTATAGAGGACGCGGAGCTTCCTCGGCGGTTCCAGCAGCCAACCTTCATTGCTTACAACGGCAAAACGGACCCCGTGGAGCACGTGAGCCAGTTCAACCAGAGGATGGCCGTCCACTCCAAGAATGAGGCGCTGATGTGCAAAGTCTTCCCATCCAGCTTGGGACCCGTGGCAATGAGGTGGTTCAACGGTCTAAGGACGAATTCCATAGACTCGTACAGACAGTTGACCCAGGCCTTTGGCTCCCGCTTTGTCACGAACAGCAGGCCTCCTCGGCCCATGAGTGCGCTGTTGTCCCTATCCATGCGCGAAGGGGAGACCCTCAAAGCCTACTCGGACAAGTACTGGGAGATCTACAATGAGCTGGACGGCGAGTATGATGCCGTCGCCATCAGTACATTCCAGAATGGGCTACCAATGGGGCACGGCCTGAGGGAGTCCCTGGTCGGGAAGCCCGCCACCAGCGTGCGGCGACTGATGGATCGGATCGACAAGTACAAGCGGGTGGAGGAAGATATGCTGCAAGGCAAGGGGAAGGATAAGGTCGTCCCCCAAGAGAGAAGAGATTTCAGGTCGGACCGATATAACAACGCCCGACCGAGGAGGGATTTCGGAGGAGAATCTGGAGCGACCAAAGCTCAAACCGTCAACGCCGTGTTCCGAGAACCCGTGCATAGGGTGCTGGAAAGAATAAAGGACGAACCGTATTTCAGGTGGCCGAACAAGATGGCTGGGGAACCAGAGAGGCGCAATCAGAACCGTTACTGCCAATACCACCAGGACCACGGGCATACCACGGAGGACTGCAGGAACCTCCGGAACTACCTGGACGGAAAGCTGAAGCACCTGCTGCTCAACCTCGACAATCGTCAGGGTCAAACATACCAAGAGCCCCAGAGGGACGCCGCCATGGGGCAGCCCGCCGGGACGATCAATATAATCCTGGCCGCGCTAGGAAGGACAGGCACACCTCCTTTGCGAGTCTTGTCTGTGGCCCAACCGCCTGCCGAGGATCCTCGGACGGGGCCAAAGAGGTCAAGAAGGAATCCTCCCCCAGCCCTGAGTTTCTCGGAGGAGGACAAGGTTGGGACCATCCAACCACACGAGGACGCCCTAATCGTCACCCTCAGAATAGGGAGCTATGATGTCAAAAGGGTGATGGTGGACGGTGGTAGCGCAGCCGAGGTCATGTGTCCAGACCTCTACAAGGGGCTGGGGCTAAAGCAGGAAGACCTCACACCTTATAGCTCCCCCCTAATGAGCTTCGACGAGAAGCTCGTCATCCCAAAGGGCATGATCAGACTGCCCGTACAGACAGGCCCAGTGGTGGTCGAGGCGAACTTCATAGTGGTGGACACATACTCTCCCTACACAGCCATCGTAGGGAGGCCCTGGCTACACGCCCTGGATGGCGTAGCCTCCACCTTGCACCAGAAGGTGAAATTCCTGTCAGGGGACCAGGTTCTGGAGATCCGAGGTTGCCAATCCACGGCTAGGCATTGCACAGTGGCTGCCATATCCCATCGGATCGATGCACAGTCCTCGGTAGCAGCCGAGGAAAATTCGTAGCAATTAAAGACCCAGGTGACGCCTCCGGATGCACCTGCCGAGGATGGTAAATGCGAAGACCTGGAGAAGGTGGTAATTGGCGATGACCCGAAGAAGTTCTTCCAAGTGGGGACCCAGCTGCCTCCACAGGAGAAGGGAGAGTTGCTTGAGTTCCTTAAGAGGAACCTTGACGTGTTCGCATTGGACCCCTGCGACGCCCCTGGGATTGATCCGTCCTTCATCTGTCACCACCTTAACGTCAACCCATCTGTGATCCCCAAGCAGCAGACACCTCGCCGCCCATCGAAGGAGCACGCTGATGCGATCAGGGAAGATGTCGATAAGCTTAAGCACGCGGGGGCCATCAAGGAGATCTTTTTCCCCAAATGGTTGGCCAACACCGTGGTGGTCAAGAAGAAAAGTGGGAAATGGAGGGTTTGTGTAGACTTCACAGACCTGAACAAAGCGTGCCCAAAAGACCCTTTCCCAATGCCACGAATAGACCAACTAGTTGACGCGACGGCAGGCCATCCTAGGATGAGCTTCCTGGACGCCTTTCAGGGTTACCACCAAATCCCACTAGCCTTGGAAGACCAAGAGAAGACAGCCTTTGTAACACCCATTGGGAACTATCACTACAAGGTCATGTCGTTTAGCCTGAAAAACGCCGGATCCACCTACCAGAGGATGATGACGAGGATGTTTGAGCCGATGTTGGGCAAGAGCATCGAGGTCTATGTGGACGATATGGTGGTGAAGAGCAAGCTGGAGTCCGAGCACTTGAAGGACCTCGGCCGCACTTTTGACGTCCTGAGAGAGCACAAGCTCCGCCTTAATGCCTCAAAGTGCTCGTTCGGCGTAGGCTCTGGCAAGTTTTTGGGGTACATGATCACCCACCGTGGGATCGAAGTCAATCCTGACCAGATCAAGGCCATTCACAATTTGAAGCCTCCGCAGAACCCCAAGGAGATCCAAAAGCTTACTAGGATGATCGCAGCGCTGAACCGATTCATCTCCAGGTCGGCCGACAGATGCAGGCCCTTCTATCTCCTGCTCAACAAATGGAAGGGATATGAGTGGACCGAGGATTGTGCCGCAGCTTTCCAGCAACTCAAGGAGTATCTATCCCGGCCACCTATCATGTCCAATCCTGAGCCCGACGAGGTCCTATACGCCTACCTGGCGGTGGCACCCCACGCAGTGAGCTTAGTACTGATACGGGAAGACAATGGCGTCCAAAAGCCAGTTTACTACGTCAGCAAGTCGCTGCACGAAGCAGAGATCAGATACCTACCCCTGGAGAAAGCCATACTGGCGGTGGTCCACGCCACCAGAAAGCTCTCCCATTACTTCCAAGCTCACACGGTGGTTGTCCTAACCCAACTGCCCTTGAAGGCTGTACTCTGGGCCGCTGATTACACAGGTAGAGTCGCGAAGTGGAACACAATTCTGGGGGCTTTTGACGTCAAGTACATGCCCCGGACTTCCATAAAGGGCCAGGTCCTGGCAGATTTGACGGCCGAGTTCGCCGAGCCAGTCGTAGAGGTGACAGCCGAGGATAAGAGCTCGGATGAGAAATCAGTTGGGGCAGTCTCCATTCCGGCGTCGCCGTACTGGAAAGTATACGTTGATGGCGCGGCGAACCAGAGGGGGTCTGGAGTGGGGCTAGTGATAGTATCCCCTGAGGATCATGTCATAGAGAAGTCCCTAAGGCTCGGATTCTCGGCCACAAACAACGAGGCCGAGTATGAGGCACTGCTGCAAGGGATGATCATGGTGCAAAGGTTGGGAGGAAAGTCGATAGAGATGTTCTCAGACTCCAGGTTGGTGGTAGGACAGGTAAAGGGGGAGATGGAGGCCAGAGATTCAAGAATGCAAGATTACCTGAGCCAAGTCAAGCGCTTGCAGCTAGAGTTTGGCCTCTTCAGCCTGTCCCATATTCCTAGGAGTGGGAACAGTCACGCTGATTCACTAGCCACGCTCGCAACCTCCTCGGCAGAGGCTCTGCCTCGGATCATACTTGTGGAGCACTTGGAAGGGGCAAGTGAAGAGCCAAATGGGGGTGGTCCCCGTCCATCAAGTTGTGATAGGTCCCAGCTGGATGGATCCCATAGTGAGATTCCTCAAAGATGACGTCCTGCCTGAGGAAAGGTCAGAGGCAGAAAAGATAAGAAGGAAAGCTCCTCGGTTCTGGTTGTCCGAGGACCACAAGCTGTACAGGCGGTCCTACTCCGGGCCGTACCTTCTATGTGTCCACCCCGAAGCGGCCGAATCCCTGCTCGAGGAGCTGCACGAAGGAATTTGTGGAAGCCACACGGGGGGGAGATCCCTAGCTCACCGAGCCGTCACCCAGGGATACTGGTGGCCGGGAATGCAGCAAGAGGCCCAGGAGTATGTCCGGAAGTGTGACCAATGCCAAAGGTTCGCCCCGAACATCCATCAGCCAGGAGGGGTCCTCAACCCTTTGTCCAGTCCATGGTCTTTCGCCCAATGGGGCTTAAACATCGTGGGACCCTTCCCGAAAGCCCCAGGGAACAAGAGGTATCTGCTGGTGGCCACGGACTACTTCACGAAGTGGGTCGAGGCCGAACCACTAGCCAACATCAGGGATGTAGACGTGAAGAAATTCCTCTGGAGGAACATAGTTACGCGATTTGGGGTCCCTCACACCCTCGTCTCGGATAATGGGCTCCAATTCGACAGCAAGGCCTTCAGGAGATACTGTTGTGAACTTGGGATCACTAACAGATATTCGACGCCCGCCTACCCTCAGGGAAACGGACAGGCAGAGGCCGTCAACAAGGTTATCGTCAACGGGCTTAAGAAGAGGCTCGACGACGCCAAAGGAAGATGGGTTGAGGAGCTGCCTCACGTCTTATGGACATACCGGACTACTCCTCGGCGGTCAACAGGGGAAACACCTTTTGCCATGACTTATGGTGCCGAGGCGGTGATCCCCCTAGAGATGAATTTCCGGACGCTGCGAACGAGCTCTTTCACTCCCAGCAGCAACGATGAACTGCTGGGGGAGAGCCTGGACTTGGTGGACAAACGAAGGGAACGAGCAATGATCCAGCTGGCCTATTATCAGCAAAAGCTCAAGCGAGGGTATGACACCAACGTGAAACTCAGGCCGCTAGCACCGGGAGACCTGGTGCTGAGAAAAGTTGTCGGGGCCGCCAAGAACCCATCCTGGGGAAAGCTGGGACCCAACTGGGAGGGCCCCTACCGAATTACCTCTGTAGCAGGAATAGGTGCATACTATTTAGAAGATCTAGACGAAAAACCTGTACCTCGCCCCTGGAATGTAAATAACCTGAAAAGGTATTATTATTAATAAAGCAGTCTTTCTTTTTGAATTCCGATTCTTAACCTGTTTCGACTTGGGACCACATGTCCGGACGGCAATACTAAGTGTTAGACAGAACCAAGGCACTGCATGGTCCTCGGACTCAGGCCTATGGGGAAACTAACTACTTCAAAAGACTAAGTGTTAGACAGAACCAAGGCACTGCATGGTCCTCGGACTCAGGCCTGTGGGGAAACTAACTACTTCAAAAGACTAAGTGTTAGACAGAACCAAGGCACTGCATGGTCCTCGGACTCAGGCCTATGGGGAAACTAACTACTTCAAAAGACTAAGTGTTAGACAGAACCAAGGCACTGCATGGTCCTCGGACTCAGGCCTATGGGGAAACTAACTACTTCAAAATACTAAGTGTTAGACAGAACCAAGGCACTGCATGGTCCTCGGACTCAGGCCTATGGGGAAACTAACTACTTCAAAATACTAAGTGTTAGACAGAACCAAGGCACTGCATGGTCCTCGGACTCAGGCCTATGGGGAAACTAACTACTTCAAAATACTAAGTGTTAGACAGAACCAAGGCACTGCATGGTCCTCGGACTCAGGCCTGTGGGGAAACTAACTACTTCAAAATACTAAGTGTTAGACAGAACCAAGGCACTGCATGGTCCTCGGACTCAGGCCTGTGGGGAAACTAACTACTTCAAAATACTAAGTGTTAGACAGAACCAAGGTACTGCATGGTCCTCGGACTCAGGCCTGTGGGGAAACTAACTACTTCAAAACACTAAGTGTTAGACAGAACCAAGGCACTGCATGGTCCTCGGACTCAGGCCTATGGGGAAACTAGCTACTTCAAAACACTAAGTGTTAGACAGAACCAAGGCACTGCATGGTCCTCGGACTCAGGCCTATGGGGAAACTAGCTACTTCAAAACACTAAGTGTTAGACAGAACCAAGGCACTGCATGGTCCTCGGACTCAGGCCTATGGGGAAACTAACTACTTCAAAGACTAAGTGTTAGACGGAACCAGGGCACTGCATGGTCCTCGGACTCGGGCCTATGGGGAAACTAACTACTTCAAGGGGACCCCCATCATAATAATTGATGCCGCGATTGGCCGAAGTGCAATTAAAGATAAAATCATACAAGTAAAGAAAAAGCAGATAATGTTCAAGTAGACAAACAGCCACAACAAACAGAAGAGGAGATAAAGTTCTCATTTCATTAAATTCAAAGGAATTACACCAACAGAGTTACATTACAAGTAAAGCAAAAAGGAAGGAAAAGGTGCAAAGGTGAAGTGCAGCAGGCAGAAGCGCCAAGGAGCCTAGTTGCCCGCTTCGGTGGGTGGCTGGCCCGCAGCTGCCTCAGGGTCCTTCGAGCCCTGACTAAGGGGGATGGCCTGCAGAGGCACGGCGGGAATAGCTGCCCCCTCGGCAGGAAAAACCTGGATGTCGAGGGAGGGCTCCGCAACCTGCTGAGGTGCACCCTCGTTGGAGCCAGCATTCAATTCGACCACTGTGGGAGGACTACTCCTTTGGACTGGCTCACCAGTGACCCCAGCGTCCAGGGCCTCCTCAACCGGAGTGGCAGCAGTTTCCACAGCAGCCTCCTCGGCCTCAGAGCCCTCTAGGGCAGCCTCGCGGATAACGGGGGGGTAGTACACGCTTTCCTCCTTCCATAAGTCAGAAGAGGCCTCCACCCCAGCCTGTCTGAGGGCCTCACTCCAAGTTTCGTAGCAGTAGCGCCTACATACCCCAGGGACTTGGGATTTGTAGGCAGCCGCTGTCTCGGCCGCCCCGGCATCATAGGCCGCCTCCTCAGCTTCCTGCTTGGTGGCCCAAGCCTCCTCCCTGCCTTGCTCTGCCTCGATCTTGGCCCTCACGGCTTCATCCCTAGCCCACTCAGCCACTTTCCTGGCGCCCTCGGCAGCAGCTTCTTTCTTGGTCAGATCAGCAATCAGCTCCCTTGCGATCTTCAGCTGCTCCTCCACCTCACCCAGACGCCTCGTCTGTGTTTCGGCCTGCTTCTGGGCACCCTCAAGGCCTGACAGTGCGCTGTTCTTAGCCTGGGTCACAGCCTTCAGCTCCTCCTTGGCCTTGGCAAGATCCTCCTCGGACGTCTTGAGGGCCCGAGTAACCTCCAAGCGCTTATCGCGCTCTAGGTCCATGGCCTTTCCATGGCTATTGGCCGCCTCCTCCAACCTGAAAGTGGCCTGCACAGCCTGCCAAACGAAACAAACACGTGGTGAATAGCCGAGCTCAAAAAGAAAAGAAGGCAGAAAACACAATTGTTAAGGGCCTTACCATCCCCAAGTAACGCTTGAGGCTGAGGAAGACGTCCCTACTCCTCATAGTCCCCAACTCCGCCATGTCCGCAGGAAGGAGCAGACATCGCTCTACAGCGTCGGCCACAAACGCGCCTTCGCCTTCCTTAAAGTCCCTGAGGGAGGAGTCATCCCTCAGAGGAGCCCCGCGGAGCATTGGGTCGGGGAGCCATGCCTGGACCTCGGGCGCAGGTGCGACCTGTTTTTCCTGCGTTGAGGAGCCTATCCTCAGTTGTTTCGATGGCCGACGATTGCCATCCCCCTCCTGCGGGGACCTAGATTTGTCCTCGGCAGTCCTCTTGCCCTTATCCTTCTTCGGCTTAGGATCGGCATGCTCGTGCCTGGACGGAGAACTCGACTGAGGCGGAGCAGGAGGAAGCCTAGATTGGGCCGAGACCGACCTGGTCTGAGTTGGGCGAGTCTTTGGAGGAGGGGGAGGAACCTTCGGCTTGGACTTCCCCAGCTGCCCTTCTAGTAGGTCGGCCAGACTGGGTTGGCTCTTCTTCTTGTAGCCCATCTCAGGCCGAGAAGATGTCGCTGACGCTAGGAAGTCTGCCTCGGTTAGACGAGGGTCACCCAAGTCCCCAGAGGGGTCCTCGGACTGATGCAGTCGCTCGAAAACGCTGAAATCGTCCTCGGCAAAACCACAATCTGCCGCGTCCTCTTCCCTTTCTAGGTCCTCTTCCGCGGCCCCTGGGAATGTATGGGAAGACGAAGGGACTGCTACTGTGACACCTTCTGAAGTGGAGGGATCCTCAGGAAACTCAAAACCGTCCTCGGTCACTTTTATTTTCTGCAGCCGAGGATCCTTGGCTCTAATCACGTACTTTGGGGCCGCAAACGACTTATGGAGCGGAGTGTACCCCAAAATCTTATGCGCAGCTCTGACTTGGTGGTCTGCTTCGTTCTCAAATTCCGCCGACCTGAGCACCTTCTGCAAGTCTTCCCTATTGATCAAGCTGAAATGGCGCGCATAGGAATGCGGATCTGCAAAGAGAATACACATCCGTGGTTAGAAACCAAACAGTACAAGAAGAAATAACGCAGAGAAAGAAGTTAGAATCTATAAATCCCCTCTTATTCCCACTGTCCCACCTGGTGCTCCCTCCGTCGTCGGACAATGAAGGCCATCGTGCCACGCTCCGGACGCGATGAGGAAATCCTCATTCATCCCCTTGTTGGACTCGGGGAGGCACTGGATAAGCCGGACCCTGTCGTCCCTCGTCCTCATGTAATAGGACTTGTTCTTCAAATGTTGAAGATTGTAGCAGTAGTTGACATCGTGATGGGTCAGCCTCAGACCCATCTTTTCATTAAGGGCGTCCACACTGCCCAAAATTCTGAACATGTTGGAGGCGCATTGGGTGGGGGTCAACCGAAAGTAGGTGAGGTAACCCCTCATCACTGGCCCCATGGGGATCCTCATCCCCCCTTCAAGGAAAGCGATGACAGGAATCACCACTTCGCCCTCTCGCCTCTTGAGGTACCACTCCCCCTCCTCACAATACCTTAAGCCCACGTTGGCCGGTATCTTGTAATCGGCGATGAATTTCTCCATCGCCTCCTCAGTGCCAACAAACTTCTTAAGTCTACCCATCCTAAATGACGCCTAAGCGAACTAAAAGATGAACGAATGAAAGAGAAGGACGAGTAGAGAGGGAGAAAGCTCAGAGAGAGACAGAGAGACTTACAGAAATGAGGAGGAGCTCCTCGGACTGGCTTTTTGTGCTGGAGATGGAGGTGGAAGTTTGGCTGGACTCAGAATAGAGGCGCAGGAGCTCTTGATTGCAAATGAAAAGTGAGGAAACGGTTCTAATGGGTACTTATACCCTAGAAAGAAGAGCTGCGCAAGTTTTCCCGCCCATAAGTGCCAGACGCATCTCCACCGTTAGATTGTCATCTGCCCGTTGAACGTGGGGAGCATAAAGCCGCCTGAATTTAATGCAAGACACGTTACGCGCATCGAAGCGCCAGTAACGCACCTTGGGCAGTTGAAAAGGTTCCAACGCTGACGAGGGACAAGACTCGATTGGACACGAAGCAGGTCCGAGGATATCAAAATCCTCCTCTCCGTCCGAGGGTGCAAACAGCAAGATTTTGAGGGGCTATTGTGGGGCCAGAATAATTCAGCAACCACCGGCCCATTCCAAACCAGGCCCAAAAGCCCACGCCGAGGACGCCTCCAATGTCCGAGGTCCGAGGACGAAAACTTAGAGCCCAGAGCCCAAGTAGCATCGCCGAGGATGGTTACATCCTCGGGAGACCGAGGTCAGAAAGTGGGCAAGCAGCATACCTTAAGGGGAGCCTCCCTAAGCATCCAAGGAGCAAATGGCAAGGACCAAGCACCGGACATTGAAGCATGGTGGAGGAACAAGTCCCAGGTGAACTGTCACCTCCACATTAAATGCCCTCAACTAACGCCCTGGCCGCATTAATGAGGATAGGACCTCTGAACAACGCCGCATGGGGCGCTGCAACCCACTAGAGGCATGGGAATGCGGCTGATGGGACAGGCTCTCAAGTGGAAACCGGGCTGATCGACAAGTGTAGGGCTAGGATCAACGGAGAGAGAGGTATATATTGTAAAAAGTCCCTCATGTAAAGAGGGACGGGAAAAAGAACCAGAAGGGAGAAATACTGTAGCTGTGTATTTTCTCTCAACCATTGTAACCTTTGCTAAAAGAAATAATAAGAACTCCTAGCACACAAGATCCCGTCCGAAGACTTTCGTTCTGCATTCCAATCCACATTTAGGTTATTAGCATTCATGTACAACCATGCAGGGCCGTTGCATTCCTCACTAGGGCCTAGCTCTTGAGCCCATACTCTATAAATTCATTGCGGGGAAACTGGGCTTGGGTCCACTCCCTCAAACCTGGTCCCTACAATCTTATATATATAATTTAAATATTATTGATAGTTATTCTTATATTTTTTTTTTAACTCTTTAAAAAGTCTTGTAAGAATGTTATTAGGTAGAAAATATAAATTGTAAGTTTTTTAAATATTTTTATGTTCATTAATTCTAGACTCTTTAGTTTTTGTAGATAATAACTTACTTGAATGGATATTTATGATATGATATTTGATTCCAAAATTAAGAAAAAAAAACTTTCTTTAAAAATAAATAATTCAGGATATATGGCACAAAATTGGACTTCAATTGTAGAATCTAATTGGATTTTCTCTAAGTTTTACCTATTAATATATATATATATATATATATATATATGTAGGGACTGCGTTTTTGGTGCCCCGGGCCCAACGGATCTGGGTCAAGGGCCCAACGAACTCCGAACAATGAATTTGTAGAGAGTGGATCGAAGGTCTAGGCGCCGGCCGGCGTCCACGGGGCGTAGGCTCCGTTTCCTTTTTATTTAATGGAAAGCTTAGAGCAATTTACAATTGGGGGATGCTCCTCGGACCATGGCCGAGGAGGCTTTTCTCCCCTTTTGGCCTCCCTCCTTTTCTCCCAGAGGAACCCCTTTTCTGAGGGATTCTTTTACATTATATATCCCTTACCCAACTAATCCTAGCCCTACACTTGTTGAGCGATCAGGACATTTGCTCAGGTACTTGTCCCATCAGCCGCCTTCTCAGTCTCCTTGAGAGTCACGGCAACCAAGGTGACGCTGGTGTGAAGTCCTCTCCTCATCAATGCGGCCAGGGCAGTTGTCAGGCACACTTAATGTGGAGGTGACCGCTCGTTACGAGCTTGTCCCTCAAGTTCTCGGACGCCCGACGATGGGGTCGTCCTTGGCCCGTTCTGTTTGGACCTGGGCTTCTTCTTTTCCTCCTCGGATTTCAGGAGCCTCCTTGGCTTGGGCTTTCGGCCCAGGAACGAAATGGGCTGGGTTGTAGGATTTCTTGGCCCCACAATAGCCCCTCAAAATCTTGCTGTCTGCACCCTCGGGCGGAGAGGAGGATTTTGATATCCTCGGACCTGCTTCGTGTCCAATCAAGTCTTGTCCCTCGTCAGCGTTGGAACCTTTTCAACTGCCCAAGGTGCGTTACTGGCGCTTCGATGCGCGTAACGTGTCTTGCATTAAATCCAGGCGGCTCTGTGCCCCCCCACGTTCAACGGGAGGATGACGATCCAACGGTGGGGATTCGCCTGGCAGTTGGGGATGGGAAAACCCGCACGACCCCTTGATTGGTGGGTATAAATGCCCATTTGGAAAGCTGGTTCTTCTGTTCATTCGCGCACAAGAGTCTACATCTCCAGCATATAAAGTTGGTCCGAAGAGCTCCTACGCATTTCTGTAAGTCATCCTCCCTCTCTTTGAACTTTCTCTTTTTCATTTGCTCTCTCTTAGCTTGCTTAGGCATCGTTTGGGATGGGTATATTTAAGAAGTATGTCTTCACTGAGGAGGCGATGGAGAAATTCATCGCCGATTATAATATACCTGCCAACGTGGGCTTGAGGTATTGCGCGGAGGGCGAGTGGCGCCTTCGGAGGCAGGAGGGCGAGGTGGTGATACCCATCGTTGCCTTCGTTGAGGGTGGCATGAGAATACCCATGGGGCCGGTGATGAGGGGCTATCTAACGCACTTCCGGCTAGCCCCCACTCAGTGTGCCATCAACGTCTTTAGGATTCTGGGCTGTGTGGATGCCCTAAACGAGAAGATGGGATTGAGGTTGACCCACCATGACGTCAACTGGTGTTATAACCTCCAGTGCTTGAAGGGTGAAACTTACTATCTGAAGACCAGGGATGACAGGGTCCGGCTCATTCAGTGCCTCCCTGAGTCCAGCAAGGGGTTGAACAAGGACTTCCTCATCGTATCCGGAGAGTGGCACGATGGCCTTCACTGCCCGACGACGGAGGGGACCCCAGGTGGGGCAATGGGAAGATGGGGAGAGGGTTCTCAGACCCTGATCAGTTCCATTTTTTACTTCGTCCACTTCTTTTTGTACCGTTTGGCTTCTAATGTGAATGTGACTCCTCTTGCAGATCCACACGCCTTCACGCGCCACTTCAGCCTGATCAATCGGGAAGACTTGCAAAAGGTGCTGAGGGCAGAGGTTTTCGTGAACGAGGCCGACAATCAGGTTAGGGCCGCTCACCAGATCTTGAAATACGACCCAGCTCACAAGTCATTTGCGACGCCGAAGTACGTGATCAGAGCAAAGGATCCTCAGCTTCGAAAGATAACCGTGACTGAGGACGGGTTTCGGTTCCCCGAGGTGCCCTCTACATCAGAAGGCGTAACACCTGCGGGCCCTTCCTCTTTCTCCCTTAGACTCTCGGAGCCCGCCGACGTAAGCTTAGAGAGGGAAGAGGAGGTTGCTGACTTTGGCCCTGCCGAGGACGAGTTTGACGTGTTCGAACAAGTCCAACAGTCCGAGTACCCTCCCGGAGATTTGAGTGACCCTTGTCTGACTGAAGCAGACTTCTCAGTGTCCAAGTCCTCTTCTCAGCACGAAATGGGTTACAAGAAGAGGCCCCAACCTAGCCTGTCGGAACTGATTGAAGGCCAGCCGGGGAAATCAAAGCCAGAGCTTCCTCCTCCTAAAACCCATTCTGCTCAGGGCAGGTCGGCCTCTACCCAGTCGAGGCTTCCTCCCTCCCCGTCCAAGACAAGTCTGCCTTCTAGGCATGAGCCCTCTGATCCCAAGCAGAAGAAGGATAAGGGCAAAAGGTCAGCTGAGGAGAGGTCCGAGTCTCCGCGGGAGGGGGATGACACTCGGCGGCAACCCAAACAACTGAAGATAGGCTCCCGAGGTCAGGGAAAGCAGGCTGACGCCCAGCCCGAGCCGCAGGCCTGGCTTCCTTCCCTAACGCTCCATGGGGAGCCGCTGAGGGAAGACTCCTCCCTCAGGGATTTCAGAGAGGGTGAAGGCGCGTACGTGGCCGACGTGCTGGAAAGGTGTCTGTTACTCCCAGCTGACATGGCGGAGCTGGGGACTATGAGGAGCCGAGAGGTCTTCCTATGCCTCAAGAGGTATTTGGGAATGGTAAATGCCTCAACACTTGTGACTATCCCAGTTTTAGTTCCTTCACTCCTTTCTCTGAGCTTGGCTAACCGTGTGCTTGTCTTGTTGGGCAGGCCATTCAGGCCACTTATAGGTTGGAGGACGTGGCCCAGGACCAGGGGAAGGCCATGGACGTGGAGCGTGGGAAACTCCTGGAGGCCACACGGGTCCTGAAAAACTCTAAGGCCGATCTTGCCAAGGCCCGGGAGGAGCTGAGTGCGATGACCAGTGCTCGGGATACCGCCCTGTCAGGCCTCGCCGGCTTCCAGAAGCAGGCCGAAGATCATTTAAAGCGCCTGGGCGAGGCGGAGGAGCAGCTGAAAATGGCGAAGGAGCTGGCTGCTGATCTGCCAAAGAAGGTGGCTACTGCAGAAGAAGCCAAGAGGGTGGCAGAGGAGGCCGGAGACGAGGCCGTTAGGGCCAAGTCTGAGGCTGTCCAAGGCAAAGAAGACGCCCTGGCCGCTAAGCAGGAAGCCGAGGAGAAGGCTTATGATGCTGGGATGGCAGAGACAGAGGCAGCCTTTAAAGATCAAGTCCCCGGGTTGTGCAGGCGCTACTCTGCTGATGTTTGGAGGGAGGCTCTCAGACAGGCCGGGGTTGAGGCCTCGTCTGATTTGTGGAAGGATGAAAACGTGTACTACCCTCCTGCCATCCGTGAGGCAACTCCAGGTAGCGCTGAGGCCGGAGAGGCCGCGGGGGAAGCCAGCGCTGTCGCGGGTGAGGACACCTCAATCGCTGAACCCTCGGGCGAGCCTGCCCAAGGAAGTGACCTTCCCGAGGTAGCAGAATCAAGTAAGGACCTCGTTGAGGAGGCGCCCCAGGGGGCTGCTAAGTCCACCTCTAAGGCTGGGGCCCCCGCCGCCGAGGAGGCAGCCGTTCCTGCCGAGCCTTCACAGGCTGTCCCTCCTGGCCAAGGAGCAGAAGGCCTTGGAGCTGCCATGGTCCAGCCCCTTGCTGAGGGAGGAAAATAAGTGGGCAGGACAGGCCCCTCGATCCTGTCGCCTCTCTTGTCTTTTGCATCTTTTTCTTTTAGATTGTAACGTGGTGTTCACCATGTAACCTTTATGGGCTTAATGAAATACGTGCTTTATTTCTTTTCCTATTTGCTGTGTCTGTTGGCCTACTTGCACGCCATTCGCCTTTTCTTTACTTGTGTGGTTTTGACTTCAGTTGTATCTCGGCCAATCGCGGCGTTAACAATTATAATGAGACGGCATGTATGCTCTGATGCACCTTTCGTTTCCTAAGGGCTAGGTAGAATTTCTTCAAGTAGACACTTGGGATTTCCTCAATGTAGTTAATTTCCACATAGGCCTGAGTCCAAGGACCATGCAGAGCCTTGGTCTTGTTGCTAAGTTGTTAGCTCCCCGTAGGCTTGAGTTCGAGGACCATACAGGACCTAGGTACAGTTGCTAAGTTGTTTAGCTCCCCGTAGGCTTGAGTCCGAAGACCATGCAAGACCTAGGTACAGTTGCTAAGTTGTTAGCTCCCCGTAGGCTTGAGTCCGAAGACCATGCAAGACCTAGGTACAGTTGCTAAGTTGTTAGCTCCCCGTAGGCTTGAGTCCGAGGACCATGCAAGACCTAGGTACAGTTGCTAAGTTGTTAGCTCCCCGTAGGCTTGAGTCCGAGGACCATGCAAGACCTAGGTACAGTTGCTAAGTTGTTTAGCTCCCCGTAGGCTTGAGTCCGAAGACCATGCAAGACCTAGGTACAGTTGCTAAGTTGTTTAGCTCCCCGTAGGCTTGAGTCCGAAGACCATGCAAGACCTAGGTACAGTTGCTAAGTTGTTAGCTCCCCGTAGGCTTGAGTCCGAGGACCATGCAAGACCTAGGTACAGTTGCTAAGTTGTTAGCTCCCCGTAGGCTTGAGTCCGAGGACCATGCAAGACCTAGGTACAGTTGCTAAGTTGTTAGCTCCCCGTAGGCCTGAGTCCGAAGACCATGCAAGACCTAGGTACAGTTGCTAAGTTGTTAGCTCCCCGTAGGCCTGAGTCCGAAGACCATGCAAGACCTAGGTACAGTTGCTAAGTTGTTAGCTCCCCGTAGGCTTGAGTCCGTGGACCATGCAGTGCTTTGGTTCTGTCTACCACCTAGAATCCTCTGAAGGAGTTAGTTTCCCCATAGGCCTGAGTCCTGGGACCATGCAGTGCTTTGGTTCTGTCTACCACCTAGAATCCTCTGAAGGAGTTAGTTTCCCCATAGGCCTGAGTCCTGGGACCATGCAGTGCCTTGGTTCTGTCTAACGCTTAGGATCATCTGAGGTGGTTAGTTTCCCCGTGAGCCTGAGTCCAATGACCATACAGAGCCTTGGTTCTGTCTAACGCTTAGGATCATCTGAGGTGGTTAGTTTCCCCATAGGCCTGAGTCCGAGGACTATGCAGAGCCTTGGTTCTGTCTAATACTTGTCCTTCTGGAGTAGTTAGTTTCCCCATAGGTCTGAGTCCGAGGACTATGCAGAGCCTTGGTTCTGTCTAATACTTGTCCTTCTGGAGTAGTTAGTTTCCCCATAGGTCTGAGTCCGAGGACTATACAGAGCCTTGGTTCTGTCTAATACTTGCCCTTCTGGAGTAGTTAGTTTCCCCATAGGTCTGAGTCCGAGGACTATACAGAGCCTTGGTTCTGTCTAATACTTGCCCTTCTGGAGTAGTTAGTTTCCCCATAGGTCTGAGTCCGAGGACTATACAGAGCATTGGTTCTGTCTAATACTTGCCCTTCTGGAGTAGTTAGTTTCCCCATAGGTCTGAGTCCGAGGACTATGCAGAGCCTTGGTTCTGTCTAATACTTGCCCTTCTGGAGTAGTTAGTTTCCCCATAGGTCTGAGTCCGAGGACTATGCAGAGCCTTGGTTCTGTCTAATACTTGCCCTTCTGGAGTAGTTAGTTTCCCCATAGGTCTGAGTCCGAGGACTATACAGAGCCTTGGTTCTGTCTAATACTTGTCCTTCTGGAGTAGTTAGTTTCCCCATAGGTCTGAGTCCGAGGACTATACAGAGCCTTGGTTCTGTCTAATACTTGCCCTTCTGGAGTAGTTAGTTTCCCCATAGGTCTGAGTCCGAGGACTATACAGAGCCTTGGTTCTGTCTAATACTTGCCCTTCTGGAGTAGTTAGTTTCCCCATAGGTCTGAGTCCGAGGACTATACAGAGCCTTGGTTCTGTCTAATACTTGCCCTTCTGGAGTAGTTAGTTTCCCCATAGGTCTGAGTCCGAGGACTATGCAGAGCCTTGGTTCTGTCTAATACTTGCCCTTCTGGAGTAGTTAGTTTCCCCATAGGTCTGAGTCCGAGGACTATACAGAGCCTTGGTTCTGTCTAATACTTAGGATCATCTGAGGTGGTTAGTTTCCCTATAGGCCTGAGTCCGAGGACTATACAAAGCCTTGGTTCTGTCTAACACCTTCATTTCTCCGTGAGTAGGGGTTTGCCCTCGGACCGTTTTACCGGGGACGACTCCTCCTTCGGTTGGGTGATGATCTTACACGTGGCGTTGATCTCGCCTCCAGCTCGAGCCCCATCTCTTATCTTACACGAGACGTCTCTTGGCTGTTCGTGTTCCGCGCCTGACGCTTCGGTGCACGAGACGCGCCTTCATTAATGGCCTCGTGAACTGACAGAAGCCCAACGGACTGCGGCCCCCTTGGGATTTGATGGCTTCATTATTACCCAACGCTTCGGTAACTCCCTTTTCGAATTCTGCGTGAATTAATTCTCACCAACCTTCCTCCTCTATATAAGGTCTTCTGGGGGGATGGTTTCCTCATACTCCATGAGCCTCTCAACACAAACAGAAAAAGCAACACCTTTCAGCTCCCCATGCCCCTTTAATAACCCCGCCGGAATTGTGACCGGAGTTAGGAGATATGGGGCGGCTTTGGACGGGTGTGAGGACATCCGTGCCAAAAGCCATTGTGGCCGCAGCCCCGATTGGGCATCCGGTGCGGCAGAGTCTAGGCGTGACACCGATGGCGCCATGCACGGTGGCCCGGAGGGATGTCGTTGAAGTACCTAACGTCCCTCCTTGGAGCGCACCCTCGACGGAGGAGACATGCGAACTCACATCATGGGCGGTGCCCGAGTGTTGCCGTCTCCAACGGCCGTCGCTCGTGGGGGTTGGAGAAAATCAAGGGAACATCATGGGGGAGGGTGTCCCGGAGCCCCTGCATCTGCTCCTCGCTTTGTTCAAGCTCAGCCGCTCCGAGAAAGGAGTTGTGGGTGACCTTGGAACAAGCCAGCCTCACCCCCCTTCCGTCCGCTTACTGCCAAGCTCCCCCATTCTCTTGATGCCAGTAAGGGCACGGGTTGACACTTCCCTCTAGCTAGTTTTAGGACGGGTCCGCCTGGGCCTCTGATTGTAGGACTAGCTGGTAGGAACAGTTGTAAAACAAGCCTGTCTGAGCCTCTGATTGTAATTTGTAGATTTTCCTTTTATGAAATAATATCAAGTTTTTCTTTTTGTTATTGAACCTTCTGTCTCGAGCCTTTATCTTTCTACAATGTCTCTTTGGCAGTTTTTTTTTTGCATCACCACCAATCTCTTGTAGAATATCTGTTTAGAACAGTCGCCCGTTGCGCCGGCTGGCGCACTAATCCTCCCCACAGACGGCACCAATTGTAGGGACCGCATTTTTGGTGCCCAGGCCCAACGGAGCTGGGTCAAGGGCCCAACGAACCCCGAACAATGAATTTGTAGAGAGTGGATCGAAGGTCTAGGCGCCGGCCGGCGCTCACGGGGCGTAGGCTCCGTTTCCTTTTTATTTAATGGAAAGCTTAGAGCAATTTACAATTGGGGGATGCTCCTCGGACCATGGCCGAGGAGGCTTTTCTCCCCTTTTGGCCTCCCTCCTTTTCTCCCAGAGGAACCCCTTTTCTGAGGGATTCTTTTACATTATATATCCCTTACCCAACTAATCCTAGCCCTACACTTGTTGATCGATCAGGACATTTGCTCAGGTACTTGTCCCATCAGCTGCCTTCTCAGTCTCCTTGAGAGTCACGGCAACCAAGGCGACGCTGGTGTGAAGTCCTCTCCTCATCAATGCGGCCAGGGCAGTTGTCAGGCACACTTAATGTGGAGGTGACCGCTCGTTACGAGCTTGTCCCTCAAGTTCTCGGACGCCCGACGATGGGGTCGTCCTTGGCCCGTTCTGTTTGGACCTGGGCTTCTTCTTTTCCTCCTCGGATTTCAGGAGCCTCCTTGGCTTGGGCTTTCGGCCCAGGAACGAAGTGGGCTAGGTTGTAGGATTTCTTGGCCCCACACCTATATATATATAATTTTTGTGCCAAATGAATTGTTTTTAGTTATAAAAAAAAGGCTCATAAATATAAAATTATTCAAACTCTCTCTTTCTCTAATTATATATATAGTGTTAGATATATGATTATGTTTTTTATGATTTATTTATATTGGACTCCTTGTTTTCTACTCTAAATTAACTCATTTGACATTAATATTAAAAAAATTCGATTAGATGGAACACACGCTGTAAAATTAAACTCCAATTGAAATCCAATTTTTACACTGAACTAACTAACTTAGCTCAAAATTTTAAAAATTTTGATTAGATGGGACACGTGGTGCAAAATTAGATTCTAATTGAATTCTAATTTAAAATCTAATTGAATTTTCTCTCGGTTTTACTTATTAATATATATATATATATATATAAATGACTTATAAACTTGAATTGTTTTTAGTTCTACAAAAAAAAAAAAGCTCATAAATATAAAATTATTAAAAAATTATGTTTTTTATGGTTTACTTATATTGGACTCCTCATTTTTTACACTAAATTAACTCATTTGATATTGAACGGTTTTAGACCCCTTAAACCAACCAGATTAACCTAATTAATTAGCCAAGTGATTAACTTAGTCAAATTATACAATTCTAGGTTATCATAAACATACAATCATATCAAGAATATAAAGCAGCAGAAATATAAATAACACAATGATATGATCACCCAGGAAACCACACGGTAAAAACCTAGGGAAAATTTGACCTAGCTATCCTCAAGGTAAACCTGAATCCACTATGCGAAAGAATCGAAGTTCATATAAAAGGACTTACAAGCTCCCCGCTTGACTTCCTAATGCTACCCACCAGTAGAACTTACTGACACGACCACGTGCAAGCTCCGAATCCACGAACTCCTTCTTTCTTGGATTCTCCAATCAGCTACAAGCACCCACGCTTGTTATTCTTTAAGCTCCAATGGCAGCAACCGAGTTTATCATCAAGATGCTGATACTATCTCTACCTTGAAAACCCTAAGCTTTGTGTAAAGGAAAGCTCCTCTAGATCTCACAAGAGGTTTACACAAAATAGAAAAGTATGATCAACAATACAACAGGAACAACTCTCAAAACGTGGCTAGTGTTTTGCCTTTTATACCTAGGGTAAAAACAGAAAACCCAAAACGTTTAATGAGTTAGGGCTGAGTTGGAAAATTTTGCAAAAAAACATTCTACCCGAGATTCGATCGATTGAGTCTTTCTTTCGATCGATCGAGCCAGGCCGAAATGCACCAATGCATTTGTAGTCTCTCGATTCCAACTTTACATGAAAGACACTACTTTGAGCAAGCCTAAACAAGACTAAACATAACGTTTTGATCATAGTTTGCCAACATTACACATTAAAGTTCTAAATACATAAATTCCTAAATTTTTAGAACCTAACAAACTCCCCCTTTGGCAATCCGTGACAAAACACAAACACAAAGCTCAAAGTTTACAAGTAAAAGCCCTTTACATAAATAATGCTCATAAACACTAAAATTCAATCCTAACTACTATCCATCAGTTGCAAGTGTAGACAGCAGCTCAATTGAATCAACCTGTATATTCCTGAAACACTCAACAAACGCATAAACGCATGTGTGACATAAAACAGTAAATAAACAAGTATAACATTCTTGTATAATTCACACAACACATAATAAAGACAAATATCAATGAATAATCTCATAAATATAAATCAATAAGCAGTGAATCCAAAGAAACAAGAATCATGTATATATCATGTATATCAAAAACAATGTTACTCCCACTAACATGAATAGCCCCAAAAATGATATACAAAGTGAAGCGCCTAGATACACTCTACCATCTCCACTAGCTCCTCAAAACAAAAACAAAAAATCTCCTTCTAACTACAAAACTCCTCTACAAAACTCTACTCCCCCTTTTTGTGACGGAATGCCAAAGAGCAATCACAAGCCATCATCAAAAGGAAGTGGTGAGGGTGAACGCAAATGCGCCAGATCAGCTCACAAAGCACGGATCTTGTCAAATAAGTCCACCAAAAGTTGACCATGAGCCGCCTGAACGGTCATGACAGTCTCCAAGGTATGACGTATATCAAAGTCATCCGATGGAGGTGTAGGAACAGCAGCAACACCACCAACATCAATAGGATCAAGAACAGCCTCACTAGTAGGACCTGTAGAAGAAGAGGGAGGAGGTGCGGAACCAGAAGGCTCAGACCTAGGGTGTTTAGAGCCAACTCGAAGGTGAGCAGCCCTCTGTTTAAGAAAAGACGCACCTATAGGAGCAATAACATGAACAGGCTCAGAGGAAGGGAAATCATCTAGACCTAGATAAAGCAAAATCCTATGAATAAAGATAGGATGAACAAGAGCATGAGACGAAGATGAACTCCTATAAACTTTGTTCAAAGAACGAAGAAACAAATGGGGAAAACTGATAGGAGCATCAGTGACAAGAGCAAACAAAAAGACACACCGCTAGAGAGGAATGGTGTGTAGTTGAGAAATGGGCCAAAAAGAGTGACATGCTATCCTAAAGAAGAGATAATGTAACTCAGAAAGCTCAGCGGTGGTGATCCTAGGATCAGAACCCCACTGGATAGAAGACCTAGTGATGTAAGACATGACATCACTCAACAGAAGAGACTCATCATAAGGATAGACTGGGTGCTGGATCAAGGGTACCCCTAGAGCATTAGCCACTACCGTAGGAGTAATGGTGTACTCTACGCCTTGTATCCAACTCTTTACCAAAGTGTTGGAATCATAGACGCGGATAGAGATGTTCGAAAAGAACTCTCTAATCAAGGTAGCAGGTGAAGGAGGATCAGAAATATCCACCAAGGGTAACCAGCCCCTACGCTCAAAATTTGCATAATGGTAGGATCAAGCTCATCTAAGATGACTGAACGCTCAAACCAAATTTTCCTCCTAAGGTTCAGCTTATCATAAGTCTTTTGATTTTTCTCACTCGGAAACTTTTCTCGGTCAAAGGGAGGAGGGGAAGGAGTAGGTGTGGGGACAGACCTACGAGCTCTAGTCTTCCTAGGCATAGTGCTAAGGAAAGGACAAAGACACAAAGAGAAAACCAAAAGAACAAAAAAAAATAAAACCAAAGGCAGACTGCAAGTTAGCACAAAAAAATATAGAACAAAAATCTATATGATGCATGAACAATTACAATGTCATGATGCATGTACTAATGCAGTAAACAAAGTTCAAATTAAGTTCAATTGCACAAAATTGGCTTGAGCATAGAGTTTCTAACAAAAACCCTAAAAATTTGAAAACCCACTTGAATGTTTTGAAGCAAATTTGATGAATTGAGCATTACATAACACAACACACAGATTATAATGCCTAATTACATCAAAACAATGAGCCAATTTCATCAATTTCAACCTAATTGAACAAAATCCCCAATTCGAATTCAATACAAGCCCTAGAATTTTAATTTTTCTCAAAACCCAAAATTGATCAAATTAAACCATCAATATCATGTTTATATCATGTCCCCACAAAAACTCATTGATCAATTTCACAAAATAGGGCATGAATCAACAAAAATCCCAAAAGTGAATAGTCCGAAAATTTGAATGTATAATGCATGAAAACATGAAAATAAACTCAAAATGAAGGGCAAAATAGTCTTACCGGCTTGAGATGACAAAAACCTTGCAAAAGATTCGGAGGAAAACAACAAAAAATTGAAGATTTAGCCTTGCCGAGTCGGAGAGAGAGAAAAAGGTTTAAAAAACTTTTTGAAAAAGTGATTTGAACAAGTCAAAGCTGAGTTTTTAAAAACCTGATTTGCGATCTTCGATTGATCGAAAATTACTTTCGATTGATCGAAGAAACCCGAGACATATAAAACTTTTTAAGTACATTTTCATCACAATTTCGATCGATCGAAAAACAGAATGGATCGATCGAAATAGGTAGAGGCTTCACAAAGAGAAAAATCACAGTTTTTTGAAAAAACAAACACTTTTTGACACAAACTCCTCAAAGCATTAGAATTGATGAACAAAATGCATGAGTATGAAATGGAATGCCTTTTCAAAAACCCAAGTTTTAATCCCAGTTTCTCCAAAGAAAATTTCAACCATTCTCCCTTTAAGTTCTCAAGCAGAAAAAAATGTTTTGCATAATACTCAAGGTATTTTCAAACTTGGTTGATTAGACCAAAAACACACACAATAGCATGTACATTGTTTAGCAAAGAGTAACTTGTGTAGTGTGTGCAACTAGCAAAAACTTGAGATACATGTGAGGTGATATGTGAATAGAAATCAATCACAAAGTCTACAACATTCATCACATAGAATTTAAAAGAGATTATCACCAAAAGAGTTACATTATATAACTCCCACATCTCCTAGAACATAATCTTGCAATCATGTAAGTTTCTTGAATTTTGCCTCATAATTATGTGAATTGGCATCAAGCCTAATAGTACGCACCAATTTTAATTATGTGAATTTGGCATCAAGTCTAATAGTACACACCAATTTTAAGTATTAAGCAATTAACCGAAGCTATACCTTATGTTCTTTTTGTGCATGTGCTACACTTTCTCGAGCACAAAATCTTATGATATGCACCAAGGTGTTCATGATTGGCTAGTGAATAGTAGTGAGATGGTTATTTATGCCTTTCTCAAAAGGATCAAGTCCGACAATCAAATAACATGTGACTTCAAGATTAAAACAAAGTGATAAACACCATAAACATCTTTCCCACACAATCATGCACTACAAAGTTTCAACTAGTAAAGTGCAATAAATAAGCTCATCAAAGCTAAACAAGGTACACAAGACATGTTATGTGCAAATAAATTGACCAACCTTGTTTTCAAAGACCAAGAAAAATAGTGTCAAACATATTTTTGCTTTCTCCTTTTCCCTTTTTTTATTTTTTTATTTATTTTTATTTTAAAAGAGAAAACAAATAAATCCTAGAATGAAATGCATGAATGTAATGCAATGCAAGTTCTAGAAAAAAAACACAAAAACACAAACACCAAAGAACAATGGTCACAGAGGAATGAGCAATGAAGCATAAGGACCATGTTAGAAAGACTCAATTAGATCGAGTCTTTTGCATCTAAAACCTTTTAGATGCACCACGAGTATTGGAGTTCTTATTCACATTCGAGTGATTTCCAACTCCAGGATTGGAATAAAGGTTCAACGCCTTTACCAATTCACCAATGAGTGTCATAGGATCTTGTGCTTGAGGCACATGCACTTTTGGTTTGTTTGCTCTCTTAGCAGCTTAAAGCTTGTAACAGTTAGGACGAATGTGTCCAGACTTTCCATAAAAATGACAAACCCAAGCAGGTTTACCATGCATCTTGTCCTTAGAAATGGTAGAATCCTTAGGTTTAGACTATTCTAGATCAACCCTAATATTCCTAGGGGGTGAAACTTCCACAGGTTTGACAATTTCACTCACAACCTCACTCACGAAAGGTTCAGAAGAAGATGAAGGAATAAAGTTCGTAGAATGTGGTGCAGATACAAAGATGCTTTCAACATAACCTAAACCAGATTTGTTAGAAGGATACTTTTGAACATTCAACATTTGATCAAGTTTACAACTAGCAGATCTAGCAACAGATAAATCATGTTTCAAAGTTTTAACTTTATCAAGCAAGAACATATTCTCAGATCTCACATGGTTCAAAAGATCATTAGCATCAAACAATTTAACAAGAAAATTCTTCTTTTCAAGCTCAAGAGATTCAATTTTCTTCAGGCCAAGTTCAACATTCATATCATCCTTTGCAGCAACTTTGCAAAGTTTATTATAGGCCTCTTGAAGATCTGCATCCTCAGAAAGTTCCCCATCAGAAGGGTTCTCTTCAACAGATATACTTTCATTGACTACAGCAGTAGCAGTGAAAGCAATGAAATTTTCATCCTCGTCACATCCAGACTCATCATCAGAAATCTCATTATCACTAAAAGTTACAGCCATAGCTTTACCCTTAGACCTCAAGAATGTAGGACATTCAGATTTAACATGACCATACCCTTGACAACCAAAACATTGAGGACCCAAAGAATTATTGGAAGATTGACCTACTCTTTCTCTAGGTTTTTCAGTGCTGCTATCCTTAATGGGATCATTCTTCCTAAAATTTCTAGGTTCAGCAGTGGTTGTATTTCTTGCCCTTCTGTTAGTATTCCTTAGAAAGTTCCTAAAGTTCTTGGCAAGGTAAGCAATCTCTGTAGCAGAGAGCTCATCATCAAATCCACCAACCTCAACATCAATGGTTGTATTTCTTGCCCTTCTGTTAGTATTCCTTAGAAAGTTCCTAAAGTTCTTGGCAAGGTAAGCAATCTCTGTAGCAGAGAGCTCATCATCAAATCCACCAACCTCAACATCATCTACAGACTTAAGAGCCATTGACTTGGATTTGTTGGTTTTGGGTAGGTCTAGCTCATAGGACTGAAGAGATCCTACAAGCTCATCAACAGGGATGGAGTCCACATCCTTGCTCTCAGTAATGGCAGTCACCTTGAGTCTAAAGTCTTCAATTAAAGATCTAAGGATCTTCCTAACAATTTTAGGTTGATTATAGATTTCACCCAAGTTATAAGCAGAATTAACAATGTCATTAAGTTTGGCATAAAATTCATCAAATGATTCATCATCAGACATCTTAATGCTCTCAAACCTAGAAGTTAATTGCTGCAACTTATTTATTTTGACAGCCTTTGTGCCTTCATGCACAGTCTAGAGGATTTTCCAAGCAGTGTGAGCAACCTCAACATTAGAAATTCTCTTAAATTCCTCCATAGAAACAATGTTAAAGATGGAATTCATAGCTTTGCTATTGAACTCAGCTGTTTCTTTTTGAGAAGTTTGCCACTCACTCACAGGAGTAGTGGGCTTCTCCCATCTGTACTCAACGGAATTCCAAACTCTCTTATCAATGGATTTCAGGAATGCTTTCATCCTTACTTTCCAATAAGCATAGTTATTCCCATCAAAGTGAGGGGGAACAACAAGAGAGTGTCCGTGTTCCATGACAACAGGGGTCAAGGATCAGCTTAGAGATTAAAAAATCTCAAACAAGAGAGCTACCTGCTCTGATATCACTTGAACGGTTTTAGACCCCTTAAACCAACCAGATTAACCTAATTAATTAGCCAAGTGATTAACTTAGTCAAATTATGCAATTCTAGGTTATCACAAATATACAATCATATCAAGAATATAAAGCAGCAGAAATATAAATAACACAATGATATGATCACCCAGGAAACCACACGGTAAAACCCTGGGGAGGATTTGACCCAGCTATCCTCAAGGTAAACCTGAATCCGCTATGCGAAAGAATCGAAGTTCATACAAAAAGACTTACAAGCTCCTCGCTTGACTTCCTAATACTACCCACCAGTAGAACTTACTGACATGACAACGTGCAAGCTCCGAATCCATGGACTCCTTCTTTCTTGGATTCTCCAATCAGTTACAAGCACCCATGCTTGTTATTCTTTAAGCTCCAATGGCAGCAACCAAGTTGATCATCAAGATGTTAATACTATCTCTACCTTGAAAACCCTAAGTTTTGTGTAAAGGAAAGAACCTCTAGATCTCACAAGAGATTTACACAAAACAGAAAAGTATGAGCAACAATACAAAAGGCTGAAATGCACCAATGCATTTGCAGCCTCTCGATTCCAACTTTACATGAAAGACACTACTTTGAGCAAGCCTAAACAAGACTAAACATAATGTTTTGATCATGGTTTGCCAACATTACACATTAGAGTTCTAAATACATAAATTCCTAAATCTTTAAAACCTAACAGATACAAAAATTAAAAAAAAAAACTTATATTAGATGGGACACATGTTGCAAAATTAAATTCTAATTAAAATCCAATTTTTACATTGAATTAACTCACTTGGTACAAAAATTTAAAAGCTTAGATTAGATGGGACACGAGGCGCAAAATTGGACTCTAATTAAATTCTAATTTAAAATTTAATTAGATTTTCTCTCAGCTTTACATATTATTATATATATAGATATAGACTAGTGCGTAGTCTTGTGCATATGCAAGGATACAATTAACAATAATCACGATTATATGGTTCAAATTATTTTTGTTTTTAGAAGAGGTTCAAATTATATATACATGGTATTAGCTAACAATTTTTTTTAAACCATATATTTGTAAAATATGTAATGGTTTCTCATTATATATATGGGTGTGTGTGTGTGTGTGTGATTTAAAATTTAATTGGTTTTAGACTTTTCGCTTTTTGTACCCAATAATTCACTTGTCACAAAAATAAAAAACTTAGATGAACACGTGGCAAAAAATTGGACTTCAATTGAAATCCAATTTAGAATCTAATTGGATTTAGACTCTTTGATTTTTACACTCAATAATTCACTTAACACAAAATTAAAAATTAACTGGGACATGTGGCACAAAATTGAGAATCTAATTAAAATCTAATTGCATTTTCTCTAAGCTTTGTCTATATATATATATATATATATATATATATGTTGATACCCATTTTTGCAAATCTATACCCAAAGGCTTATGAGGAAGAAAGCCCAATGAAGAGCAAGGCCCAAAGGCCCACGAAGAAGACCAAAGAACAAGAAGAGTCAAACTAAAGGAAATGACAAATGCAGCAGGAAACGCATGAAGAAACAAGACAAAAACACACAGCAGACGAAACAGAGCTAATCTGCTGCGGCAGGAATGGCGTGGGAGACAAAAACAAAAGATAGTGGAGCAAGAACAGAAGGGCCGGGGCACCACCAACCTGTACCCAGCCAATACAAGGGAGGTGGGCCCACGGTCAAAGAGATTCAGAGGGCGTGGTTTGGTGGTGGGGGGAAAAGGGGGTCTATATTTGGTTTCCTGCCATAACCTCTTTTGGGAACATATCCTGCTGGGATGATATCTTACCCAAAAGAAGTAATAAATGGTTGGGACCACTGATGCATGCCATAGAGCTAGGTAGTGAGGTAAAGGTATACGGGAGGAACAAACAAAAGAGAATTTTGTCGTGCAACAAATATGTTCTGAGCAGATGGCAGTGGTCGGGGCAACCAATGGGTGAGTGGGTAATCTTGAAAGGATGCCCACAACAATCCAAAAACAGTTGGTGAAGCCCTAGGGGTAAAAGGGAGAAATCCATTAAATTAGCTCACTATAAAAGGGAGGTAACCACGGCAGAAAAAAAGGGGAGCAAGACGAAAGAGCAAGGCAATACAATACTAGAAAAACTACTCTGTAACACACTTAGTAAAACAGAGGAAAGAGTAAAAAACAGGGGAGAAAGAAAGAAAGAAAGAAAGAAAGAAAGAAAAAGAAGAGAGAAAACGCGGTAGGAATAGGGGCATGCATCAATAGACCATCTTTTCCCTCCCTCTTAGCAAATCCACTCTTTGAAATCTCTAAAAGTAATAGCAAGTGGCCACTTAGGCCTATTCTCCAAAATGAACAACTTTTACGGCAAGAGCCATGATAAGGTTGTTGAAGTTGGAGTTTGGGTTCCTTCTTGGTTTACTTATCTCATGGGCAGATTTAATACTTAATTTTGATTGCAAATATACTTGATTTTATAACTTATATTTGCCGTATTTAGTCATCCTGCCGTAGCACGTTTTCACGTCTGCCGCAGCAGTTGTCCTGATGTGGTGTTTTACTTGCTGTATTAGTTATCCTGCCGTAGCACATTTTCATTATATTTACCGTGTTAATTATTATACAAGCTAATCATTTCCTGCCGAAGCTTTCTTCTCTATTTGTTATTACGTATTTTGCTTTTGATACAAACTAACCATTATCCTGCTGTAAGTATATATACACATATACCCTGTTTCTCATGTTTCTGGAAAAATATATTTTATATATGTATATGTGAATATGTATAAGTATATATACTCATATATGTATGTATATATTTGAGAATATGCTAACCCATTTAAACTAACACTTGTTTGATGGGTATTTTCTTTGGTTTTTTTTTAGATTTGTTTATGCGCAGGAAGTAGAAATGTGTTTCTGCAGTAAAAATGGTAGTCATTCACATTGCCGAAGGCTTTAATGCACGGCAGGAAGTTTTAAAGCACGGCAGGCAGCTTCACTGCACGGCAGGAAGCCTTAAAGCACGGCAGGCAGGAAGCTTTAATGCACGGCAGGAAGCTTTAATGCACGGCAGGAAGTTTTAAAGCACGGCAGGCAGCTTCACTGCACGGCAGGAAGCCTTAAAGCACGGCAGGCAGGAAGCTTAATGCACGGCAGGAAGTTTTAAAGCACGGCAGGCAACTTCACTGCACGGCAGGAAGTTTTAAAGCACGGCAGGCAGCTTCACTGCACGGCAGGAAGCCTTAAAGCACGGCAGGCAGGAAGCTTTAATGCACGGCAGGAAGTTTTAAAGCACGGCAGGCAGCTTCACTGCATAGCAGAAGCTTTAAAGCACGGCGGACAGACTTGTTGCATAGCAGAAAAGTCAATCCTGCGGCAGAAACTGGAGAAAAGTTCCTGCGGCAGGAACAAAGGATAAGCCCATTTCGCAGCGTCTTCCCTTGGACTTGGACTCAACGTTTGCGCACAAGCCGGCCCAAGTTGAGTTCCAGTTGGACCGGTCTCGACTCCCTTACTCAGAATACTCGGGCCTACTACCGCGGCAGGCAGCCCAGCCCAACGCACACACAAAAAAGGCCCCCACAATATATAGACTAGCGTGTGTCCCCGTGCATATGCATGAATACAATTAAAAACAATCATACTTATATGGTTCAAATTATACATGGTATTAACTTACACTTTTTAAATCATAAATCTCTAAAATATGTAATAGTTTATTATATATATATATATATATATATATGATTTAATTTAATTGGTTTTAGACTCTTTAATTTTTGTACTCAATAATTTACTTGCCACAAAAATAAAAACTTAGATGGACACGTGATAAAAAAATTGGACTCTAATTGAAATCCTATTTAAAATCTAATTGGATTTGGACTTTTTCAATTTTTACACTCATTAATTCATCACTTGGCACAAAATTAAAAATTATAAGGGACATGTGGTGTAAAATTGAGAATTCAATAATAATTTAATTGGATTTTCTCCAAGCTTTGACTATATATATATTGTAGGTGAAGAATTTCACACAACATCTAATTGTATCCTACCGCGGTGCCTGGCGCGGTGCGGTTTTGTCCCTCGTCCCCGAGTATGGCCCTAGCATGCAAGCGCTTAGCTTGGACAAGTGGAATCCCACATCGGTTAGAGAGAGCGCCCCACTACCCTTTATAACACTTCAGGAGCTTGGGTAGTGTACCACTACTCACGCGTGAGTAGTGGTACACTACCCAAGCTCCTGAAGTGTTATAAAGGGTAGTGGGGCGCTCTCTCTAACCGATGTGGGATTCCACTTGTCCAAGCTAAGCGCTTGCATGCTAGGGCCATACTCGGGGACGAGGGACAAAACCGCACCGCGCCAGGCACCGCGGTAGGATACAATTAGATGTTGTGTGAAATTCTTCACCTACAAAAAGCGCTTTTTGGGGTTAGGATGAGCCTTAGCTTGCCTCCGCCCCGTCTAATTGTTGTCCGTCCGCGGTGCCAGGCGCGATGCGGTTTTTGCCTTCGCCCCGAGTGCAGGACCAAGCAAGCGCCTAGCTTGGACTTGTAATCCCACATCGGTTAGAAGAGCGCTTCCACTAGCCCTTATATGCTTCTGGAGCTTAGGCTAGTGTACCACTACTCACGCGTGAGTAGTGGTACACTACCCAAGCTCCTGAAGTGTTATAAAGGGTAGTGGGGCGCTCTCTCTAACCGATGTGGGATTCCACTTGTCCAAGCTAAGCGCTTGCATGCTAGGGCCATACTCGGGGACGAGGGGCAAAACCGCACCGCGCCAGGCACCGCGGTAGGATACAATCAGATGTTGTGTGAAATTCTTCACCTACATATATATATTGTGGGGCCCGTGGGCCTGGCAGCCTCGGTCCACCTTTAGGCTGGCCCAAGGCCCATGCCGAGGAGGGACGATTGCCCCAGGCTGTTGTCTAGGGATTTTTGCCCTTTTTTGGATCCATGCCGAGGACACCCCCTTCCTCGGCATACCTAGGCTAATTCCAGGTGGGGGACAAACCCAGAACAGGTTGTCACCTCCACACTTAATGGACTTGTCTGACTCCCCTGGCCGCATTAATGCGGATAAGAATCCTGAACAGCGCAACCTTGGGTGCTGCAACCCACAGTAGGAGTGGGAACGCGGCTGATGGGACAGGTTCTTAAGCAGTGGCCTGGATGATCGACAGTTGTAAGGCCAGGATCAACCGAAGGAGATATATAATGCGAGGAGCCCCTCTTGGGAAAGGGGGTCTCCTCGGACAGGGGCCGAGGAGCAACCTCAAGTCAAGAAGAACTGGGTTAATACCCCTCTAAGGGTGAAAGGTTCCCGAGGACCCGTTGTAAGTTTGTTAGCGCCTAGCCCTTCGTCCCATCCTCTAGAAATGTATTGTTGGGGATCCTTCACAAATGGAGTCCCTACAATTGGCGCCGTCTGTGGGGAGGGTTAGTGCGCTGGCCGGCGCAACAGGCGATTGTTCTAAATAATCATTCTACGGAAGATCGGTGGTGATGCAAAAAAAAGAACTACCAAACAAACATTGCAGAAAGGTAAAAGTTCGAGATAGAAGATTTAACAGCAAAGGAAGAAAGCTTGATATTATTTCATAAAAAGACAAGTACAAAATACAATCAGAGGCTCAGGCAGGCGTGTTTTACAAACAAATTTACAAGCTAACTCTACAATCAGAGGCCCAGGTGGACCCGTCCTAAAATTAGCTAGAGGGAAGTGTCAACCCGTGCCCTTATTGGCATCAAGAGAATGGGAGAACTTGACAATAAGATGGGGGAAGGGGGCAGAGGCTGGCTCGCTTCAAGGCCACCAACAACACCTTTCTCGGCGCGGCAGAGCTTGAACAAAGCGAGGAGCCGATGCAGGGGCTCCGGGAGGCCCTTCCCATGATGTTCCCTTGATTCTCTCTAGTCCTCACGAGAGTTGGCCGCTGGAGACGGCAACACTCGGGCACCAGCTGTAACGTGATCTTGCGCGTCTCCTCCGGCAGGGGTGCGCCCTGGGGAGGGGCGTTAGGTACTCCAAAGACATCCCTCCTGGACATCATGCAGGGCACTATCAGGGTTATGCCCAGGCTCTGCCACGCCGGAAGTCTGGTGGGGGCTGCGGCCACGACGGCTCTTGGCCCCATATCTCCCAACTCTGGTCACAATCCTGGCGGTGCTGTTAAAGGGGCTCGGGGAGGTGAAAGGACGTATTACTGGTTGTGGTGGAAAGTCCATGGAATGAGGAGAAAGGTTTCCCCCAGAACGCCTTATATAGAAGGCGAAAACCGGTGGGAGTTGAGCCACACAGAGTTCGAAGGAAGGATTATCAGCGGAATTAATTCTGACCAAATCCCAAGGGACCACGGACCGCTGGATTCTTATCAATTCACGAGGACATTGATGAGGGCGTGTCTCATGCATCGAAACGTCAAGGGCGGAGCGCGAACGGTCAAGGGACGCCTCGTAATTGAAAAGGATGGGAACTTGGGTCGAAGGCGAGGTCCAGGCCACATGTAAGATCAAGGTCCAAACCATCCCTGCCCCGAGCGCCGTAGAGCTAACAGTCCGACCCGAGGAAGAACCGCTCCCAGTAAACGGTTCGAGGGCATCATTATACCAAAAGTAAGGCTCTTGGAGTCGAGAACGAACTCCTGCTTACAGAAGAACAGAAGTGTTAGATAGAACCAAGGCATTGCATGGTCCTCGGACTCAAGCCTATGGGGAAACTAACCACGCAATCGTACCTGGGTACTAGACAGAACCAAGGTATTGCATGGTCCAAAGACCCAAACCTATGGGGAAACTAGATACTTACAGAAGAACAGAAGTGTTAGACAGAACCAAGGCATTGCATGGTCCTCGGACTCAAGCCTATGGGGAAACTAACCACGCAATCATACCTGGGTACTAGACAGAACCAAGGTATTGCATGGTCCAAAGACCCAAACCTATGGGGAAACTAGATACTTACAGAAGAACAGAAGTGTTAGACAGAACCAAGGCATTGCATGGTCCAAAGACCCAAACGTATGGGGAAACTAGATACTTACAGAAGAACAGAAGTGTTAGACAGAACCAAGGCATTGCATGGTCCTCGGACTCAAGCCTATGGGGAAACTAACCACGCAAATCATACTTGGGTACTAGACAGAACCAAGGTATTGCATGGTCCAAAGACCCAAACCTATGGGAAAACTAGATACTTACAGAAGAACAGAAGTGTTAGACAGAACCAAGGCATTGCATGGTCCTCGGACTCAAGCCTATGGGGAAACTAACTACTTACCGAAGAATTGAAGTGCCAAACTAACTATTTGGGGAAGAGCCAGCTAGCGGAAGGCCTTCCGGAATATGAGGGCCATGGATATCAAAACCCTCATCCCCGTCCGAGGGAACGTGCAGCAGGATTTTGAGGGGCTATTGTGGGGCCCGTGGGCCTGGCAGCCTCGGTCCACCTTTAGGCTGGCCCAAGGCCCATGCCGAGGAGGGACGATTGCCCCAGGCTGTTGTCTAGAGATTTTTGCCCTTTTTTGGATCCATGCCGAGGACACCCCCTTCCTCAGCATACCTAGGCTAATTCCAGGTGGGGGACAAACCCAGAACAGGTTGTCACCTCCACACTTAATGCACTTGTCTGACTCCCCTGGCCGCATTAATGCGGATAAGACTCCTGAACAGCGCAACCTTGGGTACTGCAACCTACAGTAGGAGTGGGAACGCGGCTGATGGGACAGGTTCTTAAGCAGTGGCCTGGATGATCGACAGTTGTAAGGCCAGGATCAACCGAAGGAGATATATAATGCGAGGAGCCCCTCTTGGGAAAGGGGGTCTCCTCGGACAGGGGCTGAGGAGCAACCTCAAGTCAAGAAGAACTGGGTTAATACCCCTCTAAGGGTGAAAGGTTCCCGAGGACCCGTTGTAAGTCTGTTAGCGCTTAGCCCTTCGTCCCATCCTCTAGAAATGTATTGTTGGGGATCCTTCACAA
Source organism: Quercus aquifolioides (assembly GCA_019022515.1). NCBI lineage: Eukaryota > Viridiplantae > Streptophyta > Magnoliopsida > Fagales > Fagaceae > Quercus > Quercus aquifolioides. The sequence goes on from CM032326.1 coordinate 7,764,726, forward strand.
ATGGAGTCCCTACATATATATATAGATGGAACCTTGTAAGGTCCACCTAATAAAAAATTGGCATAAATTGATAATTGGACTGAAAATATTACTAAAGTACTAAAAAAGTTAGCTTTATTGGCTCTACACTCTATAAAATTGGTAAAAAAATCTAACATAAAACAAAATGATTTGATATAAAGCTATTTCTTAACCGGGAAGTTACGACTAGTTTACACTACCCAACAAAGAAATCAAAATTCCATCTACTAACACAAGGTTCTATTTAGCAAAGTGATTTCCTAATAGGACCATTCTACATGCTACATAATATTGTATCCTTGACATCATTGTTATTAAATCCGGACTGGACGTTGACCCTGTTTATGAATTGGGTAACTGGTAACTGATTCAACCAGTGGGTCAATGGTCAACCATAGGGCCAAATAAAAATATTTTTAAAATTAAATATATATAAAAGTAAGTTTGAGAAAACATAACATGAATATGTAAACTAAAAAAAAAAAAAAAACCTATGCCTAAATTAAACTCGGCATTATAATTCAAAATCAAGGTTTCACAAACAATAGCATTAGAAATTCTATAAAATTCACAAGCAAAATTGAATGTCATAAGATTGCAACAAAGTTTTTGCTAAATAAAATCTTGTTACGTACATGTCTTTAAATTTTTTATATTAAAAAAAAATACAAATCTCAAATTATACAAACAAAAGAAAAGAAAAAGGGTTAAAAACTTAAACTTAAAGCAATAAACAAATACAACACAAAAAAACGTAAACGAAAGAAGAGAAAAGAAGGTTTAAGTAATAAAGTATATAAGATATATTGATATACTCATACCTATGTGTTAACTAACTACGCGAAACTGAAAAGTGCATTCTTTTTTCTTTAGGTTTTCTCATATTTAAATTACCATATTATCACACATTAAAAATTAAAAAATTCAATGGGATGGACTTATTAATGTAATTTTATACAATTCACAAATCTAGCTAGGTTATTAAAACCCAGCCAGGTCACATGGTTTGCTTAAAACCCGCCAGGTTTTACCAATTTTGACCGGGTCTTGTGCACATTTGATCCAATTGATGACCTAAACCGGTCTATGTGCTGGTCACCAGTTCGACCGATCGGGCCAAGTTGAATAACACCGCTTGACGTCATTATTAATTTGCTCCAGTAGTGCTTCCTCTAAAAAAAAATCTTCCCATTGAATAGCCGACGTCTTTGATTGCTTCTTTTTTAAATTTAAAAATAGTTCAAACAAATATTTTTACTAATAAAATGTCACATTGGAGAAATGGATTAATTCCTTGTACTTTTTATAAGGCTAAATTGAAAATTACACCCTTAAAGTTCAGTGTGTTTGGATTTTACACTCCAAAGTTTTAGAATTTGGATTTTAACCTTTGAAGTTTTAGGGTGTTCGGATTTTATATCCTCACGTTTTAAAATTTGGATTTTATTCCTTAAAGTTTGGGGTGTTTGAATTTTACTCCTTAAAGTTTGGAGGTGTTTGGATTTTACACCCTAAAATTTCATAATATGGGGCTGTAAAAGCCAAACACCCCTAAATTTTAGGGAGTAAAATTCAAATTCTAAAATTTCAGGGTGTAAAATTCAAATACTCCCAAACTTTAGGGATGCAATTTGCAATTTAGGATTTTTGTAATCATCATATTTTCGTCTCACATGTATAAGAAAAATAATGGCTTGTCCTTTGAGGCATTGTTATGGATTTTGCTTCGTTTCGGTTGGAAAATCTCGTACTGGCATGCAAACTGGAACAATAACCCCCCCCCCCCCCCCCATTCCACCTTGGATGAAATTTCAACCCATTCCGAGCATTTCGGTTAATACTGGCCGAAATGAAAGATTAGGCCGGAATGCAAAAGTGAAAAAAATGAAGAAAAAGGTGATGCACGGGCTGTGTTAGAGGCGAAACAAAAAGTAAAAAGATGAGAATAAGAGCTTTTTGGTATATGTATATATGAATAGAGGAGGTGAATATATATTGAAAGACAAGATGATGCAACGACATTTTGAGAGAGAAAAAATATGAAGAAGATGAGAAAACTTGAGAGAGCACAGACACTGAGATAAGAAAGAAAGAAATAATGAAGGGTTTAGGTTTGTATGAGAAGACGAGGGAATAAATTTGACTTGGTGACTGGCATTCACATGGGCGAGTTTGGGAAATGGGAAAGGAGTTATTAGGAACCTTCTTGGAAATTCTTTGGGTAGAATTACCCAACATGTTAGGGCCCATTTGGATAAGCGTTTTCAAGGACAAAACACGTGATTTAATCTCAGTTTGGAATTTTTAATTTTATTTACAAAAAACAAATCATAAGTATTTTTTTTTTTTACAATAAGTAATAACATGCTCATTTTATATGAGATTTTTTTAATAAAAATATATTTGACTTATTGTTTTCTATAATAGTTATATATATACACACACACACACACACATGATAAACCAGTAGCGAAATATTCTGTTCCAATGAACAAATTGAAATAGAGTTCGAAACGATATTCACAACATTGCTTTGAAGTATGAAAAGTCACACACCGTAAACAAGAAAAGGGTCTATAACTATTATAAGCAATAATTTATTAGAAACATTTTTTTCTTGTGAGGTTATCGTAAACATTTATAAAATTTTATAATGGAATAAGATCTTCTATATTTCAAGTTCTCTCAATTAAGTCTATTTTCATGATTAAGATTTAATTGTTAATAGACTATTATGTCATTTAAAATTTTAAATGAAGTGATAGTCTAGTGCATTTTTAGATTTGTATCATTAAATTTGAATCGTAAAATGAACCCAGAGAATCTTTGGTAACAAGGGAATTGACGGTATGGAAACTTTTGTGCCAAACATAAACATGCCAACGTAGATGGACCGTAGTGAAGTCAATACTAGTCAATATGAGAGACTGGGTCAAATCCGTGTTCATTCTTGCCACCGTAAAGTACCTTCCTTGTTGGACTATCCTAAATAGAGAAGGGTTGAGCATCAAAATAACACAATCAAATATTTTTTTTGTATAAATGGTAGTGTGGGGTCATAAAGTCCAGTGATATGCATCCACCTTCTGTACTGGGCCTAAAGCCCATGACGAGGCCCATAGTCACACATGAAGAAGACAATGCTGATCATGGCAACCCAGGAAACTGTGTCGAGGTCAATTCCGTCCTCAGCTAACCAAGGTTGAGGTTGATGTAAAGTGACTTACCGACAAAAATAATCTTCCAAGGTACTCCAGGGAAAAAGATAAGTACAGCAAGTAAGCACACTAGAGCATGGAGGTAGAGCAATTTCGGGAAAAGCTGCAGCCTCCGCATTAAATGCTCCACAACTAACGCTCTGGCCGCATTAAATATGGAAGTGATACCTGAGCAGTGGCTTTTCAGACTCATAGCTACTACCTAAGAGCTTTGGGAGGAGGTTGATGTGACAAAGATCAACAACAACAGATTTGACATGCACGTGTGTGGTGGAGATGAAGGAGGAAAGTAGTATATAAGGAAGAATGAGCTCTGAGAAAAGGGATCGGGATTTTTACCAGAGAAAACACTGTAGTAATATGAGCTAACTTTGTAACCATTGTCACTGTCACTCAAGAAATAATAAGTGGAAACTCCTTGGACTAGTGCCGAGTATTGAATCACTTGCCTAAGTCCATATTCGTTTTACTTATTCTTTCTCTAAATCATCTTCAGCAGCTGTTACACTCACCAAGCCCAATTCTTCTACCCACTCTCTACAAATTTATTGTATTGGGCTTGCTTGGCTTGAGTTCATTTATCCATTACCCATAGTGCTCAAACCCAGCACCCACAAAAATATTTATGGAAATACGTGTGGGTGAAAAAATATGTGAAAATGCGTGAAATGTTGTTTAAAAACTGAAAATGATTGTTTGAAAATACAAACCAAACACCCTTTAAAGTTTTTAAAAATTTTCTATGCATTTAAACTTGGCGTAAATACACTTTCGGTCTCTACATTTTGGGCCATTTCTCGATTTGGTCCCTAAACTGATTTTGCTCCTAGGTCAGTCCCTGAAATCAGAAAATCGATTCTATTTTGGTCCCTGCCGTTAATCCACTAACAGAAAAATCTGATATGGCAGACGGAACACACAGTTTGGTAAGGTGGCTAATAAAATAATAATAATAAAATATATTTAAATGCCACATCACATTTAAATTAATAAAAAATGCCAACTCATAAAATTTAAACAAAAAAAAATTAATCTAATTTAAAGTAAAATCATTTCTTAAAAAGAAAAAAAAAAAAACTAATGTTAAATTCTGTCTTTTTAAAATTCTTTTTCTTTTTCTTCTTATTTATTTAACCTTATCAAGTCTATTTCTTTTTCTAATCTCAAATGTTCTCTCTCTTCACTATCCATGGACGGAATCACTCTCCATTGTAATTCCATGCCTGGAGCTCACAAGCTTGATGCGGAGAAAACGATCTGCCATGGACGATTTGCCATGGCCGGAGCTCACAAGTCTATTTCTTTCCCTTGAGGGTTTTCACGTGGGAGGCTCGTTGGTGGAGGTAGCAACACACCTATTCCCGATTTGCCATGGACGAGCCACCCCAAGCCTTATCTCCTCCGCCTACGGCTTCACATGTGGTCCGATTTTCCTCTCCTTTTTTGTTGGGCAAAAGCAATTTTATGGGTTTTTTGTGAGTTGGTGATTTGGTGAGCGAGAGCAAAGAAATCACGATTGGGTTGTTTGATTTTATGGGTTTTTTGTGTGTTTGTTTCCCAAGAAAATTTCTGGGTTTATGGGTTACTAGAGATTGGGTTGGTTATTGTGTTTATGGGTTTGTTTCTCGAGTTTATTTATGGTTTGGTTTCTTGGATTTATTTTTTGTTTTTCTGAATTTGATGGAGATTGGATTCGGTTGCTAGATTTGGATTTGGGGTTTGGTAGAGATTGGTTTGGCTGCTTCTTGTACTTGGTAAGAACATGAAGAATATTTCTAGTTAGTATTTAATTTAATTTTTTTTCTTCTTTTCATTTGTGTTCTTCTAATATGGGTTTGAGTTCTTGGTAGATGGGCTTGTGTTATTGTGATTTGAGTTCTTGGTTTCTGGGTTCGTGTTCTTGTGATGGGTGAGTTCTTGGTTTGTGTTCTTGTGATTTGAGTTCTTGGTTGCTGGGTTTGTGTTCTTGTGATGGGTTTGAGGTCTTGGTTGCTGGCTTTGGTTTGTGAAGAACATGAAGAACAAGCTGAAGCTGAAGAACATGAACAACATTATGAAGAAGAAAAAAATTTAAATTTAAGGTTTTTCTTTAATTTTTTTTTTAATTTTCTGAGGTGGCTTTTTAAAAAAATTAAAATGCTGATGTGGCATTTAAAAAATGCCAAATAAAATATTTTATTATTATTTTAATAGCCTCGTCAGCATTTAATGTGCCAACAAGGCACTCCGTTTGCCACATCAGATTTTTTTGTTAGAGCATCTGCATCAGATGTGTCAAAAATTATGCCATTTTGCCACACCAAAACCCTACTTTATTATTTTGCCACATTATTTTACAACATACCATTTATCAGATGTTCTATACTTCAATTTTATACATTAAAATAATATTTACTACCCATTAAAATAATATATTAATTACTCACTCAAAAAAAAAAAAAAAAAAAAAACACAACAAATCTCAGAAACCCATAAAATGTTTCTTTTTCTTCACTTCTCTCTCTCTCTCTCTCTCTCTCTCTCTCTCTCTTTCTCTGAACCTCTTGCCTCTCTCTGATTTATAATTTCTCTCTTTTCCTTTGACCTTTCAGTCCATAACCTCTAATTCTCTCTTCATCTGTCCGGTGGAATTGTGGTGGTAGGTTCACTGATTTCACCTTTGTGGTGGCCCCATGGTTGTGGGTTTTGTAGTGGGTTGGTTTTGATTTGGATCGGTGATAGAGAATATGGGTTTTTTGTAGGTGTGTTGGAGTTTTGTAGGTTTTGGTTTGGATTGTTGGTTTGGGTCTGTTGTGGGGTGGTCGGTGGCAGATTGTCAGAAAGCCACAGAGGAGATGTGATGAAGATTTTGTGGGTTTGAAATGTTTGTGAATTTTTTGATGCATGTGGTCTGTGGTTGCTGGTTCTGGGTTTGTGGGTTGATGGTTTTTGTGAGTTTTGTTGACGCCATTGTTTTGTTGGATTTGTGGTTTTTGCTGATTCCTTGTTTTGCTGGGTTTGTGGGTTTTGATTGTGGTCGATGGTCACTGGGTTTCTGAGATTTGTTGGGTCGGTGGGAATCGGTGAAGGGAACCGGTGAGGGAATCGGTGAAGAGAGAGTGGAGATAGAGGCGGTGAGAGCTGAAGGAGAAGATGAAAGAATGAGAGAGAAAGAAAAATAAAAAAGAATAAATTCATTTGCTACACCGGTTCCGTACCGTGGCAAATTTATGATGTTACTGTAGCATGTTGCAAAAAAAAGGGCATATGGCACATCTGATAGATGGGGTTAAATGATGTTTGGTGTGCCAAATATGCCAAATATTTAGCATTTGGCACATATGGCACAGCTGATAAAAATGCTCTTAGGAGGTTGATGACAGGGACCAAAATAGAATCGATTTTCTTATTTTAGGGACTGACCTAGGAGCAAAATCAGTTTAGGGACTAAATTGAAAAATGGCCCAAAATGTAAGGACCAAAAGTGTATTTATGCCTTTAAACTTCCCTTTGTAAAACATGTCATGCATGACAACTCAGATACAAAGATGAGACGTGTCATATGCCCATACATCACACAATACACAAGCAGCATGCCATCCGCAAACAAAGAAGATTTCCACAATCAGTATGTGCAAAAAAATTTTCATTTTGCACATCTAAAACTTACTTTTTTTGTTTTACACACTTATTTTTACAAAAAACCCATATCAATTGTTGAGGGCCATTTTTGAAGAATCATAAAGAAAGAAAGAAGCCCAACAACACAGACCGAAAAGAAGCTGGCAAAAAGATAGAAAACAAGAACCATTAAGTCCAAGCGGCAGGAATAATGAATCATAGGTCCATAAAATAAATAAATGGGTCTTGAGAAAGCAAATGGGCTCAAAAGAGCCCGAAAAGAGAGAAATAGCGAATAGCAAATCCATAGGCAGTATACGATGTGGAAAAGTAAGAATGGGTCGTGGAAGGCCCAAAGCAATGCAAACAAAGAGAGTAGGGGATTGATGGCAAGCCCACAAACCCTAAAGATAAGAATGAGGTAATTGGGCCGGGGAAACCCAATGAAGTTAGTAAAAGCCCATGGGAACACAAAGTTAGGAAAAAGGGCCGAGGAAGCCTAAGGCAAGCAAATGGGCCAAGGATGCCCAAGGGAAAACAAAAGGGACACAGGAGACCATAAGTAAGAAAACCCATGGTCATGCTAAGCTATTGGGGAAAGAACACACGGCAAGCCTAAAAAAGGCCCGGCAGGATCAAGTCAATACAGCAAGAATGACAAAGTAATATGGCAGGACACGATGGCAATCAAGAAATAGGCTGGAAGAAATGTGAAGCCCAGCCCCTAAAGGGAACAGTGAATTATAAAATGGCCCACATAAAAGGACGAAGAAAAGCGGCAGACTGTGCAAACAAAGCTCCAGACCGCGGCAAAAGCATGAGCAGCAGGCAAATTTTGGACATACATGAAAGGGAAGCACGCGCAAGGCCCAGGCACCACCAGCCTGTACCCAGCCAATATGGGACGTGGTGGGGTCATAGGTCAGAGGTAAGAGGGGGTATGGTTTGGTGGTGGGGAGAGGGAAAAAGACCTATTCTGCGGCTCCTGTTCAAGCTCTTTTGAGGGATATGTCCTGCTGGGATGACAGACCACCCAAAAGAAGCAAAGTTAATGGAGGAATCGTTAGGTGCATGCCCTGAGAGATAGAGAGAGAAAGCACCTACACCGTGGCAAGAAAGGGTGCCATGGCAGACTAATGAATAAAACAATCTGCCTTTGTCTGGTAAAGGGGAGTGGCACACAAACGAACCCTTGGTGGTCGGCAAGTACACCCGGACCAGACAAAGGTGGTTAAAGGGCAAAGTAGTAAAATCTGGTTGCAGTAGGTACTATAAAAAGACGCCTAGACTGAGGATCGAAAAACAAGGGAGGATCACGAAATAAAATAGAAAGAAAGCAAAAAACAAGGGAAAAAAAGGATAAGAGAGAAAACAGAAAACAAAGAGAGTTAATACGGTGGGCATGCACCAGTAGGTCGATTTCCCTCTCTCCCTCTCCAAATCCTACTCTCTTCGAGAAAAGTAATAAAAAAGGGATTCCTTTGGGCACTAACCATTCAGGTCCGGTTCCCTCAAAGTCATTAATCCCCACGACAGGATCTTTCTTGGGAGATTAGTTGCATTGAGAGGAAGCGTTCTTCCTCTTTGGTCTTTGCCTCTACAGACCAAAATTGACTTGATTCATGTTTATTCTTGATTAACTCGTATTATCATTTACTCCTTCATTTCTTTTGTAAAAGCCATTGTTGTCACTGTGATTATGTTTCATCAGTAGGGATTACTTGGTCATTTTCTATTAAAAAGTCAGTTGACTCTGTTTTTTTGTTGTTATTATATCTGCCTGCCATAACTCATTTGAAACAGCTCTGCCTGCCATAGGTACACTCTTGGCAGACGAGGCCTAGTTTGTGCACAAGCCGGCCCAAATTAAGTTACAATTGGACCGGTCTCAACTCTCCTACTCAGAATACTCAGGTCCACTACCGCAGGAGGCAGCCCAGCCCAACGCACAGTACACAAAAAAGGCCCTTACATCAATTTGTCTATTATACACATTTATTCAAATAAAATATTCATTTTTTTTAACACTGTGAACAGTAACCGTGAGAGGAGAGAGAAAGGAAAAGAGAGTGAGGTGAAGAGAGGCAAGAGAAAAAAAGGAATAAAAAAATCATTTACACGGTGAATAGTAACCGTGTATATACACGGTTACTATTCATTTGCAAGACCATTGCGCATATTTAGACATTTTTACAAAAATTGATGTAGGGGTTTTTGGGTTAAAATGTGTAAAATTAAGCACTTTTTTTGTATTTTAGAATATTATTCATGAGCTGGTGTGATTGCTCTAAGATTTGTAAAACCCACAGTATTGCCTTCGCTCAAATTAGAATTTTAGATTTTGGATTTTGCTAAATCTAAACTAAAGAAAAGTTTAGGCTTAAATATATAGAATTGGGTGTTAAATCTTCAGAGTCTCCTCTGTGCTAGCGTTTAATTGTTATAGAAACTACCGACTTTTCTGTGCAAGTCTTTTAGGCGTAGGTTTTTCTTTAAGTAACAGTGCACTAATTGTTGGACTTTTGGGTGACTACAGTGCGCTAATTGTTAGACTTGGGTGATGATTTAGTAGTCTACTAGTATAGACTCTAAGGCTACGGTGATGAGGCCATCAAAAGTCTAAGGCTATAAGGGACAAAAAGGGACTATGGCTCAATTTACAGCTATGGGTCTTGGCTTTGACTTTTCTTCTATAATTCTTTAATCTAAGAATAGTGGTGGCAAAAAAATAAAGAAAATATATTTATGAATATATGGGTTTTAGGTTTGAGATGGCAGTGAAAAAAAAGTCATAGATTATTTAGAGAGCTTCTTTTTTGGCCGGTACTCTCACAAGTTTTTCTTGAGTTATTTGATTGTCTAGTAAATAGTACCTGAACATTATTATAGGTAACATTTAAGTATTTTAGAGGAAGGATTAGGGAGAAGTTCTTTTGTAGTGTGCTAGTTGAGGTAAGTAACATTTTTCCTAATTGGTTTGTTTTTCTTATACTACTGTATTTTAGCTATTGAATATAGTTTTACAATTGTTACAAATTTATTTCAATTGTTTTAGCTACATTGATTTAAAGTAACGAATAAAGAATCTTCATAAATTTATTTGATTATTACATATATATATATATATATATATATATATATATGTATTTGAATGAGATATAATTTTGTTTGAACTATGATTTGATATATATAATTTTGGACAATTTGACTATATTTTGACTTTGATACCCAGCCAATGGGGGTTATTAATTGATACCAAAACTAGTTCTATCTGGGGCATTACGAGCCTACTGTGTTTCTGAACCCAGCTAATGGGGATATACTTTAGCATGAAACCAGTTTCATTTGAATATGATGCCTAGTCACGGGGATATAACGTGACCATAGTCATAAAAGATTGTTAAGAATATAAATTTTATTTGAATATTTGAATTGTTTTAAGTCCATGGAACTTCTTTTGTTTATTTTGAAACCCATAGTATATTATAACTTTTGATATATGTGATGATGATGCATAGAAAATCAATAGGCTGAATGCTCCAAGCTTCAATAGGCTAGTGGTTGCTTGGAAGGCCTGAAAAGAAAGAAACACAAGATCAAAGGTGACCGGGGTGAACTGGCCAAGAACCTTTCCATGCTTAAGTTAGTTTTCTCTCTAGAACTCAAGAATTCCAACTTTAGGAGTAGTGAAAACTTACCTTCATTTGATATGGATGAGTCATTTTATAATGAGCTTTGGAGTAGTTACTTGTTTAGTAACTTCCTCAACGTGGATGGAAGTTAAAAGGTTCAGACTTAATTTCCACAATTGCTATGGAAGTTAGAAAGTTTAGACTTAACTTCTACAATTGTTATTAGCAGTTAAGAACTTAGTGGGAAGTTAGAGCAATGAATAAGGATTTTGCTCATACTTCAGAATAGTAGAACGTGGTCCAAATTATAAGTTCTTGAACGTAAATTTTCTTTGAGAATTTCTAGGTGTTGGGAGGTGGTCCAAGTGCTTCCACGCTGAACAACCTTCTTACACTTGGACAACCTTCTCAGATCAGGACAACCTTTATAGGCTTGGACGATACTATGGACGAACTGGAGATCGTCCAATTTTCTGTTCACCATCAGTTGCCCCCTTTGTCGAAAGGTCGTCCTAGACACTGTGGCAGAACTTTGATTTACTGTTGGCTTTTGACACATGTCGATATTTTAATGATCAATTGATGTGCCACGTGTCAATTTCTGGTTGGTTCGTGTCACTTCATTGACCCACCCATGGGGCCTATAAATATGTACATTCTCTCTCTTACCCTTTCACTTTTCTAATATTTTCCTTTCTGCTATCTAGCAAGAGCTCCGTCTAGTCATCCTTGTCTCTAGTCTCTCATCAGATACTTCCTTCCCTTCATCCTTAGGTTTTCATCTTTAGGAAATTCTGAACATTTTTATAAATATATCTACATCTAGTGGTAGTACAGAGAGAGAAATAGACGAGTATCAAGACGAGTGGTTGTAGTGGCAGTTATAAGAGTAGTAGTGAAAGTAGTTCCCAAGACGAGTATTATTCGTCTGGGGTCCTTGGAATTCCTTTAAAGGAATTCTAGGAAATGCAATGTAGGACGACTTCTAGGACTAAGGCTAGCTCGTCCAGAAGAAGTAAGTCTCCTAGCCCCCCTCAAGACGAAGAGGAGGATGAAAATGTCATCTATAGCTGTGTCCCAAAGGTAGTGTCCACCTTGGATGCGAATAAGTTAACAACCCTTGTAGGTAGATACCAGATTCCCCATGAGTTTAGACCTCGTCTTCTTGAAAGTGGAGAATTATGTTGTTCTCCTCTTTCTGGTTTTAATGTATATGCTTCTTACCTGTTAGTTGGTCTTAGGTTTCCTCTTAATTCTTTCTGCAGAAAGGTCTCTTCCATAGGTTGGGTATTGGACTAAACCAGCTAAACCCTAATGGATAAAGGATAATAGTAGCCATGCAAGTGTTATCGCATGAGGTATTTGAAGGGAACCGTCCAATCATAGTGGACGAGTTCCTCTATTGCTATAAACCCTCAGAAATAAAACAACCTGCTAGTTTTTACTAGTTTTCATCTAGGGGCCCCCAATTTAGTTTGATTAGGGGTCGTAGTTCTTCTGATAGGTTATGGAAGAAAGAAATTTTCTTTGTTTCTTGAAATTGGGCTGGGGACCCAAGTGATGTAAATAATGCCCCCTTCCCTCCTTTTACTAGTGCCCTAGATCATCTTCGTCTTGAGGGTACATCTTTCTTCCTTTACCTTGTCTATTTTATTTACTTCTTTCCTCGTCTAACCATCTCTTCTATTTGTGCAGCTGTTACTCGTCCATGCTTGGACAAGTTTTATTTGGAGCGTATTGACAGAGCTCATGCTTATCCTGAGAGGTCCTTCCATAGCTTGGTGACCCTTCGTTGTCTTGTTGTCTAGGGACTTGGTCCAGAACCTACTGAGGAAAATCTCGCACACGAGGAGACCTCTCGTCGAAGTAAGTGTCGTCCATCGTATTTCATCATTTATTATTTTATATATTATTAACCCTATGCTGATGATGCACAGAAAATCAATAGGATGAATGCTCCGGGTTTCAATGGGCTAGCCGTTGCTTGGAAGGCCTAAAAAAAAAAGAAACACAAGATCAAAGGTGACTGGGGTGAACTGGCCAAGAATGCTCCAATGCTTAAGTTAGTTTTCTCTCTAGAACTCAAGAATTCCAACTTTAGGAGTGGTGAAAACTTACCTTCATTTGATATGGATGAGTCCTTTTATAGTGAGCTTTGGAGTAGTTACTTGTTTAGTAACTTTCTCAACGTGGATGGAAATTAGAAGGTTCAGACTTAACTTCCACAACTACTATGGAAGTTAGAAAGTTCAGACTTAACTTTTACAACTGCTATTAGAAGTTAAGAACTTAGTGGGAAGTTAAAGCGATGAATAAGGATTTTGCTCATACTTCAGAATAGTAGAATGTGGTCCGAATTATAAGTTGAACGAAAATTTTCTCTGAGCTAGGTGTTGGGAGGTCATCTAGGTGCTTCCATGCTGGACGACCTTCTTAGATCAGAACAACCTTTATAGACTTGGACGACACTAGGGACGAACTAGAGATAGTCCAATTTTCAGTTCACCATCATGTGAAATATTTGATCTTATGTAAAATGTATTATTTTGTCAATCCATATGCTTGTTTTAGCTATTTAGTATTTGGTTACTTATTAAATTGTCAACTCACCCCCCTTTTACCCTCCAGTTTTAGATTATGAAGTATAGCAAGTTTTCGGACTTTTGTTGAGGGTGTACGCTTGAATGGAGGATAGAAAATTTTGAAATAAGATGATCTTGTAATAATTAGTATATCTTTTGTTTAACAATCATGAAGTTTGGATTGTTGTTTTTATTGGTACTTTGGAGATCTTTTGACAATTGCATTATTGAGGATGATTGTGGATTTATTTATGAAATTTTCTTTGAGGATAATTTTTAGTTGCTACGAAGGCCTTCACACATGTAGAATGAAAACTTTATAAGAAAGCGGTTGTTGTCACGTGCCTATCTTTATGGTTGGGTTCGGGGTGTGACAATATTATATAAAAATAATAATAAATTCAATATTTGGAGTGGGGGATTTAAACTATGGACATCTTCCTTGAAAACATCAAGAGGTGTTGAACTACAAGGCCCCATAATCTATAATACATTAATAATTTAAAACTAAACTTTTATAACATCACAAAATAAAATATATTTAATTTCTATAATATAACATCTACCTTCATCTTAAAAAAATCTATTTACTTGGTTTTTCAATCCATACGAATGATGGCAATGGTATCAAGCCATTAACTGCTGGATCTGTTTCTGAAGATGCTTCATCACAACGTTAAGGAAGAAAGTTCTGTCTGCAACCTCTCATAACATCATTTGGATCATTGAGGGTAGTATCCTGTTGGGCATTTGCAATTCGGTCTTCCATCCTCTCCTAGATCGCAGTAGCTGTTGAACCCACAAGCTCCACTGCCTATTTCTTTCGTAATTTTGCATATATCTGGAGGCAAAAGGAACAAAATGGACTATGTCCCGGCCTTTGAAGTGTTAGTGCTGTTTTTTGGGTAGACATAATGTATAAGAACTCCATCATATTCCATGATTGCTCTTTGATAGTAGTCCTGTTTAGAAACAGAATTTGATGATATGGTTGTAAGTATGCTTCCGTTTGTAGCTGTGAGGTATATAGGGTCAGACTCATTGAAGACCACCTGAAAGCCACTGCCTATAGTTCCACTTAACCAATAAGCAGTGTTAAACCAATCTATAGGGAATGCTAAAGTTTGAAGCACAAGATTTCCATCCGTTAGTAGTTGGAACTGGGACCTTCCATTAGAGTTATTCCTTTCCGAGTAATGAGCTACAAGCTTGCTTCCCATACTCATTGTTTGTGTGGGTAACATTGTGTCTGTCAGATGATCAAAACTCTGCCACAAGTAGCCACCATCCGGGCTTGCCAGCACAAAGTTTCCAGTGTCAAGCATGGCTGCATATACAACTCCTAAACCACCTAACTCAGATTTCCATATCCCTGTGCCTGTTGGGTCACTGAGTACCAATTGGCCACCTTTGGTAAGTTCAACTTTGGATCCTGTTGGCACTAGATTATCTCCATTGGTTGACTAGACAATGGTTTTTTCGAGTATTTTTTGTTCAACCATATGGCTAAATAAGCTGTTCCCAAGCGGATTCTTAGAATCTGTTTGGGATTTGCTTATATTGCTGAAACTGAAAACTTTTTCCTGGAAGTACTGTAGATAGAAGTAAAAGTTAGTTGAAATAGTACAGTGGGACTCATGAATAGTACTAAAAGTGCAGTGAAACCCATGATAGTAAAAAAAGCTGGCCTTTTAAGCCAATGCCAAACACAACCTAAATGTCAATTTGGTCCCTAACTTTTCAATTGTGTCAATTTGGTTCTTAACATTTTTAATGTCATGTAAATTTAGTTCCTACCGTTTTTCCTTGAAAAAAGCTAATGTGTCAAACAAAATAGTAAAAAATAATTTCCCATGCCACATCAACTACCAATTGTACCGCCATGTTAGATTAAAAAAAAATTAAAAAATGTACACAATCCGATTCATCTCATAAATGGTTCTAAAATCTCTCTCTCTCTCTCTCTCTCTCTCTCTCAGTATCATCCAATGTTATTAATTTCGTTCCGTTCCGGTCGGAATATCTTATACCGGCATGCAATCTAGTACGGTAATACCACCCGTTTCACCTTGGATCAAATTCTAACCAATTTTGGGGTGTTTCAGCCGTTCTAGCCAATTTCGAGGTGTTCCGTGCTCTTCTTCTTCTTCTTTCTTTTTTCTTCTTCTTCTTTCTTTTTTCTTCTTCTTCTTCTAGTTTCAGTCCACTACCTCTTCTTTTTTATTTGTGTCCTTATAATATCAGCATTGGTGATGCCAAAAATTTAGCAATTTGACACCACAAAAAGCTACTTTATCTATTTTACCATCTCACTTTACAAAATACCCAATATTAGTAGTTTTATTTTAACTTTCAACACAATGAAATATTATATCCACAATGTGAACACAATAAATAATCTGACCTACAGTATAAACACAATAATATATATATATATGTTAACATTTGAGCTACAGTGCAAAGCTATCTGTACACTGTAGTTCAACAGCAAAAAATTATAGCTTTGGCTCCACCAATGCGGTCCCAATTTTATAGTTTGTGGTGTTAAAAATAGCAATTTAACTTTTTAGTACCATCAATACTAATGTTCTTCGCTTTCCTCCACTTGTGTTTAGACTTTAGATATTTTCTTTGTTTTGTGTTAGTGAGCCCCACGTAATACTCATTCCTTCTCGAAAATTATATGTTGTACCCGGCATATATGCTGGGTCTCTCACACACAGACTGGCCCCATAGTTCCTTCCGGGCTCTTTTGTTTTGTCCACTTGTGTTTAGTTAAATTTTTTTTTTCTTTGCTTTGTTTTTGTGAACCTCACGTGACTCATAATAAAAAAGAAAATTTCAGCCTTTTAAACCTCTTTCAATATTCCACGGTCACTAAAATTAGAAAAAGTCTAATACTACAAAATTTTTCATAACTTTTAGTCACAATTATGAGGTGACAGAGTGTGATTGGTGAAGAAAAAAATTGTGGATCCATGTGTGAGTGATAGTTAACCACTCACAATCTGCCACATTAGAGTTATGGCAAAAAAAATATAAAATAATTTGTGATTCTAGAATTGCATCTAAAATTAACATCTAGGTTTGTCTTCTTCTTCTTTTTTTTCATATTATTACTCTTATTATATTCTATATATAATTGAATTGATACTTGTTGTTGTTGTTTTTGTTATTATTATTGTTGTTGTTGTTGTTGTTGAACGGATATTTGAGCTTAAAGATTACATATTAGTTGAAATATTTACTTATAACTTTAAAACCCTCAATAATTTATTATATGGATTTTTTTTTTATCAATTATATATATATAATAGTAGCAACCTCGAAACAGTATGCAACAATACGCCAAAATAGGCCAGTACTAAAACATTCCGTTCCAATGGAAAAACCGAATTAAGGTCCAAAAAGGTATTCATGACATTGGTACCATCTCCATAGCAACCAAATAATAAATTATTAGTCTCCCTCAGTTGTTAAAAAAATTCAAAAGTGGAGCATGACATATATGGTTTTAAAAACTGGACCAAACCGGCCGGTTCAATCGAGAATTGAACCTTAATCCGGTCTAATTATTATTAAAAATTGGAAACAAGAGAAAAACCACAAAAAACTAAAAACCGCCAATTCAACTGGAAAAACTAGAAACCGGTACAATTAAATCGATTTTAAGCAATTCTTCTTAAAGACTTCTGCTGTTATGTTTTTTGAAAAAAATATTTAAAAGAGAGAGATCTTGTTTCAGATTTAAGGAGAAGAGAGACTTTTTATTTTGAAAATGCTCTTAAAGTCTAAAGTGGTGAAGCCTAAAACGGCCACAATGACCCCAGAAAGGCAAAAACATTAGATTTACCATCTTTGTGTTGAGCAAGAAGCCCAAAGATGAAGCAGATTTACAATTTTACAATGATATGATCTGTGCTTCAGTTGAGGCCTTTTTCTGCTACTCTTCCGCTTCAGTTTGCTTTAGTTGAGGCATTTTTTTGCTGCTTTTGCCTGCACATGCACATATTGACGAGAGAGGGAAGAGAATATTGAAGGGAGAGATGAAGATTTAGCAAAAAGTGAGATAGGAAAAGTGGAAAACTATTTTTTTTTTAATACAAAAATGTGGAAAACTATTAAGTACACAACTATTGTTGAAAAGTGATAACCAACGTGTGGATGTAAAGATTTCAAAATTTGTGGTAGGTGGAATATTATATCAACGTGTAACGGTAGAATATTTGGTGAGAAAAAAATATCAAGTGAGCAAAGATATTGCTATCCATTAGTGCACTTACTTTTTATTATTTGAAAAATTAAAAAATAACTAAAATATTTTGTGGTGAGCTTGTGGATTGTGGCTGCCTGTATATATATATTTTTTGTTTTTGTTTTGGTTGAATTTTGTGAAGTGACATACAAAAGTTGGTAAGTTAATGTTTAATGTTTTACTATTATTTAATTTTTTTAGTTAAAATAACCAGTTATAAAATTATTTATTTCTTTATTTTTATAATTTTATAATTATTTATTATTTATTTATAATATTATTGGTTCAACCATCAGTCCAACCCCGATCTGAACATAAAACCGATAATCACTCTCTATTTTGGTTATTTGAACTTACTGATTTTTAAAACCATTATGACATATATATCACAAGAAAAAGAATATTGCAGTAAAATTTTACAACATTATTGCTTTTGAAAAAGTATAATCTTCAAGTCTGTCCTTAGGTCTATCAAAATAAAAAAAGTCTATCCTTAGGTGCATGAGGGTCCTCCTCTAAGGCCATTGGTCTTTATAAATTGACCCTACGCTGTCTCATACTTTCTTCTTGGCCAAGAACGAAGGTTTTGGTTGGATCAGTGACTTTGGTTCCATTAATTCCAGAAGCAACAGCTGTATTCGATGGCGCATGCGGTTCTTCTCCCATGACTATTGTCTTTCCAAAGTTGACCTTTAATTGCCATGAATTTTCCTCATGCCTACTCACAAGGGGTTGTCACATTGAGTTTGGTCTCGTATCTCTCTTTTTGGGCTAGAGGGTCCTCCCTCATGGCTATTGATCTCTCAAAGTTGATCCCAGAAATCACGAGATAGAGAGAACAAACCTGCTACCGCTAGAGTCGCTGTCTGCAACTTGATCTTGACTCAAGTAAGAATGAGAGTGAGAGGAAGTTAGGGATTTCAGTTTTCCCCAAATTTGATCTCAACGTGCGAATATTTTGATTTGGATTTTTTTTTTTTTTTTAAATATGATGTGGCAGTATTTTGGCAGTTGATGGGGCATGGAACTAAAAAGATTAAGGGTTAAATTGACACAATTGAAAGGTTAAGGATCAGATTGTCATTTGGAGTAAAAGATAGAAACTAACTTTGTAATTTATTCAATTCTTTTATTATGTGGACCTTACAATAAATCATCATTAACAAGCACTTTACAGTGTCTGTTAATATTTGCCTTAAATTATTAATCTATTATAGATCATGGGGTCTTATAGTTCAATTAACACCTCTTGATATTTTTAATGAAGACTTTCATAGTTTAAATCCCCCACCCCAATTATGGAATTTATTATTTTAAAATATATATATATATATATACACACACATAAATATCATAGTGTCTTTTTTTTCTTTTTTCTTTTTCTATTTTAGGGCAATTGCCTTGGATTAACCCGGCATTATCAGGTTGAGCTGACTCTTGTAAGAGTAGGTACAAATTTGTAGGTTTTGCAATTCATTCAACACGGCAATTCATTCAACGCGACCAAATTTTGACATCTAAATAAGGTTGATTAAAAAAAAAAGCTTGTCAAAAATTTGACATAAAACTATTTCTTACCTGGCAATTTACAAGGCCCGTTATCACTACCCATAATATATTACAATACTTTTATAAGAGCATTTGCATCAGCTCAGGAATAGTCTTCTAAAATACATATACAGTGTAAATTTTACACATTTTGAGCAAAAAAACACCCACATCAGTGGATGTAAAAATTTGTAAAAAATTCGGCCATATTTTTCCATGAGCTACAGTTAAAATAATATATACCGTTCGCACCAATTTTTCTCTCTCTTCCTCGTGCTCAACAACCTCAGCTCCTCCTCATCTTCTTTTCCTCAGATGCACACAAACAAACTCACACACAAATACATCCATACAGACAACTCAACTCAGATACACTTGCTCAAAAAAAAAAAAAAAAAAAAAAAAACAGAGATACATGAGCTAGGGAGATCGGAGCTGTGGATTGGTGCAGCTGTGGATCGGTGCTTGTGATCGGAGCTTGTGATCAGAGCTAGGAAGACCGGTGCTTGTGGATCGGAGTTAGGGAGATCGGAGCTGTGGATCGGAGCCTGATCGGAGCTAGGGAGACCGGCTTGTGGATCGGAGTTAGAAAAAATCGGAGCTGTGGAGAGATAGATCGAGAGGGAGACGAGATGGGTATGGAGAGATGACCGAGAGGGATACGAGATGGGTATGGAGAGATAACCAAGAGGGAGACGAGATAGGTATAGATGGGTATAGAGAGATGACCGAGAGGGAGAGAGATGACCGGAGCGGAGCGGAGTGGTGTTTGTGATCTGGAAGAGGAAGGCCAGAGAGATGGAGAGAGTGAGAGAGTGAGAAATCAGAAAATGGGTATTTAGAAAGAGAGAGGCGCGTATTTAAGAGAGTTGGTAAGAGTTGGTTGGTGAGAAATAATAAAAAAATAGAGTATAATGTATATTTTATTGGAATAACTTGTAAAATAAATGAATTGATGTAGGTGTTTTGTAAAAGTGGACGTGTAAAATAGAAAAAGTAGGTTTTTAGTGTAAAAATAGATGTGTAAAATACACATGCCGATGTGAATGCTCTAACATCATAAAATAATTTATTTAATTTCTATAATATAAGTCTACTTTCTTCTAAAAAAAATCTATTTACTTGGTTTTTAAATCCATATGAAGGATGGAAATGGCTTTAAGCTATTAACTGCTGGGTTTTGAAATAGGTTAGTTGTGATCAAATGCTTGAATAGAAAAGACAAAATATTTGCACGACTAACAGCAATTTTTTATTTAGGAACCATTTTTTTGTGTGATAAAATTTTTATATAAACAATTATTTGATATAGAATAGTAGTCATATTAATAGAGAGTCGGGATATACAGACATTTATCATACATACATTCATCAGAACACCAGATTTGTAGCAAAGCTGGTGACTTAAACATCCAACCTCACCAATCTTCTCTTCAAAATCAATACACAGGTTCAGAGTTCGTCTCAGTGGGCAATGAACATGAACTTACAATCACCCATATAAGTAATTATTCAACTTAGGACACATTCCTTCAACTTCAAATTTGAAAGATTCTGCATGTGTTCAAAATTTCATCTAATCTTTTATATGCTCGTCATTTGTGCAAAATAATATCTGATGGTGTTGCTTTGATGCTTAACACTTCTCTAGTCAGGACAGTTCTACAAGGAACGTACTTTACTGAGGCAAGAATGAACATGGATTTGTATCTCATTCACTGCTCTGTCTTGCCAAGTATCGCCTCCTCACTTTTCTGTTTCATCTATCAATTTGGTTGCGGAAGTTAAACTAATCTTGTGGCAAGATCGATTATGTCAAGTTAATGTTGCAAACCATGACAAATTGTAAGTCTTGTTGTAAGACAGTGGT
The DNA here is from genome assembly GCA_019022515.1 of Quercus aquifolioides. Classification (NCBI taxonomy): domain Eukaryota; kingdom Viridiplantae; phylum Streptophyta; class Magnoliopsida; order Fagales; family Fagaceae; genus Quercus; species Quercus aquifolioides. The sequence continues at coordinate 7,785,452 of CM032326.1, forward strand.
TTGGATCTTGCTAAATCTAGCTAGATTTAATCTAAGAAAGCCTGCCCCGAAAATAAACCGTACAGCAAAATATGTCGATGATAGTGGCCCCCGCTAGTTCTAGAGTCTAGTAGCCACTATTCATTGTCCGGACCTTGTCAATTGGAGTTTCCAAAATTTGGTTGTGGGATTCTGCAGGTGAGGCAAATTTCTGCCTAAGGCATATTACTTGGTTTGTCAATCCTTATGAATGATGGCATTAAATGTTGGGTTTTGTATTAGTTTTACAGTGGTTCAATACTCAATAGAAAAGACACATTTTTGTAGTACAAAAGGAAAACCATCTAGCACGCCAACCCCCCTCCCCCACCACCCCCCCCCCCCCCCCCCCCCCCTTTTTTATATATTCAAATTTCATATAAAGAATTACTTGACACAAAAAAATTTGTCATTTTATTGAAAATCTTGGGACATATGGATAATTACTATTCATATTAGAGTACCTAATTCCTGGATATTACTTGACTTGCCAAGCTGATAGTATTGACAATTAAACATGCATAAAGACTTAAACAACCAGAATGGTAATTATATAAGAGGAATTACATTGAACTAATAAATGAGGATGAACCTGGAGGAACTGAGACCTCAATTGATCCTTCCATCATTTGTACCACTTTCTTCATTGTTGGCCTTAGTGATGGATCCTCCTGAATACACCATATTGCAATCATCACATATTTCTCGACTCTTTTCATGTCATTTGTTGCCTCCTCATCATTCTCCACTAACAGATCCAGTTTCTTGTATTTATAGCAATCATATGCCCAGTCAGCTAGTACCATCTGATCATCACCCTTTGCCTCTTCAAAACTCTTCCTGCAGCAAATGAGCTCTAGCAACAAAATGCCAAAGCTATAAACATCCACCTTAATTGTAACAGGCATGTTTCTGAACCATTCAGGTGCAACATACCCCTTAGTTCCCCTGATTCCAGTAGTAGTACGAGTCTGATCTGCTTTCAAAAGCTTAGCTATTCCAAAGTCAGAAATTCTAGCTGAAAAAGAGTCATCCAGGAGGATGTTCTGTGGCTTGATATCACAATGTATGATTTGGGTGCTGCATTCTTCATGCAAGTAAAAGAGCCCTCTTGCCGTTTCTAATGCAATTTGAAGTCTTTGGTGCCAATATGGCCGCGAACCCCCAAATAGAAAGCTTGCTAGAGAACCATTACTCATGAATTCATATACAAGCAGCCGATGCTCCCCCTCATTGCAGAATGCTAGTAGTTGGACCAAATTTCTGTGGTTTGTTCTTCCAATAGCACTCACTTCAGCATTGAACTCCATATCGCCTTCTCTCTCCATATTATTCAACCTTTTAACCGCAACTAGTTTTCTGTCCTCATATTCTAGAACCCCTTTATAAACTTTTGCAAAGGCACCCCTCCCTAGCTCTTCCTTGAACCCGTTTGTGGCTTCTATTAGTTCCTCATAAGTGTAACTTCGCAAATTCATGACTGGTGTGACCGGGTGTGGATTACGGGTGACCAGGTGTGGATTACGGGCCTTTAGTTTCCAATATTTGAAACGAAAAGCAAGCAGAAAGGCAGCCAACAAGAAGAGTAAGTTCAGAAACATCGAGCTGCTAAGGAGCACAGACAAAATAAGTCTCACAGTTGAATGATTTTTACCTGATGGGTTAAAAGTAGAATTATCTTTCCTTATTTTGATTAGAACTTTGGTTGCAAATTCTTTGGTGTCCTTCTTCCCATTTGAGAGAGGAATTTTCTTTTTCCAACACTGCCCACCTCCAAACACAGCCACTGCACAAAAACAATCACCCAAGCAAGCTTTCCTGCACCAATCCTCAGTTACGTTTACATAACGTCCATAATCGGTAAAGGGCCAATTTACACTTCCCATTTCACTTAAATCAAATTGATCTGTTTTTGAAGATGCTTCATCACAACTTTGTGGAAGAAAGTTCTGTCTGCAACCTTTCATAGCGTCACTTGGATCAATGAGGGTGTATCCTGTTGGGCATTTGCAATTTGGTCTTCCATACTCTCCTAGCTCGCAGTAGCTGTTGAACCCACAAGCTCCACTGCCTATGTCTTCTGTAATTTCGCATATATTTGGAGGCATAACGGACGAAATGGACCAGGCATTTGAAGTATTAGTGCTGCTTTTTGGATAGACATATTGTATAAGAACTCCATCATATTCCATGACTGCTCTTTGATAGTAGTCCTGTTTAGAAACAGAATTCGGTGATACGATCGTAACTATGCTTCCGTTTCTAGCTGTGAGGTATATAGAGCCAGACTCATTGAAGACCACCTGAAAGCCACTGCCATTAGTTCCACTTTCCCAATAAGCAGTGTTAGACCAATAATCTATAGGGTATGCTAAAGTTTGAAGCTGAAGATTTCCATCCGTTTTTAGTGCAAACTGGAACCTTCCATTAGAGTTATTCCTTTCTGAGTAATGAGCTACAAGCTTTCTTCCCAGGCTCATTGTTTGTGAAGGTAACATTGTGTCTGTCGGAAGATCAAAACTCTGCCACAAATGGCCACCATCCTGGCTTGCCAGCACAAAGTTTCCGGTGTCAAGCATGGCTGCATAGACAACTCCTAAATTGCCTGACTCAGATTCCCATATCTCTGTGCCCGTTGGGTCACTGAGTACCAATTTGCCATCTTTTGTAAGTTCAACTTTGGATCCTGTTGGCACTAGTTTATCTCCTTTGGCTGACCAGACAATGGTTTTTTCAGGTATTTTGTTGAACCATATGGCCAGTAGATAGCCTCCATTTCCAATTTGTTGGAAACCAAAAGCAAAGTCACCAGAAGGCGAAGCCCAGTAAGAGCCTTTTTCTTGTGCAATAAGGGATGAGCCTAGAGATTGGTTGTTGGAAGTTTGAGCTGTGGTGGAATATGGCAGCAACAGAACAAGAAGCAACAAGGAGAGAAGATATGATAGTTGTAAAGCCATAGTATTAGGAGTTTATAATTGATACACTTTGTAGTATAGACGATGAACTGTATTATGACAAATCTACTTGTAGAGGAAGATTTGCATTGGGAACATATTGTTATAAGTATTGGGAAGTGGAACACTTTGTGGCAATGATAAACTGTGAGGTGAATGATAAACTTGTATAATGACAAATCTACTTGAGTGTTTTATTATGTTTTCTTTGTACTCTCTTAAAAATTTCCACGTTTTTGAATTTGACCCATTCTCTCATATTGAATTCACTACGGTCCACTTATTATTTTTTTTGTAAATAAATTAAAAAGTCCAAAAGGTGAATAAGCGTTTTGTCCTTGAAAATGCTTATTCAAATGGGCCTCGACATGTTGGGTAATTCTACCCAAAGAATTGCCAAGACGGTTCCTAAAAGGTGAAAGCCACTCGCTATTTCTCAAACCCACCCGCGTGAAAGCCACTCACCATGTCAAGGAGAGAAGATATTTGTAAAGCCATAAAAATAAAATTCAGAATTGTTATCCTTTCTCCCATAAAAAGGTAAAAAAAAGAAAGAATTGTTATTCCTTCTTTTTCTAATTCTTTTTGGATTTGCCACTGCCACCGAACCCCAACAAACCACCAGTCACCACCACCATGCCACACGCCCACCGGAAAAATCCATTAAATCATAAACCAACAAACCCATTAAATCAGAAAACCTACAAACCCATTATTTCGGCACCCATGCAATCAAAATCCGATCTCCACAGAACCCACGCGATCAAAACCCCATCAGAACGGAACCCACGCAATCTCCTTCCACCGATCAAAACCCCATCTGAACCCACCCAAAATCAAAACCCACCTCGCCAAACCGATCTCCACGCACGACTCGGTCACCATGTCAACACCACCAAACGCCGATCTCCACCGCGATGACCTCCAGCCACCACGCCCATCTCAGCCGCGCCACCAGCCTCGCCACCACACCGATCTAGAAATCCGATCCGGCGTGAGCTCCGATCTGACACAAAAAACTGAGAGAAGCTTGACAATGGCGAGAGAGAGAGGGGATGAGAAAGAGAGAAGGAAGAGAGAGAAAAGAAAGAGATAAAATGAGAGAGGAGAGAGACATTTGCCGGGTAAAAAGCATTAAAAAATTATTTTTTTTTATACCATTCAGCTACAGTGCCATCTTACATTTGAGATGGTACTGTAGCTAAATCTCAAAATTTTTTTGGCATATGCAATATGCCCTTCCCATTGTTGAGCAGTTTTGGAGCTTAAATGCCAAATGTTACTAACATTTGGCATATACAAGCTCTACTGCTGATGCTCTTAGTGGCCAAAATATCTATATAAAATTTTCTTTTAATTTCTTATAAAGCTTATAAATTCAATAAAATATGAGATTTTTTAGGCTCTTACCTCGAGTGCTATCTGTCTTTCTCTCCTTGAATATATTGAAAAATTCTCCATAAAAAATATCTATAGTTATACGCTAACTTAATTAGCTTATATATATATATATATATATATTTAGGATTTCAACCTTATTTTCTAGAAACTCTCCTAGTAATATAAATTATAAAAATTGGCTCCACAAAAAGGTTTACTTGGATATCTCTTTTGTTAAATTATTTGCTATCTGTCTTTTTTTTTTTTTTTTTTCCAGGTTATTACAAATATATATATATATATATATATATATTATAGTGTCTTTTTTTTTTTCTTTCTATTTTAGGGCAATTGCCCAGGGATTGACCCAGCTCTCAGAAGACTAGTTATAGATAGTAGGTTTTGCAATTCACTCAACACGACCAAAGTGTGTGTGTATATATATCATAGTGTCTTTCTTTTCTATTTTAGGGGAATTGCCTAGGGATTGACCCAACTCTCAAAAGACTAGTTATAGATAGTAGATTTTGTAATTCATTCAACACGGCAGTTCATTCGACACGACCAAAGTCTAACAACTAAATAAAGTTGATTAAAACTTTTGTCAAGATGAAAAAGGAAATGTTACAGGCACCGTAAGGATGATTTATTGTAGGTCAATTTAATAAAAAAATTTGGTATTAATTGATGAAAGGATTGAAAATATTACTGAAGTAACAAATGGAACTTAAAAAGTTAGCTCAATTGGCTCTACACTTTATAAAGCCGGTCAAAAATATGACATAAAGCAAAATAATTTGACATAAAACTATTTCTTTACCGCAACTTACGGCCGTTAACACTACACAAAGAAATCAAAATTCCATCTATTAACACAAGGTTCTATTTAGCAAAGTGATAGGACCATTCTACACGCTACATATATAATAATCTATACTTTTTTTTTTTGAGACATAATAATGTATACTTGACATCATTAATAATCTGCTCCAATAATGCTTCCTCTAAAAAAGAATCATCCCATTGAATCGTGGATGTCTTTGACTGCTTCTTTATTAAATTTAAAAACAGTTCAAATAAATATTTTTACTAATAAATGTCACATTGGAGACATGGATTAATTCCTTGTACTTTTTATAAGGCTAAATTGTAAATTACACCTTGAAAGTTTGGGGATATTTAGATTTTACACCTTAAAGTTTCAGAATTTAGATTTTACCCTACTGAAATTTTGGAACGTTTGGATTTTAATTTTATATCCTGACGTTTCAAAATTTTGATTTTATCTCCTAAAGTTTGGGATATTTGGATTTGAGCAAGACTTAGATACAGTACTTAGGTGTTGTTCCTTAAGTTCCCCTTTTAAGATTCTGACATGTGAATTTTTTCTTATGGGATGGAAGTGTATTTTTTAGTTAAGTAGTCACACGGCTAAATTTTAAGAAAGGGACATAAGAAACAGCACCTAAAGTACTGTATTTAAGTTTTGTCATTTGAATTTTACTCCTTAAAATTTGAAAATGTTTGGATTTTAAATTTTGAAATTTTAGAATTTGGGATGTAAAAGCCAAACACTAGTTTAGAGGTAAAATTTAAATTCTAAAACTTTAGGGTGTAAAATTCAAATACCCCTAAATTTTAAGAGTGTAGTTTGCAATTTAACTTTTTTATAATCATCACCTTTTTGTCTCACATGTAAAGGAAAAATAATGGCTTGTCCTTTGAAGCATTGTCTTGGATTTTCTTTTGTTACAGTTGGAAAATCTCTGCATGCAAACCGAAATGATAACCCCCTATTCTACCTCGGATAAAATTTCAGCTCATTCCAAGCATTTTGGTTAATACCAGCCAAAATTAAAGACGAGGCCAGAATGCAGAAATGAAAAAAATGAAGAAAAAGATGATAAACAGGCCGTGTTTGAGGGGGAAAAAAGAGAGAGTAAAAAGATGAGAATAAAAAAAGTCAAAGTCAAGACCCATTGCTGTAAATTGAACCATAGTCCCTTTTTGTACCTTATAGCGTTAGACTTTTGAAGGCCTCATCACCTTAGCCTTAGAGTCTATACTAGTAGACTACTAAATCTGTCAAAATATTGTTGACTGCAGTAATCAGAATCAGAGGAAGAAGCAAGAGTCAAACACTGAAAGGAAGAAGTAATGAGCTGTACTACAAGTCGTTTCACATTGAGGACTTATCTTCCTTATGTCGTTTTGTAATGTAATTGTTAGTTAGAATGTTTACACGTGAGGCAACAGTTAGTGACTTACTGTCACATGTGTGCCCTGATAATTTGTTTAGTTTGTTAGGGTAGTTAGTTGATTAATCTTTGTATAAAACCATCTTGCTTGTACAGATTCAATCATAATAGAGAATCAAGAGAATTTCTTCAATCTCTCTCTCGTTTCTGTTTCTTTGTTCTATGATTGATAGTAATCTTTTCCTACTCTGAATTTCTTATATGGTATCAGAGCCTTTGTCAATGGCTCCCAATTCCGATCAAAATCCCTCTTCTTCTTCATCGCAATCGCAATCCACTCCTTAGCGAGAACTCTCTCCAATGGAGGATCCTCGAAGCCCTTTCTTTTTGCACCATGGTGAAACACCTGGTGCGATTCTCGTTTCTCAGTCTTTAACGGAGGAAAATTATCCTACTTGGGCTAGGGCAATGCGAATGGCTTTGGATGCGAAGAGTAAACTAGGATTTGTGGATGGATCCATTACTGCATCTATGGCAGTCACACCTTTGGAAAAGGTAGCTTGGTCGAAGAATAATTCAATGATTTCTTCATGGATCTTGAACTCAGTGTCACCACACATCACTGCTAGTGTGATTTACAGAGATACAGCCTTCAAAGTGTGGAATGCACTCAAGAATCGGTTTTCTCAGGCCAATGGACCAAGAATTTCGCAGCTACAGAAGCAAATCTCTACAGTAATGCAAGGTGATTCAACTGTGACAACCTTCTTTACTGGTCTTCAAGCAGCTTGGGATCAGTTGCTTAACTTCAGGCCTTTGCCATGTTGTACGTGTGGCAAATGCACTTGTGGTGTGAATGACAAAATCACAACTTTTCAACATCAAGATTCATTGATGCAGTTCCTCAATGGCTTGAATGATGCTTATTCTCAGGTTAGGACTCAAATTCTAATGATGGAGCCTATTCCCTCAATTGATAAGGCCTTTTCTTTGGTAATTCAAGAAGAAAGGCAAAGGGCTCTAGGTTTTAATACTGGTATCTCAGTAGAGTCCACTGCTCTTGCTGTCAAGAATCAAGGCTCGAATCAAGGTGGCAAGAATTTCAAGGGAAATCCAGGAAAAGGAAGACCTATATGCAGTCATTGTGGCAAGATTGGTCATTTCATGGAGAAATGCTATAAACTTGTCAGTTATCCACCAAGTTACAAGCAGAAAGGCAAGGTTGCTATGGCAAATCAAGTGATTCTTGATGGTGAATCAACTCATTCTGAAGGTGCACATCAGATCAATTCTTTTCCTTTCACTTCTGAGCAGTGTCAACAGCTACTTTCATTGCTGAGTTCTCAAGCATCAACTTCAGCTTCTAGTGATGCCATTCACTCAGCTAATTCAGCACTTTCAGGTATTTCTCATGATTTCCTTCAAGATTCCATATGCCTAAATATAAAGCATTCCATTTTTGCTGTCAATCCTGTTAACAAAACAGCCTACAATGAAGAAACTTGGGTTCTTGACACATGAGCCACAGATCATATCATACATTCTATAACATTGTTCACTAAAATCACTAGTTCTATTACTTCATTTGTTCAATTACCCAATGGTGAACAAGTCACAGTCACACACATTGGCACAATCCAAATTACCCCTACTTTAACTCTTGAAAATGTCCTATGTGTACCAGCCTTTACATTCAATTTGATTTCAGTGAGCAAATTAACAAAATCCTTATCATGTTGTCTTGTTTTTCTCTCCAATTATTGTTTCATACAGGACCTTACTTGTTGGAAAATGATTGGATTGGGTAAACTTCATAATAATCTCTACTTGCTGCAAACTTCAAGCACTTGCAAGTCTGTTTTAGAGGCATCTTCTATTCTAGAATCTGTTTTTAGTTCCTTGGTTAATTCTGTTTCTGATACTCCTGTTGCTTCTAAGCCATTTCTTTGGCATCTCAAATTAGGGCATGTATCAGATAGTAAGCTTCATATTTTACATCATTCTCTTCCAAATGTAACTACTTTTCATAGCAATAAAGATTGTGTTGTTTGTCCCATTGCAAAACGGAAAAGACTCCCTTTTCCTTCCTTTAATCATTTGTCTGTTAATTCATTTGATCTCATACATTGTGATGTTTGGGGACCATTTGCTAAAGCTACTCATGATGGTTTTAGATATTTTCTTACTATTGTGGATGATGGAACCAGATCCACATGGATTTATCTCATGAAGTCTAAAACTGAAACTAGGCCCTTATTGATTTCTTTTTACAACATGATTTGTACACAATTTCACATACGCATTAAGGCTATTAGAATTGACAATGCTCAAGAATTTTTCCTCAAATATTTTTATGCTAATCATGGAATTATTCATCAACATTCCTGTGTTGCCACTCCACAACAAAATTCAGTTGTGGAGAGGAAACATCAACACATTTTAAGTATAGCAAGAGCATTGAAATTCCAATCTAATGTGCCTATATGTTATTGGGGTGATTGTGTTTTAACAGCTGTTCATATCATAAATAGGCTGCTTAGTTCTATTTTAAAAAATAAGACACCTTTTGAGAAGCTTTATGGCAAATTTCCCTCTTATGAACACTTAAAGGTGTTTGGGTGTCTTTGTTTTGCCTCTACCTTAGCTTATAATAGATCTAAATTTGCACCTAGATCCGTTCCTTGTGTTTTCCTTGGATATCCCTTTGGTGTTAAGGGTTATAAACTTCTCAATTTGTCTACTAAGCAAATATTCATATCAAGAGATGTTTGTTTCCATGAAACAGTTTTTCCTTTTGTTTCATCTGGATATTCACCAAATTCAAACATCTCCCTTCCTCATATTTTTCCTTTTGTGGCAACTCCACCCACTCCAATTTTCCTTGAGCCTATACAAGTTCCTGCAACCAAAAGTCCATCACCTACTTCTACTGAATTTGTTTTCCCTGATGTTCCTTCTGGTCAATCCTTGGAATCCTCTGCTCCTATCCCTTCTGGTCCATCTTTGGAATTAACAATTCCTGTTGATGCTTCAAATGACTTGGCAGCCCCTGTTCCTATAGTTTCTGCAGATTCAGATGCCTTGCCTTTTGTTCCTATCATTTCTACAGATCATACTGAAAATGCACCACCTTTAAGAAAATCTAGTAGGGTCTCTAGGCCTCCTTCATACTTGCAGGATTATAAGTGCAGCTCTATATCTTCTACTGAATTTACTCATTCCAATCTTCACAAACAGTCACTGCCATTGCTCTATATTCTGCTTCAGCAGAAGATCTAGATACTATAGACTGTTTCTTAGATTTCCATGAGATTAAAGAGTCACCCAAGAATATACAATAGCCTGTAGTTGACCTTCTGGTATCAACACAAGAAGCCCAATCTGCATTTGTGTAAGCCTTCAAATGAAAATCTGACTTGGATGACAATAGAATACCTTGACCAGGACAGCCTTTGATGTACTGTAGAACTTTGTAGGCAGCATCTAAATGTGGTTTTCTTGGTTTTGACATGAACTGACTTAGCTTCTGCACAACATAAGCTATGTCAGGCCTAGTGATAGTCAAGTAAAACAATCTTCCCACTAATCTTCTATAAACTCCAGGGTCAGACAACAACTTCCCTTGGAATTTACTTAACTTCAGGTTTTGCTCCATTGGCACCTTACTAGGCTTGCAAGCAGTCATCCTTGCATCTTTCAGAACTTCTAAGGCATATTTTCTTTGACTTAAAGAGATGCCCTTGTCTGATCTGGCCACTTCAAGCCCAAGAAAGTATTTCAAACCTCCAAGATCTTTCAGCTTGAAATGCTTATCCAAAGAAACTTTAAGTTCATCAACAGCTTGAACATCATTACTTGCTATAAGAATGTCATCAACATACACTAGCAAGGCTATGAAAGAACCATTAAACTTCTTAGTAAACAATGAGTAATCAGCCTTAGACTGCTTAAAACCATGTTTTAAGATAACAGATGAAAACTTGGAATACCATTGCCTTGACGCCTGTTTAAGACCATATAAGGATTTGTTTAGCTTGCAAACTAAGTGCTCCCCCTTGCTGTGAAAACCCTGAGGAAGCTGCATATATACTTCTTCATGGAGATCACCATGTAACAAGGCATTGTTAACATCTAATTGGACCAAATGCCAACCCTTCACAGCAGATATGGCAAGCAAAGTTTTGACAGTAGTCATTTTGGCAACTGGTGAAAAAGTATCAGTGAAGTTCAAACCCTCTTGTTGAGTGAACCCCTTAGCAACCAATCGAGCCGTATACCTTTCTATGGACCCATCTGCCTTATACTTCACCCTATAGACCCACTTACAACCAATAGCCTTTTTATTTGAAGGTAAAGGAGTAAGTGTCCAAGTGTGATTAGATTCCAATGCCTTAATTTCAGCATCCATAGCTTCCTGTCATTTTGGATCCTTAACAGCCTCATGATAAAATCTTGGTTCAGGAACAGCAGTGAGAAGTGAGCAAAAATTGGCATAGGAAGAGGATAGTTTAAAGGTGTCAAGGTAATTAGAAAGGGGATATTTAGTACCTGGTTTGACTGTGGAGGAACCTTACTTGGCTGTTGGCTTTGTTAAAGGATTTGGAAATTCATCATCCTCAACCAGCCCTACTGTTTTGTGATAACCAGGCAGCCATTTACATTGGGGAGAATCCTGTTTTTCATGAAAGAACAAAGCATATAGAAATTGATTGCCATCTGGTCAGAGACAAGGTACAAGATAATGTGATTAGATTGTTCTTTACTCCCACACATTCACAGTTGGCAGATTTATTAACTAAAGCTCTTAGTAGTCAACAATTGAAATGTTTACTTGCCAAGATGAGTATAGTGAACATCCATAGTTCAGCTGCTCATCTTGAGGGGGAGTGTCAAAATATTGTTGATTGCAGTAATCAGAATTAGAGGAAGAAGCAAGAGTCAAACACTAAAAGGAAGAAGTAATGAGCTATACTACAAGTCGTTTCACATTGAGGACTTATCTTCCTTATGTCGTTTTGTAATGTAATTATTAGTTAGAATGTTTACACGTGAGGCAACAGTTAGTGACTTACTGTCACATGTGTGCCCTGATAATTTGTTTAGTTTGTTAGGGTAGTTAGTTGATTAATCTTTGTATAAAACCATCTTGCTTGTACAGATTCAATCATAATAGAGAATCAAGAGAATTTCTTCAATCTCTCTCTCATTTCTGTTTCTTTGTTCTGTGATTGATAGAAATCTTTTCCTACTCTGAATTTCTTATAAAATCAGTCACACAAGTCTAACAATAAGCGCACCGTAGTCACCCAAAGAAAAATATGCGCCTAATGGCCTGTTTGGATAGAGGAGAGAAAGAGGGAGAATAGAGTAGAATTAGTTAAAAATAAGTTAATTTTGTACTAAATCTACTTTATTCTACTCTGTTCCCACTCCCACCCTCTCAATCCAAATGGACCATAAAAGAATCTTGCACAAAAAAATCGGTAGTTTCTATAACAATTAAACGTTGTCATAGAGGAGACCAAAGATTTAACACCTAATTTTATATATTTAGTGTCAGCTTATTTAGTTGAAATTGAAAATTTATTTTGAAAGTGTAGAAAAAATATTAAAAAATAAGTTGAATAGTATTGTAGAACCCATAAATAGTATCAAAAAGTGTAGTGGAACTCATAAATAATATCAAAAAGTGCAATAGAATCTATAAATAATAGCAAAAATAAGTTGAAAGTGGAGATAAGCTGGAAAATTCAGCTCATCCCAAACGCACACTTAAGCCTAAACTTTTCTTTAGTTTACATCATAAAACTCATAATATATTTAAATAGTCTCACTACTAGCCAAAATACACACATAAAAATTGCGTTTAATTTCTTATAAATTTTATAGATTCAATGAAGGATGAGATTTCGTAGACTCTTACCTCAAGTGTGCCATCAGTCTTTCTCTACTTGAATATATTGAGAAGTAATTAGCTTATATATAGCTAGAGTTTCAACCTTATTTTCTAAAAACTCACTTAGTAATATAAATTATACAACTTGGCCCCACAAAGAGGTTTACTTAAATACCCTTCTTGTTAAGTCTTTTTTTTCCCCCTATTTTAGGGCAATTGCCTAGGGATTGACTCGACTCTCAAAAGACTAGTTATAGATTGTAGGTTTTGCAATTCATTCAACACAGCAATTCATTCAACACGACCAAAGTCTAACAATTAAATAAGGTTGATTAAAACTTTTGCCAAAACAAAAGAGAGAAATGTTACGGGCAGTGTAAGATGCTCATTAAGGATGATTTATTGTAGGGCCAATCTAATAAAAAAATTGGCATAAATTGATGAGAGGATTGAATATATTACTGAAGTAACAAGTAGAACTCAAAAAGTTAGCTCAATTAGCTCTGCACACTATAAAACTAGTAAAAAATGTGACATAAAGCAAAATAATTTGACATAAAACTATTTCTTTACCACAACTTATGCCCGTTAACACTACACAAAGAAATCGAAATTCCATCTATTAACACAAGGTTCTATTTGGCAAAGTGACAGGACAATTCATGGGGGTGGGTTTGGGAAATGGAAAAGGAGTTATTAGAAACCTTTTTGGCAATTCTTTGGGTAGAATTACCTAACATCTTGGGGCCAGCTTGGATAAGCATTTTCAAGGACAAAACACGTGATTACATCTCAGTATGGAATTTTTAATTTATTTACAAAAAAATCATAATTGGACCGTAGTGAAGTCAATATGAGAGAATGGGTCAAATTCAAAAACGTGGAAATTTTTAAGAGAGGGCAAAGAAAACATAATAAAGCACTCAAGTAGATTTTTCATTATACAAGTTTATCATTCACCTCATAGTTGATCATTTCATTTATGCTACAAAGTGTTCCACTGCCCAATACTTAAAACAGTATGTTCCCAATGCAAATCTTCCTTTACCGGTAGATTTGTCATAATACAGTTTATCGTTTACACTACAAAGTGTATCAATTATAAACTCCTAATACAATGGTTTTACAACTATCATATCTTCTCTCCTTGTTGCTTCTTGTTCTGTTGCTGCCATATTCCACCACTGCCCAAACTTCCAGCAACCAATCTCTAGGCTCATCCCTTACTGCACAAGAAAAAGGCTCTTACTGGGCATCACCTTTTGGTGACTTTGCTTTTGGTTTCCAACAAATTGGAAATGGAGGCTATCTACTAGCCATATGGTTCAACAAAATACCTGAAAAATCCATTGTCTGGTCAGCCAATGGAGATAATCTAGTGCCAACGGGATCCAAAGTTGAACTTACCGAAGGTGGCCAATTGGTACTCAGTGACCCAACAGGCACAGGAATATGGAAATCTGAGTTAGGTGGTTTAGGAGTTGTCCATGCAGCCATGCTTGACACCGGAAACTTTGTGCTGGCAAGCCAGGATGGTGGCTATTTGTGGCAGAGTTTTGATCATCCGACAGATACAATGTTACCTACACAAACAATGAGTATGGGAAGCAAGCTTGTAGCTCATTACTCAGAAAGGAATAACTCAAATGGAAGGTTCCAGTTCCAACTACAAATAGATGGAAATCTTGTGCTTCAAACAATAGAATACCCTACAGATTGGTCTAACACTGCTTATTGGTTAAGTGGAACTATAGGTAGTGGCTTTCGGGTGGTCTTCAATGAGTCTGGCTCTATATACCTCACAGCTAGAAACGAAAGCTTACTTACGGTGATATCATCTAATCCTAGTTCTACGCAGGACTTCTATCAAAGAGCAATTATGGAGTATGATGGAGTTTTTAGACAATATGTCTACCCAAAAAAGAGCACTAACAGTACAAATGCTGGAAGGTGGCGTATGGCCTGGTCCTCTGTGTCCTATATACCTGATAATATATGCCATCTTCTAGAAGACATAGGCAGTGGAGCTTGTGGGTTCAACAGCTATTGCATCCTAGAAGATGATGGAAAACCAAATTGCAGATGCCCACCTGGATACTCCTTCATTAATCCAGATGATATTAGGAAAGGTTGCAAACAGAACTTTCTTCCACAGAGTTGTGATGAAGCATCTTCAGAAACAGATCAATTTGATTTAAGTGAAATGGAAAGTATAAATTGGCCCCAATCCGGATCCGATTATGCAAGATATGGAGGAGACAACATAACCGAAGATTGGTGTAGAAAAGCTTGCCTGGACGATTGTTTCTGTGCAGCGGCCGTTTTTGAAGATAGAAAGTGCTTGAAAAAGAAAATTCCTCTCTCAAATGGGAGACTGGACCCTAACAACAATGCTGCAAGCAAAGTTCTAATCAAAACAAGGAAAGATAATTCTACTTTCAAGCCTCCAGGTGCAGATTTGAAGAAGAAAAATCATTCAACTGTGATACTTATTGTGTCGGTGCTCCTTAGCAGCTCGATGTTTCTGAACTTACTCTTCATGTTGGCTGCCTTTCTGCTTGTTTTTCGTCTCAAATATTGGAAACCAAAGGCCCTCAAAACATGCCCATTCATGCCAGGTGTGAATTTGCAAAATTACACTTACGAGGAACTAACAAAAGCCACAAATGGGTTCAAGGAAGAGCTAGGGAGGGGTGCCTTTGCAAAAGTTTATAAAGGGGTTCTAGAGTATGAGGACAGAAAACTAGTTGCGGTTAAAAGGTTGAATAATATGGAGAGAGAAGGTGATATGGAGTTCAAAGCTGAAGTGAGTGCTATTGGAAGAACAAACCACAGAAATTTGGTCCAACTACTAGGATTCTGCAATGAGGGGGAGCATCGGCTTCTAGTATATGAATTCATGAGTAATGGTTCTCTAGCAAGCTTTCTATTTGGGGGTTCACGGCCATATTGGTACCAAAGAATTCAAATTGCATTAGAAACGGCAAGAGGGCTCTTTTACTTGCATGAAGAATGCAGCACCCAAATCATACATTGTGATATCAAGCCGCAGAACATCCTCCTGGATGACTCTTTTTCAGCTAGAATTTCTGACTTTGGATTAGCTAAGCTTTTGAAAACAGATCAGACTCGTACTACTACTGGAATCAGGGGAACTAAAGGGTATGTTGCACCCGAATGGTTCAGAAACATGCCTGTTACAATCAAGGTGGATGTTTACAGCTTTGGCATTTTGTTGCTAGAGCTCATTTGCTGTAGGAAGAGTTTTGAATCAGAGGCAGAAAATGAGGATCAGATGATACTAGCTGACTGGGCATATGATTGCTATAAAGACAAGAAACTAGATCTGTTAGTGGAGATTGATGAGGAGGCAACAAATGACATGAAGAGAGTGGAGAAATATGTGATGATTGCAATATGGTGCATTCAGGAGGATCCATCACTAAGGCCAACAATGAAGAAAGTGGTACAAATGATGGAAGGATCAATTGAGGTCTCAGTTCCTCCAGGTTCATCCTCATTTATTAGTTCAATGTAAATCCTCTTATATAATTACGATTCTAGTTGTTTAAGTCATTTTGCATGTTTAATTGTCAATACTATCAGCTTGGCAAGTCAAGTTATATCCAGGAATTGGGTACTCTAATATAAATAATAATTATCCATATGTACCAAGATTTTCAATAAAATGACTACTTTTCTGTGTCAAGTAATTCTTTATATACAATTTGTATTAAAAAAAAAGGGGGGGGGGGGGGGGGGGGGGGGGGGAGGAGGAGTGGGCTAGATGGATTTCCTTTTGTTCTTCAAAAATGTGTCTTTTCTATTGAGTATTGAACCACTATAAAACTAATACAAAACCAAACATTGACAAGGTCTGGACAATGAATAGTGGCTACTAGACTATAGAACTAGTTGTAGCCACTACCATTGACATATTTTGATATACAGGTTATTTTCAGGCAGGCCTTCTTAGATTAAATCTAGCTAGATTTAGCAAGATCCAAATTATTGTCTTACAAAAAGACTTACAATCTGTCATGGTTTGCAAAATTAAATTAACATAATCGATCTTGCCACAAGATTAGTATAACTTCCGCAACCAAATTGATATATGAAACAGAAAAGTGAGGAGGCTATACTTGGCAAGACAGAGCAGTGAATGGGATACATATCTATGTTCATTCTTGCCTCAGTAAAATACCTTCCTTGTAGAACTGTCCTGACTAGAGAAGTGTCGAGCATCAAAGCAACACCATCAGATATTATTCTGCATAAATGATGAGCATATAAAAGATTATATGAAATTTTGGACCCATGCAGAACCTTTCAAGTTTGAAGTTGAAGGAATGTGTCCTAAGTTGAAAATTACTTATATGGGTGATTGTAAGTTCATGTTCATTGCTCGCTGAGACCAACTCTGAATCTGTGTATTGATTTTGAAGAGAAGATTCACAAGGTTGGATGTTTAAGTCACTAGCTTTGCTACAGATTTGGTGTTCTGATGAATGTATGTATGATAAATGTCTGTATATCCCTACTATCTATTAATACGACTAATATTCTATGTCAATTGTCAGGTAATTGTTTATATAAAATTTTTATCACACAGTAAATGGGTTCCTAGATAAAAAATTTCCGTTAGTAGTGCAATTTTTGTTTTTGTTTTTTCTATTCAAGCATTTGATCACATCTAACATATTACAAAACCCAGTAGTTAATGGCTTAATGCCATTGCCATCATTCATATGGATTGAAAAACCAAGTAAATAGATTTTTTTTAGATGAAAGTACATGTTATATTATAGAAATTAAATATATATTATAGAAATTAAATATATTTTATATTATGATGTTATAAAAGTATAGTATTAAATTATTAATGTATTCTAGATCATGGGGCCTTGTAGTTCAACTAACATCTCTTAATGTTTTCAAGGAAAATGTTCATAGTTTAAATCTCTCACTCCAACTATTGAATTTATTATTATTTTTTATATGTATGTGTGTGTATCATAGTGTCTTCTTTTTTTTTTTCTTTTTTCCTATTTTTAGTGCAATTGCCTAGGGATTAAGCCGGCATTATTAGCTTGACCGACTCTTAAAAGACTAGGTACAGATTGTAGGTTTTGCAATTCATTCAACACGGCAATTCATTCAACACAACCAAATTTTGACAACTAAATAAGGTTGATTCAAACTTTTACTAGAACATAAAGGGGAAAAGTTAATAAAGCTATTTCTAACCAGCAACTTAGGGTTAGTCAACACTACCTAACAAAGAAATATAAAATTCCATCTACTAACACAAGGTTCTAATTAGCAAAGTGATAGCCTGATGGGACCGATAATGCTTCCTCTGAAGAAAAAAAAAAATCTTCCCATTGAATAGTCGACGTCTTTGACTGCTTTTTTTTTTAAAATTTAAAACTAGAGAATGACCTTAATCATACGGCAATAACGTAACTACATATGATCTTTCTGAGCAATTCAATATCTAGTTAACAACGGTAAAGTTGTAATTTACAACTATGTATTTTTGTTGACTTTTATTCTGTGCCAAATTTTATTGTAATTTTATTCAATCTTTTTTACCCTGTATTTATTGTGGGATTTAATTGTAAGGGTTGTGTGATAAAGAGAGAGAGTATGAAGACTCAAGCAATTGAAGACTGAAGAGTTTTCGCGGGTAGCTCACGACTAAGCATCCCGTGAAATGATGCATGTGCCCTGCACATGACTGGAATGCGAAGAGTCAGGATAAATGGCGACAGCTGTGTTTTGCAAGTAGCTTGCGGGTAAGGCTTTCCCACGAAACACTCGCGAAACATTCTGTTTTGCTAGGCTGTATTATCTGATACACTTTTTCTGTACCCACACTATATATACCCACATTACCCACAAATGTTGAGGAGTGCTTCTGAGAGAAAATCCTAGCCACAAACCTTGAAAGTTAGAGATTGTTATACCCACATTTCTCTACACAATTGCTTGTGGATTTTCCTCAACTCCTACCTTTCTATTTCCATACCATTGAGAGGTTGATAGCCCAAACACTTACCACACCCTTTCAGAGTGTTAAGTGAGGTTTTGGTGTTGCTGGGAAGCATTGGAAGAAGCCAAGGATGGCAGATGCAACATAGAGCTTGTTGCGGGATCCGAAGAGCTAGACAAGACACGATTCCAAGAAGCCTTGTTGGAGTAGAAGCTTGGAGGGCTTAGGTACATTAAGTAGATTAGGCTTAGAGGGTCTCTTGCTAACCCATGTATCTCAATTGATTGTCTAGTGGATCGATTACCACTTGGAGGGCGGCAGAAAGGTTTTTCGCCAAGTTCTTCGGTTTCCTCTTCGATAACATATCGGCGTGTTATCTTGTGTTTACATCTCTCTTCCCTACTCTTTTACATTCCATTTTACTGTTGTGTTGTTAAGTTTATGGATTAGAGTAGCTTGTTTGTTTATCCGCTCGCATTTACACTATTCTGCACTTAGTATTAAGTTAATGTAAAATCAATCGAGCTGTAACTTTAATTTGGGAGTCTAAACAGCTCTTGTATTTTCAACACATTTTGAGCATTCAACAACCAAACAAAATCAATTTGTAAATACAGCCAAATTTTAACTTCTTGTTGGTGTGATTTTGAGTTTCTAAGCAAGTTGTGTTTACGTATATTTTAAGCATATGAATTAGTATAACTCATACCCATTATTATGTTTAAATCTAATTTGGTGATAGGTTTTTTTTTTTTTTTTTGGATAAGCCATGTAGTTTATATTTCTATTTTGCATTAAAAAAAAAGGTTTAGTTTGGTGCAATTTTTGGGTTTCTTAGCAATTGTGTCATACCTAATATGATTGCAGTTGTGTTTTTGTATATTTATTTGGCCAAAAAATTTATATATAAAAAAAAATTAGATTTTTAGCACATGACTTAGTTTGTGAATATGTTGTTTGTGATATAAAGCGTCTCACAGTTTGAATTACTTGGATAGATAGAATTAGTACATTAACATTTTGGAATCTAAGAATTCATTTAGGCCTCGTTTGGGAGGAGGAAATGGAATAGAATGGAAAGGAATGAAAAGAATAATTTTAGAATATTCTTCCCTTCCCTTATTTGGGAGTTTTAATGGAAGAAATGGAAAGTTATTTCCTTGTTTGGGTTAAGTGGGAGGGAATGGAATTGATAGAAGGGAACACTCATTCCTCTCTATTCCCTTAAAACTTCAAATTTTCATTCCTCCCGAAATTGGGAGGAATGGGAGGGAATGGAATTAGAATTAATGAATTTTTTTACTAAAATTCCCAAAATACCCCTATATATTCAACCCTTTATTTTAAAATAGGAGTCTAATAGTAATATTGTCATAAAATGATTCCATTCCATTCCCTCCATATTACTCCCAAACAAGATTACTTACATTCCATTCATTTTCATTCATTTATTTTAAAACATCCAATCAAGGTTACTTAATTCCATTCCATTTCATTCTATTCTTTTCCATTCCTTTCCTTTACTTAAATACATTCTATAGTGTGGCTGTGTAAACCACCTTCGGCTGGGTTTTATCATTTGGGCATTAAGGAATAGCTGTGATAAAAACTAATTGTGGGCCTAGGCTTGGCCCAATTCTAAAAGACAAGACAAAGGCGGTTGCTCAAACTAGTCTACATATAAAATATCTCTCACTCTCTGTCTCTCTCCAAATACCAAAACCCTAGAGCAAGGGCAGGTTTACACCATGTATGCTAGGAGCTCCCAATGCGAAGCACATATACAAAGGGTTTAGATGATTTTGAGATCACCATTAACAATGCAAAATCCTTTTGTTCATGGTTAAAATAGCTTCTTCAGTTCTTTGTAGTGGTAAATGCCATAGGCTCTCAAGTAGTTGAGGATTTGAGTAGGTCATTTTCCTTTCACCAATGAAGTTAGCCACATGTTTGTAGTGGTAAGTACCACTAACCACCGATCCAAACCATCCAAAACCAATGTAGCCCAACCTCAACTCCATCAAAACCCATCCACATAAAAAACCACAACACAAAGTCACAAACCTAGCAACACTCAAAACCCACCACAAAACCTAGCAACGCATGGCAACGATTCACAACGTAGGAGGTTTTTTTGATATTTGAGGTGCTAAAATTGCTTTTTAGCAATTTTAGCACCATCAATGTAGATGATCTAACGAGGTTAGTATTAATTTATAAATATACCCAGGGGCGGCAGTAAGTTATAGTCAAGGGGTTCAAATGATCCCCTTGACCCGAAATTATATATATAATATTTATAAAAAAAAAAAATTGTTTTGAATCCCCTGTAATACAAATTTGCACACTCTCACCATGTACCTAACCCCTTTTTTTTTTTTTTTAAAGCACAACTTAAACTCCAGAAAAAAAAAAAAAAAAAAAAAAGTCTAACAGAAAATTTTGGTCTTTAATCTTAGAAATAAAAAGCCCATAAATCAAAATTTAAAAATCATAAATAAAAAAAAGGGCCAAATAAAACCTAAGAATTTGCAATTGCCTAGCCTCCAAAATCTCTCACTATCCTTCTTCACTCTCCAAACCTAAAAGAAAAAGGCTGCCTCTGCTTCACACAGACAAAATCTGCTGCTGCGTAGCCTCCACGATCTGTTGTTGCCTGGACTATCCCTAATTTACTGTCGCCATCACTTGATCTACTGCCACTTGATCTGGTTTTTCAGCTCTCTCTTTCTCTCTTTCTTTCACTATAAGAGTGTGTTTATAGTGTTTTGATATACTCTTTCACTGAATCTATGTGAGTGAATTACCGCACGTGTGTGTGGAGTTATACTATTATAGTCATTTGACTTTTTTATTGAGTTTTGAATCTTTGACCGTGTGTGTGGGGTCTGTGGGGTTATAGTGTTCTAATTTTTGTTGTTGAGTTTTGAGTCTCTAAATCTGACCGTGTGTGTGTGGGCTTATGGGGGGTTAATGGGTTATAGTGTTTTGATTTTTGATTTTTGATTTTTTTTTTTTTTTTGAAGCCATAGTGTTTTCAGTTTCTTTACTGTTACTTTAAGTGTTTGTATTGATTTGATATAAAGTTAAGTTATGAGCTTTTTTTTGCACTATGACTATTTGACTAAATTTGTGACTTGTGAATGGTTTTTTTTTTTAATTTTGCTAATGTGACTTGTGAGTGGTTGTTGGCTATGTGAATGGGTAAATACATTAACACTAAAGGACAATAAAAATAGGTTAGCAAAAAAAAAAAAAAAAAGGACAATAAAAATATAAAACATTTAAAGAATTGTAAACTTATTAATTTCAGAATTGCAAAAAAATCACTTAACAACAATAATTAATATGTTTATTGTATTTAAAAAAATATGTCAAAGAACTTATAGTTTATTTTTTATTCATTCGCTAGTACTATGGACAAATTTGTAATAAGGGAACCCCGTAGGCTGTAAGATTCATCTCCTACCCAAGATTCATCTTCTAAGCATGGTTGTGTTGATGAGAGCAATCTTCCTTCAAACCCTGGGCAACGAAAAAAGATTTCATCTTATCATTCTAATGATCGAGATGAAATAAGAAGATATTATTTACAAAAAAAAAACCATGACAACCTTATGAACACAATTTTCCTCAAACAAAAATTGGTGGACTAATGCATCAATTTAATCCTAAATGGTTTAAGGAGTATGGAAGTTGGTTGGAATATAGTATTGAAAAGGATGTTGCATATTGTTTATATTGTTACCTATTTAGACAAGATGTTGGTATGCAATCTAGAGGTGACAGTTTTGTGACAAAGGGATTCAATGGTTGGAATAAGAAAGAAAAGCTAGACTTACATGTTGGAGGTGTTAATAGTACACATAGCCAAGCTCTTAAGAATGGTAAAAATCTAATGAAGCAAAATCAACACTTACATGTTGGGGGTGTTAATAGTGCCCATTTTCAATTGATAATGAATCTATCATGCAACGGTTTCAAAATGTGTAATCTCGTAGAAAACAATTTTAGAATTTCATTTTTTTTTTTGGTGGTATTGATATATTCAAGTCTCTTTTGTTTTAGATTTTATATAATTTATGTTTTTTATTGAACCCACTGGACAAAATCCCTTTTGTTTTAGATTTTATATATTTTATGTTTCTTATTGACCCCTTGGACAAAAATCCTGGAGCCGCCCCTGAATATACTTACGCGTTTAGGAGGTATTTTGGTAATTTTTATATTTCAAAGGCATTTTGTTCATTTTATAGGTTTCGGAGGTATTTCGGTCATCTTTTAGGTTTAGAGGGTATTTTGGTAATTTTTAGGTTTTAGGAGTATTTTGGTCATTTTTTTTAAAGTTTCGGGAGTATTTTGGTAATTTTAAGGTTTCAAGGGTATTTTGGTTATTTTTTAAATTTTGAGAGTATTTTAGTCATTTTCTAGAAATTTAGATTTTTTTTTTAATTTAAATTTTAGATGGGTATTAGTGTGTTTATCCTTTAAGACTCATATAATTAAATAAGCTAATGGGTCTTTACCTATTTAACCCAAATATTCAAATGAGTTAGGTTAAGACTTATCGAAATGGGCAAGACTTAGGTACAGTATTTCGGTGTTGTTCCTTAGGTTCCTCTCTTAAAATTCAGTCATGTGGATTTTTTCTCATGAGATGAAAGTATATTTTTTAGTTAAGTAGTCACATAGCTAAATTTTAAGAGAAGAATCTAAGGAACAACAAGTAAGGTACTATACCTAAGTTTTGTCATATTGAAGTGGGTAATGAGTGAGTTTATGAATATGGATAAAAATACACCAGTAAATTTTTCTCACTATTTATCGAGTTTTGAAATCAACTAAAGCCTCAATTTTGAGTCACCGCCTAATAAATATCGTCGTGTACTGTTTTAACCCACAGAGGTAATGTTTTCTATTTAGCTCTTTTTTTTCTTTTTCTTTTTTCTTTTTCCTATTTGGTATTCTTGGCTCTATTGTATAACTTTTGCTATGTTTGTTTGTTAATTTGTTAGGAATTTAAGTGTTTAATGTGTGGATTTCAATATTCTTGGTTATTTATATTTGTTGAAACTGGTATAGAACTTAGTAAATATAATGCGACGGAATTTGGGTTTTTTTTTAAACGAGGTTATTAATTTTTGTAATCCACAACTCTTTTTGTTGACGTGGGTTCAATTTGTGGGCCACTGAAGCCCACTAGGCCCATTGCATATAGGTCGGTCAAGCATGTCCGAATACAGGAAGGAATATAATTCCTACTGTTGCCCACCTATGATATATAAATATATATGTATTAGGCAGTTCTTTGTCTTGCTAGTCTTGGGAGAGAGAGTGTTAGGCCATTGATGTGCTTGAACTATTAAAGCAAAAGTTAACACCTCTATAGTCATCGGAGCAAGCAACTTTTCCTTTTTAGGAACAGTAATATTCCTACCTTCGCTAGGATGATGAAAGAGGCTATTTATTTTCCTCCGTTTAAGTTGGCTGGGATGATGAAAGAGGTTCAAGATAAAAGCAGTGTTGAATATCAGCGGTTGACATGGGATGCCCTGCGGAAGAGTATAAATGGGCTTGTGAACAAGGTCAATGCTGCCAACGTAAAGAACATTATTCCAGAACTCTTCTCGGAGAATTTGATACGGGGAAGTGGCCTATTTTGTCGGTCCTGTATGAAATCGCAGATGTCATCCCCGGGTTTTACAGACGTGTTTGCAGCACTGGTTGCTGTTGTTAACACCAAGTTTCCTGAGGTTGGCGAGCTTCTTTTGAGGAGGGTCGTTTTGCAGCTCAAGAGAGCATATAAACGGAACCACAAGCCTCAATTACTAGCTGCTGTTAAGTTCATTGCACATTTAGTGAACCAACTAGTGGCTCATGAGATCATTGCCTTGGAGCTGCTTGCTGTGCTGCTTCAGAATCCAACCGATTCGAGTGTTGAGGTTGCTGTTGCCTTTGTCACAGAGTGTGGATCACTTTTGCAAGATCTCTCGCCTAAAGGCTTGCATGGTGGGTATTCTTTTTAAGGTCGTCAATCTTAAATTTGTCATATTCGTGGATATTGTGTATTTTTGGTTTGTAAGGTTTAGACATGTTTTTCTTGCTAAGTGCTTACAATTTTTAGTAGTTTATTTATTACTAAGTTATCATCTTTTTAATCGTATAGGAAGCCAGGGAGGTATGGTTAGTTAGCCACATTTAGCAATTTCTCTTCTACATTGAATCACATTTTGTACATAGACATACAGAGGGTTGCCAATAAAGCCATCACTTGCCATGGCATTTTGATGGCTTCGTTGGGCCTAGTCATCAACAATTTTGTGACAGCTCTTTGTCTTAAGTAAATAATGGTATCCTTCAATTAAACAGGGAGGACCTGTGGAATTACGTATGTAAGTGAAATAATAATAATAAGTCAATCTTAAATAGTGGTATCCTTCAATTAAACAGGGAGGACCTTTTGATCATTTACTTATCTCCTTTACTTCAAATCAGATTGGGATCAACAACCTGTGCCTATTTTGATCCCTATCTGATTTGAATTTAATATTGGCTGAACCAGTGTTTTCCGATCAGTGAGATGTCTTAGGTTCCACTGGGAAGTTGCCATTCTTTGTTATCTATGATAACACTAAGTTAAAAATTGTCTTGACGATATAGAAACATTGTGTCTCGAATTGTGCCACTCATGGCTGTGGCATATATGTAACCTTGGATGGTGGCCTGGTGTTAAATGGTTAGCGTGTGAAAATATTGTTTAGGACTCAAAATTTGTTTACTTATGTACTTCTTATATTATGAAAGACAAGTGGCGAGTTTCTTTTGATTATTTACGTGTTTAGCTATGTCAAACTTTTGGTTCATTATGTTCTATGCTTAGCAATCAATGTTTCCATGAGATTATAAGTCATAATGTTCCTATCCTCTTTCTTTTATTTTTACTGGAATATATTTTAGTTACTGCACAGTGTACTCAAGGTTTACACTTCTACAGGAATATTTGAGCGTTTCCGTGGGATTCTTCATGAAGGTGAAATAGACAAAAGGGTTCAATTTCTGATAGAAGGACTATTTGCGATAAGAAAAGCCAAGTTTCAGGTTTTTTTTTTTTTTTTCTCTCTTCATTTCTAGAATTATGGCATCACATACTACTGATAGTGTCCAAGGATAGCTAGAATAAAGATACCCTATGTGATGTATTCGTTTGCAGGGGTACTCAGCTGTTCGTCCGGGTCTGGACCTTGTAGAGCAGGAAGATCAGATAACCCATGAGATCTCTCTCCAAGAGGAAATAGATCCAGAGATTGCCCTTGGTATGGCATTATGCTGAGCTGTCTTCTGCTTCTTGATTGGTCTAGCTATGGTTATGTATTGATTTATGTTTTTCTTTCTCCTTGTTCAGATATATTCAAGCCAGATCCTAATTTCCTTGAGAATGAGAAGCATTATGAAGAGTTGAAGAAAACCATTTTGGGTGACGAGTCTGAGGATGAAGAAGGTTCAGATGCAGCTTCAGATGATGATGAGGATGAGGATGATGATGAGGAGGAGGATGAGGAGCAGATGAAAATAAGGGATGAAACAGAGACAAATCTTGTAAATCTCCGGAGGACAATCTATCTAACAATTATGTCCAGTGTAGATTTTGAGGAGGCAGGTCATAAGCTCCTGAAAATTAAACTAGAGCCAGGTCAAGAGGTATGTGTTGCAAGCTTTTCCTGATGTTGCTGCTGTAAAATTGAAGTCTCCTTATTTAGTATTTCCTTGTTTAAGATGAAGTAGGGAAAGATAGATAAATAATGAATATTTGTTCACAGTTCGCTGAGTCTCTGCAAACTATGGGTACTTGGCTAGGAATCACTATTATTTAGAGGAACTAGAGCTGGGTTCTGAGTCTCCCGTCCAGCATGAAGACATCCTTTACTCCCCTTTGCTATCAAGTGAATAAATGAACAATAAACGAATAAACAAGATGGATTAGATTCACTTTACATACTCTTTTAACATTTCAGATTGCTAGATGTTATTACAAGTCAGTATCAAATATATTTTTTTCTTTATTCTTAGCTTCTGTTTTTTTTAACCCCCACCCCCTAAACGATTAAAATTCATTAGTGGTTTCATGCACTAACTTGCCTTGGTGCTTAGATTATTTCCCTTGGGTACTTCAGTCACTATTAGGGGTGTATAGAGGCAAGCCACACAGAGCCCAAGCTAAGCTTCTTGCTGCTTAGGTTCAGCTAATTGAGACTTGACAAGGAGTTGAGTTTGGCTAGAAGAATTCGATAACTCCTAAAATTGAATGCTTAAAATAATAAAAGAAAAAATCTTACAATAATGCAATTGAAAGCTTAATAATAATATATTAGCATAATTTATTTTAAAGAAAAAATCTTGAATCAAATTCTGTACTACTTGAAACTTATAGTTGTCTTGGTGGCTTATGCAGATGGAGTTGAACATTATGCTCTTGGAATGCTGTAGTCAGGAGAGAACTTACCTCCGGTATTATGGTCTTTTGGGGCAGCGATTCTGCATGATCAACAAAGTTTATCAGGAAAATTTTGACAAATGCTTTGTCCAACAATATTCCATGATTCACCGGCTTGAAACAAATAAGTTGCGTAATGTGGCTAAGTTTTTTGCGCATTTACTCTGCACAGATGCTCTACCTTGGCATGTTTTAGCCTATATTCGCTTAACAGAGGAGGATACCACTTCTTCATCTCGTATATTTATCAAGATTCTATTCCAGGTATCGAAAGCGACACCAATTTTTTCCGCTCATGTTTTTCTCTCTAGCATTTCTTCTAGAAGCTGTTGTATTCACAGTTGTGTTGTTTCTGTTGCAGGAATTGTCAGAGAATCTGGGCATCCGTCTGCTGAAAGAGCGTCTTAACGATCCCACAATGCAGGATTCCTTTGAATCTATCTTCCCAAGGGACAATCCCAGGAACACACGGTTTTCAATTAACTTCTTCACATCCATTGGACTTGGTGGCATCACTGAAAACTTACGTGAGTACTTGAAGAATATGCCACGCCTTATTATGCAACAAGAGCAAGAATCGGATAGTTCTGGTAGTTTGGTTACAGGGTCAGCTAGTTCAGAATTGGATTCATCAAGTTCAGATGAGAGTGAAAGGGATGACAGACACAAGAAGCGGAGGAGGAGAGACTAAGGGAATGTTATGATGTGCAATAAATATTAGGGTTTCATGTTTGCCATTTGTAATGTATAGAATCAATTTGTTTTCACATTGTGTAAAATTTTGCATCGGTATGAATTTAGCATTATAGCAACTTTGTTCTTCTCTCTAATGGGGAAAGGGTCTTAATTTCGGCACAGATGCTCTTTAAATTTTGGGTTTGATGTTTGCCATTTGTTTTCCTGCATACCACTTGACTCCCGTGCGGCCACTTGAGCACTAATGGAAAACTTGATGCTACTCGAATTTAGCACTAATGGAACTTGATGCTACTTGAATTTACAAGGCTACAACTCTTGCACTTGTAGGTGGGATGGTGGATGGATTACAAGGGCTTTCTATTGTTAGGTCATCTCTACTTGAATTTCTGTAATTTTTACATCTCTCTTGCCTCTCCTCTTCGCTCTACAACATCACAACCATATCTTCATCACCATCTCCAAACAAATCTGCAACTTCACCATCATCTCTTGAGCCAAACTGAAAAAATTTCACAACAGAAACTGAAAACCCAAAACTCATTTTAGCCAAACTGAAATCCCAAACCACCTACCACCGCCATCAGACAACCCAAATCTCCACCACTGTGACCCACGCTGCCGCCGATTTGCAACCCAAACCCAAACATGCAACACCACCACCCAAAATTGATGCTTTTGAGCTGAGGAGGCAAACAGTGGTCTGAAAATGGGTGGGAATCTGTTTGTTTTGTGGTTCAAAAGGTGAAGTTGTTGGCCAAGAAAGAAGTTTTAAATCTATTTGTTTTGGAAAAATTTCTTGCATTACCTTCTCGCATGTTTATGCTCTGTAATTTTTTGGGATTTTACTTTGGCTAATATGGTAGCTTTGTGAAATCTTTTCAATTATTCTTCTCAATAAGATGATAATTGATAATGGGTATTTACTGAAATCTATGTTAGCATTGTGCAGTTCTTCATTGTTGATTAAAAAAAAAAAAAGTGGTGCTTCTACCTCTACAGTGTCGGTGGTGATATTGGGGAGAGAGAGAGAGGAAGAAGAAGGTGATGTTGGAAACTGGAAAGAGAATGAAGTAAAACAATAATGAGAAAAACTATGGTTGATGTTCCTTTTTTTTAAGCCTTTAAATGAAATATTTGCCACGTGCTACTAGAGGAAGTAGGAGATTTAAAATGGAGGTGAGCCTCTCCCATTACAGATTTACAGTAAGCCTTCTCTCTCTCTATTTTTTTTTTTTAATTTAATTTAATTTTTTTTTAAAACTTAGGGTTCTAATAGGAACCTTAACCTGAGTTTTGTTTTTTCATTCTCATGTTGCAAGTAGGATTAAAAGACCAAAAGTATTAGAAGGAAGCTCTAACAGGGTCAGAAGACATTCTGGAGAAGAATATCGTAAATGTGAGTTCCTCCTAGAGCATTAGTATCCGGTCTCTTACATGACATGCATGTTCAAACATTCTGCAGTCTGCAGTATTCTGTACATTATGTACTAAATAGACAAGAAACAAGAAAAAAGAATTGTTCTATCTTAGGGATATCTAACCAATCCTAATATGTAGATTCAGATAGAATTCATAGCACTTTGTATTCAATTTCTTATGAATGTTTTGCTTTATTTTATAATCTTAGCCATGTCTTGCTTTAATGGCCCAATTCATTTGGATGTTGTGGTGATTTGTTTGTTGTGAAAGGTTTGGAGTTATGTTGTTAATTAATGATATGCTTTTGATTCCATAAAACATTTGGATATTCATGTTTTCATTCTTGATCAATGCAGTAGACCTTATGTTAGTTTATGTGCTATTTAATGAATTTGAGCAAGAAGGTGAATTAGAAGGTCTGACTTTACATGTGCAGGAGATGAACTTTATGCAATCTTTTGTAGGAGGTGGAGCATTCAAACAATGACACAATAACACATTACGAGGCAGCAATGGCGAACTACTGTGGCTGTTGTTGCTATTGCTTCTTCCTTTAAGGGGCCTACACATAAGCAAGCTTCCATCAGAACAAATCCAAACTATAAACGAAAGTGTGAAACATTTAAAGCTGCAAACACAAACCCAATTATAAATTTAGCTCTAATGCTTATATTTGGCAGTTTTCTATGTAAATGAATGAAGTTTTCCATGTAAGATGAAGAATTGAAGATTTGAAAGCTTCAAGGGGGCATCCAAATATACATGTTGGAATTACTTTTTGACCATTGTGGTCTGTGACTTTCAAATGACTGCATATTGCAAATGGTCAAGTTAATATTAGTTATGGATACCTACAAAAAATAAACGTGTTTTCAAATCGAAACTTGGCATATTTGGCACTAACTGTGCTCACTAGAATTTTTTGTTTTAATTTTGAGTTTTAATAGGATTTGATTAAACATTGACGTTGAAATAGGAGTGCTTTATATATATATATATATATATTCAATCAACTCAATATTCTTTACTCACCTTTGTCTTTAGATATCAGGGCACATTAAAGATGCTACTCCTTATCTTGATACTTTGTCTACATAAAGTTTCCAATTTGTTGGGGCATTTCATGTGTTGGAAGACGTGAGAGTACGTGTTGTTTGCAGTTTAGAGAGAATGTGTGTGTGTGTGTGTTTTCAATTCAAGTAATGAGAAATTTAAAAAAAAAAAAAAATGTTGGAAAGAAGTAATTTTAGTGATGGTATTAACTTGAGACTGTGCCCAAAAAAAGTTAGGTTCTCATAGCAAGTGACACTTTTGTTTTTTGTTTTTTTTTTTTAATTTTTAAATGTTATAGTTAAGTTTTTATAGTAAGTGATATGTTATAATATATGTACAACATTCTTCAAAATTATATTGCAAAAAACATTACAACAATATCCGTGCATCGCACGGACAACTTACTAGTTTTTAATAACCATTCACTTCTGACACTATTGAACTCTGAAGTTAAGATAAATCTTTTTGGTCACTCTATGGAGACTCCAATGGTGGCCCTGTTTGCTTCTTCACTCACAATTTTCGTTACATGACTACTAAACAATAAGAGAAGTACTACGTACACAATATTTTCACAATAAATCCTAATTAGCAAGTTGTTATAGGTTTTTAATTTGAATCCACCACTGAAATTACTTTTTTACCCACTAGTAACAACAAATAACAACCCGCCATATTGTATTTGTTGTGAAAATGTTTTGACATAGCATTTCTCAAACAATAATGAAAAGACGAATATGAAAGGGATGGTGACGATTGTGAGAGAGTCTCTTGCCCAGTGAAGTAATGTCAAGCACATAACCTACCACTTCAACCTTTGCACTCTTCCTACAGTGATGCTAAAGCAATATCATTCGCCAACAATTCATCCTTAACTAGCTATCTCGATGTTATTGTGTTACCTACACACATTTGTTTGCACTACACATCATGTTTCAAACTGCCTCACCCTTTCTATCAATGATTCAATATTCTTGTACTTAGCCATAAAAAACCAATATTCTTTGTCGGAAGGCCTGGAGTGACAACTCCTAGAATTTGTTTCGGTAGAGAACTTTTCCATTTTGTGCTTCTCTTCGCTTGGTGATGATGTAAGTTTGTATCTATTTGCCACCCCTCGGTAACTTAATCCTCACTTGCACGTTAGGTCTTGTTGCTTATAAACGTGTATGAGAACCAATTTTACTAAATTTACCAATATTCTTGTCCACAAGCAAGCAAATAATATCAATGTCTAATTGAAGTCATTAGCAACCGTTGAAGTTGGCTTGCACAACTAGTAGTAATAATAATAATAATAATAATAACTAGTCGCTAACCCGTGCGATGCACGAGATTCTTTAAAAAGAAAAAAACAATATTGCAATTATCATTTGCTGGACTAAATCAAAATATCTCAAGACTCACTAATCAAATAATACAACTAAATGGAGAAGACCCAAGCATAACATAAAATCTTCACTAATTCAAATATTAAACATTGTCAAACCTAATACACAATATGCTTGTGCCCAATAAAAGAAATCCTGTATATCAGCTCCATAAAAATACATACATGCCGAAAAGATTAATACCACTACCATAGGTCCATTGGCAATGAAGATATTTTCATAGTTACATATATTCTGTGAATAAACAAATAAACAAATTGCAATAATGATCGCAATCTTATATTCATGATAAATAAATAGAATATAGTTACTAATGTCAAATTCTTTTGCTATGACTCAAAAAGAGTAGAGAAAGAACATGATACAACAAATCTGTACATCATATATTTATTTAACATAAAACATTGAGTTCTATAAATTGTTATTTAGAACAGAGAAAGTAAATATTTGACCTCACGCCACATGGAGAGAGAAAGAGAGTAAGGAAGCTTTAACGAATTTGAATCAAAAGAGGACGTCCACGGCATCTTGATTTTGCTCCTTCAATCCCAATTTTGCAATCACAAAAAACCAATAGGATATCAGTTGTCAATTGAACTGAAGGTGAAACAAAGAGAAAACAAATCTCTTCATTTACTTTTAATCGCTTACCATCACTAAAAGCGGAGACAAAGGAGAAGGTGCACTAAAGGCGAAGCATAGAGACTGAAGAGAGAAATGGATGAGAAGCTATGGTTTTCCTTCTTTTTCTTTTTTTTTTTCTTTTCTTTTTCTTTTTTTTTTTTTTTTTTGGTGATAGGAAGGGGCTATGGTTTTTGATTTGGGGGTTTCCTGCGTATTAGTGTTATCATGGGAAATTTTAGCACAAGTCCAAAATAAGTTTTAATAAACCATCTCTTTTAACTGATTTTTTAAAACCAAAAAGGGCCAAGAATTGTTGAAATAAATAGAATATTTACAGGAAGATTTATAAACAGTAAATAGATGCAGGATATGACTAATCTAATCTTGAACAAAAATTAAAGCAAGATGGCATTAAAGTTAGATAAGTTTGACCTGTATAAAGAGAACAGGAATCTTCACATTCCCAACCACGTCTCTTGTGCTAAGATACCATGGATATTGCTTTTTCAAAATCATGAACAGACTTTACCAATAAAGCCTTCTCCACGTTAAACCCTTTTGCTTTGCCTTGAAATAGTTCATAGAAGTTAAATAGACATTAGACATAAGTTATTCCCAATTAAAAAATTAAGCATAAGTTATTACACTTAAATGGTGGCCAACACAATTCAAAGCATACCACATCAATGATTATGTTTGTTCAACATTAAAACAATGCTAGAATGGAGGGGCATAAAGCATTTGAACCAAAATAGATAGAAGATTGAAAGCAATCACCAACCTTATTAGATCTTAGTATATCTATCAGTCCAGCAGTGAACTTCTGACCAATGGCCATGTGATAAGGAAAGGACCTTGTAGCCTCCTCTAAGTCAAATGGATTGTCTATGCACGTGGCAGCTGTAAGCAATGTATTCTCTCTAGCTTCTGCCAAGTACTTCGTCAACATGTTTGCACCATATTCCCAGCCAATGGCCATCAATGTAATTCATGGCCTTGCCTTATTGATGAACTGTATAACTGTGGAGATATCATTGCAGTCAGCAGCTGTAAATAACCTGCAGAAAATAGAATACTAAAGAAGCTCCTACTATTAGCACATTCAAAAGAAACTTGTATTAGACAATT
Organism: Quercus aquifolioides; assembly: GCA_019022515.1. NCBI lineage: Eukaryota > Viridiplantae > Streptophyta > Magnoliopsida > Fagales > Fagaceae > Quercus > Quercus aquifolioides. Next base: position 7,818,698 of record CM032326.1, read on the forward strand.
CTCCTATCCATTCACCTAAGCATGAGATTGATTAAAATTTACCATGAAAACAACTACTTCGAAGTAAAAGCGGCAAGGTTTCCTCCCATGCCCACACCACTGAATTTTTAAAAAAAATTTAAAAAAATGGTCAGTCCTAATTCACTCCACACATCTGGAATGCGATCCCTCATTGCTTGATGTGGTGAAATGAAAAACCATGTAAAGTATATGTCATGGTAAGAACATATACTTTACATGTTCAAACCTAAATTGTTGTTTCCATGTTCTTACCATGACATATACTTTTCATTGCGCTAAAAATTGCTGTTTCAAACCTAAATTGCTCAATTTTGTTCCAGATAATAGAAAATAAATAAAAAATTTGTTGTAATTCTGCCAAATTTATCATTGCTCTCCATATGCAGAATCCCACTAAGACCTATTTAAATTGCCACAATTAAAAGCACAACCACTATTCAAAATTTGAGAGATAAGTAGGATAATTAATCGATATTTAGTTATAATAAAAAAAGAAGATGAAGCAGAAGAAGAGTTTGAAAAAGTTACCCATGACTGGATTAGACTATAACTGAATCAAGCGAAGAATGAACTTTGCCCATACGCAGAAATCATCTTTCACCATTGTCATCCAAAAATCTCTACTTAAATCTCAAATCATGAAATCACAGAAATCACAGATCCTCTTCTTTGGCTTGCTCTTGCTCTTGCTAAAATTTGATATATTGAAAGGAACCAAAATTGAAGGAGAACCTATATTAGGGTTTCGAGTATTGATAAAAACCAATTCTAAATCAAAACAAAATCTGAACCAATTTCTTAAATCAAAACCAAACAAATAGCCAAACCTAAATCCTATTAAACACACGAAATTAATATAAAAGATTTTACCTGTGGTCGTTTGTTGTGAGGCGAAGCGTTTGTGGCTTAGTTGAATTCGCTTACCGTCACAGGGGAAGAGAGAAAGATATGTGTCTAGCTTGTTGGGCTGAGTTTGCGTTTGAAGGAGAGACGGAGACTGAGAAATAGGTTTTTGTATTGGGTTTTGTTTAGGGGTTGAACAGAGTAAATTTTACCAGGTTTGTTTTGGGGAGAAATAGTTACAGTGTTTAGGGGGTTTTTTTTTTTTTTAAATAATGCTGATGTGGAAAAATGTGGGAGCTTCAAAAGTTTCGGTTATATATATATATAGATAATAATAATAATAATAATAATAATTGTAGGGTTAAGAGCCCAAAATTATGTATTGGGCCTTGGGGCTTGTCCGAGAACGTTGGCATGTCCGAGGAGGGAAAATTAGTTATAAGGAATTTCAGTTTAGAGTCTCATAAATAAGAAAGGGGTAGAAGGCGGTCCGAGGAGGAATTCCTCCTCGGCCATGACAAATATAGCTCAAATATGCATTCTTACGACGAAAATGACCTCCATGAAAACTCCAGTGTTAGAAGTGTGCCTCATGACCACACGAGAAGGAAAGGAACCCAAGAATATCTAAGGAAAAGCTGTTACCCCCGCATTCAATGTACTGCAGCTACTTTTCTGGCCACATTTATGTGGAAAAGACCCCTGAACAGTATTTCCTTGGCTACCGTAACTCACAGAGAGCCAGAAGGGGTATCTGATGGGACAGGCACCTGAGTAGTAGCTTGGACGATTGACAAATGGAGGGCCAAGATCACTGGGAAGGGGGTATATAATGTAGGAGACCCCTGAAGGAAGGAGGATCAAAAGGAGGAGAGAAAAGAAGACTATAGCAATCACAGTTGCACTTGTAATCAATTCTATCAATTTATATCAAGACTTGTCTCCTCGTACAGTGAATTTATTCAACCCTATATGTCTTATTCTTGCTTGATCATCTTTTGAATCCATACTAGCCATTGTTAAATTCACTAGGGCATAGTTCTTTGACCTACTCTCTACAAATTCATTGTACTGGACTCACTAGACCAAGATCCCATACCTCTTGGGCTTGGGCTGTAAAACGTATCCCTACAATAATAATAATTAGTTCCATTGATTGAATTTTTATCGTCGAACAAAAAACTTGGGATCAAATCTTTTCTTCACAAAATAAATTTATTGATGTCTTCATTTAGAAAAAAATCTTACCAAACTGTATTATGGAGCACCCCTCTTATAATATGTGAGTCTTATAGATGAGTGAGATGCACCAAGTATAAGAGAGGTGCTCCATGAAACGGTCTCTTGATATACTTTCTTTTTGGTTTGAATTGCTTAATGGTAATAAAGTAATCAGTTATTATGAAATGATGCAATAATTAGTTCAAATCAAATTGTATCTTAAAAAAAGAAAAAACCATTCACTCTTAGGGCGTTAGAATGTGCATCTTGAATGAAAAACCAATGCTCAAAACTTTCATTATACGATAAAGAGACAATTGTATAGCATAATTGTAAAGCTACATCATTGTAAGGCAATCCAATTATATAAAAAAGTCGTGAAAATTGAATCTTTATTATCTTCCATTTTGTTCTGAGGTATATATCCTCTATCAATCGAGATTGGGTCATCATTAATAATGAGTGGCTTCAACAGTCGACCAAATTTCATTTTCACAGAGCTATAGAAGACCAAAATATATAAATAAATAAATAAAACGAAAAATATTTATTTGTTTCAAATATTAAAATCATTGTTGACGATGCTCCATTTCAACAACGACCAAATTAGCTTGAACCAGAATAGAGTAAATGGGTTTTCCTTGTGTTTTTTACTCACTATATTTTAATGCTTTTACTTGGTGCAAGTGAGATTTTCCTAAACATATGAGTGGAAGGAATAAGGAAAGTATTTGAACATGGACAGTGTTTGTTTCACCCATTGTGTGCATTTACACACTCTCAAAACAATTGAATTTTAAACTTGAAAATGCCACTTCAGTGTGTAAATTCACACACGTGCAACAGAATGTTTATACTTTATACATGTGTAACACTAAAATGGCAACTCCAATTGACAAGGTCCAGACAATGAATAGTGGCTACTAGACTCTAGAACTAGTTAGAGCCACTATCATCGGCATATTTTTCTGTACAGGTTATTTTCAGGCAGGCCTTCTCAGATTAAATCTAGCTAGATTTAGCAAGATCCAAACTACTGTCTTACAGCAAGACTTACAATTTGTCATGGTTTGCAACATTAACTTAACATAATCGATCTTGCCCCAAGATCAGTTTAACTTCCACAACCAAATTGATGGATGAAACAGAAAAGTGAGGAGGCGATACTTGGCAAGACAGAGCAGTGAATGAGATACAAATCCATGTTCATTCTTGCCTTGGTAAAGTACCTTCCTTGTAGAACTGTCCTGACTAGAGAAGTGTTGAGCATCAAAGCAATTCCATCAGAGCTGAATTTGCGTTGGAACTTGGCTTTGATGATATAACTCTTGAAGGTGACTCTGAGCTCCTTATAAGGAACCTGAAGAATGGAGGCAGCAAGCTGACCCACTACGGAAACATTGTAGCTGATATTTTCTTCCTATTGTCTCATTTCTCTAAAGCAAATATATCTTTTGTCAGGAGACAGTGTAATCAGTTAGCACATTCATTAGCAAGGAGAGCAATTATACCTCCTAGTATGTCCGTCTGGATGGAAGAAGTACCACCAGACCTTGAATCTGTATTTTTGGCTGATCTTGAGAGCCTACCTTAATCAAGTTTCTCAGTTTTGATTCTCCAAAAAAAAAAAAAATTGATGGATGAAACAGAAAAGTGAGGAAGTGATACTTGGCAAGGCAGAGCAATGAATGGGATACAAATCCATGTTCATTCTTGCCTCGGTAAAGTACCTTCCTTGTAGGACTGTCCTGAGTAGAGGTGTTGAGCATCAAAGTAACACCATCAGATATTATTTTGTATAAATGATGAGCATATAAAAGATTAGATGAAATTTTGGACACATGCAGAATCTTTCAAGTTTGAAGTTGAAGGAATGTGTCCAAAGTTGAAAATTACTTATATAGGTGATTTTAAGTTCATGTTCATTGCCCGCTGAGACTAACTCTGAACCTGTGTAATGATTTTGAAGAAAAGATTGGCAAGGTTGGATGTTTAAATCACCAGCTTTGCTACAGATCTGGTGTTCTGATGAATGTTTGTATATCCCGATTGTTTATTAATATAACTACTATTCTATGTCAAGTAATTGTTTATATAAAGTTTTTATCACACAGAAAAATTGTTCCTATAAAAAAAATTTCTGTTAGTAGTGCAAATTTTTTGTCTTTTCGATTCAAGCATTTGATCACAACTAACCTATTACAAAACCCAGCAGTTAATTAATGCCATTGCCATCATTCATATGGATTGAAAAACCAAGTAAAAAGATTTTTTTTTTAAATGAAAGTAGATGTTATATTATAGAAATTAATTTTATTTTATTTTATGATGTTATAAAAGTATATTATTAAATAATTAATGTATTATAGATCATGGGACCTTATAGTTCAACTAGTACCTCTTGATATTTTTAAGGAAGATGTCCATAGTTTAAATCCCCCACCCCAACTATATATATATATATCATAGTTTTTTTTTTTTTTTTTTTCCTTCCTATTTTAGGGCAATTGCTTAGGGATTGAGGCGACATTATCAAGTTGACCTAACTCTCAAAAGACTAGATACAAATTGTAGGTTTTGCAATTCATTCAACACGACTGAATTCTGGCAACTAAATAAGGTTGACTCAAACTTTTACCAAAACGAAGAAATCAAAATTCCATCTTCTAACACAAGATTCTATTTAGACAAGTGGGAACATTGTACATGCTACATAATCAAGTATACTTGACATTATTATTAATTTGCTTCAATAGTAATTTTTTTTTAAATCAGACTGGACCAACCAGAAACCAAGCACCAGTTCAGTCCATAAATCCGATCAAAACTGGTAAAAATCGAGTTAAACCGGGAATCAGAGCACAAACCAGTTCTTTGGCTTGTCCAATTTTTAAAATCGTGCCAATAATGCTTCCTCTAAAAAAAAAAAAACTTCCCATTAAATAGCCAACATCTTTGACCGCTTCTTTTTGCAATTTAAAAATAGTTCAAACAAATAATTTTACTAATAAAATGTCACATTTGAGACATGGATTAATTCTTTGTTGCGTTGATAGCAAGTCTTAATATTATTGTCAAGACATTTGCAAAAATTGCAAAAACGTTTGTTGGATTGTCGGCGATGATTGTTGCAATAAAAAGAAGACTTGTACTTATTCTTTATTTAGTAGCAAAATATGCAAAAATGAAATCTACTCAAAAAACTTGGTAAGGAGCACCTAGACTGCAAAAAGTTAACTCTGGAAAAGTCAACGGTCAATAACAAAGTCAACGGTGATGATGTCAACAAGATGACGCAAGCAGTTGACTGATGCTGACGTAAGCAGATGACTGGGCGCTGACGTGGCTGTGATGATGTCATCTTGATGACGTGGTGGTGATGACGTCAGCTAGGGTTGGTGTGGCATAGATGACATAATCGATGACGTCAACAGATGCAGTCCTGGTGCATGGAGGCGCATAAGGGAGTGTGGCGGCACGTGGAGGCGTGTGATGATACCATCAAGAATTGTAGTGGCGCATGACGGCGTGTGAGTGGTTCAATGAAGACGATTTTTCACAAGCAAGTAGATCGGAGAGTGTCCTTTTTAATGGTGCAACTTATGGTCTGATCAAAGAAACAGAAGCGATGGTGGCAACAAGGCAATGGTCTTTGATGTACTATAGTCACGGTGGAGGTAGCGGTGATGCTGACAACAACGACTGCTATGGATGACACCCAAGAAGACAAGACTGCTTAAGAGCGGCACGCCAGAGGATTAGAGTAGTGGCTCTGATACCATGTTAGAAATACTGAATGAATATTATTGTATTTCTCAAGTGATAAAATATACATGTGTGTCTTTATATAAGAGGTAAAGTGTGTGGTACAAGTATGTGTGTTATATAAGTAAATAAGATGGGCCTAAAGCCCACAACCTATTACACGTTAACAGATTGTAATTGTAAAATGAATTGAACTTAATCTTTGTCAAGCATAATGTCCAACAAAATAATTATGAACAAAACAAATTAAACATTGTGATGCAAATTAAAACTTAAAACTACAAAAACACCCAAATCTAGCGAGTTCTACTGAGTGCTCTAGTTTCTAACAGCCACGCAACACGTACGTTGATTCAAAACCACACAGAGCCAGCACATTAAATGGGAATCAAATTAAATGGGAATCAAATTATTAGTCAAGTCCTTAACTCCTTGACGTAAGGCGGCTATCAGCATTTGTTATTTTGAAAGAGAGAAAGATGACAATAGACACCTTCAACTTCAAATCTTTTCCATAGTTGCTAATAGCTTTTTAAGGCCAAATCAAGAGGTCCCATATACGGAGAAAATTACCATATTTTCCCACCATTTCAAGGAAATCATGGAATGGTCAATGTGAAAGGAAAGAAAGAAAGGTTTCCTATGAGGAAAATCTGTAAAAGCAAAATGATGTGCTTGCTTTACTAGTTTAAATAATCCCATATTGTCTATAATGTGTCTTATGTGAATGCGGCCATACTTCTGTCTTCTCTTTCTCTATAACATGTCGATGGGTCTGTTTTTGGATTTTGTATACCTTGTACCCGGCATATATGCCGGGTATTGTTGCAAGACTTTGAATTTATGGTTAACAAGAGGAATTGAAGTGTCCAACACCTCTTCCCAAATTCAAGGTGGTCCTATATATCTTGGAAATAGTCATTTCCAGAATGAGATATATTAATTGCAAGTCAAGTCTAGAACAAAGAGATTTGTATTGTGGCTCTGTCAAGTGTCATCTTTTTCTCTCAGTATAACAAATGTTGATAGCCACTTTACGTCAAGGAGTTGAGGACTTGACTAATAATTTGATTCCCATTTAATTTGATTAGGATTTAATGTGCTGGCTCTGTGTGGTTTAGAATCAACGTACGTGTTGCGTGGCTGTTAGAAAATAGAGCACTCAGTAGAACTCGCTAGATTTGGGTGTTCTTGTAGTTTTAAGTTTTAACTTGCATCACAATGTTTAATTTGTTTGGGAAAAATGCTCATACACCCCCTGAACTTTGAACTAGTGGCCAAAACACCCCCTGAACTTTTTTATTAGCCAATTTACTCCTTAAACTATACATATCTGCCAAATTACTACCTCTATTAGTTTCACGTTAAAACACTAACGTAATAAGAGCATGTAAGAATCGTGTGACCTTTAAAAATTAACTAAATTACTGTTTACACAGAAATTTTTATTGTGTAAAGGAGAGACTGACCGGCAGAGAAGAGAGAGAGAGGTAGTAGATCCATCAGAGGAAAATTTTGGATCTTAGTTCCAACATAGATCCGACAACAAATACCTTACCATATAACCCAGAAATAAAGCTAGCAAGAAAGACTTGCCGAATTTTTTGCAGTTTCTTTTTTCGAATTGCTAGCATGGGGATTTTTCTAGGCAAGTTGTGTTGTTTCACAACTGGGCCTCTCTTTGTAAACTTTTTTCTCTCTATATACTCTTTTTTGTCTTTAAAAGAAGTTGTTAGATCTAGCTAAGAATGTATAAATGAAATCCATATATATTATCTTGTAAATTGTTTTATTTCTATGTTCATGAACAAATGAGTTAGTGAGACAAACTAATCAATTAAACAAAACCAAATTTGTGAAAGATAATCCAGCCAAAACCTCTCCATAGCTTTCATCTCTTCCAAGCGTAAACCAGCAATGAAAACCCAGATGGGCCACCCAATTCACTCTCCTCTGTGCGGGCCCACTCCATTATAGAGATTTCCTCGAGAAGACCCTGCCGAAGACCACATAGAAACTGAAGATGATGACAAACTCTTCCTCATCTTTCTCCATTCAATCCCACTCAAGGAAGAAAATGATATTTTCTTATGCCTCTACTGCCTCTCTCTCTCTCTCTCTCTCTCTCTCAGTCTTTCTCTCCTCTGCAGTCAATCTCTTCTCTCTATGATTTAGTTAGTTTTTAAAGGTCACATGCTTCGTGAAACTAACTGAAGTATTAATTTGACAGGTGTGTATAGTTTAGGGAGTAAATTGGCCAATAAAAAAGTTCAGGGGGTGTTTTGGCCACTAGTTCAAAGTTCAAGGGGTGTATTGGCATTTTTCCCTATATAATTTAAATATTATTGATAGTCATTTTTTTTTAACTCTTTAAAAAGTCTTGTAAGAATGTTATTAGGTAGAAAATGTAAATTGTCCATTTTTTAAATATTTTTATGTGCATTAATTCTAGACTTTTTAGTTTTTTTACAAAATAACTTACTTGAATAGATATTTATGATATGATCCCACATTTGATTCCAAAATTAAGAAATAAAATTTTCTTTAAAAATAAATAATTTAGGACATATGGCACAAAATTGGACTTCAATTGTAGAATTTAATTGGATTTTCTTTAAGTTTTACCTATTAATATATATATATATATATAATTTTTGTGCCAAATGAATTGTTTTTAGCTATAAAAAAAAGGCTCATAAATATAAAATCATTCAAACTCTCTCTTCCTCTAATTTTATATATAGTGTTAAATATATTATTATGTTTTTTATGATTTATTTATATTGGACTTCTCGTTCTACTCTAAATTAACTCATTTGGCACAAAATTAAAAATAAAAAAAAATAAAAAAATCGATTAGATGAAACACATGCTGTAAAATTAAACTTTAATTGAAATCCAATTTTTAAACTGAACTAACTAATTTGGTTCAAAAATTTTGATTAGATGGGACACATGGCACAAAATTAGACTCTAATTAAATTCCAATTTTAAATCTAACTAGTATGTAACCTCGTGCTACCGCACGAGACTGGTTAATTGTGATAGGTTATTTAAACCCCTAAAACAACCAAATTGCGTAGCCTAGATTAATTAGCCAAGTTGTTACTTAGTCAAATTAAGCAATTCTAGGTTAAAACAATCAAATAATCATATCAAAAATAATAATGCAGCGGAAAATAAATAACACAAGATATGATCACCCAGGAAACCACACGGTAAAAACCTGGGGAGGATTTGACTCACCGATCCTCAAGGCAAACCAGAATTCACTATAAAGAATTGAAGTTCTTACAAAAGGACTACAAGCTCCCCGCTCGACTTCCTAATGCTACCCACCAGTAGAACTTCCTGACACGACCACGCGCAGGCTCCGAATCCACGGACTACTTCTTTCTTGAATTCCTCAATCAGCTACAAGCTCCCACGCTTGATATTCTTTAAACTTCAATGGTAGCAACTAAGTTGATCATCAAGAGATTGACAACCCTAAGTTTATGTGAAGGAAAGCTCCTCGAAGATCTCACAAGAGATTCACACAAACAGAAAAATATGAGCAACAATACAATATGGACAACCTTCAAAAACGTGGCTAGGGTTTAGTTTATATACCTAGGGTAAAAACATAAAACCCTAAACGTTTAATGAAGTAGGGCTGAGTTGGAAATTCTGCAGAAAATTCAACCTGTGCGATTTTCGATCGATCGAGTCTAATCTTCGATCGATCGAGCCAGGCCAAAAGTCCCAAGTACTTCTGCAGCCACTCGATTCCAACTGTACAATAATAAACCAACTTTGAGCAAGTCTAAACAAGATTAAATACAATGTTTTGATCATGGTTTGCCAACATTACAAATTAGAGTTCTAAATACATAAAATCCTAAGACCTTAGAACCTAACAAACTCCCCCTTTGGCAATCCGTGACAAAACCATAATTAAAAGCTCAAAGTTTTACAAGTAAAAGCCCTTTACAAAAGTAATGCTCATAAAAACAAATTCAGCCTAACTACTATCCATCAGTTGCAAGTGTAGACAGCAGCTTTAGTTGAATCAACCTGTATATTCCTGAAATACTCAACAAACGCATAAACGCATGTGTGACAGAAAAGAGTAAAACAACAGGTATAACATTCTTGTAAGATTCACACAACACAAAATAAAGACATATATGAATGATCAACTCATAAATATAAATCAATAAGCAGTGAATCATAAAGCAACAAGAATCAACAAAAATAACATGTATATCAATCAATGTTACTCCCACTAACATGAATATTCCCAAAACGGCTATACAAAGTGAAGCACCTAGATACAATCTAAAAACTCCACAAGCTCCTCAAAACAAAAAGTCTCTCCCTAACTACAAAAACCCATCAAAACAAAAAGTCTCCCCCTAACTACAAAAACCCATCTACAAGTCAAAAATACCACTCCCCCTTTTTGTGACGGAATGCCAAAGAGCAATCACAAGTCGCCATCAAAAGGAGGTGGTGAGGGTGAATGAAGACGCGCCAAGTCAGCTCGTAGAGCACGAAACTCATCTAGCAAGTCCACCAAAATCTGTCCATGAGCCGCCTGAACGGTCATGACAGTCTCCAAAGTACGACGAACATCGAAGTCGGCCGAAGGAGGTGGAGGAACATCAGCAGCAGCAGCATCATCACCAACTGGATCAGGAACATCCTCACCAGCAAGACCTGCAGAAGAAGAAGGAGGAGGTGCGCTACTAGAGGGCTCAGACCTAGGGTGTTTAGAACCAGCTCGAAGATGAGCAGCCCTTTGTCTAAGAAAAGACGCACCTATAGGAGCAATAACATGAACGGGTTCAGAGGAAGGGAAGCCACCAAGATCAAGATGAAGGAGAATCCTATGAATGAAAATAGGATGTACAAGAGCATGAGCAGAAGATGAACTCCTATAAACATCGTTCAAAGAACGAAGAAAAAGATGGGGAAAACTAATAGGAGCATCAGTAACCAGAGCGTACAAAAATACACACCTCTCAAGAGGAATGGTGTGAACATGGGAAATGGGCCAGATAGAATGACACGCTATCCTAAAGAAAAGATAGTGTAACCCAGAGAGCTGAGCAGAGGTGATCCGAGGATCAGAACCCCACTGGACAGTAGTCCCAGTGATGTAAGACAAGACATCACTAATCTCGGGAGACACGTCATATGGATAGACAGGATGTCGAACCAATGGTACCCCTAGAGCATCAGCCACTACCTCAGGAGTAAGGGAGTACTCTACGCCTCGTATCCAACTCTTGACTAGAGTGTTGGAATCATAGATGCGGATAGAGATGTTCGAATAGAACTCTCTAATCAAGGCAGAAGGTGGAGGAGGATCAGAAACATCCACCAAGGGTAACCAGCCCCTATGCTCAAAGTTTGCCCTAATGGCAGAATCAAGTTCATCTAAGTGAACAGAACGCTCAGCCCAAATTTTTCTCCTAACATTCAGCTTCTCATAAATCTCTTGGTTTTTCTCACTCGAAAACTTCTCACGATCATAGGATGGAGGGGGTGAAGGAGAAGGTGAGGGAACATTCCTACGGGCTCTAGTTTTCCTAGGCATAGTGCTAAGGAAAGGACAGAGACACAAAGTGAAAAACCAAAAAGAACAAGAGAAAACATAATCAAGGGCAGACTGCAAATTAGCACAATAAAAAAATATAGAACAAAAATCTATATGATGCATGAACATTAATAATGTTGTGATGCATGATCTAATGCAGTAAACAAATAAGTTCAATTGAGATTGAATTGACAAAATTGGCTTGAACATGGAATTTTTATCAAAAAACCAAAAATTGAAAACCACTTGTTGAAATTTTTTACCAAAAAGATGAATTGAGCATTACAAAACACATTTCATAGATTATAATGCTTAATTACAACTACACAACAAGTCAATTTCATCAAAATCATCCCAATTTAACAAAAGCCCCAATTCGGATCAAGAACAAGCCCTAGATTTTTCAATTATTCACCAAACTCAAATTTGATCAAATTAACAGGTAATAATCATGTTTATGAAGTGTCCCCACAAAAACCCAATGATCAATTTCATAAAATAAGGCTTGAATCAACAGAAAATCCCAATTATTAAAATTCCGAAAATTACCCTCAAATGCATGAATATATGCATGAAAACATGAAAATAACTTCAAAAGGAAGGGCACAAGTGTCTTACCAACTTGAGGAGAGAGAGATTTTGCAAAAAGAACGGAGGAAAACGACAAAAATCTCTGATTTGAGCTTGCCAACGCGGAGAGAGGAAAAAGCTTTGAAAAGTTTTTGAAATAGGAACTTTGAAAAAGTCAGAAAAGTACCTTTTAAAAAGCTTTTTCACGATGTTCGATCGATCGAAAATCAGATTCGATTGATCGAAACACACAGTCATTTTGAGACAAATGAAAGCACTTTTTCGATTGATCGAAAATCAGGCTGGATCGATCGAAAGGGGCAGAGGCTCACTAAATTTTGAGAAAAATCATAGTTTTGAAAGACAAACCAAATTTTGAAAAACAACTCCTCAAAGCATTAAATTACAGAAATAAAATGCATGAGTATGAGATGGAATGCTTTTTCAAAAACCCAAAATTTTAAACCCAATTTTCTCAAAAACAAGTTTCAATCATTCTTCCTTTGAATATTCTCAAGCAACAAATATGTTGTGCACAAATCTCAAGATAATTTCAAACTTGGTTGGTCAGACCAAAAACACACACTAGCATGTACAGTGTTTAACAAAGAGTAACTTGTGTAGTGTGTGATACTAGCAAAAACTTGAGATACATGTGAGGTGATATGTGAATAGCAATCAAACACAAAGTCTACACAATTCTTCACATAGAATTTTAAAAGAGATTATCACCTAAAGAGTTACATCCTATAACTCCCACATCTCCTAGAACAAAAGCTTGCAATCATGTAAGTTTCTTGTATTTTTGCCCCATTATTTAGGTGAAATTTGGCATAAAGCCTAATAGTACACACCAGATTAGATTATGTGAAATGGCATCAAGCCTAATAGTACACACCGGTTTGAATTAAGTGAATCGGCATCAAGCCTAATAGTACACACCAGTTTTAAGCATTAAGCATTTAAGCATTTAAAGAGGCTACACCTTATGTTCTTTTTGTGCATGTGCTACACTTTCTCGAGCACAAAATCTTATGATATGCACTAAGGTGTTCATGATTGGCTAGTGAACAGTGGTGAGATGGTTATTTATGCCTTTATCAAAAGGATCAAGTCCGACAGTCAAAATAACATGTGACTTCAAGATCAAGACAAAGTGATTAATAACCACAAACATCTTTCCCACACAACATGCACTACAAAGCTTTAACTAGTCAAGTGCAATTATTTAAGCTCATCAAAGTTAAACAAGGTACACAGAACATGACATGTGTCAAAAGATAGACCAACCTTGTTTTTCAAAAATCAAGAAAAATAGTGTCTAACATAATTTTTTGCTTTCTCCTTTTCCTTTTTTTTTTTTTTTTTTTTTTTTTTTAATAGAGAAAACAAATAAATCCTAGAATGAAATGCATGAATGTAATGCAATGCAAGTCCTAGAAAAAAAACAATAAAAAGACACAAACCAAAGAACAATGGTCACCACAGAATAGAGCAATTAAGCACAAGGACCATGTCAGAAAGACTCAGTTAGTTCGAGTCTTTTGCATCCAAAACTTTTTAGATGCACCACGAGCATTGGAGTTCTTATTCACATTCGAGTGATTCCCAACTCCAGGATTGGAATAAAGGTTTAACACCTTTACCAATTCACCAATTAGTGCCATAGGATCATGTGCTTGAGGCACAGACACTTTTGGTTTAGTTGCTCTCTTATCAGCTTGAAGCTTGTAACAGTTAGGACGAATGTGTCCAGACTTACCACAATAATGACAAACCCAAGCAGGTTTACCATGCATCTTGTCCTTAGATTTGGTAGGCTCCTTAGGTTTAGATTCTCTTAAATCTACCCTAATCTTCTTAGGTGGTGAAACTTCTACGGGTTTAACTATCTCACTCACAGGTGGTTTGACAGTTTCACTCACAACCTCACTCGCAGAAGGTTCAGAAGAAAAGGAAGGAACAAAAGTAGTGGAATGTGGTCCAGAATCAAAAATGCTTTCAACATATCCTAACCCAGTTTTATCAGCAGGAGACTTTTGAACATTCAGCATGTGATCAAGTTTAGAACTAGCAGATCTAGCAACAGATAAATCATGTTCCAAAGTTCTAACTTTATCAAGCAAAAGCATGTTCTCAGATTTAACATTATTCAAAAGTTCATTAGCATCAAACAGTTTAACAAGCAAATTTCTCTTTTCAAGTTCAAGAGAATCAATTTTCTTTAGGCCAAGTTCAACTTTCATAGCATCCTTTGCAGCAACTTTGCAAAGTTTGTTATAGGCCTCTTGAAGATCTGCATCTTCAGAGAGTTCCCCATCAGAAGGGTTCTCCTCAGCAGATATGCTTTCATTGACTATAGCAGTAGCCGTGAAAGCAATGAAGTTTCCATCCTCGTCACCACCGGACTCATCATCAGAAACCTCATTATCACTAAGGGTTACAGCCATAGCTTTACCCTTATTCCTCAAGAATGTAGGACATTCAGATTTCACATGACCATACCCTTGACAGCCAAAACACTAAGGACCCAAAGAGTTATTAGAAGATTGACCAAAATTTTCTCTAGGTTTTTCAAAATTGTTAACCTTAATGGGATCATTCTTCCTAAAATTTCTAGGTTCAGCAGTGTAAGTACCTCTTGCCTTTCTATTTGTATTCCTCAGAAAGTTCTTAAAGTTTTTGGCAAGATAGGCAATCTCTGTAGCAGAGAGCTCATCATCAAATCCACCACCCTCAACATCATCAACTGACTTAAGAGCCATTGATTTGGATTTGTTCACTTTAGGTAGGTCAGACTCATAGGATTGAAGAGATCCTACAAGCTCATCAACAGGGATGGAGTCCATATCCTTGCTTTCAGTGATGGCAGTCACTTTGGGTCTAAAATCTTCAGTTAAAGATCTAAGAATCTTCCTAACAATTTTAGGTTGATCATAGATCTCACCCAAATTAAAAGCAGAATTGACAATATCATTTAATTTAGCATAGAATTCATCAAAAGATTCATCATCAGACATTCTAATGCTTTCAAATCTAGAAGTCAATTGTTGCAATTTATTAATCTTAACTGCCTTTGTGCCTTCATGCACAGTTTGGAGGATTTTCCAGGCAATATGAGCAACCTCAACATTAGAGATCCTCTTAAATTCCTCCATAGAAACAGCATTAAAGATGGCATTCATAGCTTTGCTATTGAAGCTTGCTGCTTCTTTTTCAGAAATTTGCCACTCACTCACAGGAGTAGCGGGTTTCACCCATCCGTATTCAACGGAATTCCAAACCCTTTCATCAATGGATTTCAGGAATGCTTTCATCCTTACTTTCCAATAAGCATAGTTGTTCCCATCAAAATGAGGAGGAACAAACAAAGAGTGTCCATGCTCCATGACAACAGGGGTCAAGGATCAGCTCAGAGATTAAAAATCTCAAACACAAAGAGCTACCCGCTCTGATACCACTTGATAGGTTATTTAGACCCCTAAAACAACCAAATTGCGTAGCCTAGATTAATTAGCCAAGTTGTTACTTAGTCAAATTAAGCAATTCTAGGTTAAAACAATCAAATAATCATATCAAGAATAATAATGCAGCGGAAAATAAATAACACAAGATATGATCACCCAGGAAACCACACGGTAAAAACCTGGGGAGGATTTGACCCACCGATCCTCAAGGCAAACCAGAATTCACTATGAAAGAATTGAAGTTCTTACAGAAGGACTACAAGCTCCCCGCTCGACTTCCTAATGCTACCCACCAGTATGAACTTCCTGACACGACCACGCGCAGGCTCCGAATCCACGGACTACTTCTTTCTTGAATTCTTCAATCAGCTACAAGCTCCCCGCTTGCTTTTCTTTTAAGTTCCAATGGTTGCAACTAAGTTGATCATCAAGAGATTGACAACCCTAAGTTTATGTGAAGGAAAGCTCCTCGAAGATCTCACAAGAGATTCACACAAACAGAAAATATGAGCAACAATACAATATGGACAACCTCAAAAACGTGGCTAGGGTTTTGTTTATATACCTAGGGTAAAAACATAAAACCCTAAACATTTAATGAAGTAGGGCTGAGTTGGAAATTCTGCAGAAAATTCAACCTGTGCGATTTTCGATCGATCGAGTCTATTCTTCGATCGATCGAGCCAGGCCAAAAGTCCCAAGTACTTCTGCAGCCACTCGATTCCAACTGTACAATAATAAACCAACTTTGAGCAAGTCTAAACAAGATTAAATACAATGTTTTGATCATGGTTTGCCAACATTACAAATTAGAGTTCTAAATACATAAAATCCTAAGACCTTAGAACCTAACAAATTGTAATGATGCTATTGGTCAATTTTTTTTTTTTTTTTTTTTTGGGTTTATCACACGGAGGATAGAATTAAATCAAATAATGAAAAATATATATTGCATTTTATTATTTAAGTAATGCTATTGGTTTTTTTTTTTTTTTTTGGTTTATCATACATAGGATAGCATTAGATAAAACAATGAATAAAAAAAAAAGAATATTGCATTTTATTATTTAAGTGATGCTACAGTGAAGAAAAAAGAGAATATTGCATTTTATTATTTAAAATATATAAAGGGACTTTAAAAAATAAAAACTAATCATTGAGCTTGGAATCTTCTTGGAGGCGCCAATGAAGCGTTAATGTATGAGAGTGTGAAGTAAGGAAGAGTGGGATTGAATATTGTGTTTGAACCTGGCCTTGTTTAGAGAAATCCGTAAGGAGGAGGAGAGGGTAGTGTGTGGATCTAGTTGGTAGAGGTTGAGAGAGGAGGAGACATGGGATGCCGATATGGAATTAGGAGGAGATGATGTTTTACTTTTATAGTCTTTCTCGTTGGACTCTTTGGTTCTGGTTGTGGAATTAGAAGAGTTTCAGACTCTATTGAGATCACCCATAAAAGTGTGCAGGTGAGATGTTCTTGCTTAGGCTAATGAGTATTATCATTGTGGTTTTCTTGGCTTCCGTGTTAAATGTTAATGCATCATTTATTTAGGCACAAAAATTAGAAAATTTAGATAAGATACATGATACAAAATTGGAGTCCAATTTATAATCTCCATAAAAGTGTGCAGGTAAGATGTTCTTGCTTAGGCTAATGAGCATTATCATTATGGTTTTCTTGGCTTCCATGTTAAATGTTAATGCATCATTTATTTAGGCACAAAAATTTAAAAATTTAGATAAGATACATGGCACAAAATTGGAGTCAAATTTATAACCTAATTAGATTTTTTTTTTAGTTTTGGTTAGGACAAGTGGTGCAAAATTGAGAATCCAATTGAAATCTAATTGGATTTTCTCTCTACTTCACCTATTATTATATATATAGATTGGATTTTCTTTCAATTTTACTTATTAATATATATATATATATGACTTATAAACTTGAATTGTTTTTAGTTCTACAAAAAAAAAAAAAAAAAAAAAAAAAAAAAAAAAAAGCTCATAAATATAAAACTATTAAAAAATAATGTTTTTTTATGATTTACTTATATTGGCCTTCTTGTTTTTTACACTAAATTAACTCATTTGATACAAAAATTAAAAAAACTTAGATTAGATGGGACACATGTTGCAAAATTAAACTTTAATTGAAATCCAATTTTTACATTGAATTAACTCATTTGATACAAAAATTTAAAAACTTAGATTAGATGGGATATATGGCGCAAAATTGGACTCTAATTAAATTCTAATTTGAAATCTAATTGGATTTTCTCTCAGCTTTTCTTCTTCTTCTTCTTCTTAATATTATTATTATATATATAGACCAGTGTGTAGTCACATGCATATGCACGGATACAATTAACAATAATCACAATTATATGGTTCAAATTATATTTTTTTTAGAAGAGGTTCAAATTATACATGATATTAGCTAACATTTTTTTTTTAAACCATACATTTCTAACATATGTAATGATTTCTCATTAATTTAATTGGTTTTAGACTTTTCGGTTTTTGAACCCAATAATTCACTTGTCACAAAAATAAAAAACTTAGATGAACACGTGGTAAAAAATTGGACTTCAATTGAAATCTAATTTAGAATCTAATTGAATTTAGACTCTTTGATTTTTACACTCAATAATTCACTCAGCACAAAATTAAAAATTAAATGGGACACGTGCCGCAAAATTGAGAATCTAATTAAAATCTAATTGGATTTTCTCTAAACTTTTTCTGTATATATATATATATATATATATTGTAGGGATAAAAGCCCAAATTTGTATATTGGGCCTTGGGCCCTATCTGGAAACGTGGGCGTGTCCGAGGCAGAGTAAGTGATGGAGAGAGATCCTAAGTTTAAAGTCTCACAAAAGAAGAACGAACAGAGCGGTCCAAGGAGTAATTCCTCCTTGGACATGACAGATACCTTTCGAATCCATAGTCCAGCAATCTAAACCATCTATCAGGAGTTTTACACGATAAGGATAAGCTTCATGCAGGTATTGGGGCGATTAGAATTCAGAAATATCTTAAGGAAAAGTTGTTACCACCGCATTAAATGCACTACAGCTGCTTTTCTGGCCGCATTTATGTGGAGAAGACCCCTGAACAGTACAACCTCAAAAATCACAACTCACAAAATGCCAAAGAAGGTGTCTGATGGGACATACACTCAAGTGAGGAATTAGATGATTAACAAATGTAAGGTTAAGATGGTTGGAAAGGAACTATATATAGGATAAGGCTTCCCATCAGGAGGGGGATGACAAATATTAGAAGTAACATTGTAACACTCAAAATTGTATCCATAAACTTTCATATTGACTTATATTCAGAAAGATCTCCTTGGACAGTGAATTGATCCAGTCTTATATGCCTTATTCGCGTTTGATCACCTTTTAAATCCATATTATCCGTTATCAACTTCATTAAGGCCTAGCTCTTTAACCCATTCTCTATAAATTTATTGTGTTGGGCTCATTGGGCCATCACCCCATTCTTTTTTGGCTTAGGCCGTAAATTGGGTCCCTACAATTGGCGTCGTCTATGGGAAGAGCTTGTGTGATAGTGAAGGCAACAGTTAACTATGGCAGAACCAAGTCCACAACAAACGGAGTTGAGAGGATCCAAGCACGGTGACCCTTTTCTTAACCTTGAGCAGAGAGGTGACCGCGAAGGAAGTATCCACACCACACACACTGACAGGAGTCAACCTCGAAGGGGGGGCCATATCTCCCATGCAAAGAACAACAAGAACCTGCAATTGGAGATCGATCAGTTAAAAAAAGAGTTATGCCATGCAAAGAGGAAACAGGCTTCTCCGAACTCTGACTTTTCTTCTGATGACGAAAGGGATGTTAATTACAGGTGGAGGTCTCAAACCGCACCTAGTGAATCCTTCTCTTATGAAGAAGAGCATCATCGTGAGCGGCGGTTTCAAAGCCCGTCACGTAGAGGCGTAGGAAATGATGCTATGAGCAGGGCCCTGAACCAAATCTTCAAGTCGCCTTTCACCCGTAACATCGAAGAGGCAAGACTCCCTCAGCACTTCAATCAGCCAACGTTCACCATCTATAATGGTCGAATAGATCCTGTGGAACACGTAAGCCATTTTAACTAGAGGATGACTGTCCATTCCAAGGATGAAGCCTTGATGTGCAAAGTTTTCCCATCCAATCTAGGACCAGTCGCAATGAGGTGGTTTGACAGCCTGATAGCAGATTCTATAAGTTCCTTCAAAGAACTCACCTAGGCATTTGGTTCCCGTTTTGTCACATGTCGCAGGGTTCCTCGGCCTTTGTCCTCTCTGCTATCCTTAAGCATGCGAGAATGTGAGACCCTAAAAACGTACTCTAATAGGTATTGGGAGATGTTCAATGAGATGGATGATAACTTTGATGAAGTGGCCATCAGTTCTTTTAAGCTCAGCCTTCCAGCTGAGCACAAGCTGAGAAAATCTCTGACTAGTAAACCCGTTACCAGTGTGCGCCAACTGATGGACAAGATTGATAAGTATAAAAGAGTCGAAGAAGACCAGCAGCAGGGGAAAGGAAAGGATAAGGTTATCCCTCAGGAGAGGAGGGATTTCAGGTTGGATCGGTACAGTAACAACAAGCCATGGAGAGATTTGGTTGGACAGTCAGGATCAGCAAATCTGCAGGCAGTTAACACCGCGTTCTAAGAGCCAGTACATCAAGTTCTGGAGAAGATTAAGAATGAGACATTCTTTAAACGGCCAAATAAAATGATAGGAAACCCTGAAAGACGCAACCACAACCTCTATTACCAATACCATCAGGATTATGGACATACCATAGAGGACTGCAGGAGTCTATGGGATCCCCTGGACCAGCTCATTCGTGAGGGCAAGCTAAAACAAATCTTGCACCGCTCCAATGGTCAGGGGAGCCAGGCAAACTTAGGACCTCGGAGAGATGACTCTTCAAGACCCCCCTTGGGAATGATAAATGTTGCACCAAGGAGAACTGGGTCTTGCCCGTCCAGAGTAATGTCTGTGGCCCGGCTATCTACCGAGGATGTTAACCGAGAGCCGAAAAGGGCTAGAATGGAAATGCAACCAATATTGGGCTTCTCGGACGAAGACAAAATTGGAACCATCCAACCCTATGACGATGCTTTGGTGATCACTCTCAGGATTTGGGGGTATGATGTGAAGAGGGTAATGGTGGACCAAGGCAGTGGTGCCGAAATAATGTACCCCGACCTTTATAAAGGGCTAAACTTGAAACCCAAGGATTTGATGCCCTACAGCTCTCCTTTGGTGAGTTTCGATGGGAAGGTTGTCATCCCAAAGGGCCAAATCAAGCTGCCTATGCAAACTGGTCCAAAAATAGTAGAGGTAGATTTTATCGTGGTGGATGCTTATTCACCCTACACCGCAATTATGGCCAGACTCTGGCTTCATACACTAGGAGCTATTTCTTCTACTCTGCACCAGAAGATTAAATATTCGTCCGAAGGCCAGGTTAAGGAGATCTTGGGAGATCAATCTATGGCCAGACAATGCTTGGTGGCCGCAATCTGGCATAAACCCGAGGCCGAATCCTCGGCCCATGTTGAAAAGGATTTATAGTAGTTAACACCACCAACATTGCTTACCGATGACTCAGCCGAGGAGGCGAAATGTGAAAACTTGACAAAGGTCGTTATCAGCGATGATCCGAAAAAGTTCTTTCAGGTCGGGTCCCAACTGCCTCCTCAAGAAAAGGAAGAGCCGATAGAATTCCTCAGAAGAAACATTGATATATTTGCATGGGACTCTATTGAGGCCCCGGGGGTGGATTCGGAGTTCATTTCTCATCATCTAAACGTGAACCCAGCCATCATTCCCAAAAAGCAGCCACTTCGATGCCCATCTAAAGAACATGCAGACGCTGTCAAAGAAGAGGTGATGAAACTCAAGCGGGCTAGGGCAATCAAGGAAGTTTTCTACCCTGAATAGTTGGCTAACACTGTGGTGGTAAAGAAGAAGAACGAGAAATGGCAAGTGTATGTGGACTTCACAGATCTGAATAAGGCTTGCTCGAAAGATCCATTTCCTATGCCTAAAATAGATCAGCTGGTGGATGCAACTGTAAGCCATCTTTGAATGAGCTTCCTGGACGCCTTCCAAGGATATCACCAAATACCGTTGGCCTTGGATGATCAAGAAAAGACTGCTTTTGTCACCCTCATTGGAAACTACCACTACAAGGTGATGCCATTTGGCTTAAAGAATGCTGGATCTACCTACCAAACGATGATGACAAGGATGTTTAAGCCACAGTTGGGTAAGAGTATTGAAATCTATATAGATGACATGATAGTGAAAAGCAAGGTGATATCTGAGCATATAGGAGATCTCAGAGACATTTTTCAAGTTTTTAGAAAACACAAGTTACGCTTAAACGCTTCCAAGTGCTCATTTGGTATGGGATCAGGTAAGTTCCTGGGCTATATGGTAACCCACAGAGGGATTGAGGTCAACCCCGATCAAATCAAGGCTATTAACAGTTTGCAACCACCTCGGAATCCCAAAGAAGTCCAAAAACTGATGTGAATGGCTGCGGCCTTAAACCGATTCATCTCTCGTTCAGCGGATAGGTGCAAGCCTTTCTTCCTGCTACTTAACAAATGGAAAGGCTTTGAGTGGACCGAGGAGTGTACCTTAGCTTTTCAGCAACTTAAAGAATATCTAACTCGGCCACTTATCATGTCCAGTCTTGAAATAGATGAAGTCCTATTTGCCTACGTCACTGTAGCCCCTTATGCTGTAAGCTTGGTATTGATACGAGTTGATCGTGGCATACAACAGCCAGTTTATTATGTGAGCAAGTCGCTACATGAGGCCAAGGTACATTATCTACCACTGGAGAAAGCCATTTTGATAGTAGTACATGGTACACGAAAGTTGCCCCATTATTTCCAAGCACATAGAGTTGTCATCCTCACCCAGCTTCCACTTAAAGCCATACTACGAAGCGCTGATTACACGGGAAAGATCGCTAAATGGGGCATGATTCTAGGGGTTTTTGACATCAAATACATGCCTTGTACCTCAATCAAGGGCCAAGTCCTTGCGGATCTGGTGGCCGAGTTCGCTGAACCTCCATTAGAAGAAGTAGCGTCAACACAGAACATGGATGGAAAATCGGTTGGCATGATCACCCAACAAGGTCCCCTATCCTGGGAAGTATACGTTGATGGTGCTGTAAACCATAAGGGTTCCGGAGTAGGGCTAATGCTTGTATCTCCTAAAAAGATCACTATTGAAAAGTCATTAAAGTTGGACTTCTCGGCAACAAATAATGAGGCTGAATATGAAGCTCTGCTGATGGGAATGGCCATGGTTCGAAAAATGGGTGGAACGGTAGTAGAGATATTCTCGGACTCAAGGTTAGTCATCGGCCAAGTGAAATGAGAATTTGAAGCGAAAGATGAAAGAATACAGGGGTACTTGAGGCAAGTTAGATATTTGCAATCAGAGTTCGAATCTTTTAACTTGTTGCATATTCCTAGAAGCGGAAACACACATGCTAATTCTCTTGCCACACTTACGACCTCCTCAGCGCAGAACTTGCCTCGTGTTATCCTTGTAGAGGATTTGTACAAACCTGCAGAGGTAAGGGGAGAGACGATCCAAGTTCATCAGGTCAAAGCGGAGCCTAGTTGGATGGACCCTGTGGTATTATTCTTGAAGGAAGATGTCCTACCTGCTAAAAAGTCAGAAGCTGATAAAATATGAAGAAAGGCTCCTCGATTTTGGCTGTCTGAAGACCAAAAATTATATAAGCGCTCTTTCTCAGAGTCATACCTGTTATGTGTACATCCTGAAGCAACTAAATTAATCTTTGAGAAGTTACATGAGGAAATTTGCGAAAGCCATACGGGAGGCAGATCCTTGGCGCACAAAGCCATCACTTAAGGTTATTGGTGGCCAAACATGCAAAAAGAATCACAAGAATATGTGAAAAAATGTGATCAGTGCCAACGGTTTGCACCAAACATACATCAACCGGGGGGAGTCCTTAACCCTTTATCCAGCCCTTGGCCATTCGCTCAATGGGGCTTAGACATTGTGGGCCCTTTTCCCAAGGCAGCGGGGAATAAGATATATCTACTGGTCGGCACAGACTACTTCACTAAATGGGTCGAGGCTGAGCCCCTAGCAAACATCAAAGATATGGATGCCAAGAAGTTTGTCTGGGAAAACATTATTACCCAGTTCGGGGTCCCCAATACCTTCGTTTTAGACAATGACCTTCAGTTTGATAGCAAATATTTTAGAAGGTATTGCTGTGAATTGGGAATTACGAATAGATATTCTACCCCTGCCTATCCCCAAGGGAATGGACAAGCAGAGGCTGTTAATAAGGTCATAGTAAATGGTCTAAAGAAGAGGCTAGATGATGCGAAGGGCAAATGGGTGGAAGAGTTACCACATGTTCTCTGGACGTATCGGACCACGCCTCGTAGATTCACCGAGGAGACCCCTTTCTCAATGACTTATGGGGCTGAGGCTGTCATCCCTTTAGAAACTGGTTTCTCAATGTTAAGAACCAGTTCATTCAGTCCGAGCAATAACAATGAGCTACTAGAGAAGAGTTTAGACTTGATTGAAGAAAGAAGGGAAAATGCAATAGTCCAATTAGCATATTACCAACACAGGCTCAAACAAGGCTATGATGCCAACGTGAAGCTGAGACCATTAGCACCTGGTGATTTAGTGTTGAGAAAAGTTCTGGGCGTCGCAAAGAACCCAGCATGGGAAAAACTAGGGCCCAATTAGGAAGGGCCATACCGTATTACCTCAGAGGCTGGCATCGGGGCATACTTTCTAGAAGACTTAGATGATCATGCAATACCTTGTCCATGGAATGTAAACAACCTGAAAATGTATTATTATTAATAGGTGTTTCCTTGATCAATATTCATTTCATATATAAAAGCTTTGCACTTTCTGTAATTCTACTTTTATAAGTGTTTAATCTTAAACTCAATCATGCCTGTAGTCCCCGGACCAGATGATGTGAGTAGGTTAACACTTAATGGCAACTTTTATAAGTGTTTGAACTTAAACTCAATCATGTATGTAATCCTCGGACCAGATGATATGAGTAGGTTAACACTCAATGACAACTTTTATAAGTGTTTAAACTTAAACTCAATCATACTTGTAATCCTCGGACCAGATGATATGAGTAGGTTAACACTCAATGGCAACTTTTATAAGTATTTAAACTTAAACTCAATCATGCCTATAATCCTCGGAGTAGATGATGTGAGTAGGTTAAAACTCAATGACAACTTTTATAAGTATTTAAACTTAAACTCAATCATGCCTATAGTCCTCAGACTAGATGATGTGAGTAGGTTAACACTTAATGGAAACTTTTATAAGTGTTTAAACTTAAACTCAATCATGCCTGTAGTCCTCAAACCAGATGATCTGAGTAGGTTAACACTCAATGGCAACTTTTATAAGTGTTTAAACTTAAACTCAATCATGTCTGTAGTCCTTAGACCAGATGATATGAGTAGGTTAACACTCAATGGCATCTTTATAAGTGTTAGGCAGGTCATAAGTCATGACAGGTCTCTCGAACAATATACTTGATGAAAATTAGCACCCCATAATATCTATTTATTTCTAACTAAACGTCAAAGTAGGATATTTAATTATTTATTCAAGTATTGGGCAGTGAGAAGAATACTGGTACTTGTTCAAGTGTTTTTCCTTTTCAAAGTTCATTACTTATCTTTTTTAGATTCGGCCTCTATTGGCACTTGATTGAATTTGCTTGTAATGGTAGCAAGGTATTATTGTTGATTTTTGTTGAAATCAAAGTGGCAATAGTTCAAAATCATTTACAATAATAGTAAGCAAGAAAGCATGCGATGTAAAGGCACAAAAGATAGAAAGAGAAACACATTCATTAATCAAAAAGAGAATACTTTACATTCCATGACAATAGTTTAAAAAATAAAATAAAATAAAATAAAAATCCTAAGGTCTAAGTCTTGGTCTTGGGGGCTAGAGGATCGATGGTTTGGCTCGGTTGGGAAAAAGCAACATCCTTGGCCTTAGGATCAGCTTTGTCTCCTTTAGCCTCTTTTGCTTTCGCCTTGGAAGCAGCTTCTTTCTCCTTATCCTGAGTCCCCTCAGCTTCCTATCTCGGGTCATCTGCTTGGCCAAGTTCCTTTGAGGCCTCAGCAGGAGCGAGAGCAGTTTGGCTTGCAAGGGGCTGCTCTGCGTCTCTGGAAGATGCTCAGGAGGAGAGGGATCAAAACTTGGGAGCTCGCGAATTTTTGGATGATAATATACACTCCCAGGTTGTCTTAAAACAGAGTCTGCCGGGACTCCTGCAGCGTCAAGAGTCTTGCTTTATGATACGTCGCAGTATTCCCGGCAAACCCCTGAAAGTTCCTCGGCCAGCCTTATCTGTGTTTCTTCCACGCCAAGCAGATAGGACACTGACTTCTCCGCCTCCGCCGCTTCTTTAGCTAATTGAGCAGCCTCCTTGGTCCTCTGAAGTTCGGCTTTAAGGTCCAGGACCAGCTGCTTTTTTGTAGCCAAATTTATCTCTGTCATGTGCAACCGCTTGCGCTGATCCTCAGCCTGTCTTTCTACAATTTTTAGGATAGCCTCGACACTATCCTTTGCCTAGATCGCCCCTTTCAGCTGCTTAGACAGCACTGCTTGCTCCTCTCTGAGTGCCCCCAAACTCTTTTTAGTCTCAAAACGGGAGTGGGCCTCTGCTCTGGCTTCATTCCGAGCATCCTTGACCCACTTCTCAGCTACGTAGACTTGTTGTGTGATCTGCATAAAAACAACATAAGAATCTGGCATGAGAAGAGTGAAAGACATAAAATAGCAGCTAAGTACGCAACTAGAAGAAAGGGTCAAATCACTTACCGTAGCAAGGTCCCCCTTCAGGGACAGAAAGAGGTCTGGTTGCTTAAAGCGCCTATAAGCTTCCATGTCCCTCAACAGAAGTAGTGGCTACTCAAGGGCTTTAGCAACATGGCCAAGGTGCCCACCCTAGAAATTGCGGACCGAGGCGTCCCAAAGGATGGGGGCACCATCCACCTCTAGCCATGGAGACCACGTTCTCGGTGGTCGGTGCACCTCGGCCCCAAGAGAGTCATCCCAACTTTCAATAGAGGGGGATCTCCTGCCTCGGCTGTCCTTGGCCATTTTTTGTTGTTTTTTCCCCTTTTAAGGTCCCACCTTGCCTTCTTCCAAAGCCTCATTTGGCCTTTTCTTTTTCAACTCGAGAATTGGCTTCAGTCTGAGGTCTTTAGGAATTTGAGGGGGAGGAGGAGGAAGGTTAGCTGAGACTTGGGACTTATTAGCATCTCTTGAAGTGGACACTTGATTTCTCGTGACCATAAGTTCCTTCAAAGATTTGTTCCCTTTGTTCTGAGCCATCTCGTCTCCTTCTATTTCTTCCGAAGTATCGTCTGGAAGGGTAACAACAAGAGCTGGGGTGTGAACAATGGAATGCCTGTCAAGCTCTTCCTCGACGTCCGAGACTGATACTACTTGTACCCCTTGAGGCTCTTCCTCTTCAAAACGGAACTTATCAATCTCTTCTTCAAGCGAAGAGTTTGAGGAGGCAACCCCTTCTCCAATTGCTGCTGCTTTAATAGGAACTTGTTGAATTGGTTTGACGACCAGAGGACCACCCTGTGGGAATGCGTGCACTACTGGTGGGAGATCGTGAGGGGCTAAAAAATTGGGCCGAGACATGTTGTTTCTAGCTATACGCCGGTCACCCACTCTTATAATGTTACTGATCTCTTAGAATATCTCAGAAATGGGCTGGAAGTCCAGAATCAGATGGACGGCGCGAAGTTGCCTATCTTCACTTACAAAAATTTCAAATCTCAGCAAGTAGTTGAGAGCTGCAACGTTAGTCAAGCTGATCCGAGAAGCTACGTGCCTTCTATCTGTCAACACCAAAGAAAAACAAAGTACAGTTAAAAGTGGAAGTCCATTATTATGAAAAAACAAGACAACAAAGAAGTGAAACAAGGCCGAGGTTAAAGAATCTAAATCTATTGATAAGAGACCTAAATCTAAGGTGTCCCACCTGGCTTTTCCTCTTCGACTAGGCAATGAAGATCATCATGTCACACCTCCGAAGCAATCAGGTAGTCGTCTTTCATCCCCTTATTAGATTTGAGGAGACACGAGATGAGCCTGACAATATCATAATGGGATTTGAGGTAAAATCTCGCCCTTTTTTGTTTGTGACACTCGTACATGTGGACCACGTCGTGCCAGGTGAGCCTCAAGCCCAAATGCTCGTTTAGAGCATTTATACTCCCTAGGATCCTAAAAAGGTTAGGTGCGCACTGGTAAGGGCATATCCTATGGTTGCGGAGATAGTCCCTTGTTATCCTACCCATGGGGAGAGTCATTCCCCCTTCTATGAAAGCTATCATAGGGATTATGACTGCTTCCCCTCCTCGGTGGGTTACTATTTCTTCTGGGGAATAGTATTGCAGGGCGACTTCCTGCGGTATGTGGTATTTTTTCTTAAAAGTTTCTATCTTAGCAGGACTATTCACTGAATGCATAAATCTACCCATCTCAAACAAACTAAAGGGCAAACACCGAAAGTGATAACTGGAGAAATAAGAATTTGAGGGCCGAGGAGATAGGCCGAGGAGAAAAAGAAAGGTTCAGAGAAATCAAAACTTACGCGAACTAAAGTGTGTGATGATCCTTGAAACCTTTAGAGAAATTCTCAAAGATTTCCAGGGAAACAGGTATGGAAAGCTTAACGATTTAACAGGTCTTGTGAGTTTGAATGTTTAAGGTCGTTGGAGAGCTTGAGAGTTTGTAAGGTAAAGGAGAAATGATTTCCCTCAAGGCTTTATATAAAGGACAAAAAATGAGTGGGAGTTATCCCACCCAAAACCTGAGAAAAAACATCAGCCGTCAGATTAATGCCTCGTCGTTAGATGCAAGGGACATAACGCTGCTTGGAGCAATTAATAGCACTTCGCGGATACCGAAACGTCAGTAGTGATGATGAAGCGCGCAAAACTATACTCCCACACGTGTAAACTCAGGAATTTTTATATCCCTAGCCTTTGACTTTGAAGCAAATCAAAATCCCACTTTTTCTCCTCGGATGCAAGGGAAAACTGGAATTTTGAGGGGCTATTGTAAAGATAAAGGCCTAAATTTGTATATTGGGCCTTGGGCCCTATCCGAAAACGTGGGCGTGTCCGTGGCAAAGTAAGTGATGGAGAGAGATCCTAAGTTTAAAGTCTCACAAAAGAAGAACGGACAGAGCGGTCCGTGGAGTAATTCCTCCTCGGACATGACAGATACCTTTCGAATCCATAGTCCAGCAACCTAAACCATCTATCAGGAGTTTTACACGATAAGAATGAGCTTCATGTAGGTATTGGGGTGATTAGAATTCAGAAATATCTTAAGGAAAAGCTGCTACCACCGCATTAAATGCACTGCAGCTGCTTTTCTGGCCGCATTTATGTGGAGAAGACCCCTGAACAGTACAACCTCAAAAATCAAAACTCACAGAATGCCAGAGAAGGTGTCTGATGGGACATATACTCAAGTGAAGAATTAGATGATTAACAAATGTAGGGTTAAGATGGTTGGAAAGGAACTATATATAGGATAAGGCTTCCCATCAGGAGGGGGAGGATAAATATTAGAAGTAACATTGTAACACTCAAAATTGTATCCATAAACTTTCATGTTGACTTATATTCAGAAAGATCTCCTCGGACAGTGAATTGATCCAGTCTTATATGCCTTATTCACGTTTGATCACCTTTTAAATCCATATTATCCATTATCAACTTCATTAAGGCCTAGCTCTTTAACCCATTCTCTATAAATTTATTGTGTTGGGCTCATTGGGCCATCACCCCATTCTTCTTTGGGCTTGGGCCGTAAATTGGGTCCCTACATATATATATATATATATATATATATATATATATTAGTGTGTGTCCTCATGCATATGCACAAATACAATTAAAAACAATATATATATATATATTAGTGTGTGTCCTCATGCATATGCACAAATACAATTAAAAACAATCATACTTATATGGTTCAAATTATACATTTTTTTTAGAAGAGGTTCAAATTATACATGGTATTAACTTACACTTTTTAAATCATAGATCTCTAAAATATGTAAAAGTTTATTATATATATAATTTAGAATTTAATTGGTTTTAGACTCTTTGATTTTTGTACTCAAGACCAAACAAATGGACTCTAATTGAAATCCTATTTAGAATCTAATTGGATTTGAACTTTTCAATTTTTACACTTAATAATTCACTTGGCACAAAATTAAAAATTATAAGAGACACGTGGTGTAAAATTGAAAATCCAATCAAAATCTAATTGGATTTTCTCCAAGAATACATATATATATATATATATATAGATGGATCCTTGTAGGGTCCACCTAATAAAAAATTGGCATAAATTGATAATTGGACTAAAAATATTACTAAAGTGACAAGTAGAACTCAAAAAGTTAGCTCTATTGACTCTAAACCCTATAAAACTAGTAAAAAAATCTAACATAAAACAAAATGATTTGAAATAAAGCTATTTCATAACCGGGAAGTTACGGCTAGTTTACACTACCCAACAAAGAAATCAAAATTCCATCTACTAACACAAGGTTCTATTTAGCAAAGTGATAGCCTAATAGGACCATTCTACACACTACATAATATTGTATATTTGACATCATTGTTATTAAACTTGGACTGGATGTTGACCTTGTCTATGAATTGGGTAACTGGGTAACTGATTCAACCAGTGGGTCAATGGTCAAACATAGGGCCAAATAAAAATATTTTTAAAATTATATATATATATATATATATATATGTATGTATGTATGTATGTATGTATGTATATATAAAAGTAAGTTTGAGAAAACATAACATGAATATGTAAACTAAAAAAAAGGCATATGCCTAAATTAAACTCGGCATTATAATTCAAAATCAAGGTTTTACAAACAATAGCATTAGAAATTCTATAAAATTCACAAGAAAAATAAATGAATGTCATAAGATTGCAACAAAGTTTTTGCTAAATAAAATCTTGTTACATGTCTTAAAATTTTTTATATTAAAAAAAAATACAAATCTCAAATTATACAAACAAAAGAGAAGAAAAAGGGTTAAAAGCTTAAACTTAAAGCAATAAACAAATAAAGCACAAAAAAAACGTAAACGAAAGAAGAGAAAAGAAGGTTTAAGTAATAAAGTAAATAAGATATATTGATATACTCATACCTATGTGTTAACTAACTATGTGAAATTGAAAGTGCATTTTTTTTTTCTTTAGGTTTTCTCATATTTAAATTACCATATTATCACACATTAAACAAGCAAAAATTCAATGGGATGGACTTATTAATGTAATTTTATACAATTCACAAATCTAGATGAGTTATTAAAACCCAGCTAGGTCACACGGTTTGCTTAAAACCCGCCAGGTTTTACGAGTTTTGACGGGGTCTTGTGCACATCTGATCCAGTTGATGACCTAAACCGGTCTATACGTTGGGTCACCGGGTCACCAGTTCGACCGGTTGAGCCAAGTTGAATAACACTGCTTAACATCATTATTAATTTGCTCCAGTGGTGCTTCCTCTAAAAAAAAAATCTTCCCATTGAATAGCCAATGTCTTTGATTGCTTCTTTTTTAAATTTAAAATTAGTTCAAACAAATATTTTTACTAATAAAATGTCACATTGGAGACATGGATTAATTCCTTGTACTTTTTATTAGGCTAAATTGGAAATTACACTTTTAAAGTTCGATGTGTTTGGATTTTACATTCTAAAGTTTTAGAATTTGGATTTTAACCCTTGAAGTTTTAGGGTGTTTGGATTTTATATCCTCGCATTTCAAAATTTGGATTTTATTCTTTAAAGTTTGGGGGTATTTGGATTTTATACCCTAAAATTTCATAATATAGAGGTGTAAAAGCCAAACACCCCTAAACTTTAGGGGTAAAATTTAAATTCTAAAACTTCAAGGTGTAAAATTCAAATACCTCAAACTTTAGGGATGCAATTTGCAATTTATGATTCTTATAATCATCGTATTTTTGTCTCATATGTATAGGAAAAATAATGGCTTGTCCTTTGAAGCATTGTTATGGATTCTGTTTCATTTTGGTTGGAAAATCTCGTACTGGCATGCAAACCGGAACGATAACCCCCCCTATTCCACCTCTGATGAAATTTCAGCCCATTCCAAGCATTTCGGTTAATACAGGCCAAAATTAAAGATTTGGCCAGAATGCAGAAGTGAAAAAAATGAAGGAAAAGATGACGCACAGACCATGTTAGAGGGAAAACAAAAAGTAAAAAGATGAGAATAAGAGCTTTTTGGTATATGTATATATGAACAAAGGAGGTGAAAAAATATTGAAAGACAAGATGATGCAGTGATGTTTTGAGAGAGAAAAAATATGAAGAATATGAGAAAACTTGAGAAAGCACAGACAGTGAGATGAGAAAGAAAGAAATAATGAAGGGTTTAAGTGAGGATGAGAAGACGAGGGAATAAATTTGACTTGGTGGCTGGCTTTCACATGGGTGGGTTTGGGAAATGGGAAAGGAGTTATTAGGAACCTTCTTAGAAATTCTTTGGGTAGAATTACCCAACGTGTTAGGGCCCATTTGGATAAGCGTTCTTAAGGACAAAATGCGTCATTGAATCTCAGTTTGGAATTTTTAATTTTATTTACAAAAAAAAAATCATAAGTAATTTTTTTTACAATAAGTAATAACATGCTCATTTTACTTGAGTTTTCTATAATATTTATATATATATACACACACACACACACATGCAGTAATCTAGAATGTTAGGTTCTAAAGATTTAAGAATTTATGTATTTAGAACTCTAATTTGTATTGTTGACAAACCATGATCAAAACATGTTGTTTAGTCTTGTTTAGGCTTGCTCAAAGTTGTGTCTTTCATGTAAAGTTGGAATCGAGAGGCTGCAGATGCAATGGTGCATTTCGGCTTGGCTTGATCGATCGAAAGTTAGACTCAATCAATCGAAAGTCAGCCAGAATGTTTTTCTGCAAAATTTTCCAACTCAGCCCTACCTCATTAAACATTTAGGATTTTATGTTTTTGCCTTAGGTATGTAAGGCAAAACCCTAGCCACGTTTTTGTGAGTTGCTCTGAGTGTATTGTTGCTCATACTTAGCTATTTGTGTGAATCTCTTGTAAGATCATTGAGGAGCTTTCCTTCACATAAACTTAGGGTTTTCAAGGTAGAGATTATTTCAACATCTTGATGATCAACTCAGTTGCTGCCATTGGAGCTTAACGAAACACAAGCGGGGGTGCTTGTATCTTGCGGAGAATCCAAGAAAGAAGGAGTCCGTGGATTCGGAGCTTGCACGTGGTCGTGTCAGTAAGTTCTACTGGTGGGTAGCATTAGGAAGTCAAGCGGGGAGCTTGTAAGTCCTTTTGTATGAACTTCAATTCTTTCAAATAGTGGATTCAAGTTTACCTTTAGGATAGCTAGGTCAAATCCTCCCCAAGTTTTTACCGTGTGGTTCCCTGGGTCATCATATCATTATGTTATTTATATTTCCGCTGCTTTATTTCTTGATATGATTAATTGATTGTGTTAACCTAGATTTGCATAATTTGACTAAGTTAATCATTTGGCTAATTAACTAGGCTAATCTGGTTGGGTTAAGGGGTCTAAAACCGTTCATAGAAACACCCCCAAACGGTATGCCAAAATAAACCAGTACCGAAATATTCCGTTCTAATGGACAAACTGAAATAGAGTTCGAAACGATATTCACAACATTGATTTGAAGTACAAAAAGTCACACACCATAAACAAGAAAAGGGTCTATAAATATTATGAGCAGTAATTTATTAGAAACATTTTTTTCTTGTGAGGTTATCGTAAACATTTTGAAAATTTTACAATAGAATAAGATCTTCTATATTTCAAGTTCTCTCAATTACGTCTATTTTCATGATTAAGATTTAATTGTTAATTGTCCTTTAAAATTTTAAATGAAGTGATAGTCTGATACATTTTTAGATTTGTATCATTAAATTTGAATCATAAAATGAACCCAGAGAATCTTTGGTGACAACGGAATTGACGGTACGGAAACTTTTGTGCTAACCACAAACATGCCAACGTAGATGGACCGTAGTGAAGTCAATACTAGTCATTATGAGAGAATGGGTCAAATCCGTGTTCATTCATGCCTCCGTAAAATACCTTCCTTGTTGGACTGTCCTGAATAGAAAAGTGTTGAGCATCAAAATAACACCATCAGATATTATTTTGTATAAGTGATAGCATATGGTAAAGTTAGATGAAATTTTGGACACATGCAGAATCTTTCAAGTTTGAAGTTGAAGGAATGTGTCCTAAGTTGAAAATTACTTATATGGGTGATTTTAAGTTCATGTTCATTGCCCGCTGAGACTAACTCTGAACCTTTGTATTGATTTTGAAGAGAAGATTGGCAAGGTTGGATGTTCAATTCACCAGCTTCGCTACAGATCTTGTGTTCTGATGAATGTATGTATGATAAATGTCTGTATATCCCAACTGTCAATTAATATGACTACTATTCTATGTCAAGTAATTGTTTATATAAAAAATTTATCACACAATAAAATGGTTCCTAGATAAAAAATTTCTGTTACTAGTGCAAATTTTGTCTTTTCTATTCAAGCATTTGATCACAACTAACACCAGGTATAATTTAACTGCAAAGAAAGCATAATAAAGGACTCATGTAGATTTGTCATTACAAAAATTCATCATTAACCTCATAGTTTATCATTTATGCTACAGAGGGTTCCACTGCCCATACTTATAACAAAATATTCCAAATGCAAATCTTCCTCTACCAGTAAATTTGCCATAATACAGTTTATCATTTATACTACAAAGTGTATCAATTATAAACTCCTAATACTATGGCTTTACAAATATCTTCTCTCCTTGATATGGTAAGTGGCTTTCACGCGGGTGGGTTTGAGAAATGGCGAGTGGCTTTCACCTTTTAGGAACCGTCTTGGCAATTCTTCGGGTAGAATTACCCAACATGTTGGAGCCCATTTGGATACGCATTTTCAAGGACAAAACGCGTGATTAGTTTGGACTTTTTAATTTATTTACAAAAAAAATCGTAAGTGGACCGCAGTGAAACATAAATAAAGCACTCAAGTAGATTTGTCATTATACAAGTTTATCATTCACCTCACAGTTTATCATTTATGCTACAAAGTGTTCCACTTCCCAATACTTATAACAATATGTTCCCAATGCAAATCTTCCTCTACCAGTAGATTTGTCATAATACAGTTCATCGTTTATACTACAGTGTATCAATTATAAACTCCTAATACTATGGCTTTACAACTATCATATCTTCTCTCCTTGTTGCTTCTTGTTCTGTTGCTGCCATATTCCACCACAGCTCAAACTTCCAGCAACCAATCTCGAGACTCATCCCTTACTGCACAAGAAAAAGGCTCTTACTGGGCATCGCCTTTTGGTGACTTTGCTTTTGGTTTCCAAAAAATTGGAAATGGAGGCTATCTACTAGCCATATGGTTCAACAAAATACCTGAAAAAACCATAGTCTGGTCAGCCAATGGAGATAATCTAGTGCCAACAGGTTCCAAAGTTGAACTTACCAAAGATGGCCAATTGGTACTCAGTGACCCAACAGGCACAGAGATATGGAATTCTGAGTCAGGCAATTTAGGAGTTGTCTATGCAGCCATACTTGACACCGGAAACTTTGTGCTGGCAAGCCAGGACGGTAGCCTTTTGTGGCAGAGTTTTGATCAGCCGACAAATACAATGCTACCTACACAGACAATGAGTCTGGGAAGCAAGCTTGTAGCTCATTACTCAGAAAGGAATTACTCTAATGGAAGGTTCCAGTTCCAACTACAAACGGATGGAAATCTTGTGCTTCAAACTTTAGAATTCCCTATAGATTGGCCAAACACTGATTATTGGCAAAGTGGAACTACAGGCAGTGGCTTTCAGGTGGTCTTCAATGAGTCTGGCTCTATATACCTTAAAGCTAGAAACGGAAGCATACTTACGACCATATTTTCAAATTCTGTTTCTAAACAGGACTACTATCAAAGAGCAGTCATGGAATATGATGGAGTTCTTATACATTATGTCTATACAAAAAGCGGCACTAATACTTCAAATACCTGGTCCAGTTCTTCCCCTATGCCTCCAAATATATGCGGAATAACGGAAGCAATAGGCAGTGGAGCTTGTGGGTTCAACAGCTACTGCGAGCTAGGAGGGGATGGAAGACCAATTTGCAAATGCCCAACAGGATACACCCTTATTGATCCAAATGATGTTATGAAAGGTTGCAGACAGGACTTTCTTCCACAAAGTTGTTATGAATCATCTTCAGAAACAGATCAGTTTGATTTAAGAGAAATGAGAAGTGTAAATTGGCCCTTTACCGATTATGGACGTTATGATGGCGTAACTGAGGATTGGTGCAGGAAAGCTTGCTTGGGTGATTGTTTTTGTGCATTGGCTGTTTTTGGAGGTGGGCTGTGTTGGAAAAAGAAAATCCCTCTCTCAAATGGGATAAAGGACCCAACCCTCGTTGGAACCAAAGTTCTAATCAAAATAAGGAAAGATAATTCTACTTTTAACCCATCAGGTGCAGATTTGAAGAAGAAAAATCATTCAACTGTGAGACTTATTCTGTCGGTGCTCCTTAGCAGCTCGACGTTTCTGAACTTACTCTTCTTGTTGGCTGCCTTTCTGCTTGCTTTTCGTTTCAAATATTGGAAACTAAAGACCCGTAATCCATACCCGGTCACACCAGTCATGAATTTGCGAAGTTACACTTATGAGGAACTAATAGAAGCCACAAATGGGTTCAAGGAAGAGCTAGGGAGGGGTGCCTTTGCAAAAGTTTATAAAGGGGTTCTAGAGTATGAGGACAGAAAACTAGTTGCGGTTAAAAGGTTGAATAATATGGAGAGAGAAGGCGATATGGAGTTCAATGCTGAAGTGAGTGCTATTGGAAGAACAAACCACAGAAATTTGGTCCAACTACTAGGATTCTGCAATGAGGGGGAGCATCGGCTTCTTGTATATGAATTCATGAGTAATGGTTCTCTAGCAAGCTTTCTATTTGGGGGTTCGCGGCCATATTGGTACCAAAGAATTCAAATTGCATTAGAAACGGCAAGAGGGCTCTTTTACTTGCATGAAGAATGCAACACCCAAATCATACATTGTGATATCAAGCCACAGAACATCCTCCTGGATGACTCTTTTTCAGCTAGAATTTCTGACTTCGGATTAGCTAAGCTTTTGAAAGCAGATCAGACTCGTACTACTACTGGAATCAGGGGAACTAAAGGGTATGTTGCACCTGAATGGTTTAGAAACATGCCTGTTACAATCAAGGTGGATGTCTATAGCTTTGGCATTTTGTTGCTAGAGCTCATTTGTTGCAGGAAGAGTTTTGAAGCAGAGGCAAAGGATGAGGATCAAATGATACTAGCTAACTGGGCATATGATTGCTATAATGACAAGAAACTGGATCTGTTAGTGGAGAATGATGAGGAGGCAATAGATGACATGAAGAGAATGGAGAAATATGTGATGATTGCAATATGGTGCATTCAGGAGGATCCATCACTAAGGCCAACAATGAAGAAAGTGGTACAAATGATGGAAGGATCAATTGAGGTCTCAGTTCCTCCAGGTTCATCCTCATTTATTAGTTCAATGTAAATCCTCTTATATAACTACCATTTTGGTTGTTTAAGTCTTTATGCATGTTTAATTGTCAATACTATCAGCTTTGCAAGTCAAGTAATATCCAGGAATTGGGTACTTTAATATGAATAATAATTATCCATATGTCCCAAGATTTTCAATAAAATGACAATTTTTCTGTATCAAGTAATTCTTTATATGAAATTTGAATATAAAAAAAAGGGGGGGGGGGGGGGGGTGTGCTAGATGGTTTTCCTTTTGTACTACAAAAATGTGTCTTTTCTATTGAGTATTTAACCACTGTAAAACTAATACAAAACCCAACATTTAATGCCATCATTCATAAGGATTGACAAACCAAGTAATATACCATAGGCAGAATCCCACTACCAAATTTTGGAAACTCCAATTGACTAGGTCTGGACAATGAATAGTGGCTACTAGACTCTAGAACTAGTTGGAGCCACTATCATCGACATATTTTGCTATAAAGTTTATTTTCGGGCAGGCTTTCTTAGATTAAATCTAGCTAGATTTATCAAGATCCAAACTACTGTCTTACAACAAGACTTACAATTTGTCATGGTTTGCAACATTAACTTGACATAATCGATCTTGCCACAAGATTAGTTTAACTTACGCAACCAAATTGATAGATGAAACAGAAAAGTGAGGAGGCGATACTTGGCAAGACAGAGCAGTGAATGAGATACAAATCCATGTTCATTCTTGCCTTGGTAAAGTACCTTCCTTGTAGAACTGTCCTGACTAGAGAAGTGTTGAGCATCAAAGCAATTCCATCAGATATTATTTTGCAAAAATGACGAGCATATAAAAGATTAGATGAAATTTTGGACACATGCAGAATCTTTCAAGTTTGAAGTTGAAGGAATGTGTCTTAAGTTGAGGTCTCAGTTCCTCCAGATCCATCCTCATTTATTAGTTCTATGTAAATCCTTTTATGTAATTACCTTTCTGGTTGCTTAAGTCTTTATGTGTGTTTAATTGTCAATACTATCGGCTTGGCAAGTCAGGTAATATCCAGGAATGGTATACTCATGAATGTATGATTATTATTTGTGTCCCAATACTCTCAAAAAAATGATAACTATTCTTTGTCAAGTAATTCTTTATATAAAATTTGCATCAAACAAAAAAAAGGGGTTGCAAGATAAAGTTTTTGTTTAGTATTGCAAAAAAAAAAAAAATCATTTTTCTGTTGAGTATTGAACCATAATAAAACTAATACAAAACCCAACAGTTAATGCCACCATTCATAAGGATTGAAAAAATGAGTAGCATGCTATAAGTAGAATTTTGACCCACCTGCAGAATCTCTCTACTAATTTTAGGAAACTCCAATTGACGAGGTCAGGACAATGACTAGTGTCTACTAGACTCTAGAACTAATTGGAGCCACTATGTTTGACATATTTTGCTGTGCAGGTTATTTTCAGGCAGGCCTTCTTAGATGAAATATGGCTAGATTTTACAAGATCAAAACCACTGTCCTACACCTTTGTAAAACTGCCTTTTGACAAAATGGCATACAAAGATGATCTGGGCATTTAGGACTATTCATCAGTGCTATGTAAGGATTCGTGGATGGGATATAGAAGGATAAACGGTACAAAAATTGAAAAAGAACAAAAAAGAAAAAAATGGTGGGGTGAAAACTGAAAAGGAATCACAATCATACAGTCTTTATTCCTAGTCATCCTTTATATTAGTAAAATGATATTTTGTTTTGTTTTATAATATCAAGAGAAATACTTGTTGCGCTAGCATTTTTGCTTCTCTTTTATGGACAAAAAAAGGGTGCAACACCAAGACATAGTGCAATCTGTAAGAGATTATGCCTTATATTATGGAGATCACTAGTTTGAATCTTCCTCTCCCTTTCTTTTGAGGCTTAACTCATTGACTCCAAAAGTGAACTTTTTTACCCATGTGTATTAGTAGAGGCTATCAACTGACATATATATATATATATATATATATATATATATATATATATTTTGTTTCTTTCTTTCTTTTAGGGACATTCTTTCTTATATTCTGTAAATAGTATTCCAAAATGAAATTAGAACACTATTGGGAAGGGAAAATGCTGATTTCAACCATAAATGGGACTAAAATTTTTATGCAGCTGCATTAAGAAAATACTGAATTGACAAGAGATTACATGTGAACATACTCCTACATTGAAACAAACAAGCTAGTATCTAAAACAGTACAACCAAGTATGCTTCAAGTGCTAGACTAAAATAGTACAACCAAACATGGTTCAAGTACTAGCAAGGAACATGCATCGATGCATACCTATAGGTAATTGATTATACTGAAGTAGTTGGAAAAGGACATGGAGGCACTAAAACTTCAGTGGCACCACCCAACATTTGCAGAACATTCTTCATGGAAGGTCTTAGCAATGGATCCTCCTGCCTTGATTTAGCATCTGACTCTGCAATATGGTGTCAGTCGGAAAGAGTTAAAACTTTCCCATAAGCTGACATAATCTTGTCTTGCAAGCACAAAGTTCCCAGTGTTGAGCATGGATGCATAGTTAACTCCACTAGCAGCAACATCAGCAGCCCAAACCTGCTGAATGTTTGAGTCATAGAGAACTAGCTGGCCACCTATTGTAAGTTCAACTTTGGATCCTCTTTGGACTAGACTATTTCCATTGGCTGACCAAATTATGGTTTTTTCTGGGATTTTTTCAAGCCATATAGCAAGTAAGAAGCCTATTGCACCAATTGGTCAGAATCCAAAAGCAAAGTCACCGGATGGGGAACCACAGGAAGAGTTATCATCAAGAGCAGTGAGATAAGATCCTAAGCTTATGTTTGCATTAGATTTAGCCGAAGTGGAAGGGGGATGCAGCCAAAGAAAGAACAAGTAATGGATACAGCACGACAGCACAAAAGCCATGGTTAGAACTTAGAAGTCTGATTTTGTTATGCTACGACGAAGATAGTAGTATAGAGAAAACCTCAATCTTATTATTTTTGGACATCAAGCTGAACTGAAAGCTTTCAAATGGTTTGTGGAACCGCTCCACTGAAAGGTTAGGACTTCACCGTCTTGGGTGTAAGCTCAAGTTCGTATAGACTTCTTTGATGTTGGACTTAGTAGTTCTCTGATGTCAATCTAATAATTTTTTTGAGTTATCTTTCCAGTTATACTGGATTTTCCTCTTGGAAGAATCTTTTGGCTCTTCCTATAACAATAGGTTAATTGTCTCACTCCTGTAATCGAACAACAAAGATGTGAGAAAGTTGATGAACAGAGTCTAGTTGACTTGGTAAATCTATTAAGATCAAAATTTCATGCTCTTCAGTAGAAAATGAATTTGTTGATCTCAGTAGCCTATATAATGTACGCAATCATCAGTCATCATACTACTTAGGCTTAAGAGTTTTCTGAAGCAAAGATACTAAAAATCTTACTTGAAATGAGCAAATATATTAGTGAATAATTACATGAGATCTTTGGTTTTTTTTTTTTAATTGATGCTACCAGACCCATTTAGTAAGGCAGCATATCAGACTAGGTTAGACTCTACAAGTTACACTCTGTTTTTGGTCATGATACATATCTATATATTACTAAAAGCTGAA
Source organism: Quercus aquifolioides (assembly GCA_019022515.1). NCBI lineage: Eukaryota > Viridiplantae > Streptophyta > Magnoliopsida > Fagales > Fagaceae > Quercus > Quercus aquifolioides. Next base: position 7,859,622 of record CM032326.1, read on the forward strand.
GTGTAGCGTTTAATGCTGCTGCTCTCATGTTACGCCACATCAGCTGCCACGTCATTCTTTTTTTTTTTCTTTTCTTTTTTAAAATATAATTTTCTTACAATTTTAAAATGGTTTTTTCAATTTTCAGCCCTATAAATGCAACCCACTACTTATTTATTTATTTCCACTGTCACCCTATTATAAATCTGTATAATTAATTCAGTCCACCTCTTATTTATTTAATTCCACTATCAAACCTAACCCAAAACCTTTTCAGTTCAATTTTAGGGTTTTGTGTGAGCCTTTTCAACTTAAAGGAAGAAAAAAAGAAAAAAAGAAAAATACAACGTTGAAGCCTTTCAAGCTTTAGGGTTTTTTTTTTTTTTTTTCCCAATTTTCCTATAATTGTTTTTAACATTTATTTTTTTAATATTTACACTTCTCCAACCTTTCTCTCTCCCTTACCATTTCATCTCCCCACTACTTCTTCAATCTTTCTCCCTCCCTTACCTTTTCATCTCCCCACTACCCTCTACATTAATATCATTCTTCCTCTTTCCCTTCATCTTCCTTTATTTTTGTCTCTTCTTATTCACACATTTTTACTATAAATTTGTCACTATCTCTTCTATTCTATGCATAGTTTTCCCTCACAAAAAAAAAAAAAAAAAGGTTCCCTCTCTCTCCCTCTCTCTCTCTAAATTTTTTGGTGGATTTTTTTATTTTTCTTGCATCTCTACTTTAGGTTGATAATTTTTTATATTCTTTAAAACTCTATTTTGGGTTAATGCGATTTAGTTTTGTTTTTTAAATTGTGATTTAGTTTTGTTTTTTAAATTGTTGTTGTTTTTTTTTTTTTTTTTTTTTTTTTATTCTCTTTGATTGTTAAATGTTATCCTATTGTGTTCTAAAGAATTAAATATAGCATATAAAAATATAATATTATTCTATTACATAGCATGATTTGGATAATTTGGTATTTATTCTGTTACATAGCATGATTTTTTATAGTGCTCAATTTAGATGTTAAACTATGAAACTTTACTAATTTTTGTTTATTTTCTAATCCTTTGTGGTGGACAAAGTACTCTTAATAGTTGTATTAGAAGTACTTTATAATGCCATTTATTTAAAGAAAAGTAAAGGTTAGCCAAACGAAAATAATCGGATAGGTGACAAATTTTAACTTTTGCAATTTTATTTTAATTATTATTATTTTATAACAATGCATGTATAGAAATTTAATTCTTAGATTTTGCTAATAATTGTTTATTTGATAATATGTTTTGGGCGGCTGAAATTATAATTTCTACAAAGAAAATAACCTTAATAGATTATCAAAAACAAAATTTTATCCTAATATTGGTTCAATTAATCATTGTTAAGTTTTATTAATTTTTTTTAGTTTATGTTTTTTTGGTGTTTTGGATTGTTCCTATATTACATTTATGATTGTTCTTATAATAAATAAAAATATAATTACGAAATACATTACTCATTATTAGATTAGTTTAAATTGTAAAAAAAAATTTAATAAAACCACCATAAAAATAATTATCACGCGCAACGCGCGGGTTCGCGGCTAGTAATTACTAATTTTTCAAACATAATGTCACATTTATACCAAGTAGCACTAGAATGCACTGCAACTTGATATAATATATTGTTCTTGGTCTAAGGTCACCATTTTCTAAATAAACCTGAATTCTCCAAAGAAATAGATAAAGAATGATGCATATTGAAATTTTCAGACACTTCTACTCATATCTCCCTAACCCATTCAAGACCTTCATCAGTTGTAACCATTATTTCATCTGCATTGCAAGAGAAAATTTCAGTTGCATTGCATGACCGATCAAATTTCTAAGGTAATCATATTAAATAGCATCGAACAAACATCTAAATTACACCAGCACTCTTCCTCTTAATAATCTCCAAAGAAACGTATTAATTTATTCTGAACCAAAAAAAAAGAAAAAAGAAGCAAAGTCAATCTAAATAACTTATTTTGGAATTGTATTGCATATGTTGAATAATCATTGCTTGAGCTTAGATTGACTTCTTCAAAATAGTAAGTTTCAGTACATCCCTATAGAACCAAGCTACCTTGGATCACACGTTTAGGACTAGACATTGTTCTAGGACTTGAAACAAAGAACACATAGCAAGCAAACAAATGAACAAACATGCAAACTGAAGAAATTCAATGATAACCTGAAAAGTATATGTGAGATGTTCTAAGATCATGGCTCCAATCTTTCCCTCTCTCCTAAATATATATATATATATATATATTTTATGTTCGTTGGCTTTGCTTCTTTTTGTTGATTCCTAGACTGAATTACTGTTGTTGCGTAACTAATATTTTGATTTTCTATTCACTTCTTTTGCTAATTCTGTTGTTGGGTATTGTTTTTGGATTTAATTTTGTGAATTCTTATTTGGGTTCATGCAGAGGCGGCCCTAGACATTTTGGGGCCTAAGGCGAGAACTAAAAATGTATGTGTATGTATATGTGTGTTTATGTATGTGTATGTGTATGAGTGTGTATGTGTATGTGTATGTTTATGTGTATGTGCATGTGTGTTTATGTGTATGTTTATGTGTATGTGTTTATGTTTATGCATATTTATGTACGTGTGTATGTTTATATTTATAAACATAAATATATTTATGTACATGTGTATGAGTGTGTATGTGTATGTGTATGTTTATGTGTGTGTATGTTTATGTTTATGTTTATGTTCATTTATGTTTATGTATGTGTGTATGTTTATGTATGTGTATGTGTATGAGTGTGTATGTGTATGTGTATGTTTATGTGTGTATATGTGTATGTTTATTTAAAACTATTTTTTTTTTAAAATTAATTTTTTTTAGCATTCACATTTTTCCATATCGGAAAAAAAAAAATTCTAATTAAATTATTTGCTTATGTTTTTTTACTTCCTTCCCACCCGATAAACGCCCTCCGTCTTCTTTACCTCTCTCAATTCTCAAAACCCTAAAAGTATATGTGAGATGTTCTAAGATCATGGCTCCAATCTTTCCCTACATATATATATATATATATATATTTTATGTTCGTTGGCTTTGCTTCTTTTTGTTGATTCCTAGACTGAATTACTGTTGTTGCGTAACTAATATTTTGATTTTCTATTCACTTCTTTTGCTAATTCTGTTGTTGGGTATTGTTTTTGGATTTAATTTTGTGAATTCTTATTTGGGTTCATGCAGAGGCGGCCCTAGACATTTTGGGGCCTAAGGCGAGAACTAAAAATGTATGTGTATGTATATGTGTGTTTATGTATGTGTATGTGTATGTGTATGTTTATGTGTGTGTATGTGTATGTTTATGTTTATGTGTATGTGCATGTGTGTTTATGTTTATGTTCATTTATGTTTATGTATGTGTGTATGTTTATGTATGTGTATGCGTATGAGTGTGTATGTGTATGTTTATGTGTGTTTATGTGTATGTTTATGTTTATGTGTATGTGTTTATGTTTATGCATATTTATGTACGTGTGTATGCGTGTGTATGTGTATGTGTATGTTTATGTGTGTGTATGTGTATGTTTATGTTTATGTTCATTTATGTTTATGTATGTGTGTATGTTTATGTATGTGTATGTGTATGAGTGTGTATGTGTATGTGTATGTTTATGTGTGTATGTGTATGTTTATGTTTATGTGTATGTGCATGTGTGTTTATGTTTATGTGTATGTGCATGTGTGTTTATGTTTATGTTCATTTATGTTTATGTATGTGTGTATGTTTATGTATGTGTATGTGTATGTGTATGAGTGTGTATGTGTATGTTTATGTGTGTTTATGTGTATGTTTATGTTTATGTGTATGTGTTTATGTTTATGCATATTTATGTACGTGCTTATGTATGTGTATGTGTATGTGTAAGTCTCTTTGTCTTTTTCAGATTCAGGTGTAATACCTTGATGCAATTGTAATTAATGGCTGAGATTAAAAGTTGAAAAAATAACTTTCAATCTCAACCATTAAATGAAATATATTAAAGGAGAGTTAAAAAGTTTTAAAAAAAAAGAGTAAAAAATGTAAAAAAAATACCTATGACAGTGCACCTGATCTCAGTCCGTCTTTCTTCTCTCACCATTTTTCTTTTCTTCTTTTTTACGCGGTGCTTTGTTTTTCTTTCTTTTATTTCTCTTTATACGTCGCCTAGACTGACAGGAGAGGAGCGAGCGAAAGCCACGTCAAGAAAGGAAATCGAAGATTGTGCTGCCGAGCCAAAGACTATGAAAATCTCTTCTTCTCAACTCAGACGATCCTCTTAAGTGAAATTGTGGCTCACGAGGCTTCACCGGATTATGGTGTGTGATTTTTGGTTATTTATTTATTTATTTGAGATTATGAAGCAAATAGTTTTTATATTTTGCTTACCCTTTCTATTTTCTGAAAACATTTTTTTGGGAAATACCATTTTTTTTGCTTTGCTTTCAGTCTATCATTCTTGCTTGTGGTATGTGTTTGATTAATTGAATCTAAAATTAGTTCAACAAGATGATTCTTCTTCTAAAATATAATAACAAAACCAATATATGTTTTTTTAATGGTGGGTTCACTTTCAGTGTTTTCATTTTGTGATTTTGGTTATTTTGTGGGTTTTGTACTTTGATTTCGGTGGGTGTGATTTGATTTGTTATTTGGTGGGCTTCTAGGTTTTTGTTGCGATTTGATTTTGGCTGGGTTTTGGCCGTGGTGGTGGTCGTGATTTGATTTTGGCTGGGTTTCGACAGTGGTGCGTGGTTGGAGGTGATGAGCTTGAAAAGCTCCGGCCATGGAGGTTTAGAAGGAAAGCTTGGTGGTTAGCCACGGAGCACGGTGTGACGTGGGTTGAGACAGAGAGAGGATGAGAGGGAAACAGGGGCGACCCTAGACATTTTAGGACTTAAGGCGAGAACTAAAAATGGGGCGTTTTTTATACTTATATTGATTAAATTAATGTTTATTTAATATTTTTATATTATATTTTTCATCATTATTTTCATTTTCTTCTAAATTATTTTGAAGTTCATTATCAAGATTTGTTGTATTGCAAAATTGAACATCATTTTCTTCTAAATTATTTTGGTGAATTTCTTGCTCATTTGTGATATTTTCATCTAAATTTTGTGTTATATTTTGTTTATTACTAATAACAAATTTATCCATTGATCCTTTTTGAGACTCAATTAATTTTTCTTCTTTTTTTCTTTTTTTTAAGTTTTTCATATCCAGATGCATATTTTCTAGTAGACATTTCTAATCAAACAATATATTTATAAAGACTAAAATAAAAAATAACTTTCAAGTGTAGAGCAAATGAGAAATAGAACCTGATTTATATAAAAAATATTGTTGTAATTTCACTAAACAATAACAAGTTTTTAGCAATCTTAACCTGTATAAATTAAAAAAAAAAAAAATTAAGCACAAGCATAACGAAAATTTAAGCACAGCCATAACACTAACACAAGACTTATTAATAAGACCCACTCACCAAAAAAATAAACACAAAGCAAATCCTATCTATAACCAAAAAAAAAAAAAATGCAGGCTTTTAAAAAAAAAAAAAAAAAAAAAAAAACTTGAAGGCCCAAACTTAACGCCCAGTCCAGGGACAGGGAGGGTCCAGGCAGCCATAATGATAAACTGATAAGTGACAAACAAAGTTACAAAAGCAGCCAGGGAGGGCCCAAATAAACAAAGTTATCTTAACAAATAAAATGGAGTGCCCTAGGCTGTGCCCAAATATTTACTATAATTTTATACCTGATTCCTGAGGTGAGGTGAGCAGTTGAGACTTGAGAGAGGCGGAGAGCAGAGAATCAGAGAGCGGCTGAGGCTGAACAGTGGAGACTGGAGACTAGAGAGAAAGGTAAAATTTTTAGGGTTTTGATTTGTGATTGTTTCGTGGTTAATCTCTTAGACTGGATTTGTAGTTTATCTGGTTGATTTTTGGTTAATGATTTTGTTTAGAACCAATGTTTAATAGGATTTACCAAAATTTTTGTTTTTTTGGTTAAAAGGATGTGCCAGATTATTTTTGTAATTCATTTGAAACTAAATACTAGCCGGTTCTTTTCTAAAATTTTGGGGCCCCCTTCCACTTCCACTTGGGGGCCTTAGGCAATTGCCTAACTCGCCTAAGGGAAGGGCCGGCCCTGGGTTCATGTGGGTACCGCTTAGAAACTTGATTTTAGTGTTTAGTTTCTTTGTATGCATTGATCTGTGAGCCTTTAAATTCTGGATGTAAATTCGAAATTCATAAGGAATTTTAAATTTTGATTCTTTGAGATTGTGTATGTGAAATTTTAGTGGAAACAGAGCTATGGGTTTGAATTTTTTATGATTCACATGTTAGATATTGGGATTGGTATTGATGGTCTCTGAGATTATCTATTTGAAAGTTTAAGGGATATTGAGAAGTAGGTTTGATTTTTTTAATGATTTATTTCATGGTGGGTTTGTGCATTGAGATTAGAGTTTGTGAATTTGGGTCTAATTTAAAAGTGGTCTTGGTCTCAGGTTTTGTTCAAACAGAAAAGATTTATACAAGACACCACTGCTGCATAAGATTGGTTTAACTATCCAGAATAATTTGTGCATCGTGTATCTTAAAGAGCTTAATTGAGATCATAAATAAAACTGCCTTTTTAATATATATGGGAAGACTCATGGGTATCATGGTCATGATTTCAAATCCATTGCTGAAAATTTGTCTTGTTTGTAGAGATAGTAAGTGATTTCGTTCATTAAAAATTTACGTGTTTAATAGTTATCATCATAGAAAGGGTCAAATTTTAATCCATGTTAGGGCCATTTGATTCACTTTTTGTTTTTGGTTGTTTTAGAGTCAAAGAAAATTGTTTTCTTGGTGTTTAACTTTCTGCATAATTGTGTTCTTATCATGGTCTTAGATGTAGACATGGTTTGAGATTCATGGTTTCAGTTTTAATAATTTGTGAATTTCTTTAATCAAATTCGTGAATCTCAAGTCACTGTGCAAGCAGTTTTTATTTTGTGCAAAGATTGTGTGCTAGATAAATGGATATAGTATCCTTAAGTTTCAAGGTTTTTGTTAAATTTTTATATTTATTTTGGTTGGACCCCAATACTGACTATATTTGTTTCTGTTGATTCACAAATCTCTCTCAACCCGCTCTCTGAATCTCTACCTCAAATTGATAATATTTGATGCCATGCTCATCCTGCATAATCATATATAACTGAGTTATATTTTAGATCAAATTACAATTTCAAAAACAAATACAGACAATGGAATTATATCTGTTGCTGCGACTGTGTAAAGGATCAGGGATGCTGTTCACTGCGCTTTATTTGAAGCAGTGTAGCTCATCTCTTCAAACCTTTTATGGAGGCATAAAAAGACCCCATGATTTATTACCAGTCCCAGTGTCTCTCACCCGGTCTCAGGCATACCACGTATCATTCCTCCTTTTCATAGAAGGATAATAAGAAGGCATGATGACAGGGCTTACTTGGTGGTGCGATTCTTCCTGTAACTGAATTATTTTAAAACAGAGTTTTGAATGTGTTTATATCTATAATTATTTATAGCTATGAATTTAGTTGTTCATGCTCAACCTTTACCATTCCGATGTAAAGAATTATTGTTGTTCTTAGTTTGTATGGATCACATTGTTTGAGTTTTGTGTTTTGGTTTATAATCATTTATTGTTTTCGTAATTTTCTGCGCACTTTGTGTTGTTATCTGATGAATAAAAGTATTTGGGGTGTGCTTTGCTATAAAAGTATTCGATTGTTTTCTTTCTAACTTAATTGTTACTTTAATATCACTATTTTCGTTGAATTTTGCTGTTTTTGTTTTTAGGGTTTTACTTGCTGCTATTTCAATTTGGCATTAAATCTGTTTGTTCTTTTGCATTGCAGAGATATAGGCTTGTGATAATTAGTGTGTGTGTGTGAGATTGGTATGGCTAGGAAGTACAGTAGTGAGTCGAGTGGGCGAGACGAGAGCGAATCATCTGATTATGAGAGAAGAAATAGAGGTAAACGAGATAAGGAATCAGATAGAAGAAGTGGAAAACGGAATGAGAGACGCGATGAGCGTGTTGATGATGATGGTGATGATAAGGATAGGGAAAGAGTGAATGAGAGGGATGTTAGGGATAGAGATGGGAGGAGTGGACAGCGTAGTGAACGTGTAGAGAGGAAGGAGAGTTCGGAGGAAGAAGATGGTGAGTTGGTAGAGAGGGATGTGGGGAGGCGAGAAGGGGAGAGAAGTCGTAGATATGATGAAGATGATAGGCGAGAAAGGGAGAGAAGTCGTAGATATGATGAAGATGATAGGCGAGAAAGGGAGAGGGCCCGTCGGTATGAGAGTGAGCATAGACGGAGGGAGAGTGAGGATGGTGGTAGAAGAAGGGATCGACGTGAGCGGCATGATTCAGAGGAGAATGGTGATGAGAGGGAAGGGCGTAGAAAATCAGAGCGACGAAATGATAGGACTGATGAGTATAAGCATAGGAGGCATAGAAGGGAGGATGGTGATAGAGATGATAAGTATAGGAGAGATAAGGAGGAGGTGAATGAACGAGAAAAGGGTAGTCGAGGTTTTAGGGAGAGAGAGGATAGAGATGACAAGGGGTTTGAAGATTCAAAACCTCAAAGACAGCCGAGAGTGCAAGAAGTTGATTTAAATGCTGATAATTCGAAGTTGGGCAAGAGTGGAGGAGTTTACATTCCTCCGTTTAAGTTGGCTCGGATGATGAAAGAGGTTCAAGATAAAAGCAGTGTTGAATATCAGCGGTTGACATGGGATGCCCTTCGGAAGAGTATAAATGGGCTTGTGAACAAGGTTAATGCTGCCAATGTAAAGAATATTATTCCAGAACTCTTCTCGGAGAATTTGATACGGGGAAGGGGGCTATTTTGTCGGTCCTGTATGAAATCGCAGATGGCATCCCCAGGTTTTACAGATGTGTTTGCAGCACTGGTTGCTGTAGTCAACACTAAGTTTCCTGAGGTGGGCGAGCTTCTTTTGAGAAGGATTGTTTTGCAGCTCAAGAGAGCATATAAACGGAACGACAAGGTATGTTTCTGCCTGTTTTCAGTTATTTCATTTGATTTGCTGTTGGATGATGGGAACCTTTTTACACTTGAAAAAGATTTTGTTCTAATTTGGTTTACTTTTTGTTCAGCCTCAATTACTAGCTGCTGTTAAGTTTATTGCACATTTAGCGAACCAACTAGTGGCTCATGAGATCATAGCCTTGGAGCTGCTTACTGTGCTGCTTGAGAATCCAACCGATTCAAGTGTTGAGGTTGCTGTTGGCTTTGTCACAGAGTGTGGATCACTTTTGCAAGATCTCTCACCTAAAGGCTTGCATGGTGGGTATGCTGTTGGAATTGAGTTGCTGTCGTGTATGTGTTTAATATTATATGTGTTTATTAGAGTTTATGCAATTATGAACAATATATTTTTTTTCTATTAGCATCTTCTGCTTTTCTTTCTCATAATAATTGCTTAAAAATATTTTTTTGGCACTTATACTGTCCTTTCGCTTTGTTTATGTAGTTTAATTAATAGATTATTATATAGAAACTGAAAAATTGTAGAAGTAGTTAGAAAATAAGATTCCTCAGTGCATGTTAAGCCATTATGAAGCAAATTATCGTCACCACCCTAAATCCCTTGAACACTTCATCTATTGATGCTGGATCTAGCATTTGGAGTCTGCTCTTAGAGTGCCATAGTTGCACCTGTATCCTGTACCTTATTTTCTGTCAGATTTCAGATCGTAAATCTTCATCTTGGAAGGTTTAAATCATAATCTTTTTTTTTTTTTTGCTTGGCTAATCATTTTAATCATTTGCATTGAGAGACCAGGATTTATATTGGTTTGGATTTAGCTGCAGTTTTATTCCATCTTTTTTTTCTTTGATAAACTTTTATTCCAGTCCTTAACTCAACTTCATTGACTCTCTGTGCGCGTTCATTTTGTTATAAATGGATTATGCAGTCAATGATTTTGACCATGCCCTAACGTGAAATATCTTGCATTCAATGTAGATCATTCTTTTGAGGTCTTCAATCTTTTATTCGTTATATTTGTGGATATTGTATTTTTGGTTTCTAAGGCTTACACATCTTTTTCTTGCTAAGTTGTACTTGGTGCTAAGTGCTTATAATTTTTAGTAGTTTATTTATTACTAAGTTATCATCTTTTTTATCGTATAGGAAGCCAGGGAGGTATGGTTAGTTAGCCACATTTAGCAATTTCTCTTCTACATTGAATCACATTTTGTACACTAGACATACAGAGGGTTACCAATAAAGCCATCACTTGCCATGGCATTTTGATGGCTTCGTTGGGCCTAGTCACCAACAATTTTGTGACAGTTCTTTGTCTTCAGTAAATAATGGTATCCTTCAATTAAACAGGGAGGACCTGTGGAATTACTTATGTAAGTGAAAAATAATAATAATAATAATAATAATAAGTCACTCGGAATGATGTTCCTAAATTCTTAGTGTCAACTCATTTTATATTTTAGGTCGTATTGGTATTTATTGGGTAAAAAAATATTTGTCTAGTTCATTAATGGAATTTCATTAAAGTGGTACATGGGGAATATTCAAAGGAGTAGTCAACCAGAAAATGAGAAAGAAAGGGAAAAGTACACGAAATTAACATCTGAAAAACGAATCATCTAAGACATCCATGATGCTAAGAGTGGAAAAGTTGGCTGGTAGTTGATGTCCGCTTGTAGAAGGCCTTGAGTAATATGAACTTGAGCTGTACCACCAGTATCTCCTTTACTTCAAAAATGTGCATATTCCTCTCCCAAAGGCACCACATATCCCCACTATTGTTTGTCAAAATTCCCCTTCCAAGAGGCTAACAAACTATTATCAAATTAGGCATAACCCAACTAACTTCGGATAGGCAGAATAGCAAAGTCCACAGCTCCTAAGTGATAGGACAGTTCATTAAAAGGGGGGGTTGTAATCGTGCCTAAATGTGGCATGTATCTTGATTTTTTTTTTTTTATAGTATTTTGTAGAATTACTGACAAGAATATAGATTTAAAAAAGTCAAATAAATATTATGATCCCTATTTCAAATCAGATGGGATCAAAACCCTGTGCCTATTCTGATCCCTATCTGATTTGAATTTAATATTGACTGAACCAGTGTTTTCTGACCAGTGAGATGTCTTAGGTTACACTGGGAAGTTGCCATCCTTTGTTATCTGTGATAGCACTAAGTTAACAATTGCCTTGACGATATAGAAACATGGTATCCGGAATAGTGCCACTCATGGCTGTGGCATATATGTAACCTTGGATGGTGGCCTGGTGTTAAATGGTTAGTGTTTGAAAATATTGTTTAGTACTCAAAATTTGTTTACTTATGTAGTACTTATATTATGAAAGACAAGTAGAGAGTTTCTTTTGATTATTTACGTGTTTAGCTATGTCAAACTTTTGGTTCATTATGTTCTATGCTTGGCAATCAATTTTTCCATGAGATTATGCCATAATGTTCCTATCCTCTTTCTTTTATTTTTACTGGAATATATTTTAGTTACTGTACAGTGTACTCAAGGTTTACACTTCTACAGGAATATTTGAGCGTTTCCGTGGGATTCTTCATGAAGGTGAAATAGACAAAAGGGTTCAATTTCTGATAGAAGGGCTATTTGCGATAAGAAAAGCCAAGTTTCAGGTATGTTTTTTTTTCCCTCCCTTCTTTTTTAGAATTATGGTATGACATACTACTATTAGTGTCCAGGGGTTTGAGGGATATCCCAGTGGTTCCAGAACCTCTTGTGGTGTTTGGGCACTGGGTTTGAACCCCAATCAGCCCCCTCCCCCCTATTTACGTAGCAAAAAAATAAAGAAAAAGAAAAAGACTATTAATGTCCAAGGATAGTTAGAATAAAGATACCCTCTGTGATTTATTCGATTGCAGGGGTACCCAGCTGTTCGTCCAGATCTGGACCTTGTAGAGCAGGAAGATCAGATAACCCATGAGATCTCTCTCCAAGAGGAAATAGATCCAGAGATTGCCCTTGGTATGGCATTATGCTGAGCTGTCTTCTGCTTCTTGATTGTTCTAGCTATGGTTATGTATTGATTTATATTTTTCTTTCTCCTTGTCAGATATATTCAAGCCAGATCCTAATTTCCTTGAGAATGAGAAGCGTTATGAAGAGTTGAAGAAAACCATTTTGGGTGATGAGTCTGAGGATGAAGAAGGTTCAGATGCAGCTTCAGATGATGATGAGGATGATGATGAGGATGAGGATGATGATGAGGAAGAGGATGAGGAGCAGATGAAAATAAGGGATGAAACAGAGACAAATCTTGTAAATCTTCGGAGGACAATCTATCTAACAATTATGTCCAGTGTAGATTTTGAGGAGGCAGGTCATAAGCTCCTGAAAATTAAACTAGAGCCAGGTCAAGAGGTATGTGTTGCAAGCGTTTCCTGATGTTACTGCTGTAAGATCGAAGTCTCCTTATTTAGTATTTCCTTGTTTAAGATGAAGTAGGGAAAGATAGATAAATAATGAATATTTTTTCACAATTCACTGAGTCTCTGCAAGTTATTGGTACTTGGCTAGGAATCATTATTAGGTAGAGGAACTAGAGCTGGGTTCTGAGTCTCCTGTCCAGCATGAAGACACCCTTTACTCCCCTTTGGTATCAAGTGAATCAATGAACAATGAACGAATAAACAAGATGGATTAGATTCACCATACATACTCTTAACATTTCAGATTGCTAGATGTTATTACATGACAGTATCAAATATTTTTTTTCTTTATTCTTAGCTTTTGTTTTTTTAACCCCCACCCCCTAAACGATTAGAATTCATTAGTGGTTTCATGTTCTAACTTGCCTTGGTGCTTAGATTATTTCCCTTGGGTACTTCAGTCACTATTAGGGGTGTAGAGAGGCAAGCCACAGAGACCCCAAGCTTAGCTTCTTGCTGCTTAGGCTCAGCTAATTGAGACTTGACAAGGAGTTGAGTTAGGCTAGAAGAATTCGATAACTCCTAAAATTGAATGCTTAAAATAATAAAAGAAAAAATCTTACAATAATACAATTGAAAGCTTAATAATAATAATATATTAGCATAATTTATTTTAAAGAAAAAATCTTGAATCAAATTCTGTATTACTTGAAGACTTATAGTTGTCTTTGTGGCTTATGCAGATGGAGTTGAACATTATGCTCTTGGAATGCTGTAGTCAGGAGAGAACTTACCTCCGGTATTATGGTCTTTTGGGGCAGCGATTCTGCATGATCAACAAAGTTTATCAGGAAAATTTTGACAAATGCTTTGTCCAACAATATTCCATGATTCACCGGCTTGAAACAAATAAGTTGCGTAATGTGGCAAAGTTTTTCGCGCATTTACTCGGCACAGATGCTTTGCCTTGGCATGTTTTAGCCTATATTCGCCTAACGGAGGAGGACACCACTTCTTCATCTCGTATATTTATTAAGATTCTATTCCAGGTATAGAAGCAACATCAATTTTTTTCCCTCTAGTTTTGGTTTCTCCCTAGCATTTCTTCTGGAAGCTGTTGTATTCACTGTTGTGTTGTTTCTGTTGCAGGAATTGTCAGAGCATCTGGGCATCCGTCTGCTGAATGAGCGTCTTAACGATCCCACAATGCAGGATTCCTTTGAATCTATCTTCCCAAGGGATAATCCCAAGAACACACGGTTTTCAATTAATTTCTTCACATCCATTGGACTTGGTGGCATCACTGAAAACCTACGTGAGTACTTGAAGAATATGCCACGCCTTATTATGCAACAAGAGCAAGCAGCGTCAGAATCCGAATCAGACGACGAATCTGATAGCTCTGGTAGTTCGGTTACGGGGTCAGCTAGTTCAGAATCAGATCCATCAAGTTCAGATGAGAGTGAAAGGGATGACAGACACAGGAAGCGGAGGAGGAGAGACTAAGGGAATGTTATGATGTGCAATAGATATTAGGGTTTGATGTTTGCCATTTGTAATATTTCGAATCAACTTGTTTTCACATTCTGTAAAATTTTGCATCGATATGAATTTAGCATATACTAATTTTGTCTTTTCTCTCTCGAGTGGGGGAAGGGGCTTAATTTCAGGAACAATGCAACTCTAGAGGCTTATCATTCTACTACTGTTAGTTTTGTGTATCTTCTTCGAGGTAGTTTATTTTATCCACTTCTCTGGGAGTTTGTATAACTTTTGAGCTTAAATGCGTCAGACATTTTTAATAGTCAATTTACAATACTGTTTTGAGAAAATGATCAAATTTGTGCATTTTGCATCTGCCTTCGACTTTCAGGACTTTAATGTTGAGGTAATGCCATAATAAATACCTCATGAGCAATCTGGACACTGCTCCAACGAGTCTGGATTGCCTGTAAGGTGTTTTTTTGGTAAGTAGTGTGACGATGTGAGTCAGTCCCTTGTAAGATCTGCAGCAAAAACTAAAGGAAAAGGATAAAAGTGTTGTAGGAGGGATTGAACATTTTTTAGTTACTTATAATTTTTTGATATTTGTCACTGAGTGAGCTAGGTAATTCCCTTTCCGTAGTGCCATTTGGGCCTCTACTACCAGAAGCGAGGAACGAACCTGAGCCCCAGATTGTCCATGGCTTTTTTTTTTTTAATTGTTATTTCTTAATAACAAAAAATGGGCCAGCAGGTGTGCAGCCACGTGGGCACCAATAAAACTTGACATTACTCGAATCTATAGGACTACAACTCTTAGACTTGAAGGTGGGTTGGTTAATGGATCGCAAGGGCTTTTTATTATTAGGTCACCTCTCTATATAGTTACTTTATTAAATAGTTTAATAAACAATGATTTTAGCCCAACATATTGCTTTTGTTTTGTAATCATATCATGGTTAGTGTCAAAATTAAAATTTGTGGTGTTTGTCATGGAAATAACTCAGAATATGTTTAATTAATTAATGGATTGATTACACTTTATATTCACTAGTGTATAATCTGTGCATATGTACAGTAGAATTAAAAACAATACAATTACACATATATGAATTCAAATTAAACATTGTTTAAGTCATAGATATATACATGAGTTTTACTCTCTTTCTTTTTTATTTATTTATTTTATTTTATTTTTTGGATATACACATGAGTTTACTCTTTTTTATGGTTTATTTATATTAAACTCTTTCCCCAACTTAACTCACATAGAATTTTTTTTTTTTTAATTTTAAATATGTATAGATAAGACAAGTGGCACAAAATTAGACAACAATTAGAATCTAATTTGAAATCTAATTGGTTTTTCTCTCAGTTTTACCTATTAATATATATAGAGATAAGTAGTTTGGTTATGATTTTGTGACTAAAAAAGGTTACTGCACATTTGGGTCAAAATTTGCACTTTTACTTCAAATTTAGTTTCTTCATGTCCAAAAAGTGTTAACTATAATTATCTACTTGCAATTTTTAATACCCATGCACTTCTGACACTACTAAACTCTGAAGTTAAGATAAATCCTTTCGGTCTCTATATAGAGACCCCATCAATGGCCTTGTTTGCTTCTTCACTCACAATTTGCCTTACATGACAACTAAACAATAATGAAAAGACGAATATGAAAGGGATGGTGATGAGTGTGAGTGACAATCTCTTGCCCTGTGAACTAATGTCAAGCACATAACTTACCACTACAACCTTTGCACTCTTCCTATAGTAATGCTAAAGCAATTTCATTCCCCAACTATTCATCCTTCCTAGTTACCTATCTCGATGTTAACGTGTTATCTACACACATTTGTTTGCACTACACATCATGTTTCAAACTCCATAACCCTTTCTATCAATGATTCAATATTCTTGTACTTAGCAATAAAAAACAAATATTCTTTGTCAGAAGGCTTGGAAGGACCACTCCTAGAATTTGTTTCAATATGTCTACTTGCCTTAGAAGAGAACTTTCCATTTTGTATCTATTTGCCGCCACTCGGTAACTTAATTCCCACTTGCACGTAAGGTCTTGTTGCTTAATTATAAACGTGTATGAGAACCAATTTTACTAAATTTACCAATATTCTTGTCCACAAGCAAGCAAATAATTAAGTACATATACTCTTTTTAGGCCTAGTATATATCTAGATAAGGTTGCATACGTATGCATAATAGAACCCTTTGCTTCAAGATAATATCAATATCTAATAAGTATTACTTTTTGTGTGTGTTCTAATAAGTATTACTATTTACTCAAAAAAAAAAAAAAAAAATTGCAGTCATTTGCAACTATTGAAGTTGGCTTGCACAACTAGCAATAATAATTAGCTCCATGATAAAATATCTATCATCGAACAAAAAAAACCTAGAATCAATTTTTATTTATACAAAAAATGAATTTATTGATGTCTTCATTTGGAAAATTATCTTATCAAACTGTATCATGGAAAGCCCCTCTCATAACACGTGGGTCTCATAGATGAGTGAAGCACACCAAATATGAGAGAGGTGCGGATCCATGAGACGGTCTCATGATATACTTTCTTTCTGGCTTGAATTGCTTGATGGTAATAAAATAAAAAATTATCATGAAATAAGGCTATAACTTCAAATTAAATTGTATTTTAAAAAAGAAAAAAACCAATCACTCTTATTTATTGAGGGCATTAGAATGTGTACCTTGAATGAAAAATCAATGCTCAAAAACTTTCATTATACGATAAAGAGACAATTGTATAGCATAATTGTAAAGGCACATCATTGCAAGGCAATCCAACTATCTAAAAGAAGTCATGAAAATTGAATCTTTATTATCTTCCATTTTGTTCGAAGGCATATCCTCTATCAATCGAGATTGGGTCATCATTAATAATGAGTGGCTTTAACAGTCGACCAAATTTCATTTTCACATACCTATAAAAAGACCCAAAAATAAAATAAAATAAAATAAATTCTGAAAAATATGTATTTGTTTCAAATATTAAAATCAGGACGGTGCTCCATTTCAACAATGACCAAATTAGCTTGAACCAGAATAGAGTAATTGGGTTTTCCTTGTTTTATTTACTCACTTTATTTGAATTCTTTTACTTGGTGCAAGTGAGATCTAAACATACGAGCAGAAGGAAAGTATTTAACATGAGCAGTGTTTGTTGCAAACATTGGGTGTTTACACATTCCAAAAACAATTGAATTTTAAACTTGAGATTAAGATTTCCCTAAACATATAATGAGTAGAAGGAAAGTATTCGAACATGGGAAGTGTTTGTTGCACACATTGTGTGTGTGTTTAAACACTCCCAAAACAATTGAATTTCAAATTTGAAAATGCGACTTCAGTGTGTAAATGCACACACGTGCTCTATTTTCCCTTCACGGCGAACATTTTAAAGCAGCCCCGTGATATGTGTGTGTGTTTGTTATGTTTATACTTTATACATACACTTCGATTGAGACAGGCAAGAGGAATATTTTTGTTTTTATACTTGTATATTAGATTAGATCATTTTAGGGAACATTTATGCGCATGAATTTCGTCCTCTTCAAAGGTTGGGACTTAGGACTTGGAAATGCATTACTAATTGATAGGATTTGTTAGTTATTTAGGCTGTATCATTGTTTTTCTTTCTGTAAAAACGGCATAGTAACCATGTTTACGTGCTAGTCTAAAATAATAACACTATAGGATAAAAAATTATACTCAACCACCCTATTTCTCGTGAGCTAGAGGTGCCTATAAAGCTCAAAGGTTCTTTAGCTTAATAAAAAGTTCAAAAAGGGCATTGAAGATGAAGGAAAATTAAATTATTAACATTCCTTTGGTTCCTTAAAATAGTTGGAAAAAGGAAGAAAAAGAAAATCATGAAAAAGTTTTCACTTTTTCTCATTCTTCCCATGAAATAACAAAGCTGTTCTTGCACCACCACCTATTTAATGAGGTATATACTATAGTGAACTTTAAAGGAATTAGCATTACTCTTTTTGATAGAGCCAAATCATATTCCTCTACATTAAATTCTAAAGAGAAGTCAATTTGATCTTTAATGGACCACCATCTTTTCAATATCATTATCACCAATGCCACCACTTTCTGGGCACTACTGATACATTACCCAACCCTTAATTTCAAGTTACATACTATTTTCCCAGCAAAACAAACGAAAAGAACTCAAGCATTATCTATTTCTTTCTGTGAACTTTGATTTTTTTTTTTTTTTCTGGGTTCAGTATTTAATTTCCACCACCTAGGTGAGATGACAATTCTTTGAGATGCATGCAATTCGTTCTGCAAGTGTTCACTAGGAGTGTGCAAAAAACCCACCGACCCACCAAACCCGACCCAACCCAACCCGACCCATTGGATTGGGTCAGTTTTTAGGGCTTGGTGGGTTGGGTTGGGTTACAATTTTTTTTTTTTTATAGCGGGTCGGGTTGGGTTTGGGTCATAAAATTACAAACCTGACCCGACTCACCCATATTTAATATATATTTAATAATTTTTTTTTAAAACCAACTGTAGGGCAGCACTTCCTTAATTCCTCCTACTAATACTAATTTAATATATATATATATATATATTATAACTAATAAAATTTTTAAAATAACCAGCTCTTCCTATCCTATATAAAAGCCAATTAGTTCACACAAACTTTAGTAAATTACTATTATTGTTTAGTCATTAGTGTTATTTGCCTTTAAGGAATTACATTGATACTAATTTTTGGGCTTTTTTAAAATATTAATATTAATATTTTTTTTCTACTCAATTTAATAATAATAATAATAAAAATTTGTCAAACCTATGAGTTCAATCCGACCTAACCCAACCCATGTGAGTTGGGTTGGGTTGGGTTGAATTTTTTTTTGACCCACCATGGTGGATTGGGTCAAAATATCCTCTCAATCCGACTCAACCCGACCATGGGCACCCCTAAGTGTTCACTGAATAGGCACACTCCAGAAAGTGACTAAAACATTGTTCATCTGTTACAGGCCATTACCAAAGAAAGAAAATTTCAACTCTACTGTTCCATCACAAGAGGTCACGGATTGGGAATAAGGTAGTATGGCATTTTGCTGTCAATCATAGCGACAAGAGCAATGTACCTAGTTAGAAAAACCTGCACATTATTTTGTCACTATTTGCCTTATTCAAAAGGCTGTCACTGTGCTGGACCATATTTCCAACTCTACAACCGACTAGATCATCGCAAGTAGTATTAGTGAAAGTATCCACTCTTGTCATTTAGTTAAAATAAGACAAAAATTCAAAAATGACTCTTTAATTTTCAGCATTTTTTATTTTAGTCCTCTAACTTTCAGTTTTATCATTTCAGTTCTTTAACTTTCAATTTTTGTCAATGTAGTATTCCATTAGAGCTCAGTTAGCTGTTACCGTTAAAAGTGCTAAAACGACGTCGTTTTGGCTATTTTTTTTTTAATTTCGGAATTTAAAGAAAATAAGAAAAATCTGTAAAAAAGAAAAAATTTTAAGGGGAACGACGTCGTTCCCCTTCCCCTAGTCGAATGATTCATACCCAAACGGAAAGCTGGTCGAATGATTCTACAAACACTTGGGTTCTTTCTCGAATGATTCATACCCAAAATTCACCAGTTTTATGATTGTAAAGTGCCCATTTATACTGATCCATGCTACATCAACCATTGGTGGTTGTCATCATGTGATCTGGTTTGATATCCATGATGTGCTTGTTTCCTGAATTAAGACAACATATATAGGTTTGATTGGAGCTTGTTTGGCTTTTCATTGGCAGCTCCTTGATATGTTTCATGACCTTTTTGGTCATATGTTGAGGCAGTCTACAAAACTAACAAGATACCCATCGTGTTTCTGGGCTTGGATGATCAACGAAGCTCTCTGAAAATATGGTTTGGCTGCATGACTTTTGTGGCTATTAAAATGCACCCAAATTTAATTTAGCTCCTTTATTTCTCAGTTAGAGTTTGGATGCCGTGTTATTTCTTGGCGAAACTACAATGTTGGTCCCTCAAGTTTACACTGTGTGTGCAATTGGTCCCTTAAGTTTGAAGCGAGCACAATTAGTCCCTCAAGTTTTAAAACAGAATTGTATTAGTCATTTTACTAACTGTCATTAACGGTGTTACTTACATGACTAACGGAACAATGACTTGACATTTTTTTAATGATGTGGCATTTTTTATTAAAAAATTACAAAATAAATTTACACAAATAATATTTACGACCCAGTACCAAATTAAAAAAATATTTTTTACTGATGGTACAAAGCATTGAGCTGCCGCCGGTGAGATGCACTTTCATTCTGAGCCCAAGGAGGAGGCTCATTTGAATCTGGCCTAGCCCATGAAGGGATTTTACTTTCTTCTTCTTCTTCAATCTTCTTGTTGCTTGACTCTTTAGAACTTTCAGTCAGAGCAACCACACAAAACTTACCACGTCGTGGGTTTCTTTTTGCTTGAGATAGGAATGATCTCGGGCATAATGGATTTTCTACTCTGGGAGTGAGACGATTATTATGTAGTACTAGTATTCGATTTGAACACAACAAGCTTGCTGCCACGCTTCTAACTTTTATATTGCGTTACGTTGGACTTGGCCCTTTCTTTTGTTCCTGTAACTCAAAAGAATCAAGATAAGAGATCAATTGTATGTATGTATAGTGATAAATAAATAAATTAAACAAGGCAGGAAAGAGATATGATATCATATGAGACATTAAGGAGGAGGAGGAGGAGGAGGAGGACAGGGGAGAACCCGGGTTGTAAATATTGTGTGTGTAAATTTATTTTGTAATTTTTTTAATAAGAAAATGCTACATCATTAAAAAAAAATACCACATCATTAAAAAAAATGCCAAGTCATTGTTCCGTTAGCCATGTAAGTAACACCGTTAATGACAGTTAGTAAAAAGACTAATACAACTCTGTTTTAAAACTTGAGGGACTAATTGTGTTCGCTTTAAACTTAAGGGACCAATTGCGCACACAAGGTAAACTTGAGCGACCAATATTGTAGTTTCGCCTTATTTCTTCTTTGTTTTGATTTCAGGGGAAGAGGAACGACCCTTTAAATGTTTTTTTTTTTTTTTTACAGATTTTTCTTATTTTCTTTTAATTCCAAAATTTATATAAAAAAAAAAAAAAGTCAAAACGGTGTCGTTTTAGCACTTTTAACGGCAGTAGCTAACTAAACTTTAACGGTATACTAGATTGACAAAAATTGAAATTTAGAAGACTAAAATAACAAAACTGAAAATTAGAAGACTAAAATGAAAAAGACTGAAAGTTAGAGGGTCAGTTTTGGATTTTTGCCTTAAAATAAAATACAAAAAAGATAAAATCAATTATTAATCAAATCAATATTTAGAAGCTAAATTAGTGTCTATGTCAATAACTATAAATAAGATAGATAATAATGTAAAACAAATAGGTGTATTGTAAATAAGAAAGATAATAATGTAAAAAAAATAGGTGTACTATAAATAAGATAGATAATAATGTAAAAAATATATAGGTGTACTATAAATAAGATAGGTAATAATGTAAAACAAATAGGTGCACTATAAATGAGATAAATAATAATGTAAAACAAATAGGTGTATAGTTGTTGACTTAGAGATCTTAAATAAGAGACTAGAAGGAGCTTTTAAATAGTTTGGTTGATAAAATATAAAATAAGGTAAATTCCACTAATATACCTTAAAGTTTGGGCTAATATCAATTAAGTCCAAAACATTTCAAAATTGGCCAGTCTCTAAAGACATTTTAATCCCTAACCTCGTTAGCATCCGTTAGTCATTTTACTTTCTTTTTTTTTTTCTTTCTCAAATGTAACAGGTCTCTGCTCTCTCTACCTCTTTCGTTCTTCTCTTCCTCTAACCAATTTTTTTTTTTTTTTGCTAATCCTAACCTTTTTGCTCTTCTTTTCCATCAGGCCTCTCTCTCTCCAACCTAACCTAATCTCCTCTCTCTGACTCACCTTTTTCATTTATCTCTTTCTTCTCTCTAGCAACGGCAGTGGTGCATGGGTTTGGTGGTCTGGGTTGGTTATGGATCGTGGTTATGGTGGTTGTTGGTTGCCGGTGATGGGTTCTGGTTTGTTGTGGTTTTTTGGTGGTGGTGGATTCCAATCTGTTGTGGGTTTGAGTTTTTTTAGTTAGGTTTTGTGGTCAATGATTGTTTAAAGTGGTAGTGGTGATGGGTCCGATTTGGGGTGGATTTGAAATGGAGGAGGTTATGGGTTTCGATCTAGGGTGGATTTGCAGTGAGGTGGTGTGGGTTATGAAGTGGTGATTGGAATTTTTGGATTTGAGTTTTATTGATGTGGGTTTGGTTGGGTTTTGTTGTCAGTGGTGGTCACTGGGTTTGTGGTCAGAGGTGGTTGCTAGGTTTAGTGGCCGGTGATAGTGGTGCTGGGTTCCAATATGGAATGGATTTGCAGTGTGGGTTGTTTTGGGTTTTGATGTGGTGGTGAGTTTTCTATGTATTGGAGGATTTGGATATTGTTGGGGCAGATTTGGCTGAGTTTTGGTATAGGTAGTAAAATTGTGTTATGGCTGTTGTTGTAGTTAATTTGAGTGGTTATGGCTGATATGAGGAGTGGTTGTGGCTGATTTGAGGAGAGAGAGAGTGAGGAAGGAGTGAAGAAGGAAGAGTAACAGAGAGGGATAGAGAGAAGAGAAAGAAACTAATAGAGGTTAACATTGTTTAGGGACTAAATAGTCTTTACAGACCAAATTGATCAAATATCTTGGACCTAGTTGGTATTAACCCAAACCTCAAGGTATATAAGTGGAATTTACCCTAGAAAATATCACATTTGATGGAATGAAGAGTCGAGGTGATAACAAAGTCCCCCGATTATTTTATAGAACAGAAGATATATAATGGTTCTTCAACAAGAATCTCTCTCTCTCTGTTTGTGTATCCAAGCGTGGATCCTTTTAAATAAAATTTCTTTTTCAGCTCAATAAATCTATGGAGACATTTTTTATAATTTTTTTCTATTGATTGGTGCATAATAAAAATGGTGTAAGTGTGGACCTAAATAAATGTGAAAAAAATTGGAAAAAAATTGTTATCTTAGCATTGTTCACTAGAACAAAAATACCAAAATTGAAAGAAACTTGTGGTTGGGTGTTCCATATAGTGCTTCTAATAGAATAGAACGCTTCAGGACTACCAATCAATTCTTACAAAGAAAGCAATATACACCTACCACTGTATTTTGATATCTTGTGCTCAGCATACAGGAAGATATTATTTTTAAGTTTTATCCAAAAGAAGAATCAATTATTGAACAACTTTGAATATCTTCTTTAGGAGACAATATAACTAAAGATGAAGATTCAAAGAGGTAACTATTTTTTATATTACTGTATAACTAATTTTTTTTTTCTTGGCTTACAATAAGGGATGGATGAACTCGAAGTAACAAAGCTTGGTATAAAATAAAATTTATCATGCAATTAAATCATATCATTTTTCTTTAATCTTTATAATCTCCTAATATATATCCCTTGAAATATTCACCAAGACAAATGGCAACCAGACTTGTGCATACAGTAAAGAGGACCCATCATTTCTATTCTATCTAATACTCTCCTATAATTTATATTCCTGTAAATTAATCCCACCATGGAAAGCCACATATATAGTTTAGTAAGAGATAAAACAAAAACTTCTTTTTCAAAGAGACGATAACAAATGCTTAATATTAAGAAGAAAACAAAGGTTGGAGTTGTTTTTTTCTGATCAAAACAAACTTCTATGCGAATTTTTTTTGGTATAAGCATCCCATACAATATCTGAAACAATCGAAGACAGAAAATGTTAATCAATATATAATATAATATCTAGTTCGGTCACTACTTAATTAATTTATTTTTGCTTCCACCACAGTGCTTTCTATATTTTAATGACAATTATTTTGTGCACCGAAGGATATGGCTCTTTGCATCATCACATTTTATTATTATATTTATATAGACTTCAGTATTTTATAAATTTAAAAATTGGGTTTATTGGCATTGCACTTCCAATTGCAAATTTAATGGAAATCCCTATGGTATAGCCACCATAGACATTTTATATTACGAAATCAAAGTATAAGAATGTGGAATTAAGATAGGTTAGATTCATGTTAATGGGGGTTTAGAAACAAAAATCCCCATCATGATGCCAATATTATAAAATAGTCACTTTGAAGACAACCAACAAATTTTATATCTCATTTTTTTGGGGGGGGGGGGGGGGGGGAGGTTAAAGCCAACCGAGTCAATCTTGTTAATTAAGATATGATTTGTTGTGAGATAATTGATTGGGATTGATAGTAAAATACCTAGCAAATAAATATTGGTGTCGTCTCTCCTCCCCTCTCCTTAGAATAAAAAATTAACTTGTTAAAAAGAAAATGTCATCATAATTAATTTGGAAAAGAAAAATTAGGGAAAAAAATTATACCGCGTAATCATTATCATTATTATCCTTTTGTACATATAACTCTATTGATTTTGTTTTGAGAAAAAACGACAGAATAACTTAATTACATTTTTTTTAAAGAAATATAATCATCTTTAAAATATGTAAAAATTTCAAAGTTTTTATACAGGGACGGCAATATCTCACAGCAAACTAAGATGTTTAGCTCACACTACAGTATATAGGTCAAAATAAAATGAAAAAAAGAAAGAAATAAAGAAAAGATTATGCCTACTCATCATAAGTCAAAATAGGGTGTTCTAAAAATATCGTTGATATTTTGCAGTGCTATTAAACTTTCTTAAATTTCATAATTAGATAAGAGTCTTATAACTCAAATGTCACACTTTTTAGTATTTCCAACGAAGCGTTAGGCTAAAATTCACCGTCTCTCTAATAATTAAAAGAAAATAGTAATTTAGCATTTTTCCAAAAAAAAAAAAAAAAAAAAAAGAAGAAGAAGAGAGGATAAAGAATCCAACGGCTCGATTTCTCAGCAAAGCAGGTAGAATTTGCCAGCGATTTCTTCAAATTCTCACCCCCGAAAGTAGAAAATCCCGAACTCGCGCTCTCTCTCTCTCTTACAGTCAAAGCCACACAACCGCAGAAAATGACACATATCCGTGATTCTTATCTGTCTATATTTTTTCTTTGTACATACAAAAAGGAAAAACTCTTTCTGATACTTTTTGTAATTGTCTTGAATTATTGGTGGTAGTTAGTTTTGTGTTTTGCTTCAGTTAATATATTCACTTTTTTACTTGACAAGAAACCAATTCTTAGCTTGCAAGAGATGGGTATTTTTGTGGGTATAGTTTGAAGTGAAGTCTTTGGACTTTACCTTGATGACTAGTTGGTCACTTTGTGGGTGTGAACGTATAATACCTGGCTTCACATGTGCTTGTGTTTTTTTTCACTATTTAAGATTTGCCTGTGATTCCTTTTCTATGGAGTGAATTAGAGCTTGACGTGTTTTTTGGACTGTATTGCTCTGTGGTTCACAGGGATTTTTTTGTGTTCTGGGTTATTAATAAAAATGACAGCTTTCATTCTGTTTAGTTGGATTTGAAGTAAAAGCGTGTAGTTTTTTCTTACAGGGTTCATTGAATTGAGAGAGGTTTTCTATTCTGGGTTTTGGTCCAAAGTGAATGCTTTCATTCTCTGTAGTTGGTTTTGAACTCATACTGTCTGGTTTTTTCTGTTTTGATCTTTGTTAATGTTTAATTCATCCAAATTTAAGGTTTTTGCTTTCTGGGTATTCGATAAAATGTATGATTGACTTCTCGTTAGTTGTATTTGAACTCGAATTGTTTATTTGTTCATTTCTGGACTAAAATTTGAGGTATTTTTAGTCTGAGTTTAAAAAGATGAAGGGGTTTCTGTTCTTTGAAATGTTAGTTGTGCTTTTAGTCTCTTTGCTATGTGGTTGTGCAATGAGTAAGGAGTGTACAAACGTTCCTACTCAACTGTCATCACATAGTCTTCGATATGAGCTCCTTTCATCCAATAATGAAACATGGAAGGAAGAGATGTTTTCACACTACCATTTGATACCAACCGATGATTCTGCGTGGTCTAATTTGCTACCAAGAAAGGTTTTGAGGGAAGAAGATGAATACAGTTGGGCAATGATGTATCGGAAAATGAAAAATCAAGGCGGCTTTAAGTTTTCTGGAGATTTTCTTAAGGAAGTTTCGTTGCATGATGTGAGATTGGACTCAAATTCAATGCATGGAAGAGCACAGCAAACAAATTTGGAATACCTATTGCTGTTGGATGAGGATAGCTTGGTTTGGAGCTTTAGGAAGACAGCTGGATTGCCTACACCTGGCAATGCATATGGGGGCTGGGAGAAACCAGATTGTGAGCTTCGGGGCCATTTTGTAGGTTAGTTTAGTTTATTAATCTTGTCAATCATGACTTCTGTACTTCCTGTTCTGTTTATTTAATCATATTGTATTCTTGTTTTCTATGCAAAGCCATTGAGTCTTTCTTAGATTCTCTTTCTTTCCTTTATGAATAAAATAATTAGATGACCATAAATGCAAGGAAGTTCAAGAAAGAAACCAAAAAAGTCTAAAAAGTGCAATGACTGAACATCACTTTACTCAGGTCACCCTGTTTAGTTTCATTTTTTTCCTTTTTCTGACACAATATCACATGAGTTCATTTCATTCGACAGTTTAGACAAATATTGTTTTTTATATTCTTAGTTCCTCTATATCCCTGTTCATGAGCATCAGTCTTCTAAACTGCTTTCAACCAAGTGGAATGATGTTTAAGTCAATTTTAGGCTTGAAATTTAGTCACTATGGTTATACTGATTAGCAGGTTCTGTTTTCTTGAAGGACATTACTTGAGTGCATCAGCACTAATGTGGGCTAGCACTCACAATGATGCTCTCAAACAGAAAATGTCAGCAGTAGTATCCGCTTTATCTGAATGTCAGGAGAAAATGGGTACTGGATACCTTTCTGCTTTCCCGTCTGAGCAATTTGATCGTTTTGAAGCTATAAAACCTGTTTGGGCTCCATATTACACTATCCACAAGGTAGATCCTACTTCAATTGTTCTACAAGATGGATTTGATTTATTTGGCCACAACAAGCTATGCAATTAGCTTTGAACTTCTATACTTTGACAGATCTTAGCAGGCCTACTTGATCAACATACATTTGCTGGTAATCCTCAAGCTTTAAAAATGGTGACATGGATGGTCGATTATTTTTACAACCGTGTTCAGAATGTGATATCAAAGCACAGTTTAGGAAGGCACTATCTGTCACTTAATGAAGAAACTGGTGGCATGAATGATGTCCTTTACAAGTTATACGCCATAACGGTATGTGAACTTATCTAAATGGTTCTGTAGCTCCTCACCTTGATACTTCAATTTACTCTAGTGATACTAATCGTTTCCTGAACTGGGTTGACATATATATCTGCAGAAGTGACCAGATTGGTAAGCAATTGAAACTTATATTAAGTGTGCTATTCCAGAAGTCTTGTTCAATCATATGTACCTTATGCCTTTATTCTGTACTAAATAAAAAATCTATGAAACCATATTAATTTGCAATTGTTATTGCAATTGTTATAGAATCTGAGCCTTTGTTTTATTTTATTTTATTACAAACAATCCTGAGCCTTTGGATATTTAGCATCATTACATGAGAAGCAGGCCTTATATGCTTTGAATGGTGGTAAGTGGTAACATGCTTTAGTTGATCATGTTTTCTAAAGTTTTTGGCACAATGTTGTTACTGTAGGTCTGCAAGGTACTCGTATCATTGTGAACCTTGGGTTTTGATGTAAGCCTTTCATATTACTATGTGCAGGGAGATCCAAAGCATTTGGTGTTGGCTCACCTTTTTGACAAACCATGCTTTCTAGGAATACTTGCAGTAGAGGTAAGCATTATTTTCTGTTCACTGACTCTAGGTTGATTTTTTGGATTTTCAAAGATCTCTCTTTCTCTCTCTCTGTGGGGTAAACATTAGACAGACAAGTAATCACTTTTCCTTTGGAGGAAACAAAGTGGTGTTCCCTACCTTTCAAACTGTTGCTTTTGTACCGAAAGGACTGAAAGTCTGAAACACTATTAGGAACACTCTGAACCTTTGAATTTGTCATTAGTGGAGTTGTTTTTACTACGTTTTGGCATATAACATTTCCGATCAGGAAGCTGAGACTTTGTTACCTTGGAGAAAGCTATCTCTGATACAAATAGCATATACATAATGCAAGAATAGTTAGATATAGGATTTAGATTGAGAGTAGTAATCAGTGACCTTGTGGTCTAATGGTACTACTGTTGCTTGCCTTGTGGTTTGTTAGTACTCTATTTTAACGTAAAACCATTAAACTTGTCTATTAACTCTTAATTATTACAGGAAAAAGCCCATTCTTGTCAATAGCTTATTAATGGTTATAAAAAAGGAACAAGAAAAAAAAGAAGTAGATTCAATTTTATGTATGCTCCAAATATCCAATTAATAGGATCAAGGGTGTCACTGAAATTGGAGGGTTTTCTACCTGAGCTTTCCTTGGTTCCACTTCTACCTTATTTCATAGCAATATAGAGTCAACCATCCCTGGCTTGTGCAGCTGAACAACAGTAATCAGAAATATTTTGTGATTTCTTGCCTACTGTTGGTTTTTGTACGTTTTAAGACCCCTTAAAACACAACAGATTAACCTAGTTAATTAACCAAGTTGATTACTTAGTCCAATTTCAGATCTAGGTTAACACAAACACATCATATTATTGTAAAGTGCGGAAAATAAAGAACACAACAATATGATAATCCAAGAAACCAAACCAGTAAAAACCTGGGGAGGATTTAACCTAGCGATCTTTAAGGTAAAACTGAATTCACTATGAAAGAATTGAAGTTTACACAATAGCGACTTAGACTACTAACATCTTATTGCTACCTCGAGTAAGAAACTTACTACCACGACCACGTGATAGCTTCGAGTCCACGGATTACTTCTTTCTTGAATTCCCAGCAAGCACAAGCACTCTCGCTTGTATATCTTTAAGCTCTTTATTGTAGCAACTGAATGATCATCAAGTTCTTGAATCGAATTCTCCTTCTTGATAATCCTAAGTATGTATGAAAGCAAATACCTCTAGATCTCACAAAAGATTCACACACACAGCAAAATGAGCTTTTTAAAACGTGGCTAGAGTTTTCCCTTTTATACTAAGGGCAAAACATAAAACCCTACACGTTATATGGGCTTAGGGCTGAGTTGGAAAATTCTGTAGAAAAACGTTCTGCCCGAATTTCGATCGGTCGAGTCTAATTCTCGATCGATCGAACCAGGCAGAATAATACTATAACTTTTGCAGCAACTCGATTCCAACTTTACATAAAACACATACACTTTGAGCAAGTCTAAACAAGACTAAAAACTTATTTTGATCATGGTTTGCCAACAATACAAATTAGAGTTCTAATACATTAGTTCCTAAGTACTTAGAATCTAATAGTTTTCCTTCTGGACATCAGTAGCACGTATGGTGCTCAATTTTGTGTCTTTATACCTATTTGGTAATGTAAAAAGTACTTTTAATATCTGATAAGAAATGCCAAAGGATGGTAAATTTACCAATGAATTACCGGATACATTCTTCTTTTCTCAGAATATGGTATTGATTTTACAGTAACTTTACATATACAGTTTTCAGGGTTTTTCTTTTTCTTGAATTAATTCATATTCAAGTTTCCATGTTTTCAATTCTGATTTTCATACTTACAATTGTTTCACAATTTTTCTTTTTCTTTTTCTTGTAGGCTGATGACATATCTGGTTTTCATGCCAATACACACATCCCAATTGTTATAGGATCTCAAAAGCGGTATGAAATCACTGGTGATCCACTTTATAAGGTAACTTCTTTAATAAATTATAAATCATTGGAACAGTAATACTCAGTAAAGCCTGGCTTCATTTATTCTCCTATGCTTAATCATGATATGCTTTTCACCTTCCCTATTCAGTTGAACCTCTGTTGTTGGAAGATTTTCATCTTTTAATTGCTATATAGGGTTAGTTTTTGTTTATCTGAACGTTTATATGATACAAATGTGTCATGAACTAATCTCCAAATATTTGTAATGCTTGTTCAAAAATATGGTTTTCCAGGCAATAGGGACCTTCTTTATGGAAATTGTTAACTCTTCTCACAGCTATGCAACAGGAGGCACATCAGTTAGTGAGTTCTGGTAATAATAAGTAATTCATTATCAATTCTTTCCCTTTACCTGAGTATATCTGTATGCTACACTGAGTAAATACAAACAGTTGAAACCTTGTGTCCATTTGTTCACATGATATTTGCTAGTTTTTTTTTTTTTTGGGTTAAATCACCAATTCTTCCAAAAGCTTAAATTATTAGGAGATGATGGATAATTATTTAACCACATAATTCTAACACTCCCTCTCACATGCGGGCTCAAACTTCCTTTTAATAGGTGAGACCTAACATGTGGGATTTTAAATGGGAGGTAGAGTGGAGGAGATAGGGATCGAACCCAGGACCTTCTGCTCTAATACCATATTAAATTACCAATTCTCCCAAAAACTTAAACTATTAGGAGATGGTGAGTTTAATCATTTGATCAAATAATTCTAACATTTTTCACTCTTTTCTGATTGTGTTTCACTTTGATCCCTTGCCCCTGGCAGGTCAGACCCAAAGCGATTGGCAAGCACTCTACAGACAGAGAATGAAGAATCATGCACAACTTATAACATGCTGAAGGTATGCTTTTTCCCCCCTCTAGGGTCTTGATGAAAATTTTCATTGGTTTTTCTGTTGAAAGTTGATTTATGAGCAGCAATGAATCTAAATAATTGCATCTCATTTCACATTTGTGATTGCGTATGGCCCTCAATTTTGTGATATATATTACCATGGTAACTGGGAATATGCATGGATTACCATGTCTTACTGATTCTGTAGGTCTCGCGCCACCTGTTTACGTGGACCAAGGAAATGGCATACGCGGACTATTACGAACGTGCCTTGACAAATGGTGTGCTAGGCATTCAAAAAGGAACAGAGCCTGGAGTGATGATTTACATGCTTCCACAAGGTCGTGGTGTTTCCAAGGCCAGTGGCTTCCATGGATGGGGAACGAAAAATGATTCCTTTTGGTGTTGCTATGGTACAGGTGTGAATTGATTGTCAATTTTGAACTTATTGATTTAAGAATAGAAGTCCAAGGAGTTTTTCTTCAATTTGTGTCAATCTTAACTTCTTTCATCCGAGGTTTTGCTTTTTCATATGGTAGTTTTCCTGCTGACCAAGTTGATCTGGTTTTCTACTATTTTATCTCTTTGGTGAAAGTTCCCTGGTAACCATTGATGTTGTATCTCTTTAGCACTTTATCCATTTGACAAGTGTTTTCTTCCTGCTGCTTCCATAGGAATCGAATCATTCTCAAAATTAGGAGATTCCATATATTTTGAAGAGGAAGGAGAAGTTCCTAGTCTTTACATCATACAGTATATAACAAGCTCACTTGATTGGAAATCTGGACGAATTTTGCTCAATCAGGAAGTTGATGCTGTTAGTTCATGGGATCCTTACCTCCGAGTGACATTGACACCTACTTTGAAGGAGGTACTGTTATGGTTATGACTTTCTTATAAGCCAAATAGAAGTTAGTTTGCTCTTTGATTATTGTAATCAAGATGTCACTGCTGACTATATTTTCTTTGGACTTCACTTACTAAGACATGGAATACTCAAATTGCTAATTACCAAGAATAAACATGAGTCCTTTTTATATCACACTATATCTGTTTTTTTTATTTTTTTTTATGTAAATGCCCTCCATAGGTAAGGCTCGATTTGGTGAGAGTAAAACCTAGATCTAAAGACAGTTCTGGGAAACTTTATGTATACACACACAGACACCCAGCCACGTTTCCCAGCACTCATGCATCTGTGCCTTGGAGACAAACATTCAGCCTGACCAGTGACAATTGGTTTTGAGTATAACAAATAGTCGCATGAAGTAGTCTTTTTGAAATAAATTTTTTCTTACTTATCCAAAAAAAAAACAGACAAACAAACAAACAAAGAGTACTAAATGTAATCATCACTTATACTGTATCAAAAGTGAACTTTCAACATCTGATCTAAGAGCTTAGGGTAAGAGCGTGTAGACTGAAAAACACAGAATGTTTCAAAGTACTAAGTAGGATAGCCAGGAGCCTATGTGCTGCACATGGTACTTAGGTATAAATTATTGTGAAAAAATCTTTCTATTTGCTAAGGATAATCCAGCTACAACTGAGAGGATTCAAGCTGAAGATTCTAATAAACCTAAGATTTTTCCTTTTTATGCTCTGATATATATTAGAACGAGAGGAACAGAAATGGCCATATTTTACTATGTCTAGTCTAACCTCTCTAACCCCAACTAGATGTAAGATGTTTTTTTTGGTTTTGTGGGGTAGGGGGGGGGGGGGGGGGGCTTGATAGATGTGAGATTAAATATTTCTTTTTGTTTTCTCTAGTCTTATCTCCAGTCAAAATGAATCACTATAACTGGCTTTTATACTGGATCTGATATGCAGGGAGCAGCCCAATCATCTAATTTGAACTTGCGGATACCTAGTTGGACGCATATAGATGGAGCGAAAGCATCACTAAATGACCAGATTTTAAACCTACCAGCTCCAGGTGTGAATTTCTCCTCTATTAGCTCTTCTTCAAAAGAAGGAAATAACAAATTTCTACATTTGTCCTTTTTTTTTTTTTTCCTTAAACATATTTTTTAACTATTCTTATTTTCAACTGTATCATGTATTTCATTTTATATTTTTTTTGTTTTCTCAAAAAAGTGGTCAATGCAATTTAATCTTTCTGCCAAAAGGTCATTTGGCCCTACTCTCTGGCATCTTTGGAGCAAACTACAGAGTTTCTTTACTTAACAAAATTTAAAGTAATTAAAAAAAAATATATATATATATATATATAATTTCTTCACTTTTCGTATCCCGATGCAGGAAACTTCCTATCAGTCACTAGAGATTGGAGGGTCGGCGACAAAATAACCCTTCAGCTGCCCATTAGTTTGAGAACAGAAGCTATTAAAGGTATTTTCAATGCACTTTACCAGTTTCTACATATACTGAACCTGAGCATACTTTTAATGATTAGCAAAAGAATTATTATGGATGATATATTACTGACAGTCTTTCCAATGAACTTCAGATGACCGGCCTGAGTTTGCCTCTCTTCAGGCAATACTTTATGGTCCCTATCTACTATCAGGTCATACCAGTGGTGACTGGGACATCAAAACTGGGTCAGCCAATTCTCTTTCTGACTGGATAACTCCAATCCCTGCTGCTTATAAAACTTCTCTGGTTTCCTTGTCCCAAGAGTCTGGGGACACAACTTTTGTCTTAACCAATTCAAACCAATCGATCACAATGGAAAAATTGCCTGCACCTGGCACCAATTCTGCTGTTCATGCCACTTTCAGACTCATCTTAAATTACTCATCCCCAGCAGAAGTTTCAACAATGAAAGATGCTATTGGCAGATCAGTCATGCTAGAACCATTTGATTTTCCAGGGATGGTTGTAGTGCATCAAGGAAAAGATAAAAACCTTGCAGTTGCAGACTCTTCTGGTAGTGGTGGATCTTCTGTTTTCCGGTTGGTTGCAGGATTGGATGGAAGGGCTGAAACAGTGTCCTTGGAGTCGGCAAGCAACAAGGATTGCTTTGTGTATAGTGGTGTGGATTATAATTCAGGTACAAGCACGAAGCTCAGTTGCAAATCAGAGTCATCAGATACTGATTTTGATAAGGCTGCTGCTAGCTTTGTGTTGAACAAGGGAATCAGTGAATATCATCCTATCAGCTTTATGGCTAAAGGGGCAAGGAGGAATTTTCTTCTCGCACCATTACTGAGCTTTCAAGATGAATCTTATACTATTTACTTCAACATTCAATCTTAATAATTTAGGGAGGGCAATGGAGGTTCATGATAAACCAATTATACAATAAATTTCTTCTGCCTGTTACTTCAAATTTCTTAGGCTCCGTTTGGTACACCCACTCAAACACATGTTTTCAGCTTTTAAACAACACTAGTCGCAAACCCGCACAATGCGCAGGAAAATTTGATACAATTACTTTTTTATTGGAATATTATTGAATAAATATAATTTAAAATGTATATTTTTAGAAAGTCAATATGTGTTATTTGAAATTGTGTTTTAAATTACAACATATGAAAAAATCCCATAATATTGCCCTTTAAATTCATAAATTACATGATTACTTGCATTATATGGTAAAATAAGACCAACCCATCCATCATGGCATTGTAAAGTCATCTAAATATAATCATATAAAACCACCGTTTTGTTGATCTTGTCTCATAAACTAAAAGTACTATCTATACAACTGATAAGATCTTTAAAAGGTAACATATGACAGAGAATTCTAGTTTACCACCCTCAACATTGAGATCAAGATTATTATTATTATTATTATTATTATTATTATTATTTCTAAACAGTGTACATGTTCAACCAAGAGGAATTAATCAAGGAATATTTAATCACTGTCAACCATGTGAGTTTTCTCTTTAATTTTCCTGGTTTCTCACTTTTCAAAATGAAGATGACTTTGGCATATACAAACTACAACAATTGTAGAGTAGTTATGCAAAACTGTTTAATACATTATTGTTCAAAACTTTGTACAGATAAATTCAACCTCTTGTTCCATGTGTTGTATATAGTTATGGAATCTCAAAATTTATTCTCCACTTAGGCTTGCATTACAAATACCAAAGACTTAATCATAGAAACCAACACTATTAAGAAGCTTATGTGGTGTAGTGCTTTAGCTAGTGCTAAATGTTGTAATAGAAGTTATGCAATTTCAAAACTTGCAAAGAGACTAAAATGGAAAAATGAAAAACAAAATATTAATTCAAAAATGTTAAATGAAATAAGCATTGCATATATAAAATATTTAAGTAAATAATGGGATATCACAAAGGATGTCATTACTGGTAGGCTATCACTTGAAATCTTGAACCCCCAAAAATTAATCTAAGGAGCTAGATATAAGGATAATTGGAATAATAATAATAAGTGCCAACAAAAATTCATAAGCTTCAATAACTGATTGAGCTTGATTGTTTCCAACAACAAAACATTTATAAATTAGTTTTAAAGGAACATTGGTTGCTTCAAATAAGATTTTTTGGTTCTTTTGATGTTGGCAATTGTCCCCCTGTTGTGTTTTTTTTTTTTTTTTTTTTTTTTGCTTTTTTTCTTCAATAAAATCTTGCAATTCATCAACAAAAAAAGTTACTTTTATAGTTTGGTCATTTTTCTTGTTTGGTCATTTTTTTATTTTTATAATTAGAAACTTTTATAGTTTTTTAGCTTTTCAAGTAATGTCTATAAAATTATACAAAAAGTATAAAATATAGTTTTACAACTATCGAACGTTGCAAACCCACATACCCACATCGAACATCTTATTTCTACTACTAACAAAGCAGGTTTTTTTCCCCTTCAATCTTATTCTTGCAATTACATGCTATTATGTATTTAAAATAAAAGAAGACCTCGAGTTAAAAAAGTACTGGAGGTAAGCCAAACTCTACAAAAAGAGAGTGCATATGCAAATGTGACCAATAGAAACAAAAATATTAAAATCAAAACCCTCACCATAAGGAGCTGTAATTCATGCAATATGTAAATGGCATTTAGGGACATAAACTTAAGAAACTTCTCCCAACCATTACATGCCAAAACATTTGAAGCTCAAAGGAGAATAGGGTGCCCAAGTTTAGAAATAGTGTTCAAAAGTATTCTCCCCATTGATTACTAAGAGAAATTTCATCAAGTATATGTCATGCAACAATAACCAAAAAAAAAAAAAAATTTATCGACATTCCACCTAGGATAAAAAAACGAATGGGTGACAATTAAAACGTTTTATTGATAAAAAGGAGAAAAATAATTGACAAAAAATCAGGTCTAAAGATTGATCTCTTTTTCAATATGTCTCTTTTGCTTTTGCATTGTCTAGTTATCTAGTTTTCTTAATAGATTAAATTAGATGGAGAAAGAAGCAACTGAGAGCATGAGACAGAAATTAGGAGAGACAAATTGGTTACCTGGTTAATTGAAGAAGAGCAAAAAATATTGTAGCATTACCAAGTAGGATGGTGTTTCGGCAGCTTCTGCAAAAGTGGAGAGGGGGCAACTGCAATATATAAAGAAAATAAATCAATAAAGAGAGAATAAGAGTTGAGATCAAAGAATTGAAGTAGTGCTGAATTTAGGTTAAAATGGATTTAATAAGGTGGTGAGAAAGTGGGGTGATGTTATCCTTTTGTTTGATGGAGAGAGAGACCAAGGAGGATGGTTAATTGGGAATTGGAATAGTTAGCCGGTTGGGTTTAATGGAGTAAATGGGGAAGATGAGTGGGTTGCACTCAGTCATTATGGAAAGGAGTCTACATATTCTATCCCAAAAAAAAAAAAAAAAAAATTGAGGAAATTGAAAAATAGGAAAACATTCAATGGATAGTTGGGGATTTTTAAAAAAAAAAAGAAAAAAAAAAGAAAAAAAAGAAGAAGGTTTGATTAATAGGAGGAGAGCATAATTTAATGCAAAAAAGTATGAGACTATGTAAAGTCATGAGAATATGTAGCAAAACAAAAGAATTAAGACTATCTAGAATGTGTAAAGTCATGAGAATATGTAAAGTCGTCATATATTTTGCATTCTTTTAAAAAAAGGTAATAAATTAACAAAAAATAAAAATAAAAAATAAAAAGATGACATGGATGATGACGTGACTCAACTGGAGTGTAGTAACAATAAATGCTACACTTCAACTTTTAGTAATATATAGATTATACGTATTTCCACACATTTTTTCACCCGCACATGTTTTCAAATAACAAAACACATATTTTTAAGTACATGTGCCAAACACTCCTTAATTACTTTGGACTGCACAGATGGGCTAAGTTAACGTTGATTTAAGGCTCTTTGAGCCTGTCTTGGTGTAGGGAGTCTGATAAAAATCTCTAGAAAGTAGTAATTGGGAAAAGGAGATTGTAAGATGCTAAGCTAGTGTTCTTGTGTAGTTTTACTTCCATTCTTCATTTGTATATTCATCTCCTACATCAAGTACTTTTCAGAAGTATCCATGTCATTAATGCAATCAATGTAATTGTTATCGAAAACAATATTAACTGCATTTTTTTATTATTCACGAGGATGATAAAATTTCTACAATGGAAATATATTCTGGTTGGAGTTGTTTTGAATGCTTTTGGTTTATGCTAAATAGTACAAATCTTTTGCTTTCCTTGGAATAATTTTTTGCTATGATAAGCACCTCAATCTTGGTATGAAGATTAAAAATATGTGCACTTCTCAATATGTGATATAGAGATACGTTGCACGTGCTGGCCAGAACGGGACAGCAATAAAAGGGTTTAAGTTAACACCTTAGGTACACATCTTAAGTTGTTAATCACAGAGAGATGGGTAATTGTTTTATAGTTGTGCTACTTTTGAACATTTTTTTTCTT
This sequence comes from Quercus aquifolioides, assembly GCA_019022515.1. Lineage (NCBI taxonomy): Eukaryota > Viridiplantae > Streptophyta > Magnoliopsida > Fagales > Fagaceae > Quercus > Quercus aquifolioides. The sequence continues at coordinate 7,897,213 of CM032326.1, forward strand.
AAGTTTGGCTGCAGTGCCAAATATCTCTAAAGTTTTATTTACTTAAGAACCACTTAATTGCATGGGCTTAATTACTCTTTCAATATATGCATGAGTGCGACTATTACTTATGTACTATTGCAATGGATAATTTGATCAAAGTTTGTCTATGTTTCTATTGTAGCTACCCTTGCTCTGGTGGAACTATTGTAGTTCAACTTGCTTTCTTTTTACACATGCTGTTATATGCAACTTCTAAAATTTGTAGGTGAGTCTGTATGCGAGATAAATAGCAATTTTATAAAATCTGATGAAAATATTTTTATTTCACATTCTAATTTGGTATTCTTCATTTTCTCTAACATTTTCTACAAATGGTGACTATAACTAGAGAACTATGTGTTACATCATCACATGGTTTAAGGAAAAAAAGTTGCCAAGGCATGAGCTAACCCATTTGCTTTTCTTTTGAGCCAACTGAAATTACAGCAAACAAAAGATCTCTAAGTTAAGCAATATTGTTAAATAGAGTGATGCAGACTAAGGATCATCAAGATCTCCTTTGGTGAGTCTCTCAAAGTTCTCATCATAAGCAAACTGTAACGCCCACAAAAAGTATTAATTGATTGTGTTTTGGTGGCATATATTTCTCATTGTAAATCATTGTGCCAATAGTTCATCTGTAATATTTAAGTTAGTATTAATTAATTGTGTTTCGGTGGCACATACGTAATATTTAAGTTTGATGTTCAAAACTTTGAAACTGGCAAAAGGGATGAGGTACATTGTTCAAGAGAAGGGAGTAAGAGTAAGCTTGCATGGAAGATAATTGAGGATATGTCAGGGAATGGAATCCTAATGTTAAAATTTTTGTTTAATTGATATTTTACATTAGTCGTTAGGAATTTTTGAAATAGTAATCCTAATTTGCAATCAAAGAAGAAGAAGAAACAAAGAATTGTTTAAATCTTCTTGCAAATTTTGTGAAAGTTACACTAGCTAAAACATTCATAGACATCTTAAAAAATGAATCTGCTAAATTTTGCTCTTTTAAGGTTCATTCCCATACTGTTCAATTTTATCTTAAATTTCATCTTGCAAAATCATTACAATTAGAATTCAAATATGATTTCAATTAGAGTATAATTTTGCACCACATGCCTCATTTAAGTTTTAATTTTTATTCCAAGTGAGTCATTCAATGCAAAAGACAATGAGTCCAATATAAATGAACAATAAAAAAATACAATCATATATCTAATCATATAATTTTACACCAAGTCTTTTTTTTTTCCTTTTTTTTGCCAAGTGACTATTATAATACTAACACAAAAACCGAAATAACTACCTCACTCACTTAAATATTCTTAACTACACAAATTCCAATTTGCCGCCTCCTTGGCATTACTCTTTTATATCTACATTACATGTCTTTTATATGGATGGTGAAGGCATGTTATTTTAGCTTACTAAATGATAGAATAGAAAGAAGCAAAGCTTATAGCAATCACTTTTTAGAAATTATATAATGTTTGATTCGCTTACAATAACTTCAGCAATACACTATTAGACATTTAGGTTGGTATGTAATTATTATTTATTTTTAGCTTGATCAACTGTCTTTTATCTAACTTATGCACCTATAAGTCTATGACTTTACATACTACTATTCCTCGACATGTAACTTATACATCTATGAGTCTATGACTTTAGAGACTATTATTCCTCAACAAAATGCAGGACTCAACAAATGATATAAGCTGTATAACATGTTTCTTTTATTTTTTTTAAGGGTAAATTTCACTAATCTACTTGAGGTTTCGGCTAATGTCAATTAGGTCCAAAATATTTCAAAACTGTCCAACTTGGTCCTTAAACACAAACGACGTTACAACAATATTGTTTCTCTCTCTCTCTCTCTCAACCTGCAAACATAGTGCTAATTGCCTTTCTTTTTCTCAATTATTTTTTTTTCAATAAATCTTATCAATGAAAGTAATATAAATATTAGTTGAAAGAATATTATTCAAATTAGTTTCTAATCTATATTTATATATTACTAAAAGCTAAAGCGTAGCATTTATTGTTGCTACGCTCCAATTGAGCCACATCATCATCCATGTCATCCTTCTTCTTCTTTTTTTCCTTTTTTGTTAATTTATTACCTTTTTTTAAAAGAATGCAAAATATATGATGACTTTACATGTTCTAAATAGTCTTAATTCTTTTGCTTTGCTTCATATTCTCATGAATATTTTGCATTAAATTATGCTCTCCTCCTATTACTCAAACCTTCTTCTTCTTCTTCTTCTTCTTCTTCCTTTTTTTTTTTATAATAAATCCCCAACTATCCATTGAATGTTTTCCAATTTTTCAACTTCCTCAATTTATTTATTTTGGATAGAATATGTAGAATCCTTTCCATAATGACTGAGTGCAACCCACTCATCTTCCCCATTTACTCCATTAAACCCAACCGGCTAACTATTCCAATTTTCAATTAACCATCCTCCTTGGTCTCTTTCTCCATCAAACAAAGGGATAACATCACCCCACTTTCCCACCACCTTATTAAATCTATTTTAACCTCAATTCAGTACTACTTCAATTCTTTGATCTTAACTCCTATTCTCTCTTTATTGATTTATTTTCTTTATATATTGCAATTGCCCCCTCTTCACTTTTGCAGAAGCTGCCAAAACACCATTGGACTTGGTAATGCTATGGTCTTTTTTGCTCTTCTTCAATCAACCAGGTAACCAATTTGTCTTTCCTAATTTCTGTCTCATGCTCTCGATTCCTCCTTTCTCCATCTAATTTAATCTATTAAGAAAACCAAATAATTAGACAGTGCAAAAGCAAAAGAGACATATTGAAACAGAGATCAATCTTTAGACCTGATTTTTTGTCAATTATTTTTCTCCTTTTTGTCAATAAAAATGTTTTAATTGTCACCCATTCGTTTTTTTATCCCATGTGAAATGTCTATAATTTTTTTTTTTTTTGGTTATTGTTACATGACATATACTTGATGAAATTTCTCTTAGACGTGTGGTAGCAGGTAATCAATGGGGAGAATACTTTTGAACACTATTTCTAAACTTGGGCACCTTATTCTCTTTTGAGTTTCAAATGTTTTTGTGGCATGTAATGGTTGGGAGAAGTTTCTTAAGTTTATGTCCATAAATGCCATTTACATATTGCATGAATTACAGCTCCTTACGGTGAGGGTTTTGATTTTAATATTTTTGTTTCTATTGCTTTTGTTTCTATTGGTCACATTTGTATGTGCTCTCTCTTTTTGTAGGGTTTGGCTTACCTCCAGTAATTTTTTAATTGGAGGTTTTCTTTTGTTTTAAATACACAGTAACAAGTAATTTCAAGAATAAGATTGAAGGGGGACAAACCTGCTTTGTTAGTAGTAGAAATAAGATCTTCGATGTGGGTATGTGAGTTTGCAATGTTCGATAGTTCGATAGTTGTAAAACTATGTCTTACACTTTTTGTATAATTTTATAGACATGACTTGAAAAACTAAAAAACTATAAAAGTTTCTTATTATTAAAAATAAAATAAAAAATGACCAAAAAAAAAAAAGACCAAACTATAAAAGTAACTTTTTTTTGTTCATGAATTGCAAGATTTTATTGAAGGAAAAAAGCAAAAAAAAAAAAAAAAAAAAAAAAAAAAAAAACAACAACAACAACAGGCGGACAATTGCCAACATCAAAAGAACCAAAAAATCTGATTTGAAGCAACCAATGTTCATTTTAAACTAATTTATAAATGTTTTGTTGTTGGAAACAACCAAGCTCAATCAGTTATTGAAGCTTACGAATTTTTGTTGGCACTTATTATTATTCAAATTATCCTTATATCTAGCCCCTTAGATTAATTTTTGGGGGTTCAAGACTTCAAGTGATAGCCTACCAGGAATGATATCCTTTGTAGTATCCCATTATTTACTTAAATATTTCATATATGCAATGCTTATTTCATTTAACATTTTTGAATTAATATTTTGTTTTTCGTTTTCCCATTTTAGTCTCTTTGCAAGTTTTGAAATTGCATAACTTCTATTACAACATTTAGCACCAGCTAAAGCACTGCACCACATAAGCTTCTTAATAGTGTTGGTTTCTATGATTAAGTCATTGGTATTTGTAATGCAAGCCTAAGTGGAGAATAAACTTTGAGATTCCATAACTATATACAACACATGGAACAAGAGGTTGAATTTATCTGTACAAAGTTTTGAACAATAACGTATTAAACAGTTTTGCATAACTACTCTACAATTGTTGTAGTTTGTATTGCCAATCTCATCTTTATTCTGAAAAATGAGAAACCAAGAAAATTAAAGAGAAAACTCACATGGTTTACAGTGATTATATATTCCTTGATTAATTCCTCTTAGTTGAACATGTACACTCTCTAGAAGGAAAAAAAATATCTTGATCTCAATGTTGAGGGCAGTAAACTAGAATTCTTTGTCATATGTTACTTTTTAAAGATCTTATCAACTGTATAGATGGTACTTTTGGTTTATGAGACAAGATCAACAAAACGGTGGTTTTATATGATTATATTTAGAGGACTTTACAATGCCATGATGGATGAGTTGGTCTTATTTTACCATATAATGCAAGTAATCATGTAATTTATGAATTTAAAGGGCAATATATTGTGGGATTTTTTCATATGTTGTAATTTAAAACACAATTTCAAATAACACATATTGACTTTCTAAAAATATACATTCTATATTATATTAATTCAATAATATTCCAATAAAAAGTAATTATATCAAATTTTCCTGCGCATTGCGCGGGTCTGCAACTAGCTGTAGTTTAATCTTGAACCGAGTATCCATTTTAATTTTTTTAATTTGGATGCTAGGCATAATAATACCTAGCATAAAAGCCAAGATGATTATCTCACTTTCTTAGGTAATATCACCTTATCATCACTATTGTTGAATGTTTCCATGCATTATCACAGGTTACATACTAGTTAATATAATATATAAAGACACACTTAACTCAAAAAATCTAAGTCCAATGGGTATGAGTTCAATTACTCATTCTTCTCATAATTAATCAATATGAGACTTCATTCACATGTGTACACCTAAGTCGTAATCACAAAGATTGTAAAATGTTTATTTTAAATAATAATAATAAATGATTTCCATGTTTTCCAATATTTTCAGCTAGTATAACTGCATTTTATTCTTTCAAAGAACTGCAAAAACCTACTATATTTTACCCTTCAATTGCTGTTATGAGGTTCATGGAATATTATCCATGCAATTGCACATTGCACAGAAGTTTTCCATTCAATGATGTTTTATTCTTTCAAATTACTGCAAAAAGTTGGGTTTGTGCTAATGTATTGTTTAGGTCAGGGTTTCCAGTTGGACCTCTTTTCAACATCTGTTTGATGCAGCTAGTGTGTTGGAGACTAAAAGTGTAGATTAACAGCTAAATTCATACCAAATCAAGTGTGAATAACATGAAGAAAAAAATAATAATAAATGTTTTAGCCTATGTTTGTTTGGATGGATTTTAGGGAGGATGAAAAATTTAAGAGAGAAAAGTGGAGAGAAAGATGTTTTAGTGAGTGTTGGGTTGGGAGAGAGAGTGGAAAAAAAATGTGGTGGAATCTATTTTCTCCCTGAGCCCACCAAAAAGTTTTCTCCCCAAAATAAACAAAAATGTTCATATGCACTTGCACATGGGTTTCATCCACGTCAATTGCTTTTCCCTTCTTTTTTTTTCTCTGTCCAATTTCTTTGTTTACCAGTTTTTTTTTCTTCGTATACTTGCACATACACAATTGTTTTTGCTAAGAAAATGTGTTACTTTTTTGTTTTATTTAATGAGGACATAATTGTAAATTTATACTAACTTCATTTTCTATCCTCTCATTTTTTTTTCTCAACCAAGCAAATAAGTTTTTCATCTCTCCACTTTTCCATCCTTCTAACCAAACACAAATAAGAGAAAACTAAATCCCTTATATTCTCTCACTTTTCTATCTCCTCCCTATTTTCTATCTTCCCACTTTTCCACTCTTCCAACCAAAAGCACCCTTAATAGGATCCGTTTGGTTGGAGGAATAGAAAAGTGAGAGGATGAAAAATTGTGGAAGAATGGAAAATATTTAGTTTTCCCTATTATGTGTTTGGTTGGAGGGGTGGAAAAGTGGAAGGGTGAAAAACTCTTTTGTTTGGTTGGAGAGAAAAAGGAAATGATGGAAAATGTAATTTATATAAATTGACTATTATACTCTTGTTACATAATAGGTAAGAAATAGATTTATTTGTACTTATTAAATAATATAAAATTTACCACATCATCACTTTTACAAAACACTCACGTCAGTTTATCTATTATACACACTTTTTTATTAAAATAATATTTTTTCTCATTTTTTTTATTATTTCCCACCTAACCCACCTAACCCATAAAGTGACTTAACTCTCACTTTCCCCTAACCCACAAAGTCTCCGCCCCTCAAGTCTCTGCATCTCTTTTTTTTTTTTTTTTTTTTTGACAATTCGAAAGCTACAACTCTCTCATCCCTTAAGTCTCTGCATCTTTTTTTTTTTTTTTTACCGTTCAAAAGCTACAAGAAAGAGAGAAGATAATGATGATGATGATGATGATGATGAAGAAGATGAAGATGAAGATGATTGATTTTGGGTTTGTATTTGATTTCGATTTTGGGTTTGGGTTATGGGTTTTTAGTTAGTGGTCTAATTTTGAGTTGATTTTCTGTGGATTTTGGGTTTGATTTTGAGTTATTTTGTTTTGGGTTGATTTTGAGTTGGGTTTGGGATAGGTTTTCCAATGGGGTTTGAGTTTATTTTAAGTTGTTTTGTGTTGATTTTGAGTTATTTTTGGGTTGCAGTGGTGATAGTTAGGTTGTGCTGAGTTGGTGGTTGGAAAATTGTCTTCTTCTTCTTTGCTGAGTTGCTATGACCGTTGGGAATGAGAGGGCATTTGTGTAAAAGTGCTGTGAGAGCACTTTTCTCACATAACTTTTCCTCCCGATTTGGGAGGATCAAATTTGTGGGCCCGGGAGAAAATTTTCTCCTGGGTTTTCCATCCTCAATATTTTCCTCCCTTTGCCAAACAGTGGAAACACTGTTTTCCACCCTATGTTTTCCATCCTCCCTAAATTCACTGCAACCAAACACAGTGTTAATCTCACTACTTATTACTTAATAATCCAAATTGGAAACATAACAAATAAAATAAAATAATTAAAAAAAAAAAAAAAACCAAACTTTGAGGTCTTCTCAACCAATGAAACACTACTACCTATGCAAACATGTGAGTTGACTCAGTAATCAACACCAAAAAAAAAAAAAAAACAATTAGGTAATGTCGCACTTGCATAAGTGCCAGTGTTTTATTGGTTGGAATAACCATTTATTAAAACTAGTAATAGATTATCACCTAACAAGATAAAAAGACTATAGACGTTCTCTTCTTTAAAAAAAGACCGTGGAGTAGCTTTACTAAAAAAAATTGGGCACACAAGGACAACCAGTCAGCACTTGGGAATATTGTTGGGGACATTCGGCATTTGATGGGAGCATTTGAATGGATATCTGTGAGCAGCATTAAGAGAGATGGAAATAAGGTGGCACATGTGCTTGCTAGATTTGCACAAAATGTTAGTTCTGATTTGTTTTGGATGGAAGAGGTTCCATCAATTGTGTATGACTCTGTAAACTTTGATGCTTCTTTGATTTAAATGAAATTTGAGTCCAGTTTCAAAAAAAAAATGGGCACACACCCTGTCAAACCCAAGTTTGTATGTAATACAGTAATAGGCATTACTTTTATTCAATTTCTGGTCTGTACTCGTGAAAAGTAAACGTAGTGGAAGCCCGGGAACCTCGCACAAACAAACGCACGTAAAAGTTTGGAAATTCCAAAACAATAAAGAAAACTTATGATCCTCAAATACGGTTTCGATTTTTTATGGCTGTTTTTCGTTTCAACAATGGCCACAACAAAAAATAGAAAGTTTATGGACGCAAAAAAATCCTAAAACAATAGCCGACAATTTTGCATTGTGATGGGTCTTATTTTATTTTGCCTTATGATGGGTTGACGTATGTTGTGAAAAATGTTATGACCATATAAAAATTATAGTGAAAATTTATAGATGGCTACTCTTGCTCATAAAACTCCACCTGATATGGATAATGAGGCCTATTTTTAGTGTCACTCTATCTAAAAAAAGCTAATCTATCTTTATACACTAGTTTGTTTGAGTGGTATGTTTCTAATTATGTGTGTTTTTCGAGTATAAAATAAGGCCTCGGGTGAGCACGTGCTTTCTCACTGTTCAAGCTTTGCTTGTGAGTCTTTTTTGGTTTGAACTTTTGCATTTGGAATCTTGGATTTAGTGTTTGACACTGCACTATGTTCCACCTATCATTATAAGTACTACTTTTATTCTCTTCATTTGAAATTATAAAGTGAAACAATTTTTGCTGTTCTGACCTTTTGTTCCTATTAAATTCTTGCAAGTTTAAGGCTTTGTCGTTCTGGGATCTTTTATAAATATGAAGGGCCTTTTGTTCTTTAACATGTTGGTCCTTTTTGCTGTCCTTTGCTTCTGTGGTCATGTCATGGCTAAGGAGTGCACAAACATTCCTACTCAACTATCAAGCACACTTCAAGGCCAGCTCTTTGATTCCGGGAGCAAGCGTAAAATCCATTTGACACCGACTGACAATTCCGCTTGGTCAAGTTTGGCATCCGGTGACGTAGATAGATACAGTTGGGATATGTTGTATCATAAAATGAAAAATCAAGCTGTGTTTAATGTGTCCACTGGCTTTCTCCAGGAAGTGTCATTGCATGATGTGAGATTGGGTCCAAATTCAATACATGCGCAAGCACAGCAAACGAACTTGGAGTACCTATTGATGTTGGATGTGGATAGCTTGGTTTGGAACTTCAGGAAGACAGCCGGTTTGCCAACACCTGGGAAGCCATATGGGGGGTGGGAAGACCCAAGTGAAGAACTTCGGGGTCATTTTGTAGGTTGGTTTTTAAACTTTCTATTAAGACTGTTGCATCACATGTCACAACTTTCTCCTACTATTTTTGTTTTGAACCCAAGATAGTACCATTCATCTTTACTTAATGGAAAAGAAGTCCCATTTGAGCTAGAGTTAATTAGCCTTTTTTTATTTCTTTAGTGGGTGGAATTTGGCATATTGGTTCACATTATTCAAATTTTTAAACAATCAATAGACAGTAGGGATTAAAAGAATAACTGAGATAAGTAGATTCTTTGTTCCTCCATATTATATAGATACCTCTTCGAAAGAGGAAATTTTAATATCTCTGATAAAAATGCAATTTCAATATCTTACATTTTATCTTTCATGTTTACAATGAATAACTAGTTTTTGTTATCTTGAAGGGCATTACATGAGTGCAACAGCACGAATGTGGGCTAGCACTCACAATGACACTATTAAACAGAGAATGACAGCATTAGTGTCTGCTTTAGCTGCATGCCAAAACAAAATTGGCAACGGATATCTTTCTGCTTTTCCGGCTGAGCAATTTGATCGTGTTGAAGCTATAAAACCTGTTTGGGCTCCATATTACACAATTCACAAGGTAGAATCTACTTCTGTTGCTTTAAATGATGGAAATGATATATTTGGTCTTAAAAATATTTTACAATTAGCTTTCAACTTTTCTGCTTTAACAGATCTTGACAGGCTTACTTGATCAATATACAATTGGTGAAAATGCCCAAGCTTTAAAAATGGTGACATGGATGGTTGACTATTTTTACAACCGTGTTCAGAATGTGGTAACACAGTTCAGTTTAGAAAGGCATTATCTATCACTTAATACAGAATCTGGTGGCATGAATGATGTTCTTTACAGGTTATATAGCATTACGGTAGGTAAATTCATCTGTGTGTATTAGCTCCTTTAATGGATACTTCAAATTTAATTGCTTGATATTAGTTTTGTACTTGGTTGAGATATGTTTCAGGAGAAATAAAAGATTGCTAAGCCACTTGGAACTTATTAGTTTTGTGTTTATCATATCTACCGTATCCCCTGACTTTCGTTTATGAATCTCTTAATCTCCCTTGTAATTTTTTGAATTTGCAATTATTACAGAACTTGTGCTTTGGATATTTTATGGTATGACAGCACCCTGCAAGAACTGTTGCCTTGAATGAAAATTACCTCATTTGTGTACCACTAGTCAATATTCAGTAGCTCATTTCATTATCTAATAGCCACTAATGAAAAGAAAAACATTTTAAAATGTTACCATTGTTACATCAGACATTTGCCTAACATGATATGAATTGTGGAAAGTTAAAATATTCTTTATTTGATTAGATTTTTCATTAGTGCCTTCCTGCCTTCCTGGTAGCATGCTGATTCTGTAGCTTTCATAGTACCTGTGTCATTCAGATCTTTTGGTTCTAATATAAGCCTTTCATTTTATTATGCGCAGAATGATCCAAAGCATTTATTATTGGCCCATCTATTTGACAAACCCTGCTTTCTAGGAGTGCTTGCACTACAGGTAATCCTTATTTTCTGTTGACTAAGACTAAGTCTAGTGCATTTTGGCATATAATAAAGTTCCAGCAATAAATTGAGGCTTTTTTTACCTTGGAGAGTGCTGTCTCCACTGCAAATATACAATATTATGAAACAGTTATCTTTAGGTTCAAAGTTGAAATGAGTGGCATTGTCTTCTAAGGGTACTGTTGCTTCACCTTTTTGTAGAAGGTTGCAGAATTAAATAACCTTTTCTTTTATAATATGCACTATTGGTAGTGTTCTAGAATGCATATGTGCGTGCATGCACTCTTTGGTTCCCTTCAAAACATACATGATTCCACATGTGGATCCCTTATCTTGATGCGAAAATTCAAAGCCTTCCAAAAGAAATTTCATTATGGACGTTTTGAAAGTGAGAGTAAGACCAACAATGTTTTGTGGTGTAGGAAGTGATATTTATGTGAGCAAAATTTGAAGTCTTACACTTTCAAGGAAATGAAGATGTGAACTGAATTTTTTTGGTTAAAAGGTTGTAACGGGAGATGACCTCGTCTTGTGTTCTTGTCTATAGTGTATTTATGATATTAAAAATAAATTTTAAAAAACAAACCACCATAACAACCAAGCCTTAGTCCCAAATTTGTTGGAGTTGGTAATGGATTCTCAACAGTAAAAAGGAGATTCAATTTTATGTAGATCCAATGATCCACTGAAGATTATTATGTGAATTTTTGAACTTGGTGGTTTTCTGTCTGATCTTGCTTTTATTTTAGTTCTTCTTAGTTATTGGCCATCCATTGATGAACAAGTTGAACTATATCTCTAGGATAATATTCAGTTTACTTCTAGCCTATCGTTCATTTCACTTCTGGAACAAAATACGTCCTGTAATAAATCACTTTGGTAGCATATTGTCTACCATTTTCTGCCTCTATGTTTATGTGGATTCTAAACAGTAATATGTACTATCTCATTAGAAATTGAAATACATTAGTAGTAAATGTACAGAGGAATCACAGAATAGTGAATACATTCGTCAGAATACCTTACAGATTTTATGCTTCTCTCGAAGTTACATCAGCTATGCTTATAAGTTTAAATACTTTTCTTCTGAATTAGTCAAGCTTCTACGTTATTTTAGATTCTGATTTTCATACTTGATATTATTTGATGAAAATTTATTCTTTCACTTGTAGGCTGACGACATAGCTGGCTTTCATTCCAACACACATATCCCAATTATTATTGGATCTCAAATGCGGTATGAAGTAACTGGTGATCCTCTTCATAAGGTACTTGATAAAGCCTCATATAATTTCCACTGCTTATACTTGTGCTTAATCATTATATGCACTTTTTTCCCTTTCCCTTCCCCCTTTTTGTTTTGACTGTTTGATGCTGCACTTCGTGTTCAATTGTTCTTCACCATTCTTGTTGAGACATTTTGATTCTTTACTTTTTTTTTCTAGTTTTTGTCACTTTGGGTGTGTTTGGATACCGTTTATTTTGCTGAAACTGAAAAATTATTACTGAAATTACTGTAGATAAAAGTAAAAGTTAGTTGAAATATTACAATGGGACTCATGAATAATGTCAAAAAGTGCAGTATGACCCATAAATAGTAGCAAAAAAAACTGAATAATGAAATAATTTTCATTTTTCATTCTAACCCAAACGCACACTTTATAGGCAATCTTGTTTGTCTGAGGCTTCACCATATGATAAAAAATGTGGTTATGAAACTTTTTCCAAAAATTTGTGACGTTCATTCAAAATTATGGTCTGACAGGCAATAGGGACGTACTTCATGGACATTATTAACTCTTCACACAGCTATGCCACAGGAGGGACATCAAACTCAGAATTCTGGTATTAATAATAGTCAATATTTCAATTTATCTCCACTGACCTAAATCTCCATATGCCACGCTTTGTAATATGAAACCTCATGTGCATCTTTTTAACATATGGACAGGGGTAACCCAAAGCGATTAGCAGATACTCTGGGCACAGAGAATGAAGAATCATGCACAACTTATAACATGCTGAAGGTATATTTTTAAACAAAATCTCCGGGTGGTGATAGAATTCTTTATTAGTTGTTCTTTTGATAGCTGATTTGCAGCTATAAAATATTTACACATTTACATCAAATGTTGGATTTCCTTTGACATTTGAGTGTCCATGGCCCTTTTGTTTTTCTGAGATACATTACCCTGGTAACTGGAAATATATTTAGATTTGCATGCATTGGTGACCATTTGTAGGTCTCTCGCCACCTGTTTACATGGACCAAAGAAGTGGCATACGCAGATTATTACGAGCGTGCCTTGACAAATGGTGTTCTAAGCATCCAGAGAGGAACAAATCCGGGAGTGATGATTTACATGCTCCCACTAGGTCGTGGAGTTTCCAAGGCCAAAAGCTACCATGGATGGGGAACACCATTTAACTCTATGTGGTGCTGCTATGGAACAGGTCTGGATTTGAAGTCCACCAAATTATTATTCACGTCACCACAATCTTAACTTCTTTTAATCTCATGATTTGTCTTTTCATATTATTATTGTTCTAATTGAGCAATCTCATGTTATACCTCTTATAAGTTCCTTTGATTTAATAAGTTTTTCTTCTTACTGCTGCTTCTTTAGCAACTGAATCATTCTCAAAGTTAGGAGATTCAATATATTTCGAAGAGAAAGGAAAGGGTCCTGTTCTTTACATAATCCAGTACATATCAAGCTCACTTAATTGGGAATCTGGACAAATTGTGCTCAATCAGACAGTTGATCCAGTTGTTTCCTCAGATCCATTCCTTCGAGTGACATTCACATTTTTTTCAAAGAAGGTACTGGTCACAGTTATTTTTGCAATCCACATATCCTGTTGAATATATTTTTCTCTTGACATCACTTGGTGAGAAAGAAAAAGCAAATTGCTAAATATCAAAACTAAAACAGGTCCTCTTTTTTTTTTCAGACTTCACCCTTTACATAAATACATTTCTGTTACACTTTAAACTTTATTGAGAAGGCCTAATTTAGTGGAAGTAGAACAATAAAAGATATATCGAAACTTGGAATATTTTCATTTACTAAAGCTATATTGTTCGCGTTCCTTTTCAATTTTTTCTGGTTAGGAATCTTTAGTTTCCTGATCAAATTTCTAATTTTCTCCAAAAGCAAATGACTCCTGCTTTTGGAGGTAGCTTTCTGGCAAAACAGGCTTTCCATTCTTTCTGCATTCTTATTATACAATGTTAAAACTTCCTTCTTCAATTCACAACTTTTTTGAAAACATGCTGACAATACTTCCAAAATATTACCTATGATACTCCTTTTAAAAGATGTCGAATTGGAAAGAGGTGAACCTAATTATGCACCGTATACTCTCTCTCTCTCTCTCTCTCTCAACTCCACATGCACGTGCACTCACACAAACCACACACACCAATGCACAAGCAACACGTGCTGTGAATGCACAGAAACATTCATCCTTTAATAAAACTCAAATTTCACATATGACAGTACTGGTATTTACAATAAAGGAGAGCTTAACAAAGACACCATCTAAATTGACCACCAGTTTATGTTGTGTTACAAAAGTACTTGAACCGTCTAATGTGGAGACTGAAAAACATATGCTGTGTTTCAAAGTACTAATTAGGTATGAAGGTGACTAATTAATTAAACAATGAACTGTAGAGATTCTTAACTAGGTCAATATGAGCCGCACTCATGGTAATGGGGCACAGGTTACTGAGAATGCATTGTTCAATTTGCTATGGATAATTCAGTTACAAATTAGAGGATAAATTTAAGCTAAAGATTCTAATATGGAAGGCAGAAAAACTGAGACTTTATATTCTCTTATGCTAAAAAGAGAAAGGCAGAAAGGGGTCATATCTTACAAAATTGATCCATTCTAGCATTGAGAAAAAACTTTTCTTTTTGGGACACAAGACAAGAGTGGCAGGGTTCATTGGTGTAGAATATAATGTGCTTTGTGCAGTGCTCACAGCATTATTTGGTTTCTGTTAGGCTATAACTGGTTTTGATACTAATTCTGACATGCAGGGGGCAGGCCAATCTACCCTGAACTTGAGGATACCATCTTGGACAAACAATGCTAAGGCATCAATAAATACTGAGAGTTTGACTGTACCCGCTCCAGGTGTGGATCTCCTCTCCCTCTCTCTCTCTCTCTCTCTCTCTCTCTCTCTCTCTCTCTCTCTCTCTCTCTCTCTCTCTCTCTCTCTTTGTATATGCTACCTTATCTTCTAACGAACAAACAGATCGAAATGCAAAAAAAAGTCTTGGCATGTTTCTGCAGTTGCCCTTTTTTTTGTTCAAAATTTTAATTATTCCAACAATCTGATCATTCCCAACTCCATCATGGGTGTAAACTGTAGAGTTTCTTTTGGGTGTGCAAAACTTTCTTTACTAATCAGAAACTGACCATTTTCTTGGTTATTTCATTCATGATGCAGGTAATTACCTATCGGTAACTAGGAACTGGGGACCTGGTGACAAATTAACACTTGAGCTGCCCATTAGTTTGAGAACAGAAGCTATTGAAGGTAATTTCATTATGGATATTCCTCTTAAACAATTATGCAAATGCTGTTGTCCTGCATACCCTTTTTCTTCCTTAACTTTTGTAAATGTTTATGATTGGCAACAGAATTTTTATGGATGATATATTACTTACTATTCTATCCAATAAACTTCAGATGACCGGCCTACTTATGCTTCTCTTAATGCAATACTTTTTGGCCCCTATCTACTTGCGGGTCACACCACGGGTGATGGGAACATCAAAACTGGAAAAGTAAAGTCTATTTCAGACTGGATAACTCCAATCCCTGTTGCCTACAATGCTTATCTGGCTTCTTTTTCCCAAGTGTCTGGAACCTCAAATCTTGTCTTAGCCCACTCAAACCAAGAAATTGCAATGTTACCATCACCTCCCCCAGGAAATAGTTCCACTGTTAGTGCCACTTTCAGACTCATCTTAACTGGCTCACCTCCTCCAAAATTTTCAACACTTAAAGATGCTATTGGCAAGTCAGTAATGTTAGAACCATTCGATTTGCCAGGAATGGTTGTAGTGCACCAAGGAGTAGCTAAAACTCTTACAGTTGGAGTCCCTCCTGCTGGTGGTGGCCCTTCCATTTTCAACTTGGTTGCAGGATTGGATGGAAAGAAGGGGTCAGTATCATTGGAGTCACAAAGCAACAAGGGTTGCTTTGTGCATAATAGTATGAAGCTCAGCTGCAAGTCACCCTCATCAGGTCCCGATTTTAATCGGGCTGCTAGCTTTGTAATGGAACAGGGACTAAGTAAGTATCATCCTATCAGCTTTGTGGCAAAAGGGGCTATGAGGAGTTTTCTTCTGCAACCATTACTGAGCTTCCAGGATGAATTTTATACAGTTTATTTTAACATTCAAGCTTAAAAAGTTTGGTGGGAGAGTGGGAGGTCCATTACAATTTAACGCTTCCCTCTTTGCTACTTCTCTTAAGAGTAAGAGTTGCTACTTTCAGTTGGACCTTTAATAATATGTAAGACTTCTGAAGAGCAATAATTTTGTTTTGATGAATGAAGAGGAATAATTTTCATAAAGTCAACTTGATCATATATACATATGGGTGATTATTAACTTTGCTTGTGATTGTGCGTAAAGGTAAACATCATGCATGCTTATCCTCGTGAGAAATAAAATTATGGATGTTGTGAAATGGTAGAAATCTGGCTTTAGATTGTTGATGGACTAGTTTGTGTTAGAATTAGACCCCGGTAGATGGATTACGCAGTGAATTAACTGAGTCGATTAAGTAATCCAATTATGCAAATTTTCAATCACAAGTAAACAATTTAAGCATGTAACCACAAGATATATAATACACGCCAATAGCACAAATTCAAACACAGTGGAGACAGAAATATGGTGACGCAAGGGAAACCGATGAAAAAACCCAAGGGAAATCTTCCCTAATGTTAGAAAAATTTTACAATAAAAAACTTTTTCCTAAACTCTACATCATGTGGCAGTGCATAAAGGTAAACGTCATGCATACTTATCTAGACGTGAGAAAATAAAACTATGGAAGTTGTGAAATAGTAGAACTTTGGCTTTCAAATTCACAAGTAAACAATTTAAGAAGGTAACAAGAAGATAAATAATACGACGCCAATACTCAATAGAGACAACGATGTGATAATGCAAGGAAAATAGATGGAAAAACTATTCCAAAGAAAAAACCCGAGGGAGACATTCCCCAATGAAGCCAATCCATTATAGTAAGAGAAGTTATACAATTTAAAAAAATAATAATAATAAAATTCATAGACTCTACAATCGAAAGACAACCTACAAAGAAAACCTGCATCAAATTGTCTGGACTCTTTTTTTGGTATACAATTGTCTGGACTCTTCAACCATATGAATTGCCCCAATAGATGACATACCTGTGATCACGACCGGAACCTCACCCAACTTCAAAAAACCTCTTAAAGGTTTTCTTCACAGTAACAACTCTGTGGTAGGTACTATGACTTCAGCTTCTTTAGCAACTGAACTTCAAGTCTACTTGAATATTACGGTATGGTGTATTTGAGAGAAACTTGGTTGCAAAACCCTAGCTGCACAATCAGAGATTTCTCTCCTCTCTTGGGTTAACTTATAATGTCCCTTTTATATCCCAACAAGTATGGCTCGAATTGGGATTGAAACAAATAACTTATTGGGCCTTTTGCATTGCTGGTTCGCATGGTCTCGACTACAGATTTTGCTATCAAGGTTACTATTGAGCATGGAGTTGAGGTTGCAAAAACTTCACTTTTGAGGATCTACCGATCAAGGTGGTATCGAGGTTGGAATCGAGATTGCTATCAAGGATGCAAAAACTTCTCTTGTCTTGAGCAATTTTCGTGTCTTCAACTTGACCTTCAATTACCACTCTAAAGCACGACAAAACTCACAATTTGACACGGTTTGCCAACACTAATACATGTAGACCTAATAGTATGGATTTTTTATCTTTACTTTATCTGGTTCTGTATGTGACTTAGAGAGAGAAGTTCAATGCATGCAGACTCTACATCATAATCATCTCTTATAAGAGTGATTAAATTCAAATCTCAGTGCTTTGGGATTAATTTGAGCTCCAAATTTTCGTTTTTGACAGTGAAAACCAAAAGTTCTCATTTTCCTTCCGTTTCTTTTCAATCTTCCGCAGTTTTCTTAGCAACCAAACAAAGATCAACAACAAAAAGTTCATACATCTGCGACTCAAACCTCGGCAGAAAAACCCAAAAATTTATCAGCCATTCCTTAAGATCAATTTTGCAGTACCAGAAACTGAAAAATAAGTCAATCAAACAAAGTTAGCCAAATCGTTCTATTTCATCCACTCTTTGCCGACCTCAATGCTTCATCTCCGTTGGTCTTCGCGTTACCTCACTGTCAATGGATTAGGTTTAGGGATTTGATAAAGGTTTTTTTTTTTTTAAGTAAATGAAATATGTCAATTGAGTTGTTATCCAGTCAGCATATATAAATAATTTAATCTCATGAGCTTTTCCCATCTGCCACTCAACAACCGATACTATTTTGACATGTTAGGGTTTTTAAAGCCTAGTTCTATGGAACTGTGAATTAACCAATTTATGAGATTATGCAAGGTTTTGGTTAGTGACTTAGTGTAAATAATCACCAATATAGTTCAAAAGTAAAAGCAATGAAAAATACAAAACATACAATATGGTAACCCAGAGAAACCAATGGAACAATTGTCCCAAAGTAAAAAGTACTAGGGGGAAACTTTCCTAATGAAGCAAATCCACTATAGCAAGAAAAGTTTTACAATCTCAAGAAAAATATTGTCCTAGACTCTACTACATGTAGACAAATTTAACAGAAAACTTTTTGCTACACCAAAACGTCTAGAGTCTAACTATATTAGTTGCCTCCATTTATGACGTACCCGTTATATCACGGCCAAAATGTACGACCGAATTCAGGAACCTCTTGAAAATTTTCTTCACAGTAAGAAGACTATTGTTGGAGCTATGGCTTCAATTTCTTCACCGACTGATCTTTAAATCTACTTGAAAGTCTTTGGTATATGGTGAATCTGAGAAAATTTTAGTTACATAATTAACCCTAGCTGCGCAAACACAGAAGGAGGGGAATGGTTAGAGAAAATGTAACAGTAGATGTGGACTAATAGGGAAAAGAAGATGATTTTTTTTTATTTTTTGAGAATAGGGAGAAGAAAAGTTTAAAAAGAGAAAAGAAGTAAAAAAATAAGTTAATGATGTGGCTCAATGATTGAGTTGCAAAATTTATTGCATACATTAATATATATATATATATATATATATATAAACCCATCAACCTTAATTAGAGTTATAAGAAAGAACAAAAATCCACCAAAGTAAGTAGAGAGAGAGAGAGAGATGATTATTTCAGTTTATATTAGAATGAGATATTTTGGTATGGATCTATTTTGGAGTACCATTTCGAACTTAATACTATTTTGGTAATATATATTTCTAACACAACCTAAATGTATCTAGGTCTTTATTACAAAGTTTTATACCACTTTAAATTATCAAAGAAAGATATAGATGATTATTTCGGTTAATTTATATTAGAATGAGATATTTTGGTATGGATCTATTTTGGAGTACCATTTTGAACTTAACACTATTTTGGTAATATATATTTCTAACACAACCTAAATATATCTAGGTCTTCATTACAAAGTTTTATACCACTTTAAATTATCAATTCAAAATCAAATAATACACATTCTTAATATCATCATTTCATCAGTTATAATATCTCATTAAAGAATAAAGATTCCTTTATTTCAGGTTAAGATCCCTTTAATGGGAGGGATCCTTTTCCTACGCTTATCTCATCCTTCCATTTGATTGATAAAGTTGAAACATTCTTAACACAATCATTACATCGGTTATAAGAGTAATGCTAATGTAGCCAACTTCTTACTGGTTCTCATTTAAGTCCACCAATAACATCACTTTTTTATTTACCAATAATCACTCACTACATCAGCAGTTTATAGAAAATTTTATAAAAAAAGTTTGTATCTCTAGCATTTTCATTCGTTACGTATTAAGAATCTGTTATTTTTGGGATAAGATCCCCTCAATGGTTGGGGATCATTTCCCTAGATTTGTCTCATTTTTTACATTTGGTGGATAAGGTTGAAATAATATTCTTCCATGTCTTCTAGTTTTTTTTTTTTGAAACAAACAAACACACACAAGTAAGAAGGAAAGAGGTTTCAACATAAAAGCACACCACAACTCCACTCAAAAGACATGGTAACTTTTAAGAAAGGGTATGAAGAGGAAGAGATTGGACTTTGATTGTTTTGGTAAGAATATGAGCATCACACTCTAAAGATTTGTACTGGAATTAGATTGAGAATATCAAATCAAACATTCAAACTCAAAATTCATAGAAGGAAATAAAAAATAAAAAATAAACACTAAAAAAAAAACAGTTTAATGTTTGTTTACATATGGGTCAAAATCATCAACAAGATTGAATGAGACGGAATTTAAACCAACCTAGAATATAGGGATAATTCCTACTAGTTAACTAATCAATATGGAATTTCGCGGCCGTTCCAACCAAAACAGAATTGATAACAACTTTGTAATAAATCATTTTAATTTTAATTTTCTAAATTAGATAAAGCCTTTTACTATCTATATCTATACTATTAATAACATGATACTTTGTTTGGTTTTCAACATTTTACGTACTAAAATACCCTCACACAAATTCTTAAACTCTTTAAAATTCCTCATATCTTTTAGTTCAATAATTTTAAATTTAAAAACACAATCTGGTTAAAAGAGTAATTTACTATTTTAAAAGAGTTCTTAAAGCTGCAGGCTTTCAAAATTTTATCAAAATCCTAAAAATTAAGAAATTGTCTTTATTTCACTTTTAAACATAATATGTCCGCAACATTTTCACAACAAACCTTAAGTGGCAGGTTGTTACTGGTTGTTATTGTCGGGGCAAATAAAAAGTAATCTTAGTGTTAGGTTCAAATTTGAACTAGTAACAACTAACCACCTATGATTTGTTGTGAAAATGTTGTAAAATTGTTGTGGACGTAGCACTCCTCAAATACAGATGCATTGGCTAAAACTTATTACATACATGACACGTGAGCACACATTTGTTATGCAACTACATGTGTACTTGCACAAATTTGTTATGCAACTAAAAATGTGGGTTCAAACCACAATTTCAAACTGAAATCATAATTTGAACCCACATTTTCAGTTGCTACACAAATGTGTGCAAGTATCTATACGTGTGACGTGTGTAACAAACACTTCCTTGCACATGTACGTAAATAGCAAACTTAATCTAAGCCCAAAAACCTTGCACAAACAAATGCACGTAAAAGTTTGGAAATTCAAAATAATAATATTTATAATCCTCAAACACGGTTCGATTTTTCATTCTCAGCTCCCACAAATGACTTGGGAAGTTTGTCTTAAAAGATTTAAAGCTTTTTTTCATTTCAGCATGTGGTTACAATAAAAAGAAATTTGGGCACGGCAAAACTTCACAACATTTTCATGAATTAGTTGGATGTAAATCTAATTTTATTTGAGATGCTGATTTGGTCGTCGAAGAATCATTTAAGAACGAATCCAAAGATTGCTAGTCCAAACTGATCTATCCGAGTATTTTGGTAACAATAGATAACCCTTCATGTTTGTCTATATATAATTGGACAGGCTCACTTTATCTAACAATAGATAATCTATCATTGTACACTTGTCTGTTTGAAGGTGTTATGTTTCTAATGTGGGATTTTATTTCAAGTATAAATAGGGCCTAAGTGTGCTTGTGCTTTTCATGACTGTCCAAGCATTTGCATGTTAGTCTTTTCTTTATCTTAGTCGAACAGTTTTTCCTGTTTTAACCTTTGTTCTTATTCAATCCTTCCAAGTTCGAGGCTTTTGAATAAACATGAAGGGTTTTTTGTTCTTTAAAATGTTGGTCGTTTTTGTTGTCCTCGGTTTATGTCCTTATGTCATGGCTAAGGAGTGCACAAACATTCCTACTGATATATCAAGACCAGAACTAGCATCACTGTCACACACACTTCGATCCCATCTCTTCTCTACTAACAAGCAGCATGAAATGCATTTGACACCAACTGACAATGAGGCTTGGTCAAGTTTGGCATCCAACAACGTAGATAAACGGGGTTGGGATATAATGTATCAAAAAATGAAAAATAAAGCTGTGTTTAATGTGTCCAATGACATTCTCCAGGAAGTGTCGTTGCATGCTGTGAGATTGGCTCCAAATTCAATGCATTGGCGAGCACAGCAAACGAATTTGGAGTACCTGTTGATGTTGAATGTGGATAACTTGGTTTGGAGCTTTAGGAAGACGGCCGGTTTGCCAACACCTGGGAAGCCATATGGGGGGTGGGAATCCCCAGATACCGAACTTCGGGGTCATTTTGTAGGTTGGCTTTAATCTTGTTATCATGGCTTTTGCACCATACATGTTACAGAAGGTCTCATTTGAGTAGAGTTAATTAGCCATTTTTTTTTTTTTATAAATAAAAAAAATTAGCCATTTTTTTTCTTTAGTGGGTGGAATTTGGCACTTTGGTTTACATTATTCTTAAGTTTAAACAAAGTAACTAGGGATATGATCCTAGGTAAGGCTGAGTAGCATAAAAAGATCCATGAAGCCGACCCCCCAATCAGAAGGAATTTTAATATCTCTATTTAAGATGCAATTTAAATATCTGACATTTTATCTTCAATGTTTACAATGAATAACAATTTTTTTTTTTTTTTTTTAATTATCTTGAAGGGCATTTCTTGAGTGCAACTCAAGAATGTGGGCTAGCACTCACAATGAAACTATTAGACAGAGAATGACAGCAGTAGTGAATGCTTTATCTGCCTGCCAGAAGAAAATTGGCACCGGATATCTTTCTGCTTTTCCGTCTGAGTTTTTTGATCGTTTTGAAGCTATAAAACCTGTTTGGGCCCCATATTACACAATTCACAAGGTAGAATCTACTTCTGTTGCTTTACAAGATGGAAATGATATATTTGGCCTCAAAATTGTTGTACAATTAGCTTTCAACTTGTCTACTTTGACAGATCTTGGCAGGCCTACTTGATCAATATACAATTGGTGAAAATGCCCAAGCTTTAAAAATGGTGACATGGATGGTTGACTATTTTTACAAACGTGTTCAGAATGTGGTAACAAAGTACAGTATAGAAAGGCACTATACATCACTGAATGAAGAATTTGGTGGCATGAATGATCTCCTTTACAGGTTATATAGCATTACGGTAAGTAAATTCAGCTCTGTGTATTAGCTCCTCTAATAAATACTTCAAATTTAAGTACTTGATATTAGTTCTGTACTTGGTTGAGATATGTAGCAAGAGAAATAGAAGATTGTTTTCTACCTGGTAATTATTTCAATTTGCAATTGTTACAGAACTTGTTCTTTGGATTTTTTTGTATGGCGGTACCAAGCAAGAACTGTTGCCTTAAATGAAAATAGCCTCATTTTCATTATCTAATAGCCACTAAGGATATGAATGAGTAACATTTTGAAATGTTACCATCGTTACATCAGAAGTTTGCCTAATATGACATGAATTGTGGAAAGTGTAGTTTTCTTTGTTTGATTAGATTTCCATTAATGCCTTTCATAGTACCTGTGTCATTCTGATCTTTTGGTTCTAATATAAGCCTTTCATTTTATTATGTGCAGAGAGATCCAAGGCATTTGATATTGGCTCATTTATTCGACAAACCCTGCTTTCTAGGACTCCTTGCAGTACAGGTAATCCTTATTTTCTGTTGGCCAAGTCTAGTGCATTTTGGCATATAACAAACTTCCAGCAATAAATTGAGACTTTGTTACCTTAGAGAATGCTGTCTCCTCTGGAAATACACAAAATTCTGAAATAGTTATCTTTAGATTCAAAGTAGAAATGAGTGGCCTTGTCATCTAATGGTACTGTTGCTTCACCTTTTTGTAGGAGGTTGCAGGATTGATATTTTCTTCTTTTATAATAAGCTCTATTGGTTATGTTCCAGATTGCATATGTGTGTGCATTCACGCTTTAATTCCCTTCAAACATACATTATTCCATTTGAGGATCCATTGAATTCCTATCTTTTTTGCAAAAATTCAAAGCCTTTAAAAATAAATATCATTATGAACATATTGAAATTGATAGTAAGACTAACAATGTTTTGTAAAGAACACTATTTATTGAAGTAGGAAGTAATATATTACCAATATTTGAAGTGTTTCGATTTTAAGGAAGGGAAGATGTGAGCTGAAATTTTTTGTTTGAAGGTTGTAATGGGAGCTAAACTCTTCTTGTATTCTTGTAATAGAGTATTTATGATGTTTAAAAAAATACAACAACCAAGCCTTATTCCCAAATTTGTTTTGGGTTGGCTATGGATCCTTAACAGAAAAAAGGAGATTCAATTTTATGTAGATCCAGTGTTCCACTAAAGATTAATATGTGAATCTTTGAAGCTAGGTATATTCTGTCTGACCTTGCCTTTATTTTAATTCTACCTCAGTTTATAACAAAATCAAATTGGCCACCCATGGCTGAACTAGTAGAACTAGATCTCTAGATTAGTAATATTCAGTTTACTACTGGCCTATCTTTCACTTCACTTCTGGAGCAAAAGAAATCTTTAATAAATCACATTAGCAGCAATTATTTTGTCCCACTTTTTTGTCTCTAACTTTATGTCGATTCTAAGTAATATTATTTACTATCTCACTTGAAATTGAAATACAAAAGGATGGTGTTAAATCTACGTATGAATTACCTGAGTACTGAATACATTCTTCTTTTCTCAGAATACCGTACAGATTTTATGCTTCTCTCAAAATTACATCACCTATGCTTATGCAGTTTAAAGCTGTTCTTCTGAATTTATTCATATTCTAGTTTCTATGTTATTCTATATTCTGACTTTCATACTTTTCTAAGTTGCTAATTATTTGACGAAAATTCATTCTTTCACATTTAGGCTGATGACATATCTGGATTTCATGCCAACACACACATCCCAGTTGTTATTGGATCTCAAATGCGTTATGAAGTCACTGGTGATCCACTTTATAAGGTAAACTGAGTTATAAATAATCTGAACTATGGTTACTTGACAAAGCCTTATATATTTCTACTGCATATGCTTATGCTGAATCACAATATGCACTTTTTTACCTCTCCCTTCCCCCTTTTTATTTTGGTTGTTGGTTTGATGCTGCACTCCTGTTCAATTGGCCTTTTCACCTTTCTTGTTGAGACATCTTGATCCTTCACTATTTTGTCTAGTTTTTGTCACTTTAGAGGCGATACAGTTCTTCTGAGGCTTTACCTTATGCTAAAAATATGGTTAGGAATTTTTCTCAAAGGATTTGTAATGTTCATTCAAAATTATTTGTGCCAGGCATAGGGACATACTTCATGGACGTTGTTAACTCTTCACACATCTATGCCACAGGGGGGACATCAGAGTCAGAATTCTGGTATTAATATTAGTCAATATTGCAATTTATCTCCTGTGAACTAAGCACCATATGCTATAAAGTAAATATGAAACCTCATGTGCATCTTTTTAACATATGAACAGGAGTGACCCGAAGCGATTGGCAGATACTCTAGACACAGAAACTGAAGAATCATGCACAACTTATAACATGTTGAAGGTATATTGTTTAAATTAAAATAGAATTCTTTATTAATTGCTCTTTTGAAAGCTGATTTGCAGCTATATAAAAATTTACACAATTACATCGAAGGTTTTATTCCCTTTGACATTTGTGTATGCATGGCCCTTTCGTTTTTCTGAGATACATTACCCTGGTAAATGTAAATATAATTAGATTAGCATGCATTGGTGACCTTTTGTAGGTCTCTCGCCACCTGTTTACATGGACCAAAGAAGTGGCATATGCAGATCATTATGAGCGTGCCTTGACAAATGGTGTTCTAAGCATCCAAAGAGGAACAGAACCTGGAGTGATGATTTACATGATCCCACTGGGTCATGGAGTTTCCAAGGCCATCTCCTACCATGGATGGGGAACACCGTTTGACTCTATGTGGTGTTGCTATGGCACAGGTATGGATTTGATTGTCAATTTTTAACTCATATAGATTTTCCTCATATTATTATAGCAATCTCATGTTATATCTCTTTTAAGTTCCATTGATTTAATAAGTTTTTCTTCTTTCTGCTTCTGTAGCAACTGAATCATTCTCAAAGCTAGGAGATTCAATATATTTTGAAGAGAAAGTAAAGGGTCCAGCTCTTTACATCATCCAGTACATATCAAGCTCATTTATTTGGGAATCTGGACAAATTTTGCTCAATCAGACAGTTCTTCCTGTTGTTTCCTCTGATCCATTCCTTCGAGTGACATTCACATTTTCTTCATTGAAGGTACTGGTCACAGTTAATTTTTTATACCTAGATACCACTGTTGAAAATATTTTCCTCTTGACATCACTTAGTGAAACAAAGAAAAAGAAAATTGCTAAATATCAAAACTAAAAGATATATCTAGTGATAAGTCTGACTTGAGTGGAAGTAGGACACTAAAAGCTATATATCTAGTGATGGTTCTTTGAAACTTGGACTATTTTCATTGCAAAAACATTGTTCACTTTCCTTTTTAATTTTTCTGGTTCAGATTAGTTTCCTGATCAAATTCTTAGTACTTCCAAATTGAAAGGACTACTGCTTTTGGAGGATGCTTTCTGGCAAACCAGGCTTTCCATTCATGTTGCATTCTTGTTATACCATGTTAAAACTTCCTTCTTCAATTCACTATTTTTTTCATAACATGTGACATTACTTCCATAATATTACCTATGAAACTCCTCTTGAAAGATTTAAAGTGAAAGAACTACATGTGACTAGGTCCACAACTTTCCAAACTAATTCAAGTGCACCACACTCTCTTTCTCTCTCTCACACACGCGCGTCCACATGCACACAAGCGACACACGCCAATGCTCAAACAACAGGAGTTGTGAATGCATAGACAAACACTCATCCTTTAATAAAACCCAAAGATCACATATGACGGTACTGGTATTTACAATAAAGGAGAGCATAACAAAGACAACATCTAAGCTGGCCATCAGTTATGTTGTGTTAAAAAAGTACTTGAACCATCTGATATAGAGCTTTGGGTTAGAATGTGGAGACTGAAAGACATATGCTTTGTTTTCAAAGTACTAATTAAGTGTGAAGGTGACTAATTAATTAAAAAATGAACTGCAGGGGGCAGGCCAATCCTCTACCTTGAACTTGAGGATACCAATTTGGACAAGCAATCCTAAGGCATCAATAAATGCTCAGAGTTTGACTGTACCAGCTCCAGGTGTGGATCAACTCTCTCTCTCTCTCTCTGCTACCTTATTTTCTAAAGAATGAACAGATCAAAAAGCAAAGAAAGGTCTTGGCATATTCTACAGTCGCCATTTTATTGTTTAATCTTTTATTTATTATGATGATCAAACCCTTTCCAACTCTATCATGTGTACAAATTGTAATGTTCCTTGCGGGGGTGACCATTTCTTGCTTATTTCATTCATGATGCAGGTAATTTCCTGTCGGTCACTAGAAAATGGGGACCTGGTGACAAATTAACACTTCAGCTGCCCATTAATTTGAGAACAGACGATATTAGAGGTATTTCAATTGCGAATAGTCCACTTAAAAAATTTATGCAAATCCTGATCCCAAGCATACCATTTTCTTCCTTAACTTTTGTAAATTTTTCTGAATAGCAACAGAAATATTACAGATGATATATTACTCACTAATTCTATCTAATAAAATTCAGATGACCGGCCTGAGTATGCTTCTCTTAAGGCCATAGTTTATGGCCCCTATCTGCTTGCGGGTCACACCACTAGTGACTGGGACCTCAAAACTGGACCAGCCAAGTCTTTGTCAGACTGGATAACTCCAATCCCTGCTGCCTACAATGCTTATTTGGTTTCACTTTCTCAGGGGTCTGCTAACTCAAGTGTTGTCTTAACCAACTCAATAAAATCACTTACAATGGAAAAAACACCTCCACCTTTCAACACTTCTGCTGTCAGAGCCACTTTCAGACTCATCTTAACTGACTCACCTCCTCCAAAGTTTTTGACACTTAAAGATGCTATCAACAAGTCAGTCATGTTAGAACCATTCGATTATCCAGGAATGGTTGTAGTGACCGAAGGCAAAGATAAACAAGTTCGAGTTGCTGCCTCTCCTGTTCGCGGTGGCTCTTCTGTTTTCCGGGTGGTTGCAGGATTGGATGGAAGGCCTGGGACAGTATCATTGGAGTCAGAAGGCTACAAGGGTTGCTTTGTGCATAATAGTGGTGAGAAATACCGTACAGGTACAATCTTGAGGCTCAGCTGCAAGTCACGCTCATCAGGTGCCAATTTTAATCAGGCTGCTAGCTTTGTAATGGAAAAGGGACTGAGTGAGTATCATCCTGTCAGCTTTGTGGCAAAAGGGGCTAAGAGGAATTTTCTTCTGCAACCATTAATGAGCTTCAAGGATGAATTTTATAATGTTTATTTTAACATTCAAGCTTAACTAGTTTGGTGGGAGAGTGGGAGGTCCTTTACAATATGTACCCTTGCCTCCTTGCTATTTTTGCTACCTTTTCAAGTTCGACAAGTTACGTGTACTATATTGGACCTGTAAAATAATGTAACACGAATGAAGAGAAATAATATGTCAACTTCAAATGATCATTTTTGTGATCATATAGTATTAAATGTGTGGATAAAGATCAAAATCAAGAATGAAAATAACTTTGATGCGTTTGGTATACAGATTAACTTGGCTTGTGATTGTGAATAAATTAAGGTAAATATCATGCAGGCAAATCTCAATGCTTTAGAGAGAATGCATGCGCTCTCTATAGCGTGGTCATCTCTTAAAAGCACGTTAAAATTTATTATTAAATTATTAAATTCAAAATTTTCTAAGTTTTCGAGATAATCGATAATTTATCATGATATCATAGTAAATTATCTATTTTTTTAATTAAATATTTGCTCTATTTCCTATTTAAAATTTGAATAAGTCTACATGTTTGCCTTATTAAAGGTTAAATGAATAAATCCATCATTTTTTAATAGCTAAAAACTTTGGGACAATATTTAATTTATCAAAACTGAGTATCTTTCCTTATTTGTCTCTTTTATCTGTCACCAATTCTTTGTTCTCCAATTTATTATTGAATTATTATAAAGTTACAATCATAGCAACAAACATTCTCCAATATGTCTAGTGGCACATAACTTATTACAATCTTTGTCGTAATTACTAAATTAGCATGTTGTTATTCGTACACAATAAAACCAGTTCTAGTAGTTAGCTTATTTGAAAGTGATATTGCATCAATCACAACTTACCATCTCAATAAACTATGTCATTGGCTCATTATTTTCATTAGGGCATTGATTTCCACACAAGTTTAAAATTTTTGTAGTTAAACTCTGATTATGTAATGTATATATTATAAACTATGTTTAAAACACTAATATTACTATTTTCGTGTATGTTCTAATAAGTATTACTGTTTACACAAAAAAAAAGGATGTTTATCCCACATTGATTGTGTGTGTCTAGTGTCCGCTGTTTATAACCCCAGTCTACAACTACAAAGATTAAGTCATTTTGTAGCTGTACTCTAGTTATGTAATATATTATAAACTCGGTTTAAAACACTAATATTACTATTTTCGTGTGTGTTCTAATAAGTATTATTGTTTACTAAAAAAAATGATGTTTATCCCACATTAGTTGTGTGTGTCTAGTGTGTTTATAACTCCAGTCTACAACTACAAAGATTAGGCCCTTTTGTAGTTGTACTCTGGTTATGTTATGTATTATAAACCCGGTTTAAAACACTAATATTACTATTTTCGTATGTGTTCTAATAAATATTATTGTTTACTCAAAAAAAAAAAGTTTAAATATTTTTATTTTATTCTTTCTTTCATTTTTCCCACCAATAAAAATATATTTGTAAACGATATCATTGAATGAGTGATCAATGATAAATAATATATATAGAGTACACAGTAGTACAATTGCAATATAATAGTATAAGATAGTACAATAAATGTATGTATAATAATGATGGTACAATGGATCCAAGAGTAAGTTTGGGCCTAGCACTTAATAATTTGAGTCACAAGTGAGCAACAATGTAACTCCTCGGGCCAAAAGACACTTCTTTTGTATGCTAGTTGCATACCCATGCAATGCGTGACAATAAATAATAATTTTGTATTGTAATATAATATATAATTTTTTCGCTAAAATGTTTTGAAGATAATTTTTCTCCTTAAAAATTAAACAATTTCTATTCGGTCTAACTAGGCCTACTTCGGTCCATTTGGTCCCCCATCAATTCATTTTAGATTAATTTTGCTTTAAGTTGATTCTTTTTGTAGTTTTTTTTTTAAGTTTAGCTCAAAAATTCATTTTTTCCTTAATTTTTAAGTTGAAAAGTATGAAATTTTATTATATTTGTGCTAAAATCTTTAGTTTTGAGTTAAAAAATACAAAGAAAATACTAAAATAGACATTAGAAATTAGAAATATGAGCCCTAAAATGCAATAAAAATGATAAATATTCAAAAAGTCTTATTCGGTCCACATTGGTTCTATTCGGTCCATTCTATCCTCTTCGGTCCTATTCTGTCCTATTTAGTCCATTTTGTTCACAAAATTTCTATTCGGTCTTATTCAGTCTACTTCAGTCCAATTTGGTCCATTCAGTCTACATTGGCCTTATTCGGTCCACATTGCTCCAATTCTGTCCACTTCCATCCTATTCGGTCCATTCTATCCACTTTGGTCCTATTCGGTCCATTCTGTCTACTTTGGTACTATTTGGTCCTTCCTATTTAGTCAAAATTGGTCCTATTTGGTCCAATCTATCCACTTTGATCCACTTTAGTCCTATTCGGTATATTCAGTCCATTTTAGTCCTATTCAGTCCATTTTGTCCACTTTGGTTCTATTCGATCCATTCTATCCACTTCGGTCCTATTCAGTCCACATTGGTCCTATTCGGCCCACTTCGGTCCTATTTGGTCCCATCTGGTCCATTCTGTCCACGTCAATCCTATTCAGTCCATTCATTCTTATTTGGTCATATACTATCCATTTGGTCCAATTCGGTCTATTCAATTCATTTTGGTCCACTTCAATCTATTTTTGTGCACTTACATCATAGGAAAAGACATGTTTGGATTGAAAGCACCTAATTTTAGTCCAAATTTATTATACAAAAAAAAATATATATATATATATATATAAATCTCAAACTGATAATATCTAAAAAACTTAAGCACAGTATTTATTGTTTCTACACTTTTATTAAGCCACATTAATCTAGCATTTTAGTTCATTTCGGTACAACTAAATTTAAGTAAAAGTCTTTCTAAACATAAATGCTATGAATATACAAATGTAATCTTTAGAGAGGTTATACATTTAAGTAAAATAAATAAAGATACACATATATGTACTTATGTATGTATAATTTTTTATTTAAATAAATTATTCATTCTCTTAAAAGAGATTATCATAATAATCAAAACTCATATCAAACTTATACTCAATATGTATAATTTATTGTAGAGAGAGAGAGAGAGAGAATGCTTGTGATGGGAAACTAAAAAATATAACACCAAAATGTATGAACCCAAAATATAGTTTTAAAAAATCACAATAATTCATCAATATAAAGCAGAGTTGCAAGAAAGAATAAAAATCAAGAGAAAGAGAATAATCACTTTTTTAAGAAATAATGTGAGAGAGAATAATAAGAAATTTATAAAAAAATAATATGAGAAGAAAAAAGTAAAAAAAAAAAATATATATATATATATATATAGTAATAAACACCAAATTATCCAAGTCATGTTATATAATAAAATAACATTATATTCTTATATACTATCTTTATAATGCAATAGGATAACATTTATGAAATCAAAGAGAATAAAAAAAGATAGCAACTATAAAAAAAAAAAAAAAAAAAGAAAGTAGAGTTCCAAATAATACAAAAATTCATCAACCTAAAGTAGAGATGTAAGAAAAATATAATAAATCCCACCAAAATGAGAGAGAGAGAGAGAGAGAGAAATAACCTTTTGTGTGTGAAAAAACTATGAATAGAATGGAAAAGAAAATTCAAAATTGTATATTTATAGTAAGAGGAGTGAAATTAAAAAAGCAAAAAATAAAGGAAGATAAAGGGATAAAGAAAAAGTGATATTAAGGTAAATAGTAGTAGGGAGATGAAAAGGTAAATGAGAGAAAAAAAGTTAGAGAAAATATAATAATAAGTTGAGAAATTAATAAGAAAAAAAAAAGGATTAAAAATAAGAGAGAGGGAGGTATATATTTTTGTAAGGACGCAATTTGGATCCCTAGCCCAAATTATGGATGAACTTAGGCTCAAAAAGCCCAATACAATGAATTTGTAAAGAGTGGGTTGGAAAACTGGGCTTTAATGAGTCGGATAACAAGTAAAATGGATTCAAATAATAAGAAAAGGAAGATAAACTGATTTAAACTAAAGAAAATCGTCATTGGCAAAGTCCGAGGAAATCAGTTCATTACTTGAGTGCTTGTTCCAATCCCCTTTACCATGGAGAGTCTCCTCCATTATATAGTTCTCTTTAGACAATCTTGGCCCTCCACTTGTTGATCATCCAAGCCACTACTTGAGTGTTTGTTCCATTGGACACCCTCTTGGGCCCTTTGTGCGTTGGGGCAGCCAATGCAGCACTGTTCAGGAGTCTTCTCCACATTAATGCAACCAGAAAGTTAACTGCAGAGCATTCAATGTGGTAGTAGCAACCTTTTCCTTAGATATTTTAGGACTCTCCCATGTCCTATATTTCTGTAATGCTTATCCGTATCAACAGAATTTCCTGAAACGTTTCCCTGGACGATAGACCACCCCTTCGGAACTCGGCTTTAGTTAGCCGAAGAGGCATTCATCCTCGGATCACTTTCATGGGCCTTTATGACCAAAACTAACTTCTTCATTTACTAACACGGACTCCCTTGACAATGTTTACTCATCCTCGGACGACTTCGTGTCCTCAAATTGGGCCCTAGGATCCTAGGCCCAATACCCCTACAATTTTTATCACCAAAAAAATACACTAAAATCTCTATTATATGTTTCTCAAAAATATATATATATATAGTTTTATACCAAATTAAATTGTCAATTCAAAACCAAATAATACACAATTCTTAAGATGATCACTAAATTGGTTATAATATCTCATTATATAACAAGAACACTGTTAATTCGGGAAAAGTTCCCTTCAATGTGTGGTGGATATTTGATCTTTCCCTCTCCGATGCTAATTTCATCCTTCCACTTGGGTGATAGGAATGTGTATTGTTTAAGTTGTTGTATGTTACTAACAACTCAAATAACAAGGAGCTATAGATTGCCATTCTTTACGATATAACTCCACATGTTGACCTACGTGTCTAACAAAAGGTTTCTATCTTTATACATGTGTTGTTTTATGTTTCTAATGTGTGTCACTTATTTCGAGTATAAATAGAGCCTCTCGTGTGCTTCTGTCCTTCCACTGTTCAAGCTTTGCTTGTGATTCTTTTCTTTTTTTCTTTTTTGGGTTTGAGTTTGCACTTGGATTTGAGTGTTTTAGATTATGTTCCACTTTCTTTTACTAAATTCGGGTGCTTTGTGTTCTGGGTTTTCAATATATGTACTACTTTTTATTCTTTTCATTTGAACTGAAATTCATACAGTTTTAGCAGTTTTTGATCTTTGTTCCTACTGAATTCTTGCATGTTCAAGGCTTTTGCGTTCTGGGATTTTAAGATATATGGAGGGCTTTTTGTTCTTTAAAACGTTGGTCTTTTTTGCTGTCCTTGGTTTATGTCGTTATGCCATGGCCAAGGAATGCACAAACATTCTTACTAATGAATCAAGAAACACACTTCAATTCACTCTCTCGAATTTCAAGAGGATTGATATCAACTATACAATAACTGACAATTCCGCCAATAAACGGACTTGGGAAATAATGTATCAAAAAATGAAAAAACGACCTGTTTTTAATGTGTCCAATGATTTGCTCAAGGAAATGTCATTGCATGATGTAAGATTGGATCCAAACTCAATACATTGGCAAGCACAGCAAACGAATTTGGAGTACCTATTGATGTTGGATGTGGATAGTTTGGTTTGGAGCTATAGGAAGATAGCCGGTTTGCCAACACCTGGGAAGCCATATGGGGGGTGGGAATCCCCAGATAATGAAGCTCGGGGTCATTTTGTAGGTTGGTTTTAAACTTGTTATTATGACTTTTGCACCATACATGTCACAAATTTCTACTTCTATTTTTGTTTTTTGAACCCAAGATAGTAAATTTCATTTGTACTTACCTGAAAGTAGGTTCCGTTTGAGCTAGAGTTAATTAGCCTTTTTTTTTTCTTTATTGGGTGAAATTTGGCACATTGGTTCACATTATTCAGATGCTTAAAAAGGGTAACTAGAGATATGATCCAATGTACGGTCGAGTAGCATGAAAAGATCCACATGCCTCTTTTAAAGAAATTGTAATATCTTACATTTAATCTTTAATGTTTACAATGAATAACTAGTTTTTGTTATCTTGAAGGGCATTATTTGAGTGCAACAGCACAAATGTGGGCTAGCACTCACAATGACACTGTTAGACACAGAATGTCAGCAGTAGTGTCTGCTTTATCTGCCTGCCAGGAGAAAATCGGCACTGGATATCTTTCTGCTTTTCCAACTGACTTTTTTGATCGTGTTGAAGATATAAAACCACTATGGGGGGCTCCTTATTACACAATTCACAAGGTAGAATCTACTTCTGTTGCTTTACAAGATGGAAACTAATTATTTGGCCTTTAAAAAGTTACAACTAGCTTTCAATCTTCTCTACTTTGACAGATCTTGGCAGGCTTACTTGATCAACATACACTTGCTGATAATGACCAAGCTTTAAAAATGGTGACATGGATGGTTGACTATTTTTACAACCGTGTTCAGAATGTGGTAACACGGTTCAGTTTAGAAAGGCACTATCTATCACTTAATACAGAATCTGGTGGCATGAACGATGTTCTTTACAGGTTATATACCATTACGGTAGGTAAATTCATCTGTGTATTAGCTCCTCTAATAGATACTTCAAATTTAATTTTTTGATATTATTTCTGTACTTGGTTGAGACATGTATCAGGAGAAATAAAAGATTGTCAGTCTACCTGGTTATTATTTGAATTTGCAATTGTTACAGAACTTGTGTTTTGGATATTTATGGTATGGCAGCACCCTGCAAGAAATGTTTTCTTCAATGAAAATGACCTTATTTGTGTTCCACTAGTCAATATTCAGTATCTTATTTCATTATCTAATAACCACTAAAGAAAAGAATAACATTTGAAATGTTTCCATAGTTCTATCAGAAGTTCGCCTAATATGATATGAATTAAGGAAACTGTAATTTTATTTATTTGATTGGATTTCCATTAGTTTCTTGCCGGTGGCATGTTGTTTCTGTAGCTTTCATAGTACTTAAGTCATTCTGATCTTTTGGTTCTAATATAAGCCTTTGATTCTATTATGCGCAGAAAGATCCAAAGCATTTATTTTTGGCTCATCTATTTGATAAACCCTGCTTTCTAGGACCACTTGCATTACAGGTAATCCTTATTTTCTGTTGGCTAAGTTTGGAGCATTATGTCATTTAACAAACTTCCAGCAATAAATTGTGACATCTTTACCTTAGAGAATGCTGTCTCCACTGCAAATATAAAAAATTCTGAAACAATTATCTTTAGGTTCAAAGTAGATATGAGTGGCACTGTCTTCTAATGATACAATTGCTTCACCTTTTTGTAGAAGGTTTCTGGATTAAATAACCTGTTCGTTTATAATAAGCTCTATCAGTAATCTTCCAGATTGCATATGTGTGTGCACGCACACTTTGATTCCCTTCAGGCATACATGTTTCCACTTGTGGATCCATTAAATTCCTATCTTGAAAATCAAAGCATTTGAAAAGAAATTTCATTCAAAGCATTTGAAAGTGAGAGTAAAACCAACTATGTTTTGTAAAGAATACTATTTATTGAAGTAGGAAGTGATATTTGTGTAACCAAGGTTTGAAGTCAAGGGCTTTAAGGGAGTGAAGATGTGAACTGAAATGTGTTGTATAAAGGTTGTAATGGGAGATGACCTCTTCTTGTGTTCTTGTCAATTGTGCAATTATGATGTTTTTTAAAATAAATAATTAAAAAGCAACAACAACAACAACGACCAAGCCTTAGTCCCAAGCTGAACAAGATCTTTAGGTTAAAAAATATCCAGTTTAATTCTGGCTGATTTTCATTTCACTTCCGTAGCAAAATACATCCTATAATAAATCACATCAGTAGCATTTGTTGTGTCCCATTTTCTGTCTCTATGCTTATGTGGATTCTAAGTGGTAATATTTACTATCTCATCAAAAATAGAAATACAAAAGGATGGTAGTTGTTGTATAGATGAATCACTGGATAGTGAATGCATTCTTCTTTTCTCAGAATACCATACAGATTTTATACTTCTCTCGAAGCTACATCTCCTATGCTTATAAGTTCAAATGCCATTCTTCTGAATTTATTCATATTCAAGTTTATTTGTTATTCTAGATTCTAATTTTCAAACTTGCTATTATTTCACGAAAATCCATTCTTTCACTTTTAGGCTGATGAGATATCTGACTTTCATGCCAACACACATATCCCAATTGTTATTGGATCTCAAATGCGGTATGAAGTCACTGGTGATCCACTTTATAAGGTAAACTGCTTTACCTAAGTTATAAATAATCTCAACCATAGTACTCGACAAAGCCTTTTATAATTTCTACTGTTTACCTCTCCCTTCCCCCTTTTTATTTTGGTTGCTGCTTTAATGCATGTGGCGCTTCCTGTTTAATTGGCCTTTTCACCTTTCTTGTTGAGACATTTTGATCCTTCACTATTTCGTCTTGATGGTGTGCCAGGCAATAGGGATGTTCTTCATGGACATTGTTAACTCTTCACACAGCTATGCAACAGGAGGAACATCATTCGTAGAACATTGGTATTAATATTATTCAAAATTTCGATTCATCTCCTCTTACCTGAATCTCCATATGCTACACTGTGAATATGAAACCTCATGTGCATCTTTTTAACATATGGACAGGACTGACCCAATGCGAGTGGGAGATATTCTACAAACCGAGAGTGAAGAATCATGCACAACTTATAACATGCTGAAGGTATATTTTGTGAAGAAAACAAAATCTCTAGGGTGATGATAAAATTCTTTGTTTAGATTGGCATGAATTGGTGACTTTTTGTAGGTCTCTCGCCACCTGTTTACATGGACCAAAGAAGTGGCATATGCAGATTATTATGAGCGTGCATTGACAAATGGTGTTCTAAGCATACAAAGAGGAACAGATCCTGGAGTGATGATTTACATGCTCCCACTAGGTCGTGGATCTTCCAAGGCCGAAAGCTACCATGGATGGGGAACACCATTCGACTCTATGTGGTGCTGCTATGGCACAGGTCTGGGTTTGATTGTCAATTTTTAGCTCATATAGCTTTAGGAAAATGAAAGACTGCCAAATTCTTTCTTCACATTACCAAAATCTTATTTTTTTTTGAATCTCATGATTTTCCTTTTCATATTATGATTGTTCTAATTGAGCAGCAATCTCTGGTTATATCTCTTTTAAGTTCCTTTGATGTTGTAACTTTTTCTGTTTGCCGCTTTTGTAGCAATGGAATCATTCTCAAAGTTAGGAGACTCGATATATTTTGAAGAGAAAGGAAAAGATCCTGTTCTTTACATTATCCAGTACATATCAAGCTCACTTAATTGGAAATCAGGAAATATTGTGGTCAATCAGAAAGTTGATCCTGTTTTCTCCACGAATCCATACCTTCGAGTGACATTCACATTTTCTTCAATGAAGGTACTGGCCACAGTTATTTCTTAAACTAGACATCACTGTTGAATATATTTTGCTCTTGACATCACTTAGTGAAAGAAAGAAAGAACAAATTGTTAAATATCAAAACTAAAACAGGTCCTCTGTTTTCTATTCACACTTCACCCTTTACACTTACCCTTTATTGATAAGGCTGAACTTAGTGGAAGTGGAACACTAAAAGCTATATCTAGTGATGGTTCTAGGAAACTTGGACTATTTTAATAGCAAAAGAACATTTTTCATTTTGTTTTTAAATTTTTCTGGTTAGGGGTCTTACTATCCCGAACAAATTTCTTATTTTCTCCAAAGAAAAAGGGCTCCCGCTTTTAGAGGCTGCTTTATGGCAAAACAGGCTTTCCATTCAATTTGAATTTTTTTTATACAATGTTAAACTTCCTTCTTCAATTCCCCATTTTTTCCACAACATGCTGACATTACTTCCAAAATATTATGTATGATACTCCTCTTAAATGATTTCAAAGTGAAAGAACTGCAGCCTCGGAATAATCTTTCGTACTTCCCCAACTATGGCAGATGATTAGGTTCACAGCTTTCCAAATTAATTCAAGTGCACCGCATACTCTCTCTCTCTCTCTCTCTCACACGTCCATATGCAAGTGCACGCACACAAGCCACACACACCAATGTTCAAGCAACTCATGTGAATGTACAAATACTCATCCTTTAATAAAACCCAAAGATCACATATGACAGTACTGGTATTTACAATAAAGTAGAGCATAACAAAGTACTTGAACCATCTGATATAGAGCACGGGGTGACAATGTGGAGACTGAAAAACATACGCTGTGTTTCAAAGTACTAATTAGGTATGAAGGTGACTAATTAAAAATTGAACTGTAGAGATGCTCAAGTAGGCGAAAATGTACTGCCTTCAGGATATTGAGGCACAGGTTACTTAATCAAAGTACTAATTAGGTATGAAGGTGACAAATTAAAAAATGAGCTGTAGAGATGCTCAAGTAGGCCAATGTGTACTGCCTTCAGGGTATTGAGGCACAGGTTATTGAGAATGCATCATTCAATTTGCAAATGGATAATTCAGTTACAAATTAGTGGATTAAATTTAAGTTGAGGCAGAAAAAGGGAGATTTCATACTCTCCTATACTGAAAAGAGAAGCAGAAAGGGGACATATCATACAAGGTTGATCCATTCTAGCATCAAAAAGAACTTTTCTTATTGGGGCACAAGAGTGGCAAGGAGCATTGGTGTAGAATTTAATGTTCTTTGTGCCAGTGCTCACAGCATTATTTGGTTTCTGTTAGGGTATAACTGGTTTTGATACTAATTCTGACATGCAGGGGACACACAAATCCTCTACCTTGAACTTGAGGATACCAATTTGGACATTTGCAAACAATGCTAAGGCATTGCTAAATGCTGAGAGTTTGACTCTACCAGCTTCAGGTTTAAATCTCTCTCTCTCTCTATATATATATATACATCTATATATATATCTATGCTACCTTATCTTCAAAAAAATGAACAGATCAAAATGCAAAAAAGGGTCTTGGCTTGTTTCTGCAGTTTCCCTTTTATTGTTTAATCTTTTAATTATTCTGATGATCTGATCCTCTCCAACTCTAATGTGTGCAAAAAGTAGAGATTCTTTTGGGGGAGGATGGGGGGACAACAACTTGCTTTACTTATCAGAAAATGACCATTTTCTTGATTATTTCATTCATGATGTAGGTAATTTCCTATCTGTCACTAGAAACTGGGGACCTGGTGACAAATTAACACTTGAGCTGCCCATTAGTTTGAGAACAGAAGATATTAAAGGTATTTTCATTGTGGATGGTCCACTTAAACAATTTATGCAAATCCCGATCCCAAGCATACCCTTTTTCTTCCTCAACTCTTGTAAACTTTTCTGATTAGCAACATAATTATTACGGATGATATATTGCTTACTAACTACTAAGTCTTTCCAATAAACTTCAGATGACCGGCCTGAGTTTGCATCTCTTAAGGCAATACTTTATGGCCCCTATCTGCTTGCGGGTCATTCCGAGGCTGACTGGAACATCAAAACTGGATCAGCAAAGTCTATTTCAGACTTGATAACTCCAATCCCTGCTGCCTACAATGCTTATCTGGTTTCTTTTTCCCAAGTGTCTGGAAACTCAACTTTTGTCTTAACCAACCCAAACCATTATATCCAAGAGTCTGAAAACGTAATTTTTCTCGCAAATGCCTCAGCGAATTCCTCCCAAGTGTCTGGAAACTTACCTTCTAACTTAACAAACTCAGACCATTCAATTACAATGAAAATTTTACCTCCACCTGGCAATAGTTCCACTGTTGGTGCCACTTTCAGACTCATCTTAACTGACTCACCTCCACCAAAATTTTCAACACTCAAAGATGCTATTGGCAAGTCAGTAATGCTAGAACCATTTGATTTGCCAGGAATGGTTGTAGTACACCAAGGAATAAATAACAACCTTACAGTTGCACCCCTGCCTGCTCGCGGTGGCTCTTCCATTTTCCGGTTGGTTGCAGGATTGGATGGAAGTGCTGAGACAGTGTCATTGGAGTCAGAAAGCAACAAGGATTGCTTTGTGCATAATGGTGTGAATAATAATTCAAGTGCAATCATCAAGCTCAGCTGCAAATCAGGCTCATCAGATGTTAATTTTAATCAGGCTGCCAGCTTTGTAATGGAAAAGGGACTAACTGAGTATCATCCTATCAGCTTTGTGGCAAAAGCGCCTAAGAGAAATTTTCTTCTGGCACCATTGTTGAGCTTCCGGGATGAATTTTATACTGTTTATTTTAACATTCAAGCTTAACAATCTAGGTGGGAGAGTGGGAGGTCCACCATATTTATAAAAGTGATGTCCAACATACCAATGTTTATTTTAAGTGAATTTTATAATATTTATTTTAATATTCAAGCTTAACTAGTTAACTTGCTTGCTTGGTTTCAATTGACTCAATTGGTAAAATTTCAGATGATTGAATAGGAGATCTAGGGTTCAATCTCCACCAACACCAAAAACTAATTAATGTTTTGGTTTGATTATAAAAACCTATTATCAGGAGTGGACCCTATAAGTTGAAACTATCTAAAAAAAATTTAATTAATTCGCTTGATATCTCCATTAAAATAATAATAAGTAGGGTAAATTAGAAGTTACACCCCTGAAGTTTGGGATTTACTGGATTTTACACTTCAAAGTTTCAAAATTTTGATTTTACACGCTAAAGTTTGGTTTCGTTAGCAATTCACGAGATATTTTTTTTCTTCTAAAATCAATTTCACATCATCCTTATGGTCATCGTCAAATTCAAATGATATATTTATTATAGATTGACTCAAATGATATATTCGTAACTATAATTAAGTTATCAATTATTGGAATAAAATTGTGAAGGCGGTAAGAAATTCTAATTGTTGTTCTTATTATATGCAGGGGAAAAAATTTAATTAAATAGCTTGTTGTGAACAAGCTTGAAATTCTTCAACAAGAAAATAAACCAAGTTTAGATATATATTATAGCTTGATGATGTGATTGAAATTAAATTAAATCAAATTAAGCAAACCTAAACTTTTAATATTCGGCGTGATTTATTTACAACCCTACTAATGTGCACTGCAATTAATAATTATCTAATACATTACCCTACTGCAATTTTGCAATGATTTATTCTTTATTAATATAGATAATAGATTCCTTAAAGAAAATTATGGAAATGATATAATTTTATGTGATGTCCTTTACATTATCATTCCAATTATGATTTTTTTTTCTTCTCCCTTTCTTATTAGTTGCTCCTCGAATTTTAATAAAAGCAATGTTGGAGACAATTTTTCACAATTTTTTACATAACTTGTTAGCATTAACATTTTAAGTTTTCATTATAGATAACATCACATTCACATTAACTCATTGCTGACATCACTTTTATTATGTAAAAATCGCAATAACATATCATATCAATAATTGTGAAAAGGTTTTGAAATTTTTTTTGTCTTTAATTTAAAGTTTTAATAAACACCATTTTTTCTAAGAACCTTGTAACTCTTTGGCATAGCATTCCTATTGTTGTAACTATCAAATTATCCAATCAATAAATAACATGTTTGCAATGAATTGCATTTATTTTCAAAATGACCCATATACATTATGCTAATTTGAATTTTGATGCTTCGAAAAATTTACTATAATTAATTTGATTTTTTCATGACTAGCTGACATAATCTTATATTCACACACACATTATGTGCACTTGAATGTTAATACACGATTTTTTTTTTTTTTTTTTTTGTCTCATTTAGAAGCAATATCAGAATTCAAATATCTTCGACCATAAAATCATAATAATACTAATAATAATTTAATACAAAGGATTTCTTTTTTGGTTAAATCTTGGTTGGGATGAAAATGTGTTGCCAAATTTGTGCTAATGCAATTGTGGATAGGCCCAATACACGAATCAGTGGCTGTGGGCCAAGTCCAAAGAAGGTTCACCAAGATGCTAGAGAGTTCGTTGAAAATAATCAGGAAACAGCCAGAAAATTCATTAAGCAGAAAGGAAAAAGACACACAACAACCAGAACTCCCTAGAAAATACCTGAAGAATCCCCACGAACCTATAAATTCGCTACCGCACTCTTTCTTCCCAAACCAGTCAGAATTAGCAAGCGTCATTGTAAGCTTTTCCAACAAACAACCACTTCAAAGGTTTTCTTTGTACTTATAGCTCTTAATTAAGATGTCTCTGATTCCAAGCTTCTTTGGTAGCCACCAAAGCAATGTATTGGACCCATTCTCGCTCGAGATTTGGGACCCATTTAAGGATTTCCCATTCTCATCTGAACCTCAGTTTGCAAGAGAAACTTCTGCTTTGGTTAACACCCGTGTGGATTGGAAGGAGACCCCAGAAGCCCATGTGTTCAAAGCTGATCTTCCTGGGCTCAACAAAGAGGAAGTGAAGGTTGAAGTTGAGGATGACAGAGTGCTCCAAATAAGCGGAGAGAGGAAAGTGGAGAAGGAAGAGAAGAAGGATACGTGGCATAGAGTGGAGCGTAGCAGTGGCAAGTTCTTGAGGAGGTTTAGGCTTCCTGAGAATGCTAAGATGGATCAGATCAAGGCTGCAATGGAGCATGGTGTTCTCACTGTGACAGTCCCTAAGGTGGAGGCGAAGAAGCCTGATGTCAAGGCCATTGAGATTTCTGGCTAAATTGTGATTTTGGTCCCTCTGTACCATAATAATTAGAATAAACTATGGCCTTAAATTGTGGTTGCAGATAATAAATTTAGTACATGTATGTTTCTTTGATAATTGTGATGATTTTTCCCAAGTATACGCTGTACGGGGAGTATATAAGTTCAATGGAATGCAAAAACAGAGTGCTTAATATTGCTGCTTACATTTTCTCAACAAAATAATAATAATAATAATATTGCTGCTTACATCCATATATTGTTTTATTGGAAAAGTTTATGCATTTTCTAATATTTGGTAGGATAAAAAAAAAAATCAAAAAAAATTATCTCTTAACTTAGCATGAAATCGAGTTTTTTTTTAGCTAAAATTGTTGAAAAACAATTTTATCTCACATAAAACTAAATAAAGGAAAGGAAGTTAAAAGATAATTGTTGGGGGGTGGGGGAAGATAGTAGTTAAACAAGCAACCAAGGTTATTTCTGAGGAGTTAAAATTCATAAAATGATCTAGGACGAAGATTTTAAGACTTGAAGAGAGGTTAGGATAACTCATTTGGTGAGGATTTTGAGGACATACTCTAGACCTTGGAGGGACGAGCACCAGTGGTATAAAGGGCATGGAGCTAAACCACTCAAAAGGGAAAGAACGAAGGGCATAGAAGTTATCCTTTTTGTATTAAATACAATACAACCACTTCTCTAATCGTATTGAGGAGGAAGTGGCTGTAAATATTTGTGGCACAGCTAAAATTTTAGTGTAAAATTTACTGATATGTTTTTGATGGGACAAGGATCTAAGGAATGTGTTCTTAACCCTACAAGTGTAACATCACGATGCATTTAAACTGATTATATAAGGCAAAATAGAACATTAGAAAAAGAGAGAAAAAGAGAGAAAGAGAAAAGAAAAGGGGAGATATAGTTCATTTGTTCTAAAGCATCTTCCTCGAACCAAACTCAAGGATAAGCACTTAACTAGTTTTTAATCTAATTTCCAAGTTGAATAATAATGCGAATGATAGCACCCCTCTCTGGTGTTTTGACAAAGTCCTTAATGATCTTGTAGTGCGTATTTAAAGGTAGACTTGACACTCCATCTCTAAAGAAATTGATTGTAATAGTAAATAGCAAACATATTAATTAATGTCAAGTCGTTGTTTTACTTTTTGCCTATCATAATAATTTTTTAACTCATTTTAAAGTCGTTACCAAACGTAAGAAAATAAGATAATTTATGTAAATTTATTATTTTCCAAAAGTTTTAATGTCAAAACAAATACCTTTTCTTCCTCATATTGCCAACTAGGTCCACCCCAAATTGACATACGTGCATACTAATGTGTTTTATTTTTATCAAATCAGCCCGGATAAGTATGAAATTATAAATAGCCACCCCAAATGGTCACTACAGGCCCGGCCCAGCCCAATAGTAGTCTAAAAAGAGCAAATTACTAATCGGCCCACCGAGCCCTTTCCCTAGTAAAAGCCCACCTAATGCATTTTAGACCACAAGCCCACCACTACATATATATTTCGTTTCAACGCCTCTGTTCTCAGCTAGGGTTTACAGTTTCATCAAATTAGGGTTTTAGGGTTTGTCTCAGCTGCAAAAGCTTCAGAACCAGCAACAATGGTGGAAAAGACAAGAAAAGAGGAGGTCGTCAGCCGAGAGTACACTATCAATCTCCACAAGCGCCTTCATGGATGGTACACGCTTTGAATTTCGTTTGGGGAAACATTTTTTTTTTAATTCCGTTTTTGTCCTCCATATTTATCGTGAATGACATACATAGATCTGTAAGACATTTGAACCCATGGGAAAAAAAAGTGAAAAAATGGAGAATTTCGACTGGGCTTAGGTTTTAAGCTGAAAATGAGTGATTGGGGGTTTTGTTTGGATCTCTAAAATTGAGCAAAGGACATGTTTTGTATGCAATTTTGGATTTTGGTTTGGTATTCCTGTGATTTTGTTTTGCAATGTTTTTAAACTAATAGCTAA
This sequence comes from Quercus aquifolioides, assembly GCA_019022515.1. Taxonomy (NCBI): domain Eukaryota; kingdom Viridiplantae; phylum Streptophyta; class Magnoliopsida; order Fagales; family Fagaceae; genus Quercus; species Quercus aquifolioides. The sequence continues at coordinate 7,942,158 of CM032326.1, forward strand.
GACATTGGTTGTTGTGTAGCTATCTTTGTGTTTGGTTCTTTTTTGGTGGCATTTTATACTTCTTGCTTATTAGAGAAGATAGGTACATGTTTTCTTTCAAATTTAGTGTAGGTTTAGGTGCCATGTTGAAGTTGAAGGAACCCATTATGTTTTATGCACAACTTTAGGTAAAAGTCAAGTCCATTGTTGTAAATGGGGACATTGCAGTAATTGGGTGACTAGTACAGTTTTGTATAATGGCCATTTTAGATGATGGGTTTGTACTTGCTAAGGTACATAGCAAATGGGATCTTTTTTTTAATTTTATTATGTGCCTATAATGGCAGCTACACAACAATCATTTGAAACAAATAACCATTGGGGAATGCTAAAGTATATTAAAGGAATGAGTTGGGAAAATGCTAATGTACTGAGTAGACAGAATGATTTGCCCTATGCATTTCAAAATCATGTGCTGAATCCATTTAATCCATCCACATGGAAGGGATACCTGATACCATAAAATTTTGGAGTGTCCTTGTGTTCTTGGAATGGATTAGCTTGCGAAATGGAAGTTTAAAGCATCAATCAATAGTAGTCCTTGTTTTGATACTTACCTCAACTTCTTTTGATGATATTCATTCTAACTGAATTCAACAGGGAAGAATCGCTAGGTTTACATACAGTAACATCAAGTGCTGTTTATGATGTAATTTAAGGGCCTTTCAATACCTTTCTGTGGTTTCAAAATCCTGATTTTTAGTGTTGTAATTTGGATTATATGGATGATACATAGGCATCAAGTTCTTTCTGTCTGATCAGGATTTGAGACAGCAAATTTTAAATTTCTGACTACTTCATCTATGTTTTTAGTTTCTTCTGATTTCCTAAAAGTGCAATTTTACTTTAGAAATTAAAACCCTGGGGGTGTTTGTCGTTTTTATTTGTAGCACATTCAAAAAGAAGGCTCCAAAGGCCATAAAGGAGATTAGGAAGTTTGCCCAGAAGGCTATGGGAACAACAGATGTCAGGGTGGATGTGAAGCTTAACAAGCTAATATGGAGCCATGGGATCCGAAGTGTGCCTAGGAGGATTCGTGTTCGCATTGCCCGGAAAAGAAATGATGAGGAAGATGCCAAGGAGGAGCTGTATTCACTAGTCACTGTCACTGAGATTCCAGCAGAGGGTTTGAAGGGATTGGGCACGAAGGTCATTGAAGGAGATGATTGAGCAGTAACATTGTTGCCTAATTTTTTTGGTAACTCATTTATTTTATATCTATTTTACTTAGAATTTTGGATATGTTTCTGAATTGTCTAAACATTAACATTTGAGCAGCAGAGAGTTGGATTTAATGAATTGTAAGCCAATCAATTTTTTTATTTTTGGTCCATTTCTAGATTGCCCCTTGATCACATCTATTACTTCTGCAGCATTGTGTGTATGATATTCATTTTTACTTTTTATTATGTAACCATTCTGGTATGAATTTCGTGATTCCTAATAAGATGCATGTTATGTGACTAAATTGTTCCAAAACATAAATGAAAAGTTTATTATTATTATTTCCTAGATTCTTGTAATTTTTGTTCTTGATTGTTTGACCCCTTGTACACTCCCTGTGTACTAGGGTGTTCTTCCTTTTTTTGATATCAATAAACTTATTAAAAAAAAAAAAAAAAAAGTTTATCATTATCCCTCATTGAACAATTTCAACCAAACTTTCATTTGTGTTTTTTGGTCATTAAAATTTTGTTGATGGCATAATGATCTAAGAACTGGATAACCATTTTGGCCCCTGAAGTTTGACACAAATTGTGATTTAACAATATCTATATTGAAGTGGACAAGGATGTAAAGGTTGAAGAGTGGATTATTTTATCATCTATAGCTTTTTTTTCTTTTTCTGATACCCATCCATAGTTGAAACCTGAAAACCCAATAATTTGAGGGATTGATGACTAAGGGATTGAATCTAGATCTTTTATTTGACAAAAAGAACTTTTACTAGAACCCACAGATCTTGAAATTACGGTTTCACAATCCACCATAGATTTGCAATAAAATGATGTGCTATTTCAATTTGAAGTTTGAACTACTCATGTACCATTTATCTTGAAATCGGTAGGCAATCTCTTTAAGACAATCACATCGTATTGAATGGATGCTCGTGTAATGTGTTAGTTCTGTTTATCACATCATGGTATTAAATGGATGTCCGTGTAATGTGTTATAGTTTGCTTTCAGCTACCAAACTTTAATCATATTCATACATGATACATGGGTTGTCTTCCGCACGTGGCAATGCTCTTCATTCCACCGTTGGACCCCTTTCCCTTTTTATTGTAAAACGTACATTCACGTGTGTTGTCTTTCTCTATTTAAATTTGTGAGAAACTGCTACCAAATCCCCACACCCATGTGTTTTGTCTCTGCACAACTTGCACAAAAAGAGCTTTTCAATAGGATTTGCTCTTACAATGATGATTATCATCATTTCCCAGTTCACCCTTAATTCCTAAAAGCTTTTTTTCCACCTAGGTGATTCATTGGACTTGTAAACCACTATAAGGCTAGGGCCTAATGCTTTAGTACACAAGACTCAACATTATGCTAAGACTCAATGCTTTAGTACACTAGATTTAATACTATGCAAACATGTGACGTGTTTGCATTGTATGGAATCCAATGCACTAGCACATTAGATCCAAGTCGTATCTCATTTAAATTTTTTTTTTCTCGTCATAATTGTTTAAATATATGACAAAATTATGTTTTATAATTTTCACAAATATTTTTGAAAAATAAAATTCAGGAAAAATGAGGTTTCGTTTAATTTTGAAAATGTCTAAGCTACTTAAATGATTTCTTTTGCTACTTAAATAATCTCTCTTCCATTTGAATGAAGTCTCAAAAAAAAAATTTACTCGTTATAACTAGAGATCATTCATATGATGCTAATACTTATTAGTTATCACCATCGTGTATCGAGGGCTTCAATTATATGCTAATCAAAACAAGAATATATAGATATAAATGCTACGAATCTGATCAAAACGACAAGTGCACCTTCAATTGTATCCCATCCTTATTCAATGACCCTTTTACAATAAAGATGTCGAAAAGGACCATGCCGACGGTGACATTGATTATACCAATACCGCAATGACAGTGAAGCCCGAAATAACTACACGATTTCAATGTCACACATTTCATCAAATTATTATAATTTTTCCACAATTGTCATGGTTGCTTTTCACCGTCAAACTACAAAGTCCAAAGCAATAGTTTCTTAACTTTTAGCTTAAAACCAAAATTCTCAAATCTCATTTCAGAGTCATAATTCATCATCATTATTTTTTGTCACATCAATATGAAAGTCACCATGTACACGTAAGTCCGTGACTAGTAATGAATTTGACATTAATTTTGTCCACAATTGAAAATTATTTGCTGGCCCCACACCATAATTCCATCCATGCAAATTACGTGCATGAAATTTGAAACCTTAACAGAGTGTTTAGTATGTTCACTTAAAAATTGAAAATATATGTTTAAAAATATGTGTAGAAATATATGTGGGTGAAAAGTATATAGAAATACGTATAATATTGTTTAAAAGTTAAAAACACGTGTTTAAATAAGTGTACCAAATAAGGTATAAATTTTTCATTACTCAACGAAACACACACATATATGTATATATATATATATATATATATATGGGGTTAAAGTTAAACACAAACTATAATCAACAAATTAAAAACATAATATATATGAGTATCAATTTTACTCTTACATAATACAAACAAATGACGATATTTCGGTTTTACCGACACTGATAAACTCATCCTATCTTGGCCGAAACACTTTTTTTTTCTCTTCTAGCAAGCTTTCAATGGCTTCCCACAAAGACAATCATTGTAAACGAAGGACGACGCTTCGAGGTGATCGAACGGAGACCCGGCAGGTATTGGGCCACAAAGGTGGTTATGGCTCAAATCCAAGTGTCCGACATACGAAGCCGATATTATCGATTTCGGTATCGGACCCTTCAAATTATTATACGCTAAATCCAGCGCGGTAAAGTACGATCTCGGTCCGAAAACGTTCGGTATTTGACCCTGGATCGCATTTTTGCTCAAGTTTAAGTTGCTTATCCTCGAGTTTAGCAAACTCGCCGGTATGGTACCCGAAATTTTATTGCCATCCAGGTTCAAATTTCCGAGAACCGACATTCGACCGAGCGAGTCCGGTATCGGACCGGAAAGTGAATTCAGAGAGAGATCCAGATCTGCAAGACGGTAAATTTTCGAAATGGAACTTGGGATTTGCCCGGAGAGCTGGTTTCGGCTCAGCAAAGCCCGGCTCAGCATTCGGAGTCGGCCGAAATTTCGGGGTATCTCGCCCCAGAGTTTATTGTTTCGGAGATCCAAGTGCATCAAGCTGGAGATATTCGTTAGAGAAGGTGGGATTGTCCCGGAGATAAGATTATCGGCTACGTTGAGAACAGTGAGCCTCGTCAGCCTCCCGATATCGGCCGGAATATCGCCCGAAATCTTGTTTCCGATAAGATCCAAGATTCGGAGAAAAGGGAGCGACGTAATACAATCCGGAATCTCGCCCGAAATTCCCTTCCAATCAGCGACAGTAAAAGAAGAGAGGCGCGTGAGCTTGCAAATAGCGGGTGAGATATACCCGGTCATGTACCCGGTTCGGTGAGCCCGTTCGAAAATCGGGTCTTCGGACTCTCCACGGAGGTTTATATCTGCGACCCGATGGGTTTCCGGGTCGCAACTAACGCCGTACCAGTTGTGGCAACAGTCGCTGCCCGTCCATGAATTGAAGATGCCCAAATAAGGCTCGTGGAGGGCAGCTTTGAAAGCAAACAGTGCTGCCCGGTCTGACGGCGGGCAGGACTTAACGGTGGAAGAACTAACGGCGAGCAATGTTAACGTTAAAAACAAAACCACACTGCCCATTGTAGCTAGATTTTAACGTTGGAGTCTGAAGCATGGACATGGGAAGTGAGTGAGTGACTAGGTTTATATAGGCATTTCGATAGGCAAATGGTCTTGTTTTTTTTTTCCTTTACGATTTTGCCCCTAACATGGATTTGTAGATTAGGATTGATTTTCTGTTTTTTATTTTTTTTTAAGTGTGCGTCTCATATAAATTATTTTTACCAATTTATTTTTGTTACTATTTATAAGTTTCATTACACTTTTTGTTATTATTCGTAAGTCTCACTATACTATTTCAGCTAATTTTTATCTTTATCTATAGTACTTTCAGCAAAAAAATTTCAATTTCAACAAAATAAACGGATTTCAAACGGACACTTAGTAGTTCTAAGAACATTAATTATTCTACAACTGCTTGTTATGTCTTGTTATGACTAAAACATGGTAGACTGTAAGTAGTTAACCATTACTTACATGTACACAAACTCACTATTTTTTCTTCACAAATTATAATTTACAGCATCACAATTATGGTAAGAAATGGTGAAAAATATTGTGGTCCAACAATTTTCTTTGTTTTACGGGTTTGTCTTTGATTGACACGGAGTTCATGTGTCACTGTTTCCTCGAATTTTCATTGTGTTCGCTGCCACATCAAATCATTGAATAATAATAATAATAATGATAGTTTTTTTGCGAGGATAAGGATTTGGAGTTTTATTTTTGTTTATTTTTCGATCGATATGTTTCTCTATAAGTACGAAATGAGACAGGATTCCAAAATTACCATGTTTTTAGACAAGATCTACTTGACTTTCAATAATTTTTTTGGATTAGTTTGGCATAGTATATTATATTTATGTATGTAAATTTTGGAGATAAGCAACCAATCTCCATTAATGTATACATTATTTGAACACTCAAATGTTTATTTGATGTGTGTGTATATATATATATATATATATATATATATGCAAAATTGCAAATAGCTCCATTTTTTTACGTTTATATCCAGTGTCTTTTTTGTAATAGACACACATTCGTATCGTAGCGTGTCCAGTTTATAAAAACACAAAACACAAGTCATATACTTCCCCCCATTAGATGAAAATGCATATTTGCTACAAATTGATTAGCGTATTGCATAGATTATCACTGAGTAAATAGTGATTCTGGAACTTTTTAATTGCTCCATTATAAACAAAATTGGAGAAAATTTAACTTAATATGTGGTATAGGATTGTAGAATATTGTCTTATTATTTAGTTCACTATTAGAGCAACCACATCAGTTCGTACAAATTTTCTGTCTATTTTGCAAGAAAAAACCTACTTTTTCTATTTTACACATCCACTTTTACAAAACACCCACATTAGTTTATCTATTCTACACATTTATTCAATATAATATTCATTCTTTTTACATTTTTTATTATTTCCTTCCCTCTGGAACAAACTCACAAACTCGTCTTCTCCGTCGAGCCACACCTACACCCATACTTCAACAAAATCACCCACACCCAGCCAGCCACCGTCTTCTCCGTCGAGCTACAGACCCAACACAAACCCAAAATCACCCACACCCAGCCACCAACGATCAAATAGAACAAACCCGTCGGAATCACCGACGTTCACTAAGTCAAGGCCTTGGATCGCCAGATCATGGTCCGCCGAGAAAGTCGGTCATTTTCATGTGATCAGAGATGAGAGAGGCTGATCGGAATCATGGTCCGTTGTTTTCATGGTTCGTCGGAATCACCACTGTATTTGATCGAAGAGGCTGACTGGCTTTGAGAGAGAGTTGATCGGTTAGAGTAAGGTGAGAAAGGAAATGAGAAAAAGAGAGTGAGGTGAGTCAGAGGTAGAGAGAGGAGAGAGAAAAAAAAATAAAAAAGTCATTTACATGGTGAACAGTAAATGTGCATATATATACGGTTACTGTTCATTTACACGACTATGGTGTATATTTGCACATTTTTACAAAGACTGATGTGGGTGTTTTTTGGGTTAGAATGTGTAAAATTGGTACTTTTTTATATTTTAGAAAATTATAGATGAGCTGATATAGTTGTTCTTAGTCTGCTATTACTATTTCAAAAATAAAGAAAATAAAAAAAGTCTGAAAGATTGGAGAGAGGTCAGAGACTCAGAGCTGAAGCTAATAATAATTGAGGAAGAGCAGCACAACATGTGGAGAGGATAAGCTCTAAGAGCATTCACAGCAGTGTAGCTATAATGCTATATTGCTAAAATTTTGCTCCACAAACACAAAAAACACCCTGCAGCAGTGGAGCTAAATCTAAAAATTTTAGCTCCATTGCTACAGTGCACATCTATAAATAGATGTGCACTGTTCATGAGAGCTAAAAAAAATAATAATATTTTATTTCCCTACCTAATTAAAATATTACCTCTCTCTCTCTCAACTCTCTCAGCTCTCTCTCTTGACTCTGAACATCTCACCTCTCTCTCTCTCTCAACTCTCTCAGCTCTCTCTCAACTCTCTCACCGCTGTCAGCCCACCCCCACACTGCCGACCCACGCCACCGGCTCACGCTGCAAGCCCACGCCGTCGATCCACGCCGCCAACCCGTCGATCCACGCTGCCAACCCGTCGATCCACGCCATCGAACCACACCGCCAACCCGTCGATCCACGCCGTCAATCCACGCCGCCAACCCGTCGAACCATCGGCTCACGATGTTTGATTTTTTTTTTTCTTCTGTGGGTTTGATGAATGATGTTTGATTTTTTTTTTTCTTCTGTGGGTTTGATGAATGATGTTTGATTTTTTTTTTTCTTCTGTGGGTTTGATGGCTGTGGTGGTGGCGATGGTGGTTGTTGTGGCTATGGTTTGGTGGTACGGTGTTTGATTTTTTTTTTTTTCCCCTGTGGGTTTGGTGGCTGTGGTGGTGGATTGGTGACTATGATGGTGGTTTGGTTTTTTATTTTGTTTGTGGGTTTGGTTGTGTCTGTGTTGGTGGTGGTGGTGGTGGTGGCTGTGGCGGTTGTGGCTGACGGTAGAGGTGGTTGTAGTGGGTGTTGGGATGTTTTTTGGGGTGTGAGATATATTATTTTATTGTAGAAGTATATTATTTTATTGTGATATTTATATTATTTTATTGCGTTGATAGCTAAAATAGATCTACTGCTGTAGCATGTGTGTAGGTATAATAGATAAAGTAACTTTTGGTAGAACTTAAAAACTAAATTTTTAACTCGACTGCTGTGAATGCTCTAAGGAAAACAGAAGTACAAATAGGATGAGGGGCATGGGATAACATGCATACGTGGCAGTTATAGGTCCTTAAAAACTTTTTTTTTTTTTTCTTTACCCCACAGACCTGTCCATTTTCTTATTCTGGAGAATGTCACTGACTCCCTGTGAAAGTCTTTAATGGTCACTCAGATCTATGAAACTAGTTTACCAGAAATTTAAGGGAGAATAATTGTTTTTGAGGTCCAACTTTGAGGTGGTTGGCTTTACTAAGGTCATTTTTCTTGAGAATATTTTCTTTTTCTTTTTTAATTATATATATGTTTTTCATGATAATAAAAATATGAAGTAGCATCATTCAAGAAGGATTTTCAAATTCCCCTACTTCAGTAATTTGGATCACTAAGTATTTACTATATATTGACCTTGTAAACTAAGTAAATATTAATGAATAATGAGTTTACCGCTCATCAACATCTTTTTTTTTTTTTGTTAAGTGATAGTATCATCATGCGTAAAGTGTGAGCATATTAAATTTTAATTAGATAGAATTTTATACACATATACATTTAAATTAAACTAGCATAGAATTTATATCTTGTAATTAATAAAAAAAAATATTAACATCTAGTTTGGAAAATATTTTTCTCCTTAAGTGCAAAACTTGGGCAAATATGAAGGTATATAATTTGACTAATACAATTTCTGGGAAAAAAAATCCTGACTTCTAAGTTTTGGATAAGATAGTAAGATAGCAAGAAACATGTATCATCACAAATTTTTGCCTTATTATAATAAAATTAAAAAATTAAAAGAAAAATGCACAACATTCTCTGAAAAGTTTGAAGTAGTAGAGCTTGCACTATAATAAGGAGAATATATCTAGAATTCATTTACTTTACAATTAGGTATGCAGGTCCTTTTTCTTTTGGATCAACTCGTCTCTGAAAGATGTACACATCCTATTATTGGCACAGAAAATAGAATGGAAGACATAATTTTTCCCAGATCTACCAAACAAGGTACTAAAATGTATGCATGTTTCAAGTGCTACTGCTGTGGAGGTCTTGTGAATGCATTGAAACTTCTTCAGCCTATCAAAGAAAAAAATGTATGCATGTTCAATTCCTAAAAACTTAAAAATTAACAAGCACAATGTCCTGTTTACAAATACAATAGATGAGGTCCACATTAACACAAAATGTCACTGTATGCATGTTAAATACCTGAATCTTTGTCTCCCTTAGAGTCACCAGATTCGTCCTTGGAAAAAGTAGTCTATTACTATAATTAATTCACATTGAAGCCCATTTTGTCCATTTGTTATTCACATCAGTCATTTTGGATGGTACAGTTTCATCGCTGTATAGAAGCTATGTGACCTAACAAAGGTGGAGGTCAATTTTGTTTGTGGCCCAGTGATTTAGTGAATGAAGTTCAAGCAAAGACAAAGACCATATAGCAATTCAAAAATAATTATTATGAGGTATTTTTAAAAATAACTAATAATGTGAAATATCACAATGATAAAACAATATAACATAAACTCAAAAAAAAATCATATGCCTTATATTTTTTCATGCTTTTGTGAGAGTATCAAAACAAAGAAAATCAATATAATGTTAAGTTAATTAACAGACAAAAAGTGTATTATTAAGTCTAAATCAGACTCCTAGTGAAGTGCATTTCATTACCCACTAAATGTAATGATATATATATATATTTTGACGAGACACTAATGTGATATTATTCTGCCATGGTACTCTTTTCATATATATGAAAATGATATTTGTTTGTTACCAAATTGAAAGTACTTTTCTTACCGACACCTTTTTTTTGTTGTTGAGATAATTCCATAGAGCATAATGCAAATTGAGATTTTTTTTTTTTTTTTTTGAAAACAACAATTGTATGTGTATCTCTAAAATATAGGAAAAAAACCTTTTCAAAGTTCTAGCAAAAAAACCATATATATATATATATATATGATGGTACACAAAAAATCAGTAGGCTGAATGCTCTGAGCTTCAATGGGCTTGAGATTGATTAGAAGACCTGAAAAGAAAGAAGCACAAGATCAAAGGTGATCGGGGTGAACCGGCCAAGAACCTTCCGATATTTAAGTTAGTTTTCTCTCTCGAACTCAAGAATTTCAACTTTATAAGTGGTGAAAACTTACCTTAATTTGATATGGTTGAGTCCTTTTATAGTGAGTTTTGGAGTGGTTACTTGTTTAGTAACTTCCCCAACGTGGGTGGAAGTTTAAAGGTTCAGACTTAACTTCTATAATTGCTATTGGAAGTTGAGAACTCAGTGGGAAGTTAGAGCAATGAATAAGGATTTCGCTCCCACTTTAGAATAGTAGAACGTGGTCCGAATTATAAGCTTTTGGATAGAGATTTACTCTGAAAATTTCTAAGTGTTGGGCGGTCGTCCAGGTGACTCCATGTTGGACGACCTTCTTGCACTTGGACGACCTCCATCGAAGGCACTCATAGGTTAAATCTCTATTGAAATTCTGAACATTTAACATATCAGGTGGACGACCTTCTTAGTCTTGGATGACACGATGGACAAATTGGAGATAATCCAATTTTTTGGTTCACCATCAATATATATATATAAATTAACAACTTTTAACCCTAAAAGCTTTTTTTTTTTTTTTTTACTATAGGATCTAAAACCTATACTATTCACTATATGATAAATTGATAATTGATCTTTATTATTAAGCAAAATACCCATTGGTTTCTTTTTGGTGTAAGCATGATTTTAACCCAAATTCTTTATTTAATAACAATATACTTTCCTAATTGATAATTGAAACTCGCGTAAAATAAATAAAATAAAAAACTTGTTAAGCTAACAATCTTTTTGTAAAATTCAAAATTTGAAGAATTGGTAGTCACACATAACATATATATGTCAAAAGTTTAAATACTATCATCTTAGAAAATCTCACAAGTTTGCACATCAATTTTAAATTTATAACAAAATAGTAATTTGTGACCAATGAACTATGCTCAAACAACACTTTCTACTTTCATAAGTAGTAAAAGGTGAAATTGTAAGTTCAAAACCCAATAGAATGCGTATTACTTTCCAATAACAAAAAAAAAAAGAAAAAAAAAGTGATTTGTATATTTACGAAATTGTGACACCATATAACATGGTTATTGCACACTCATTTATGTTTTTAAAATATGTGATTGCTTTGTGTCCAATAGTTTTCACTCTATCTTCACTTTATTGATTTTATAATGTGAATCTAATCAAACAAACAATTCCATTGTAAATTAAGTTACTAAAAACAATTGTAAAGTTCAAATTCTAATTATATTTTATCTATCGTCTATAGTATTGTAACTCAAATATTTGTCACTTTTTGATATTTTCAGAAAAAACATTCGGAATTCAGATCCTCAACCCCGAGTTTCCAACTATCAAATTATTAAAAAAAAACATTATATTTTAACTATCCAAATCAGTGATCTGTGAGCTGAGTGGTTTTTACCTGATCAAATCATGAAACCATAACAAGCTAACCCACAAGGATGTAGATATATGTTAGTGGGCCATCGATTTTGTGAAGTTGTGCGTATGGCAATCTTTCCTCTGTCCTTATCATAAAGATACCAAAAAAGTTCAAAAATAATGTAGATTTAATTCAGCAAAAAAAAAAAAAAAAATGTAGATTTAAAGGTACTTGAGCTTATCTCAAACTCATTCCTGACCACTAGTGACTTTGTGAGCTTGCGGGCCCTGGTATTCTATTTGGAAATAAAATTTATTAAAAAAATTTAAAAAAAAAAAAAGAAAAAAAAAAAGAGTTGATAAACTTTTTTTATTTGTATTTTGATTGTACTTTTTCATGTTTCTAACCACAAAATTACTTCAATTTTGACTCCAAATGGTTAACATAACTAATATAAAACTTTGAAGCAATACATCTCCCCCATGCCTAGTGGCACCCGGTTAGTTTGTAACCTTAGAGCTCGGGGGTTCTATCCCCCTTAATTACCCAGCAAAAAAAAAAAATATATATATATATATATATAATAAAAATCAATAGAGAAAGCACCAAGTTATATCTGTAAATATCTTTCTGGATTTTTGTTCTTTATGGATTTTTCGCCTACGGTATATATGCAATAAAAAAAATATTATGAATATTACAAATTTTATACCATCAAATTCTTGAACAACATGTCGACTCTTAAACACAAATATCTTTCTGGATTTTTGTTCTTTATGGATTTTTCGCCTACGGTATATATGCAATAAAAAAAATATTATGAATATTACAAATTTTATACCATCAAATTCTTGAACAACATGTCGACTCTTAAACACAATATCCATATATATATATATATATATATGTAGGGATAAGGGTCCAAAAATCGTATATTGGGTCTTGGGCCTTAGCTGAGAATGTTGAATGGTCCAAGGACGGATAAACAGTAGTAGGGGTGTTAAGCTGAGAACCCCATGAGTAAGATACAAGCAGAAAGGCTGCGAAGGTGGTTTGAGGAGGAGTATCTCCTTGGATGAACAGAGCACAAATCAAAGGTATATCATGTCGATCATAGTGACCTTCCAGGAGGTTCTACTGATAGGGATGTGTATTATAAACGTACAAAAGGGGAGGAGGCTCAGAGGTATCTAAGAAAAAGCTACTGCCACAGCATTGAATGCTCTGCAGCTAACTTTCTAGTAATAACTTGTTTATTACCCGGATGATCAACAAATTGAGGGCCAAGATCGATCAAGGGAGGATATATAATGTAAGGAACCCCTGAGAGAAAAAGGGACCGAAAAATCAAGAAAGAAACACTGTAGTAATCAAGAACCAAACTTGTAACCGTACTTAAGAAAAATATATAAGAACAGTCTCCTCGGACTTTGCCGAGGACTTTTTTCTTTAGTTTGAACTTGTTTATTTTCACTCTTTTGTCATCAAGATCTACCTAATTCGTTGTTTGGTTAACTAAAGCTCAGTTTTCTAATCAATTCTTTACAAATTCATTGTTTTGGGCTTTTTAGGCCTAAATCCATTCATACCTTGGGTTAGGAATTCAAATATGGTCCTTACAATATATATATATATATATATATATATAGAGAGAGAGAGAGAGAGAGAGAGAGGGATTAAGGACCCAGATATGGGTATTGGGCCGTGGGCCGTGTCCGAGGACATTAAGTAGTCTGAGGACGGGTAATACTAACAGAAGCCTACAGGACAATGGTCCGTGGAAGGGGTTTGATCATGAGGAACTGGAAATGTTGTCCGAAGAGAAGTACCTTCTCGGCTAAACAGAGTAGAGGTCATAAGTCCGACCTTTCGTCAAGAACAAGGCAACAGACAATCATGCTGGTAAGCATAAACATCAAATATGGATAAGAGAAAAGAGAGTTGGGAAATATCTGAGAAGAAAGTCGCTACCACCGCATTGAATACTCTGCAGCTAACCTCCTGGCTGCATTAATGTGGAGGCGATGTCTGAACAATAACATTCAGTCTTACAACTACCCACATAGACTTCAGGACGGTGCTGATAGAATAAGTATTAAAGCCAACAATCTGGTCTACATGTAGAGGGCTGAGATGAAGTAAAAAGGGAAAATATAAAGAAGAAATATTCCATTACAAAGGGATCATTAGATATTTTGTAGAGAAACCACTGTAAACTAAAGAACTGTAATTTTGTATAAGTCTAAGAGAAATATATAAGAATAACTTTCCTCGGACTTTGCCGATGAGGATTTTCCTTGCCCAAAACTGTTTGTTTTATGCTTTCTCATAACAACTATCCTACTGTGATCATTAGACACCTAACTCATTGAAAATTCAGTTTCAAGCACACTCTTTACAAATTTATTGTTTGGGGCTTGGGCCATTGGCCTTTCTTTTGGGTTTTGGGAGCAAATCGTGTCCTTATAATATATATTTTTGTTGATGTTGTACTAATTATATTTATTATCACATTAATTTATAACAATTTATAGTAAAATTGGTAATATATTTAACATTTTTAATGTGAAATTTTGAATCATTAGATAAAGCCATTGGAATCTTGAAATTGTAATCTTTAGCATCATGTTAAAATATAAATATCTCATTGATGGAACATTTATTTATCATTTTTTATGTTCTGAAAATGTAATTATGAAAAGTCTCCTGGTAAAGAAAATCTTGTGCATGATGCCAAGATCTTCACAGGTTGAGGGAAATTAAAATTAACTGAATTTTTTTTTTTTTTTTTTTGATAGGAAAAATTAACTGAAATTAATTATCAATAATAATAATTATTATAATAATAATAATTATTATAATAATAATAACTGACATGACTCCTAGGTGAAATTTTATGTTCTTAATCATTTCCCTTCATAATCATATGAAACTTTTTGTTTTTTCTTCTTCAATTGTAAGGGCCAACCGTCGCATGAAAAAACCGTCGCACAATAGGTATCATATGACAAGAAGCTCGAGTTGCGTGCAAAACCCATAGAAGAAGGTAATTATTAGGCACAATATCCCGATTTTTTCCTTTAGATAGAGCATTGATTTTCCTAGTGGGTTTAAATTAGTATTAGTAAATTTTTTTGTATTTTTTTTTTTTTTTTTTGCTACTAATTAGTAAAAAAATAATTTTATAGAGATTTAAAGCTTAAATTTTATCTATACCAAAAATTAATTAATATTATAACTTACTAATAATGGGCAATTATTACAAATTATGCGTCATATAATGAAAATGTTATTCGCATCAATCCCAAAAAAATGCATTAATTTTCTTACAAGCCAGTGAAGGCCAGTTGTTGTCGCTGTTGCTGTTGTTGTTGTCACAAGAACCTTATCCAGAAGATTCTTCCTATCTCCTAAAATTTTGCATATAAGATCTGACAACGATGTCCTATTAATGAAATAAACTTAAACTTTTATTACAATCACAAAAATGGCCAACAATGAAACTACGATCCAGAAAAACAAATAGTGACATATATTGAAGGATAGGAAATGATTTAGAATGGTCCTAGTAAGATTATGCACAAGATCTGGCAACTGGCTTGAGTGGCTTGCAATGGAAATTTTGCACAAGAGATTATAAGAACACTTGAATTTTTTTTGATTGACCAAACTTTGATCATGATTTAATTTTCCTCTAGCTAGTAAATATTATTTGGATTAGGCATGTGGTGTACATGTGCTAGAGATCTCTCAAAGGACCCAGAATTGAGAGTTGAGACTCCCAAAAGACAGGTAGAGTTTAATAATTTAGTCATTCCCAACTAACACCTAATTAAACAAAAGCTTTAGGATTTTGATTTTTGAGAGCTTTTGAATTTTAAATTAGATGTCACTACAATAACAGCTTTGACATAGCTTAAGAGTCAAACATTTTCCCATGTTTTGTCTTGATTTCAAATGATTCTGTTCTCAAAGCTCAATGACTCACTTCATATCTTTTGTCTCTTTTGCCGACCATAGTTTCAAATTTTCGCATGCACATAAAAATGTCAATTAGATTCCAGACAATTTGCCCAAAATCAAACGGAAATTTCTTTTTTAATAAAAAATTTGAGAGGTAAAACTAATCAATGATTAATTTACTTATACTATTCTATACTTCTAAAACCATAAACATGAATCTCAAAACCATGATCGCTCTTGTAGACAGTGACATGCCTATTTGTCACCACTCACCACCACCAGTCCACCACCGTACCTTAGGTGTGGACAGGGCAACCACCATGATAGATTCATATCTATACTACAAACTCCATGTACTCCCTTTCACACTGCCACAAAACGCAAGTCTCAATTATATGTTCAATAATTCCATGTCACTCAAAATTTGTATGTTTACGGTAAATAATAAATAATAAAAGTGATTTGAATGCTAGGATGTATAGACATAGATACGGATACAAGTACGATACGACAATACGAGCAATTTTTGCAAAATTATAACATGATACGACAAATAGGACACCATTACGAAATGGATACTACACTAGTATGACACTCCAAATAAAGTGTCCATGCATCCTAGTTTGAAAGTGATGTCAGTGATACCGGTGAGCACGAATAAAAACTAGTGATAATTTATCAACTTAACTATTGTGAAAACTATTGTGTTCGTACCATTAATCTTATATGTTATTGTTATTCAAAAGCAAATTTTAAGGGGTATAAAGTAAAAACCAAATTGAGCTCTCACAATTGCACGAGTACTTTGCTTTTTCTCTCTCTGGGAATGAATCTCATTAAAGTCGTATTTAGACAGGTAACCTAAGGAGTGGTAACTTTAAAGGAGATAGCTGATAAGCATACATGTCCAATTCCACTTATAAATTAATAACATAGGCATGGGGTAGCTCTCAAGGTATAATGGTTCTTTCTTCTTTTTCCTTTTCTTCTTCATCTTTTTAGTGCAAGGCAAACCATTAAAATAAAATTCCATTTTCAATCTCAGTTGTTTAAGTAGCCAAGATTTATTAGCATTAGGTTGATGTATTAGATTACCACAATGAACTAATTTTTGGAAGCCCCCATGTAGTTCCAAACTTCCAATTACATACACAATTGAACAAAATGTTATTATTTGAGTATATAGGTTGATGTTGCTTATAAATAATAATAAAATGGTCAAAGGAAAATGTTATTATTTGAGTGTATAGGTGGTATCTAGGGAAGTCAAGAACAGGACTTGTAAGTTGACTGAATGCAGAGAAATCCCATGTTGAGACAGATTATCGTTTTGGGGACTATGCATGTGTAGTGGCAGCAGTCCTTTCAGCGTGCCATTTAACAAGGACCATTAGCTATGTGTTGTGTCTCTTAATTTAATTAGTTGAACCTTAAATCACGCTCTGTTGTGTCTTTCTTTTTTTCTTTTTTTTTCCTGGGTATGAATCAACAGATACCTTATTAATTTTAGTTAGTTTGGGACCTATATTCTGTGACCAACTTGAGCAAAAGTGGGGAGGAGAAGATTCATGAAAAGGCCTTATTTATAGTTTATATGGCATGTAGTGCTTGTTTTCTCTAACATGAAAAGTTTTGTTTATTAAAAAAAATTTTGATGGTCTAAAACTTGGGTTCAATGACTTGTTAAATTTTAATCTAGTAAAGCTTACCAAATTGGGATGGAGACGAGTGGTTGGATCACAATGTTTTCAAATTGTCATGTTTTATGAAGGCAAAGATGGGATGTGATGAATTGTGATCCATATTGGGCTTGGAGAAGTATAATTGAAGGCAGGAAAATTTTGAAAAATGGAGTTCATTGATAACATACCTTCAAGTCCAATTGCTCAAGCACAATTATTTAGTACTTTTGAAGTAGAGCAACATGATACTCCTCTTACATGAATGGTGAATTCTTCTATGATTGTAATTAGTAAGATCCAACATTCATGTGAGGAAGGATTATCACGCCACTATATTTCGAAAATATTGAATAATTACTCGCCACATAATGGTCTAATTAGTTGAACCTTAAACACATGCTATGTTGTGTCTCTTTCTCTCAATTTTTGATGAAATTGTTTGACATCTTCTGTATCCAGCTTCGATGAAGCTGTGGGAGCATTCGTGAGTCTTATTTAAGTTACTTTGGGACCATATTCTGTGACCAACTTGAGAAAAGTGGGGAAGAGATTCATGAAAGGCCTTACTTGAAGTTTGTATTATCTAGATTTGGGAGACCAATTTGAGGAGCTCCTGGAGCAACTTCATTGTTTTTCCCCCCATAAATATGGAACAACTTCTTATGGAATTTAGTGCTTGGTTTCTCCAGGCATCATTATTTGAAGGAGAACAAGCTAACAGGAAAGTTTTGTTTATTGAACAAATGATGATTAAAAGCTTCAAGCTTCTTTTTCCTTCCCTTTTCTACCCTTCCCCTTCAAAATGCACATATTTTCTCGTTGCAATTTATTTGTTATCCTAAGTAATTTTTTCTAAAGTTTTATGGCATGAATGAAATCCAGTATAAAAAAATAAGAGACTAAACTGATTAAGCTAAATCTCAATGTGGACTCCAAATGCCATCTGTGTTTTGCTGCAGATGAGGCTGTGAACTGTGAACCATTTCTTCTTGCATTGCAGCTTAGCTAAGAGTTGTTTGGTTTTTATTATTAAGCCAAAATACCCATTGGCTTCTTTTTGGTGTAACCATGATTTGAACTCAAATTCTTTATTTAATAACAAAATACTTTACTAATTGATAATTGAAACTCACATAAAATAAATAAAATAAAAACTTGTTAAGCAAACAATCTTTATATAAAATTCAAAATTTGAAGAATTGGTAGTCTCGCGTAACATAGATATGTCAAAAGTTTAAATACTATCATCTTAGAAAATCTCACAAGTTTGCACATCAATTTTACATTTATAACAAAATAGTAATTTGGGACCAATGAACTATGCTCAAACAACACTTTCTACTTTCATAAGTAGTAAAAGGTGAGATTTTAAGTTCAAAACCCAATAAATTGTGTAGTACTTTCCAATAACCAAAAAAAAAAGTGATTTGTATATTTGCGAAATTGTGACACTAAATAACATGGTTATTGCACACTCATTTATGTTTTTAAAATATGTGATTGTTTTGTGTCCAATAGTTTTCACTCTATCGATTTTATAATATGAATCTAATCAAACAAACAATTTCATTGCAAATTAAGTTACTAAAAACAACTGTAAAGTGCAAATTCTAATTATATTTTATCTATCGTTAACAGCATTGTGACTCAAATATTTGACACTTTTTTATATATCTAATAAAAACATCCAGAATTTAAATTTTCAACCCCAAGTTACGAACTATTAAATTATTAAAAAAATATTTTATATTTTATCTATCCAAATCAGTGATCTGTGAGCTAACTGGTTTTACCTGATCAAATCATGAAACCATCACAAGCTAACCCACAAGGATGTAGATATATGTAAGTGGGCCATCGATTTTCTGAAGTTTTTTATTTATTTATTTTATGAGAAATGATATGTTTACAACAATTTTACAACATTTTTACAACAAATTCTAAGTGGCAGGTTGTTACTGGTTATTATTGTTGGGGCAAAAAAGTAATCTTAGTGTTAGTTTCAAATTTGAACCAATAACAACTAACCACCTGTGATTTGTTGTAAAAATGTTGTAAAATTGTTGTAGACATAGCATCTCTCTTATTTTATGGGATCGATTTTGTGAGGTTGTGCACTTGTGCGTACGGCAATATTTCCTCTGTCCTTATCATAAAGATACCAAAAAAGTTCAAAAATAATGTAGATTTAATTCAGCAGGAAAAGAAAAATGTAGATTTAAAGGTACTTGAGCTTATCTCAATTCTTCATGTTTATTAGATGACTTAAACATAAAAATACCCTTTCAGGTTTGATAGTATTACAATCAATTATTGCATCAATCATATAACATATGCCACTTTCCCAGATAAAATTTAAGGGTTACATAGGGAATTAGAATGAGAAACTTGTTACTATTTACGTGTTAATTAATAAAGGATTAATTTTCCATGCTGATTTGGAAAATGAACTGGTCTTTAAGCTATGGATCAGGATTACTATGTATGAACATTAGTGAAATCGTATTATGTCAGTAATAAATTATTATTAATGAGATCCACTTAATCTAATAGACTAGTGAAAATTGAACGAATCTCTTTTGTTTTTAACGTCAATTATGACTGGACTGTGTCCTATTGTATTATAGTATAAGTTATCTCTTTATTAATTATCCTTACAATTGTTATTTGGCTGATTTCAAATTTTAATCTAAATTAAAGTGACCTCACTGGCCTGTTTCTTTAAAAAAAAAAAATTTTTTTTTTTTTTTTGAGAGGGCTATTATTGTTAATTGAACTATAGTAATTTCTTAAATTCCCTTTTATCTATAAGAAATGCTATGTCCATAACATTTTTACAATACTATCATAACTAATCATAGATAGTTAGTTATTATTAGTTCTTGTAGAGTCAGTTTTTGTTGCCTAAGCCCAAAAGGTTTGGATTATGAGTCCAATAAACCCAAAACAATAAATTTGTAGAGAGTGGGTGAAAGAATTAGGCTGATTGTGAATTAAACAATAATTAACTATGGTATTAAAGGATGAATTAACATAAATCACACTTGAAAGCTCAACAAATGAACCTCCGAAGAGGTGTATTATTGAATGAGAGGTGATTACAACTCTTAAAGTTACAGTAAAGTTATTTCCTTCTTCTCTCTCTCTTTCCGTTCCGATCCCTTATTATCAGAGGCCTCTTCTCTTTATATAGCACATTCTCTCATCATCTTCATCGTCCACTTGTTCTTCATCTAAGCATCCACTTGAGTACATGTCCCATCAGGTATCTTCTTTAGCTCTCTGTGAATGGTGGTAGTTGAGATTATACTGTTCAGGGGTCTTCTCCACATTAATGCGGTCAAAAAAACAGCTGCAGTGCATTTAATGTGGTAGTTGCAGCTTGTCCTCTAGATATTTTTTCGTTCTTATCATCTCCATACATGCCTGAGGCCTATCCTTATCATTGAAATCATTAGAAAGATTACTTAAACCTCCTAGGTATCTGCTTAACCAAGACTCTTTATATCCGAGGAGAATGACCTCTTCGGATCACAGGTGATCTCTTCGGATTATACCCCTCATTCATTTCTAGGTATATTTCTTCCACATGGGCTCCTTCTCAAACATTTTCCTCTCTTCGGACACACAGTAATCTTCAAATATGGCCCTAGGCCCAATACATAAGGTTGGGCTTTCACCCCCCACAATAGCCCTTCAAAATTTTAGTTTTTCCCTCGCATCCGAGGAGAAAAAATAGGATTTTGACTTGTCACGAAATAAAATTTTGAAAAAGCACAAATATCTGGACTTACACGTGTGTGGGCATAGGTGCAGGCACTTCATTTATGCTGCTGTCATTTCAGTATTCCCAAAGCGCTATTAATTACTCCAGGCGGCGTTTTGTCTCTGGTATCCAACGGTGGATTATTGATCCAACGGACGTGATTCTTCCTCAGAATTTGGGTGGGATGACTCCTGCCCCTTCGCTTGTCCCCATATAAAGCCTCAGAAGAGGTTATTTCTTCTTTACTTCGCAAATTCTCAGATTACCCAGCGAACTCAAACACTCGAATCCACCAAGCTCTTCCAATCATCAATCCTAGTCCTTCCCAGAGTCTGTAAGAATCTTTCTGCGAGTTCGAAGATCATTCTCCGACTTGGTTTGCGTACGTTTCGACATCTCTGAACCCTTCATCCTCTTCTCAGCCAGTATTCTCGGCTTTCAAACTCTTATCTCCTAGTTACTGCTCTGCGCCTTTCTCTAGTTAACCAAAAATGGGTAGATTTCAGTATCTTGTCAATAGTCCCGCCTTAATAGAGGAATTTAAGGAGACCTACGGCATACCCCAGGGGGTAAATCTGAGGTATTGTCCTCCGGAGCGGATATTAACCGACCGAGGAGAGCGGGAAGTCGTAATCCCCATGATAGCATTCATAGAAAAAGGAATGACTCTTCCTATGGGTTCTGTCACCAAAAACTATCTTCGCAACCATAGGCTTTGTCCTGAGCAGTGCGCACCCAATGTCTTTAGGATCCTAGGAGCAATTGACGCCCTGAACCTTCATCTAGGATTAGGACTTACCTGGCGTGACGTGGTACATATGTACAAGTGTCATAGCCAGAAGGGAGCGGGATACTATCTTAAATCCCGGTCCGACGTCGTTAGGCTCGTCTCCTACCTTCCCAAGTCCAATAAAGGGATGAAAGACGACTATCTGATCGTCTCAAGCGCGTGGCATGACGGTCTTCATTGCCCGACCCAACCAGGAGAGCCAGGTGGGACCTCCTAGACCTAGGTTTCCTAACAATAGATTTAGGATCTTCGTTTTTTAACAATCTGTCTTCTCTTTGTATCATTATTTTCAAGTTTCTGGCCAAGTTTTTTTTATTGTGGTGTTAACAGATAAAAATCACGTTTCTCCTCTGCTCAGCCTCACAAACGTTCCCGCGCTTAATTACTTACTCCGATCAGAAATTTTTGTGAGTGAAGACGGGCAACTTCGATCCGTTCCCCTCATTCTTGGTTTCACGCCGAAATCAACTAATTTTCAGCCGGTCGGCAACGCTATCACTCAAGGGGACTATCGGCTCAAATGAATAGACGTCGGTCAGCATAACTTTTTAGCACCGTACGATCTTGCGCCCATGCCACATCCAAATCCACAGGGTGTGCCATTGCTCCTCCAGCCAATTCAACGGGTTCCTTTTGAACCAGCTGCAGCAGAGGAAAGAGTCGCTTCTTCAACCCCTTCGCTTGACGAGCAGATTGACGAGTTCAAGTTTGAAGGAGAGGCTTCATGAGGGGTTCAAGTGATACAAGTTTCTGACGCCGAGGAGGAAATTGACAGGCAGTCTAGTGCTCGCCCTCCCGTTTTGACAACTGCTCTTCCAGAAGACTCTTCGGATAAGGAGGATATGATGGATTTAAGGAGCTTAATGAAGAATAGAGGTAAAAAGGCTGAGCCCAAAGAGACCGGTACGTCCCAACCAATTGTGAGTCTTCCTCCAGCACCTTCTCAGGTTCCTCTGAATCTCGGCGCCAAGCAATTGCCAGATCCGAAGAAAAAGAGGCCCCTTACTGACAATGAAGGAAGGGAGGTAGCGCCTCCGAAAGGAACCAAACAACAAATGGTGGTTAAAGATCACCGGAGCAAGAGGGCTTCATCTACAGAGAGCTGAGATGAAGCCCTCGTGGCTGATGTGCGCCGAGGACCTCGCACCTGGTCCCCAATGCTGGAATTGGATGACGCTCCAATCCCTTGAGAGACCTCCCTCAGAAATTACGATGGGGGGAGGGCAGGTCTTGTTGCTGAGGCCTTAGAGCAGCCACTTCTCCTTCCAAGGGACATGGAGTCTTATAGGCGCTTCAACCAATATGAGCTCTTCCTATCCCTTAAGAGGGATTTGGCCATGGTAAGTGAACTGATCCGCTTAATTAAGGTGCTGATCTTTTTTACTTACCCCTTTTCTTTGCTCTATATTGAATTTTTTTGTTATGTAGATTACTCAGCAAGTTTATGTGGCCGAGGAGTGGAACAAGAAGTCCTATCTTGAAGCCCAATCTCGGTCTGAGGCAGAAAAATCTCTGGGCAACCTGAGGGAGGATTATTCTCTGCTGTCCGAGCAGTTAAAAGACATGACCAACCAGAAGAATAGCCTTGATGCTGGCCTTAAAACTACTGAGAAGCAAGCCGAATAGCAACATAAACAGCTGAACATGGCGGAGATTAACTTGGCGACAGAGAGGGAGTTGGTGAAAGGTCTTAAGGCTGAGCTTCAAAAAGCCAGGGAGAATGCCCGATTGGCCGAGCAGGATGCTCAGCTGGCCAAGGAGGCAATCGAGGCTGAAAAGCAGGCAGCATATAAGCTGAGGGCGAAGGAGACCAAAGTCAGCCTTACTGAGCAGTTTGCCGCGGTCTGCCGAGACTACTGCGATGTAACTTGGGGAAAAGCCCTTGACGCTGCTGGGATCTCTGTACTTGTATTAGTTTTTCTTTTATGTAAGGGATTGTAAACTATTTTCTTTTGATCAATGAAACCGTTTCCCTTTTATTTCTAGTGCCTTCGTTGCATATCTTATGACTTATTATTGCTGCAAATAACTGTACTTTGTAATTACGGTAATGTAGGTAAACTTAACCACCATATCACGCTGATGATGTAAATAACTAAAATTGGTGCTGAAAAGAACAGTTTGTATAAGAATTACTAATAAGCAAGGAATGCAGCGAGTGATATGGAAGTTTCACAGGTCTTTTTGAACATGCGCAGAGAATGTTATTACTCCTTGGGCTTGAACAAAACATTACCAAGGAAGCCTATCATAAGTTAGAGTTAATTTAAATACATTTGAAAATTTCAGGCATGACTCATTTTGAAGTTAAATCTCAATAATAATAATTGTATGGAGGTGTTGACTAATCCATATCATCTGGTCCGAGAATTTCAGGCATGATTGGATTTAAGTTTAGACACTTAGGAGAGCTGTAGGCGAGTGTTAACTAACCCAAATCATCTGGTCCGAGGACTACAGGCATGATTGGATTTAAGTTTAAACACTTATGAAAGTTGTAGACGAGTGTTAACTAACCCAACTCATCTGGTCCAAGGACTACAGGCATGATTGGATTTAAGTTTAAACACTTATGAGAACTGCGAACGAGTGTTAACTAACCCAAATCATCTGGTCCGATGACTACAGGCATGATTGGATTTAAGTTTAAACACTTATGAGAACCGTGACCGAGTGTTAACTAACCCAAATCATCTGGTCCGAGGACTACAGGCATGATTGGATTTAAGTTTAAACACTTATGAGAACTGTGACCGAGTGTTAACTAACTCAAATCATCTGGTCCGAGGACTACAGGCATGATTGGATTTAAGTTTAAACACTTATGAGAACTGCAAACGAGTGTTAACTAACCCAAATCATCTGGTCCGAGGACTACAGGCATGATTGGATTTAAGTTTAAACACTTATGAGAACTGCGAACGAGTGTTAACTAACCCAAATCATCTGATCCGAGGACTACAGGCATGATTGGATTTAAGTTTAAACACTTATGAGAACTGCGAACGAGTGTTAACTAACCCAAATCATCTAGTTCAAGGACTACAATCATGATTGGATTTAAGTTTAAACACTTATGAGAGCACTTTGCATAACGAACTAGCACATCGATTGGAGATAAGATTCGATTAATAATAGTACCTTTTGAGGTTATTTACATTCCAAGGGCGTGGTATTACATGACTATCCAGGTCTTCTAGGAAATACGCCCCAATGCTAGCCCCTGAAGTAATACAATATGGTCCTTCCCAATTGGGTCCTAACTTTCCCTAAGCTGGGTTCTTTGCAGTGCCGACAACTTTCCTCAGCACCAAATCACCAGGTTCTAGAGGCCTTAGTCTTACGTTGGCATCATAGCCCTGATTGAGCTTTTGTTGGTAATGTGCTAGTCGGACCATTGCATTTTTCCTCCTTTCATCAATCAGGTCCAAACTCTTCTCTAGCTGCTCATTGTTGCCGGTCGGACTGAACGAACTAGTTCTCAATGTTGGGAACCCAGTTTCCAAAGGTATGACAGCTTCAGCCCCATAGGTTATTGAGAAGGGGGTCTCTCCAGTAGATCTGCAAGGCGTAGTTCTGTAGGCCCAAAGTACATGTGGCAATTCTTCCACCCATTTGCCCTCTGCATCGTCTAGTCTCTTCTTTAAGCTATTTACTATGACCTTGTTGATAGCTTCTGCTTGCCCATTATCCTAGGGATAGGCAGGAGTGGAGTATCTGTTTATGATTCCCAGTTCGCTACAATAATTCCTGAATGCTTTGCTATCGAACTGTAGGCCATTGTCCGAGATGAGAGTATGAGGAACCCCAAACCGAGTGACAATATTCTTCCACACAAACTTCTGCATCTACGTCTCTGATGTTGGCTAGAGGTTCAACTTCGACCCATTTGGTGAAATAGTCTATGCCGACCAGAAGGTATTTCCTGTTTCCTGCAGCTTTAGGGAATGGCCCCATGATGTCTAAGCCCCATTGGGCGAAAGGCCATGGGCTGGATAGTGGATTAAGAGTTCCCCCTGGTTGATGAATGTTTGGGACAAATCCCTGACATTGATCGCACTTTTTAACATACTCGTGGGCTTCTTTTTGCATGTTAGGCCACCAATAACCTTGAGTGATGGCTCGATGAGCCAAGGACCTACCTCCAGTGTGGCTCCCACAGATTCCTTTGTGTAATTCTTCTAGTAGTAGCTCAGCCGCTTCAGGATGCATACACAATAAGTACGGTCCTGAATAGGAGCGTTTATATAGTTTATGGTCCTCGAATAGTCAAAATCTGGTCGCTTTCCTCCGAATTTTGTCAGCTTCCACCCTTTCTTCAGGCAAAATATCTTCTTTCAAGAATTTCATTATAGGATCCATC
The DNA here is from genome assembly GCA_019022515.1 of Quercus aquifolioides. Classification (NCBI taxonomy): domain Eukaryota; kingdom Viridiplantae; phylum Streptophyta; class Magnoliopsida; order Fagales; family Fagaceae; genus Quercus; species Quercus aquifolioides. Next base: position 7,968,356 of record CM032326.1, read on the forward strand.
CAGCAGAGTCCAGTCCTGACTTGGTGAACTTGGGCTACCTCTCTTCTTGCCTCTGTAAGCCCATGCAAGTCCTCGACGAGGATGACTCTCGGCAAATTTTGCGCCGAAGAGGTAGCGAGCGTGGCCAAAGAATCAGCATGTGCGTTACCATTTCTGGGGATATGCAGCAAACTGAAAGAGTCGAACTCCGATTGCAGACATTTAACTCGGCTCAAGTATCCCTGCATTCTTTCATCCTTCGCCTCAAACTCACCTTGTACTTGACCAACGACTAACCTCGAGTCCGAGAACAACTCCACTGACTTTCCTCCCATTCTTCGAACCATAGTCATTCCCATCAGTAGAGCCTCATACTCCGCCTCATTATTTGTTGCCGAGAAGTCCAGCCTTAACGACTTTTCAATGATGATTCTTTCAGGGGATATCAACACTAGCCCCACTCCAGAACCTTTCTGGTTCGCTGCGCCATCCACGTACACTTCCCAATGGAGGGGGCTTTGTTGAGAAATCATGTCAACTGATTTTTCATCCATGTCTGATGTTGGCGTTACTTCTTCTAATTGGGGCTCCGTGAACTCGGCTACCAAATCTGCAAGGACCTGGCCCTTGACCGATGTGCGAGGCATGTATTTGATATCGAAAGCCCCTAAGATCGTACCCCATTTAGCAATCCTTCCAGTGTAGTCAGCACTTCAGAGTATAGCCTTGAGTGGGAGTTGAGTGAGAACAATGACTGTATGGGCTTGGAAATAATGAGGCAACTTTCGTGTACCAAGCACTACTGCTAGGATAGCCTTCTCCAGTGGCAAATAACGGATCTCGGCTTCATGAAGCGACTTACTTACATAATAAACTGGCATTTGCACATCACAATCTGTTCATATCAACACCAAGCTCACAGCATAAGGAGCTACAGCAATGTAGGCAAACCAGACTTCATCTGGCTTAGGACTGGACATCATTTATAGCCGAGCTAGATAATCTTTAAGCTGCTGAAAGGCCACAACACATTCTTCAGTCCACTCGAATCCCCTCCACTTGTTGATCAGAGAGAAGAAGGGCCGACACCTATCTGCTGATCGAGAGATAAATCGATTCAGGGCAGTTGTCATTCCAGTCAGTTTCTGAACCTCTTTGGGGTTCCGAGGATCCTGTTAACTGTTAATGGCCTTTATCTGATCGAGGTTAACCTCAATTCCCCTGTGAGTCACCATGTACCCTAAGAACTTTCCTGAGCCTACACCGAATGAGCATTTGGAAGTGTTTAGGTGCAGCTTGTACTTTCTTAGAACTTCAAAGGTACTTTCAAGGTCCTTCACATGTTCAACAACAATCTTGCTTTTCACCACCATGTCATCTATGTAAATCTCGATATTTTTACCCAGCTGTGGCTCAAACATCCTCATCATCATTCTTTGATAGGTAGATCCCACGTTTTTCAAGCCAAATGGCATCACCTTATAGTGGTAGTTACCAATAGGGGTGACAAAAGCAGTCTTTTCCTGATCATCTAGGGCTAGTGGTATCTGATGGTAACCTTGGAAAGCATCCAGGAAGCTCATCTGAGGGTGGCCAACAGTGGCATCCATTAGCTGATCAATTTTTGGCATGGGGAATGGATCTTTAGGGCAAGCCTTATTTAAATCAGTGAAGTCCACGCATACTCGCCATTTCCCACTCTTTTTCTTCACCACCACAGTATTTGCTAACCATTCAAGATAAAAAACTTCTTTAATGGCTCCAGCTTGTTTAAGCTTTGCTACTTCTTCTCTTACTGCATCAGCATGTTCCTTGGATAGGCGTCGAAGAGGCTGCTTCTTAGGGGTAATCAGTGGGTTGACCTTCAGATGGTGACATATGAATTCCGGATCTACCCCTGGGGCTTCGTAAGCGTTCCAGGCGAATACGTCAAGGTTTCTTTTAAGGAATTCTACTAACTCCTCCTTCTCCTGCAAAGGTAGCTGAGATCCAACTTGAAAGAATTTTTCTGGATTGTCTCCGATGATAACTTTTATCAAATTTTCGCACCTAGCGCTCTCGTCTGGATCTTCGACGGGCAATACCCGAGGCTTTAACTGCTATAAACCCCTTTCGGCCTTGGACGAGGACTCGGCTTCGGGCTCATGTTGGATGGCAGCCACTAAGCATTGCCTGGCTGCGGACTGATCTCCTCGGATCTCACAAACTCGTCCTTCAGATGGATACTTAACTTTCTGATGCAATGTAGAGGAGGCAGCCCCTAATGTGTGAAGCCAATGTCTGGCTACAATTGTCGTATAGGGCGAATACACGTCTACAACTATGAAATCCACCTCTACCACCTCTGAGCCGGTTTGCACAGGTAATCGTATCTAGCCTTTCGAGGTGACACCCCTTCCTTCAAAACTCACAAGGGGGGAATTGTATGGTGTTAAGTCTTGAGGTTTTAGGCACAGCCCTTTGTAGAGATCAGGATACATTATTTCTACCGCGCTACCCTGGTCCACCATTACCCTCTTCACATCATACCCTCCAATTCTGAGGGTGATTACTAAAACATCATCATAGGGTTGGATGGTCCTGATCTTATCCTTATCCGAGAACCCTATAACCAGTTGAGCACCCGACTTAGCTCTCTTCGGACCTTGGCCGAAATCCCCTGCGGGTGACCGGACTACCGACACAACCTTCGATAGCCAGGATCCTGTTCTTCCCGGTGCGGCGAAGACGACATTAATAGTTCCCAATGGAGGCTTTGAAAGGTCGTCTCTTCAGGCTCTGAGTTCAGCTGACCTCCTCGGACACTGGAGTGGTGCAAGAGGTGTATCAATTTACCCTCACGGACCAGTTGGTCCAAGTGATCCCACAGGCTCCTGCAATCCTCTGTGGTATGCCCATGGTCTTAATGGTACTGGCAATAGAGATTATGATTGCGCCTTTCAGGGTTCCCCACCATCTTATTCGGCCACCTGAAGAATGGTTCATTCTTGATCTTTTCCAAAACTTGGTGTACTAGCTCTTTGAATATAGTGTTGACTGCTTGAGGGTTTGTTGATCCTGATTGTCCAGCAAAATCTCTCCGTGGTTTACTGTTGTTGTAACGGTCCGACCTGAAATCCCTCCTCTCCTGGGGGATAACCTTGTCCTTTCCCTTCCCTTGCTGCTGATCTTCTTCGACTCCTTTATACTTTTCAATACGGTCCATGAGCTGACGCATGTTAGTAACTGGTTTACCAGATAAGGAAGTCCTTAAACCATGGTCAGTAGGGAGGCCGAGCTTGAACGTGCTGAGGGCCATTCCATCAAAGTTGCCTTTCATATCATTAAACATCTCCCAGTACCTATCTGAATACGCCTTCAAGGTCTCACCCTCCTGCATACTCAAGGATAGCAGTGAAGATAAGGGCCTGGCCACTCTTCGGCACGTGACAAAATGGGAACCAAATGCTTGAGTGAGCTCTTTGAAGGAATTGATGGAGTCTGCTTTCAAGCTGTCAAACCACCTCATTGCAACCGGTCCAAGACTGGAGGGGAACACCTTACACATCAGAGCTTCATCTCTGGAGTAGACAGCCATCCTTTGATTAAAGTGACTCACATGTTCCACCGGTTCTGTTTTACCATTATAGATGGTGAACGTCGGCTGGTTAAAACGCCGAGGAAGTCTCGCTTCTTCAATCCTGCGCGTAAAAGGTGACTTAGAGATCTGATTCAGAGCCCTACTCATAGCATCGTTCCCTACGCCTCCACGTGATGGGCTTCTAGGTTGCCTCTTACGATGAGGCTCTTCTTTATAAGAAAAGGATTCACTGATTGGTGTCCGAGATCTCTGCTTGTAAGTGACGTCCTGCTCGTCATCGGAATCCTCATCAGAAGACGAAGAAATTTGTTTCCTCTTTGCATGGCGCAACTCTCTCTTTAGCTTTTCAACTTCTAGTTGCAAATCCTGATTCTTCTCTGCATAGGACACGTGACTTCCACCATGTGACTGGCTTTAACCAGTATGCACAGTGTGCGCACTACCTTCACGATCTTATCTCTTCTCCAAGTTAAGAAAAGGGTCAACGTGTTGGGATGTCCTAGATTCTGCCTATTGTCGATTTGGTTCAGCCATCATCAACTGTTGTTTTCACTCCTGCACAAGCTCTCCCCACAGACGGTGCCAATTGTAGGGTCAATTTTTGTTGCCCAAGCCCAAAAGGTTTGGATTATGAGCCCAATAAACCCAAAATAATAAATTTGTAGGGAGTGGGTGAAAGAGTTAGGCTGGTTGTGAATTAAACAACAGTTAACTATGGTATTAAAGGATGAATTAACATAAAATCACACTTGAAAGCTCAACAAATGAACGTCCGAAGAGGTGTATTATTGAATGAGAAGTGATTACAACTCTTAGAGCTACAGTAAAGTTGTTTCCTTCTTCTCCCTCTCTTTCCGTTTCGATCCCTTATTATCAGAGGCCTCTTCTCTTTATATAGCACCCTTTCCCATCATCTTCATCGTCCACTTGTTCTTCATCTAAGCATCCACTTGAGTACATGTCCTATCAGATATCTTCTTTAACTCTCTGTGAGTGGTGGTAGCTAAGATTATACTGTTCAGGGGTCTTCTCCACATTAATGCGGCCAGAAAAGCAGCTGCAGTGCATTTAATGTGGTGGTTGTAGCTTGTCTTCTAGATATTTTTCCGTTCCTATCATCTCCATACGTGCCTGAGGCCTATCCTTATCATTGAAATCATTAGAAAGATTACTTGAACCTCCTAGGTATCTGCTTGACCAAGACTCTTTGTATCCGAGGAGAATGACCTCTTCGGACCACAGGTGATCTCTTCGAATTATGCTCCTCATTCATTTCCAGGTATATTTCTTCCACATGGGCTCCTTCTCAAACATTTTCCTCTCTTCGGACACACAGTAATCTTCAAATAGGGCCCTAGGCCCAATACATAAGGTTGGGCTTTCACCCCCCACAATTCTAATTTGAATTTATCACTGAAATTACTTTTTTATCCTACAAAAAACAACCTATAACAACTTGCCACTTAGAATTTATTGTGAACATGTTGTAAACATAACATTTCTCTTTGTCTATAGATTTATTTAAGTTTAACAAAAGGTCAGTGATAACTTGTTGTCGCTTTCTATTTGCATGCCCCAAATATTCAAAATTACCAAAAGCACTTTCATTATAAATTTTTCTTAAATGAAAAACATGTTTAAGGGAAACTTTTTTTTGGGGGTGGGGGGAGGGGGGGATTAGCTTTTGCGTACATAATGATGCTACTAGATAGCGGAGATTTCCTGAATGTGACTTGCTCTTAGATGCCCTTAGGCTTACTATATATCATCATATACTACTAGCCTCTAAGTACTCGTGTGCTCAAAGATTTTTCTTTTTTTTTCTTTTTTTTTTTGTAAAAGTTAATAATTTGCATCTATTACAATTTAAAAATATATGTTTTTGATTTTTCAAACAAATATAAAGGATAAACTTTAGAGATAAGCAATAACTGTAATTTTTTTGAGAGGTGCTATATCCATAACATTTCCACAACAAATCAGAGGTTGTTAGTTGTTATTGATTCAAATTTGAACTTATCATTGAAATTATATTTCTACCCCACCATTAACAACTTGTAACAACCTGTCACATAGGATTTGCTGTGAAAATGTTGTGGACATAGCATTTGCTATGTCCACAACATTTTCACAACAAATCAGAGGTAGTTAGTTGCTATTGGTTCAAATTTATAAGAGAGTTTCCAGTATATTATTGTTGGCTTTGAGGTGGTCCGGCCACTTGATTAGAAAACTAGAAAACGGTAAAGCGAAGAAAGGGAAAATAGGGGAGGAGAGAGAGTGAGGGGTTGAAGCCAATCCTATCTCTTTTTTTTTTTTTTTGGCATAAAAATAAATAAAATCCAATTAAAAATTACATGGAAACTTTAAAATTAAATAGCTGATATGGCATAGGACACTTAAGTTGCCACGTCAATTTGTAAATGCCTGCAGTAAAATTACAAATGCCACGTCACTTTTCTGTTAGCCACATAAGCAATACTTTTAACAGAAGTTAGCCGAAGGACTAGTACCGCTCATTTTTTAAACTTTAAGGACTAATAGTGCTCACTTGAAACTTTAGAAACTAATTGCGCTCACATGGTAAACTTCAAGGACCAATAGTGTAGTTTTGCCACAAAAAAAAATTTAATTAAGGGGATCTATTTGCTATAATATCAAAGTTTATATGGTAATTGGCTAAAATAAAATTACATTGTGTAAATGATTTTAATGAATAGCTACTTAGTGAAAGTTTATTTTGGTTGTCTCTCTTGTATCACTTTTTTTCCCTCTTTTATTTTGAATCATAAAGAGTGGTTTGATAAGTTCTTCTACAAATGTAACAACTTATTAAAGTAGTCAATTAAAGTGATGGATTATCACTTTCACATATACCCATCACTTTTTTCTACAGCTATAGTTGATCACCTCAACAAGATATAGCAAAAGTTGTAAATACTTCATCTATTTTAATAGGGTAAATACTAGCACATACTTATTATTACACACAACCGTACATACACACTTTTGCATTGAAATCAAGACTTGAATTCAAAACTTTTTGAACTGGAATTGTGATTTTTAATCATGAATTGAGTGTAAAAAGTATGCGTGTATGGTTGGGTACAATATCAAAGTATAAAATAAACACAATCCATTTTAATAAGCCCAGGCCAGAAATGGGTCCACCATATCTAGAACGTTAAAATGATAGGGAGAAAGCAAAAAACATGATGCGGCGCGCCGGCGGCTAACCAATTTGTCACCCACTTTCAGAACCTGCCATAACTGCTAGTTTTCTTTATTGTGCCACTATATAAACAGGCCACAAAGGCCTCCTTCTCCTCACTACTCTCTCTCTCTCTCTCTCTCACTCTCTCTCTCTGTCTCTTAAAAATCTTAAAAGAATTATATCCACCATGGCTTTACACAGAGCTCTACTATCTTCAATGTTGTTCATATCTCTCTTCATTTCCTTCACAGAAGCTAGAGAATTATTAGTCGGGGGCAACAGCAATGCATGGAAAATCCCATCCTTAGAATCTGAATCCCTCAACAAATGGGCTGAAGCCTCACGTTTCCAAATTGGAGACTCGCTAGGTACAAACACAATCCCTAAAATTTTCACCTTTCCTCATCTGGGTCTTGTTTATTTGATTCAAGAATTTGCATACTCATCTGGGCTTTGTTTTGCTTTACAGTTTGGAACTTTGATCCTAGCAAGGACTCTGTGGTCAAAGTGAGCAAAAAAGACTGATAGTTGCAGTACTTCCAGTCCTATTGTTGTATACAAGGATGGGAACACCAAGGTCAAGCTTGACAAGTCGGGACCTTTCAATTTTATCAGTGGAGCTGAAGGCCAATGTGAGAAGAGACAAAAATTAGTGACTGTGGTGTTGTCTGGAAGGCATGGATTCTTCCATGTTTCTCCGGCACCTTCTCCGGTGGAATTTGAAGGCCCTGCTGTGGCTCCAACCAGCGGTGGTAAAGGTTTGAGGGGTGGTTTCATGATGATTTTTGGGGTTTTGGTGGGGTTGCTGTTGTTCTGAGGAGGAGATGGTGATAGGTTTCTAATAGTTTTTAGTAATTTGTGGAATGATTCAATTTATTGGTTGTAATTGATTTACAGGGACATTTATGTTCTCAATTTCTATTTTGTAATATTTTTTTGAGATTACAGTTACTTTAGATATGATTATGAATGATACTTATTCTTTTAAATCGTCCTCAGTATGATAAAATTAGAATCAGTAACACACGTAGTTGCAATCAAAAGATTCAAACTCGTCCTCCATTTTGCATGCGTTTATCTGCAAATCAAAAGTCTGAATACTCTTTTTTTTTTTTTTTTGATAAGTAACGAAAATTTTATTAACAAAAGAAAAACAGCCAACCCGAGTACATTGGGAATGTACTATGGGGGTATAAATCAAAAACCAAGATTACAACGATCAAGTAAAACAGGAAGGGAAGAACAAGAAAAATGACAAAAGACCACACTCCAATCGAGGAGAGTGTGCAAAAAGAAAGACTTAATCTCTAACATAGAGTGTTCACATCCCTCAAAGCTTCTAGCATTCCTTTCGCGCCAAAGACACCATAACAAGCAAAGAGGCACAATTCTCCACAACCCAATATTTCTATGCCGACCAAACTTTCCCTGCCAAGACTCAAACAACTCAATAACCTTCTGAGGCATAACCCAATGAATCCCAAACAAACAAAACACCAACGACCACAACTCACAAGCAATGGGGCAATGAAGAAGAAGATGATCCACTGACTCCCCACACTTCTTACACATATAGCACCAATCAAGAACAAGCACACGTCGTTTGCGAAGGTTATCTGTTGTTAAAATCTTACCTAAGGAAGCAGACCATGAAAAGAAGGCTACCCTTGGAGGAACCTTCGATTTCCAAATCATCTTCCAAGGGAAGGATAAGATGGTAGGAGTGTAGAAAGAAAGATAGAATCCTCTAACCTCAAAACCTCTACTCCTTGCTGGTTTTCAACACACCCGATCCGGGCCCAATCCCTGTACTGTTGAAGAGTAGACCATATCCATAAATAGATCAAAGGATTCTTGTTCCCAATCTTGTGGAGGACGACGAAATTTAGCATCCCAATGAATCCTCCCACCAGACCAACACATAACCTCCGCTACTAAAGAATCCTTTGTTCTACTAATACAATAAAGTTCCGGAAAAGCCTGTTGTAGAGTACGATCTCCACACCACACATGCTTCCAAAACTTCACTCTAGTACCATCCCCCACATCATACAAAAGTAGTTTAGAAAAACTCATCCAGCCACCCCTAATATGTCTCCATAAACTAACACCATAAGCACTGGTCACCTTTTTTGTGCACCAACCACCCCAATCATTCCCATATGTCACCTCAATAACCCTCCTCCATAGAGCATCGGTCTCCATGCCATACCTCCATAACCATTTTCCTAACAAGGTAGAATTAAAACTCCTCAAACGTCTAATACCCAACCCTCTAACTTGCAACGGCTTACAAACCTGAGCCCAACTGACTAAGTGTAATTTAGAGTCACCATTTATACCACTTCACAAAAAATCTCATTGTAACTTCTCCATACGATTTGCCACCTTCCCAGGTAAAGGCAGAAGGGAAAGGAAGTATGTAGGTAAGGAGGAAAGAGTACTTTTAATCAGAGTTACCTTACCCTCTTTAAATAAATACAACCTCTTCCACCCTGCTAATCTCCTTTCCATCTTCTCCAAAATAGGATTCCAAATTGACAACTCCTTAAACTTAGCTCCTAACGGTAGCCCCAAATATCTCAATGGAAGAGAGGCTTGCCTACAACCCAACATCCCCACCAGCACATCCATATTATGCACCACCCCTATAGGAACCAACTCAGATTTCCCCAAGTTAATCTTTAAACCTGAGACCTCCTCAAATCTAGTCAGAATTGCTCTCAGACTAGCTATTTGCGTAGGATCAGCATCACAAAAAATAAGAGTGTCGTCAACAAATAAAAGATGAGACACCATCACTGAATTACCAGCCGTATTACCTACAGAGAAACCTGAGAACTGACTAGTAGTAGCAGCTACCTCCAACATATGACTCAAACCCTCCATAACAATATCAAATAGCAACGGAGACAAAGGGTCCCCTTGCCGAATCCCCCTAGAACTACCAAAAAAATCAGAAGGACTACCATTGATCAGTACAGAGAATTTAACAGTAGAGATGCAACACATTATCCATTTTCTCCATTTCTCTGAAAACCCACAGCGCTGAAGCATATACATTAAAAAACCCCAACTCACATGGTCATATGCCTTCTCCACATCCAACTTACACAACACTCCTGGAACACCTGACTTGACGTGGAGATGACCTAAACAGAATGACGTGGCTAGCTTGCATGGCGATGACATGGCTAGATGATGTCAGCGAGTTTTTCAGCGCATGATGGGGCGTGCTCTACCTAACCGGCTCATAGGAACAAGTGATACCCAGGAAGCACATTAAACGTCGGTAAAAGACCGGGCTTCTCAGGTTTTGTAGATCAATGGAAAATAAGACCTACATGGCGACGCGTGTACCTAAAGCCGATTTGGGAGCGTTTACCACTAAGTGGTGCATGGACTTTAGCTGGAGCCAATGACCGCACGTGGTAGGGCGTGGCTACCGGTGGAAACTGAGTTTTTGGGTTTTGGTCACAGTAGGCCGTGGAGCACGTTTGTGTGGTTGGTTTCATCAAGCGAATGCTTGATGTGCACAGATCTGGGAAGTAAGTCATGAGTTTGCTTAGTTGTTGTGGATTTTAACACAGCACTGAGCCACAGTGGTTGTGAGATGCCGTGGAGTCTTCTAGGCATTAAACAAATATCTCTAGCAAGCAAAGAAGATTCTCACGTGCATACTTCAATCTACTATCAATACATTCTGAAGCAATTAAAAAAGAGTCCAAAATCTGTCTACCTTTCACAAATGCATTCTGAGAATCTGAAATAAGCCCATGTGCCACCCTTCTAAGACGATTGGCCAACACCTTAGAAATAATCTTATAAATGCCACCAACTAAGCTAATAGGCCGAAAATCCTTGATCTCCACAGCATCCACCTTTTTGGGAATAAGAGCAAGGAAAGAAGCATTAAGACTCTTCTCAAACACAGCCTGATTATGGAAATTTTGAAACACTGCCATAATTTCAGCCTTCAAAATACACCAGCAAGACTGAAAGAACGCCATAGAAAATCCATCCGGCCCAGGAGCCTTATCGCCCTTAAAGTCACTAATCACCCCAAACACCTCATCCTCATCAAATGGCCTATCTAGCCAAGTAGCATCTTCCTCCAAGATACAAGAGAACTCCACATCATCTAATAAAGGTCTATAAGCCACAGTTTCCGCATATAGCTGCCTATAAAAATGAGAAATACAACCTGCTATAGCCTCCAGATCAGAAGACAATTCTCCATCCACCATAAGCCTATCAATGGAATTAAATCTTCTGTGAGAGTTAGCTATACGATGAAAGAATCTGGTATTCCGATCTCCTTTTCTAATACAAAGGACTCTAGACTTCTGCCTCCAACAAATTTCCTCCATCAAAGTAACTTTTTCTAATTCCCCTCGAACTCTCACCAACTCCAGCCTTTCCTCCTCCAATAAAGCTCGACTATCCTCAATCATCTCTAAATCACTAAGCTCTTGCCACAGTTTTCTCACCCGATCTTCAACATTACCAAAAACCTCCACATTCCATTTCTTCAAATCATTTTTCAAGAGCTTCAATTTATTGGCCAAAACAAAACTCGAAGCTCCTAAAACATTATAAGATTCCCACCAAGATCGCACCCTCTCCACGAAACCCTCATCTTTAAGCCACATATTCTCAAACCTAAACGGCCTCCGACCTCTCTGAAAGGAACCCCCCTCAAGAACAATCGGGAAGTGATCAGATAACAGCCTAAGCAAGTGTTGTTGAGAGACAGATGGAAACTTATCCTCTCAATCTGCAGAAAACAAAAATCTGTCCGGCCTAGCTTTCGAAGCAACTTCACGAGTATTAGACCAAGTGAAAGATCCCCCTTGAAGCGGAATATCAATGAGGCCTTGCTCAGATATAAAATTGGAAAACTCCCGCATAGCAGCAGTAAAAGAGGTAGAACCAAAACGCTCAGAAGGAAACCTTACCACATTAAAATCACCACCCACACACCATGGAACATTCCACCAACTGTTCAAACCAAATAATTCCTCCCATAAGAATCTTGTCTCTCACAAAATTAGGACCATAAACGCCAGTAAACGCCCAAACAAACTGATCTAATACACTTGTAAATCTACAAGAAACTGAAAATCGCCCCACAGCTTCCTCCACTTTATTCACAACCCGTGTATCCCACATCAGTAACACCCCTCCAGAAGCTCCACAAGAGCCTAGATAAGACCAATCAACATGTTGACCCCTCCATAAACTGCGAATCACAGCTCTAGTAATCAACTCCATTTTAGTTTCTTGAAGACAAATAACATCTGGCTCCTATCTCCTGACCATATTACGAATCCGAAGCCTTTTATCCCTATCATTCAGCCCTCTAACATTCCAAGAAATAATCTTCAAATTCATTGATGAACCACCACAGCCCGCTCCTTACTTACATTCCTTGATTTCATTGAACCAACCTCGACATTCATAGAGGACAATAAATTTTTCAACTCCAGCTGACCTTTTTGCCCCGACTTACCGTGCTTCATTTGATCATCTACTGCCTTAAGCTTTTTATTCTTCTTCCTGGCCTCTATAGCTAGCAGCAAACTCGTAATCTGCTCCTCAAAACCTTCCAAAGAAGTACCCACTGATTTTCTAAAAGCCTTAATCCGATTTGTTACCCATTGTGATAAATTATTACCATCAACCGACTCCTTACACCCACCCCCCAGCTCGGAACTACACTCCAACTCCAAAGGGACTTCTGTGGCCAAAGGTACCACAACTAAAGGCTTGCCACTACACTCCCAAGACATCGACCTCTCATTAACATCCCACATCTCCTCATCTGCCTCATTAACAATAGAAAAAGAATCAACTAACCCATCACAATCCTCTGCCCAGCTAACCAACTGACCGTCATTGATAAAAGAATCATTACCTATTACAGTCTCTACATCAGTGACTGAGCAATCCGACATACTCTCTGGAGATTGATACAGAGATAGCAGAATCACTATTTGTCGACCATCCCGCAATTGGAGCATCTCTTTGGAATTACCCCATGATTTCTGAACACTCAAAATATTTATATTAGGGTCTGAAGTCAATCAACAACTACAGTAAAACCATGGCCATCTTGGAAAACATTATGAAACATGCATTCAGGGATCTGAAGCTTTGACTCCTAAGTCCTAAAATTAACACCCCCCCCCCCCCCCCAAGACTTTATAAACATAATTACAGGCATGTTTGATGCATGTGTTTAAACACGTTTTCAGTTTTTAAACAACATTATACATATTTCTACACTTTTTCACTTATATGTATTTCCAAAAAAATACAAACAATTTACTAGAACATTACCAAACAGGCCCTACATCTCCAAAACCTATATATAGCCACAACTTTTAATTTGTCACCCACAACTTTTAATTTGTCACCCACAACTTTTAAGCACACAAAGCTCATCCATCAGCATTACAAAACCAATCATCTTCCTTGACGAGGACCATCACAAAATTTGGATGTAAAGCACACAAAGCTCCATTATATCACCCTGCGAACTTCTACTTCTTTCCAGATTAAATTCTTAGAAACAATTTATACTTGAACCAAGAGTGAATTCCTACACGCAGGTTCAGCACAAAAGTCTTCTTAAGTAATTTTATTCTATTGCTTTTGACCAAATATCTGAATGCATTATTTTTAACCGAGCCTCAATATGGGCATTATATGGGTGCATGTGTACAAGTGGGCTCTCTCTCTCTCTCTCTCTCTCTCTCTCTCACACACACACACACAGGACTCACAATGGAACAGATCAAATAACACTCAATAAATTTCAGCCACAAGGGACTTATTCACCTCCAACAAGTCATGGGTTCATGGGATTACACACAAGTTCAGCAGCAACATAAATGTCCATAACTGACAGACAAACAGTAAGCAATGAAGGATGAAACTAGAACAAACTCTCATTTAAGGAGGGTCTTGACAATTGATTTGACATTGAGTTTCTTGAGGTCTGTATATGACTGCCCACAGCCAACAAACATGACCGGTGCCCCAGATATGTAAACCATTGAAAGTGCAGCTCCAACCTATAACATGAACAGTTACACACAATAACATCAATCAACAATTGTAGACCATGAACAGGATAAAACAATCAAGCAAAAGAAAATCTCAACACTCCTTGCAGTTTGAAGAGTGACTACCTTATCATCAATTGTATCAAACTTTGTGAGCAAGATCCCATCTATCAACCTGGCACTAGGTGAAGATGAAAGGTCGGCTAATTTCTGCAGGCACAACAAGAAGCATAGTTCAGATAACTTACTTCTGATATAATAATGATTGAACAGATAATGTTTTAAAAAGATCTGGAAAACAATTTATGCAATCCTGGATAAAAAAATCAAACCTGATCGAACTTGGAAAGTTGATCAACTGCATCATTTCCAACCAGTGCCTCTCCAACAAACAAGACCAGATCTGGCTTGTTAAGGGAAATAAGCTTTGAGAGTGCTCTCATCAATGGTTCATTATCCTGAAAAGCATATAAATTGTATAAGAGCAAAACAACAAAGAAAGAACATATAAGAAATACTTATATAGTCCTGTCATACACATAATTAGAATTATACATGTAGCATAAAACACTACTAAATCTTTCTGATAATAATAGCTAAGCATGATACCTGCATTCGACCGGCTGTATCAACAAGAACCACATCAGAACCATTGCATGTTGCCTCCTGGATGGCTTCCTTTGCAACTATGGCAGGATCTTTCTCATAGCCCTTCTCAAATATAGGGATCTTACAAAGAGGAAAAGATAACAAGTCAGTTATCAAAATCCACCATGCAATTATGATTTATTGAGTGAACATTAATCCTCCCTGAGTAAAGCTAGAGACCATGGTAATCATATGCTCCATCAAATATTATACCTGGAGTCTTCGTGCATGAGTGCGCAGCTGCTCAACAGCTCCCGATCGGAATGTGTCACAAGCAGCCATCATGACACTAACCTTATGCTGCTGAAGCCAGTAGGCAACCTGCAAAGTGATTTTTAAAGAAACTATCTGACCAAAAGCTATCCATTTATCTGTGTGCCCACAGGACATACATATATAAATACACAAATGCAAACTCTACTACAGAGGATAAGGGTGCTAAGCTTAAACTTTGCTAGATTGGTAAAGTTCCCATGAAAAAACAACACATGGCTAACCTTGGCAAGATTAGTAGATTTCCCAACTCCATTCACACCGACAAAAACAACAACATATGGCTTCCCTTGTTCCTTGGCGACATGCACATCCCTTAGTATGTCAATAGAGCGCCGAGGTGTTAGAATACGAACAAGAGCTTCTTCCATAGCTGCCTGCAGTCATTGTTTCAAGCCATGATGTTAATCTTATTACAGTGTGAAATAATAAGAAACCAACTGGTTCAGATTAAGCATGAGAGAGAGAGAATGCATTCACAAACCTGCACTGTTGAAGATACCCTTGTGAATGAAGCCAACTTTTTCCCTTCAAGACTAGCTGCCACTGATTCACAGAGTTTCTCAGCTATCTCCTCAGCCTATGAACATCATAAAAAGAAACTTCCATTAGCAAGCTCAGCGAGACTGAGAAGAACCAATAAAATAGAGACGAAACATATGTAGACCACTGTAGCAGGAGGAGAAACATACCACATTCTTGGTCATGAGCCTATCCTTGAGAGCTTTCAAAGCTGGTTCCAGGTCTAACTTCTCCAAATTTGCTTTGCCTGCAATGCTGAGTACAGGAAAGTAAATAAATGATAAGGCAAGTATCTGGTAATTTCAAAAAAAGATTTCAACGAAAATGGATATGGCAGCACAATAGTTGCAACATTAAAGCCATTTACATGCTGGAGACCTGAAGTTGACAATTAATCTTAGGGTTATTCTAAACTACAAAAATTTAGAGGAAAAATTTAGCCATCATTAAGTTAAACCTAAGGAAGCACCCTTGTAAACTCCAGCATTTAAAAAATAAATGAATAAATAGAAATAAAAAAATGAATCCAATCAATAAGACAGAAATATTATTGTCACAGGAAGCAGTCTGAATCTGAAAATAATTTCAACAGAAGTATTTTATATAAAAGATAAATGAATAAATAGAATTAAAAAATGAATTCAATCAATAAGACAGAAAAATATTATTGTCACAGGATGCAGTCTGAATCTGAAAATAATTTCAACAGAAGTATTTTATATAAAAAATAAATGAATAAATAGAATTAAAAAATGAATTCAATCAATAAGACAGAAAAATATTATTGTCACAGGATGCAGTCTGAATCTGAAAATAATTTCAACAGTTAATTTCAATAGGAGTATATTAACGATGCAATGCTGGTGGACCACTGATAGCCAAATTCGAGCCATCTAAATTCTTGTTCAACAATTTACATTGAATTATTAAAACAAATGTCTGGAAAAAGATCCTTGCCTAACAACCACTAAGGGTTTTTCCCCCCACTCCCCAACAAAAAAATCTTGCATAAAACCCAAGCAACATCCTTGAACTAAATATCTCTAAAGCAACTACAAAATGCAATAGTGAGCAGAAGTTTAAAAATTAGAATTAGACATAATCAACTCAACTAAGTCATAAATGCACATAACCATAAACAAGGATTGAGATCAATAAATTTACCTTTGGAACATTGATGAAAACCACCCCTTCTTCTTAGTTTCAGGTTTGTTGTCCTTCCCCACTTCCTCATCTTCTTCAGACTCACTTTCACTGCTAAGGATCTCTTCCTTGTCCATCATACTTTCACCATGATCTGCTGCAACAACCTCTATATGATCTCCATTCTCACCCACAGAATCCGTAAAGTCCAATTTTTCCTGCCGAGGTGAATCGTCCCAAACTCTATTCTTCTTTGTTACCTTTTTCTTTGGCTCTACCTTGGAGCCCTTGCTAACAACAGTCTCTGTTTTCTTCCCACCTTTAGTTCTAAGCTTCTGAAGCTTATTTACATTAAAAGCCCCACCATTGGAACTTGTATTTTCTACACCATTAACTGAACCATTCACCTTAGATCCACCAATATCAACATGATTGCCATTGGAGTGGCCATTCTCCAATTTACCACCTTTCCTATTATCACCATCCCCACCATCATTGGCTAAAGCACCCTCACTCTTTTTCATATTTCCTCCTTCAAATCCAGTTTTTTTCACCTGCCCTTGCTTCTTACCATTACTTAAAGGCTTGCTCACCTGCTTTGATTTCTTCAATTCCTCAGCCCGAGCCTCAGCCTCTTTTCTCAGTTGCCTAAATGTTTCGTCAAAATCATTGTAAACCGTCCGTTTCGGATCATAAATTTCCAAAAACTCACGCTTCACCATCGCAAGCAGTTCATCTACATACAATAGATGAAGGATCCGCTGATACACAGCAACAAAAACAAGGCCAAGCTCATTGTGGAAGGTCCACTTCAGTGTGTAAGCGGCACCTGGGCCATCATAGTTGTATGATGCTGCACTAGATCGTTCTTCCAAAAGACAAGACTGGATCAAGTTGTCAATTGGTGATCCCTTAAGAGCGTTTATAAGCTCTTTACATGACCAGAGGATTAATCCCCCTCGAGTAAATATTAGTAACTGCTCTAACATCTTCTATTATGTCTACAAGCTGCAATCAAATCCAACCAAATTCAACATCAAAAACCACCCTTTTCATCTCCATTTTTAAAATTGAAAGAACCTAACTCTAATCATATTCAAAAACAGTTTAAAAACTCACAAGAACTTAAGCATGGATCCTTACGTGTCGTATCCTAGGTTTTCTAATTAAATTCAACATTGTGACTGCTTTTTCCAATGACCCACATGGTTGAACTTACTTGTCTTTGGAAAAGGTAACATTGTTTTGACAACATTGGTCAATACAGACATGCAGTTGAATTCAAGTGGGGAAAAACTTTAGTTTAAAATTTTAGATAAGAGCCCAAAAAAAAAAAGATGAATTTGAATTTAAACCCATAAATAAATTTTGAAAAGCAAGCATTTTCCTTGGTTAATTGAATGAAATTCACCAAGAATTGAAAATTGCAAAAATAACTTTTAGGATTGTTTCTGGGCAACCAAATAAAACCATTTATAAATCTATGATTTCCTAGATAACCATGCAAATAGCCCTAACTTAAATAAGAGCCAAAAAAAGATGCATTTGAATTTATACCTGTAAATAAATTTTGAAAAGCAAGCATTTTCCTTAGTTAACATAATCAAATTCACAGAGAATTGAAAATTGCAACAATAATTTTTAAGATTTTTTTCTTGGCAACCAAATAGAACCATTTTGAAATCTATAATTTCCTAGATAACCATGCATATGTCCCTAATTTAAATAAGAACACAAAAAAAAAAAAAAATTTAAACCCATTAATAAACTTTGAAAAGCCAGTGTTTTCCTTAGGTAACAGAATCAAATTCACCGAGAGTTGAGAATTGCAACAATAATTTTTAAGATTGTTTTTAGGCAGTGCCTACATATACTATGAGCTGTATTAAACTTCCTGATTCTATCTGTGAGGAACTGACGAGTGTGGTAAGAAATTTTTGGTGGGGGCAGAAGGGTGATGAAAGGAAGATGACTTCGATGAGTTGGGAGAATCTTTGTGTTCCAAAAAATCAGGGTGGTATGGGTTTTAAACTACTTAAGGAATTTAATTTAGCTTTACTAGCTAAACAAGGTTGGAAGCTTCAGACGGAAACTAATTCCCTTGCATATAAAGTCCTTAAAGCTTAATATTTTCCTGACTGTGAGTTTGTAGCAGCAACTATTGGAAGGCATCCATCTTATTTGTGGCAGAGTATAATGGCTGCACAACTTATTGTTAGGAGTGGAGTAAGATGGCGGGTTGGGAATGGGCAGAAGATTTGGATTTGGTCTGATAAATGGTTGCCAAATCCTTCAATTTTTAAAGTAATATCACCAACAAAATTGATGGGTTGTCAAGCTTTTGTCTCTGATTTGATTGACAGTGATACTAGGGAGTGGAGGGCTGAATTAATTCATCAGATTTTTCTACCACATGAGGCAGAGATCATTCTTGGTTTGCCACTAAGTTCAACTCTGCCTGGAGATGCTTTGATATGGAGTGCAACCCCAAATGGGAAATTCTCAGTTAGGAGTGCCTACAAAATTGCAATGGAGACTAGAGTACAAGCTGATTCAGGTTCCAGTTCAGATAATAGTGATGTGAAGTCACTTTGGAAGGTGTTGTGGGGTTTGCAAATTCCAAATAAGGTGAAACATTTTGCGTGTCTAACCTTAAAAAGAGAGGGACTGTTGGAAATGACTTATGTGAAGAGTGTCGAATGGGCTGTGCATCATCAGTTCATGTTTTTTGGAGCTGCTTATGTGCTTTGGGTACTTGGGCTCTTACATCAATTTTCTGCAGGCAGCAAGATTAGTTTTTTAATGACTTTATGGAGTTGTTTTGGTTTCTGGTGCATGTTCAGAAGAGTGATGATGATGTGCTCTCATTAGCTGTGACCATTGCTTGGGCTTTGTGGACTAGGCGGAATGAGAAAAGAAATGGCAGGAAGTTTATGACAGGATTTGAATTAGTCAAGTGGTGTGGATTTAGAACATGCTCTCTCAGCTGATGTATTTATTTCTCGTTCATGTTAATGGAATTTCAGTTTTCTATCAAAAAAAAAAAAAACCCTAACTTTAATCCCGTATAAAAAACAAAGTAATTGAGCAACAGAGAGAGAGAGCTGTTGAACAAATTAGAACGATAGAGACAGAACAACTTCTAACAATATATGTTCAACAATTTACACACAAATTCCAACATAAAATTGAAAATATTTTGAATAAGCAAAAGGATCTAGACAGACAAAGTTACCGTTGCTACACCATATGAGCCGGCTGAAGTGAGAAAGGTAGAAGCTTAGAGAGAAAATTGGGGAAGGGGGGGAAGAAAAGAAAAGGGAAAGGGGGATAAAATATGGTATTTATATCATGCTATTAGAGTTTTAAAAAATTAAATAGCAAAAACCAACGCAAAGGCTTGAACTTGGGATCGGTTAGCCAAGAAAAATGGAGGTTTTTGTGAGAAATTCTTCAAACTTCTTATATATTTTTTTTTTTTTATATGAATTTTGAAAATATAACCGTTGAATTTCATGTTTCTTATGTTCTTAACATATAAGTATTAAATTTCGTTCAAATTGAACGTTATTTACTATTTAATCAATTAACTTATTTTTTATATACAACTTTAGATCACAAAAACTTGAAATTATAACATTTATTTGATGACATAGCAATTGATTTTTGATCTTCTTGAAATTTTGTAAGCATTAAGAATGTAATAAGAACATGCAATCTAACAGTTAGATTTTCAAAATTCACACTTAATATAAAGATATATGATGAGTTTGTAGGGTTTCTCTCCAAACTAGTTTGGAGAGAAACTTTGTTCATATATATATATATATATATATATATCGGTTCGATTCAGTCGATTTTGGTGTAAAAAAATCCTGCACCACCACCGAACTGAAAATCGAAATATTTGAAATTTTTAAACCAAAACTGAACCGAAATCAGGGAAAACCAACCGAAACCCAAAATCAGTCAGTTTTGGTCAGTCCATTCGGTTTTCCGATTTGAACGCACACCCCTAGTTTTTAAGTTCAATTTACCTCAATATTAGAGTTTCTATTTTTTTATTTTTAGTTGAAAATTATGAATTTTATTCAATACAAAAAGTAAAAATTATATCATGGAGAAAAACTTGTTCTAAGAAACAAGAACTCTTTTTTATCCTAGTAAATAAATCACTAATGTCTAAACTATGTTTTGCTAATAAATGAATTGTTCTATTACATTTCCTACAAACATGGGAAATCTTAACTCACCGATAGGGCTGAGCAGAGACTCTAGACTAGTTAGACTGAACAAAACTCTAAACTTTTAAAACTATTTAATAGCATGGACCCAACACACCAAATTTTGTGTTCTATTACTTTCTTCCTTGTTGTCGTCCTAGAATTGTGTTATAGTTAGACTGAACATGACTCTAGACTTTTCAAGTTACAACATATCATTTTTAAGATTGTGAGTCACCAGAAATCAATCCATAGAGTTTTTGAAATATCTCTTATTCAATTACCAACTAAGCTATTGGAACTTCAATATTTGAATTCTATTTTTTGTAAATTCAAGTATAATTTTTTTTTTTTTTTGGGTGGTTACATTTTAATTGGAAAGGGTGATTCAAAACTTTGACCTTGGAGATAGAAACATTAAAAAAAATTGAACTATTGATGAATTATGTAAAATTTAGATATAATACATGGAGAAACTTATGGTTAGCTCATTAAATGTCATTTTGTATAATAGGTGAGTGTCTGTCTTAAAAATAACTTTTTTTTTGTATTTTTTTAAATGTGAATATGCAATAAAAGTTTGAATACTTTTGTCAAATTATTGTAGTTTAAGTGATATTTTTTAGAGTTTTCAATTGAGATTTCAGACTTTAAGTCCACTCTCCCTCATTATTGTAACTATTAAATTATTTTAAAAATTGTATACTTAAAAAAACATAATTGTGGGTAATAGAGATATGGGCAAATGGATTTGGGATATTTTTGTTCATGTTTGCTTGGGTTAGTTGTACGTACGGTGTATTTATAGCCTATCAATTAGGTCATCTCTAAGTTATCAAAATCACTAACAAATCATATGTTTCAATAAATAAAAACAAATCACTAATATAATGTGCACAAAAAGTGAGACAGATTATGTATGCATTGTAACTATTAATTTACTACTTTCTATAATTCTGTGTCATTCAAAATTTGTATGTTTACGGTAGATAATATATAATAAAAGTGATTTGAATGCTAGGATGTAAAGACATAGATACGGGTACAGGTACGATACGACAATATGAGTAATTTTTGAAAAATTATAATATGATATGACAAATAGGACACTGTTACGAAACAGATACTATACGGATATGACACTCCAAATGAAGTGTCCGTGCATCCTAGTTTGAAAGTGATGTTAATGATACTGGTGAACTCAAATAAAAACTAGTGATAACTTATCAATTTAACTGTTGTGAAAACTATTGTGTTCGTACCATTAATCTTATATGTTATTGTTAGTCAAAAGCAAATTTGAAGGGGTAAAAAGTAAAAACCAAATTGAGCTCTCACAATTGCACGAGTACTTTGCTTTTTCTCTCTCTGGGAATGAATCCCATTAAAGTCGTATTTAGACAGGTAACCTAAGGAGTGGTAACTTTAAAGGAGATAGCTGATAAGCATACATGTCCAATTCCACTTATAGATTAATAACACAGGCATGGGGTAGCTCTCAAGGTATAATGGTTCTTTCTTCTTTTTCTTCTTCATCTTTTTAGTGCAAGGCAAACCATTAAAATAAAATTCCATTTTCAATCTCAGTTGTTTAAGTAGCCAAGATTTATTAGCATTAGGTTGATGTATTAGATTACCACAATGAACTAATTTTTGGAAGCCCCCATGTAGTTCCAAACTTCCAATTACATACACAATTGAACAAAATGTTATTAGTTGAGTGTAGAGGTTGATGTTGCTTATAAATAATAATAAAATGGTCAAAGGAAAATGTTATTATTTGAGTGTATAGGTGGTATCTAGGAGAGTCAAGAACAGGACTTGTAAATTGACTGAATGCAGAGAAATCCCATGTTGAGACAGATTATAGTTTTGGGGACTATGCATGTGCAGTGGCAGCAGTCCTTTCGGCGTGCCGTTTAACAAGGACCATTAGCTATGTGTTGTGTCTCTTAATTTAATTAGTTGAACCTTAAATCACGCACTGTTGTGTCTTTCTTTTTTTTCTTTTTTTTTTCCCTGGGTATGAATCAACAGATACCTTATTGATTTTAGTTAGTTTGGGACCAATATTCTGTGGCCAACTTGAGAAAAAGTGGGGAGGAGAAGATTCATGAAAAGGCCTTATTTATAGTTCCTATGGCATGTAGTGCTTGTTTTCTCTAACATGAAAAGTTTTGTTTATTAAAAAAAAATTTGATGGACTAAAACTTGGGTTCAATGACTTGTTAAATTTTAATCTAGTAAAGCTTACCAAATTGAGATGGAGACGAGTGGTTGGATCACAATGTTTTCAAATTGTCGTGTTTTATGAAGGCAAAGATGGGATGTGATGAATTGTGCTCCATATTGGGCTTGGAGAAGTATAATTGAAGGCGGGAAAATTTTGGAAAATGGAGTTCATTGATAACATACCTTCAAGTCTGATTGCTCAAGCACAATTATTTAGTACTTTTGAAGTACAGCAACATGATACTCCCTCTTACATGAATAGTGAATTCTACTATGATTGTAATTAGTAAGACCCAACATTCATGTGAGGAAGGATTATCACGCCACTATATTTCAGAAATATTGAATAATTACTCGCTACACAATGGTCTAATTAGTTGAACCTTAAACACATGTTATGTTGTGTCTCTTTCTCTCAATTTTTGATGAAATTGTTTGACATCTTCTGTATCCAGCTTCGATGAAGCTGTGGGAGCATTCGTGAGTATTATTTAAGTTACTTTGGGGCCATATTCTGTGACCAACTTGAGAAAAGTGGGGAAGAGATTCATGAAAGGCCTTACTTGAAGTTTGTATTATCTAGATTTGGGAGACCAATTTGAGGAGCTCCTGGAGCAACTTCATTGTTTTTCCCCCCATAAACATGGAACAACTTCTTATGGAATTTAGTGCTTGGTTTCTCCAGGCATCATCATTTGAAGGAGAACAAGCTAACAGGAAAGTTTTGTTTATTAAACAAATGATGATTAAAAGCTTCAAGCTTCTTTTTCCTTCCCTTTTCTACCCTTCCCCTTCAAAATGCACATATTTTCTCGTTGCAATTTATTTGTTACCCTAAGTAATTTTTTCTAAAGTTTTATGGCATGAATGAAATCCAGTATAAAAAAATAAGAGACTGAACTGATTAAGCTAAATCTCAATGTGGACTCCAAATGCCATCTGTGTTTTGCTGCAGATGAGGGTGTGAACTGTGAACCATTTCTTCTTGCATTGCAGCTTAGCTAAGAGTTGTTTGCTTTGAATCTGCAAATTTTGTTTCATTCTCAATTGTGCTTGCTAGCACTTTGGGGTCTATTTTGGAATCACAGGAACAAAGTCCTCTATGAGCTCGGGTAGCATCCAAGTACTAGTGTTTTGTTTCTTAGCCTGTCTTTAATTTGCAGGTAATAGTCAGCTAAAATGGCAGATAGACAGACCAGGAGTCAGAAACTAAATTATTCCTCAGCCTACTCCTTTTCAAACTAAACCTGGATGGCAAGTTCTCATCATTGTTGAAGGAGTTTGGAAAAGGTCAGGATGATGGTATGGAGTTAAGCTTCGTTTCTGCAGAGCCATTGTCCTTGTGAGGAGCAGGAGCTGCAACAGACTCGTAATGCTAGAAAGTCCTGGGAAGTTGAGGCTGATATGGATGCTATCAAATCGGTGGAAAGGAAGATTTTGTTGTCTTCCACAATGTTCAGAAAAAGGATCTTATCTCAAACTTGTGTGTTAGTGTCAGCAGCTCCGAAATTGTCCGTTCACTCTAATCACCAACACAACTTAACGATTTTGCATGATTAAAGTCCCCCTACTCCAATCTCACAAACGCAAACTCAGTGATGCCAGGTCTAACAGATAAATTTTTTAATAAAAGATGAATCCTAACCTTTAACAAGAAATAGAATGTAAGCAAATGAAACTGAAACTAACCATATACAGGCAACAAAATTCATTTATCATAATAAAAGCTGACCTTACCATACTAGTTTTAGGTGAGTAGAAGGACGACATCACCTTACTGCACAACACTCTTCATTCGTGTGCATGTGTTAGCAACTATAAAATGTTACAAGTAATTATGTTACGGTCCTTGAGCAGCCACTGTGTACATAATTTTACAAAAAAAAGCTATAAGTCAAGCTATCGGGGGAGACGATTCTCATGCAAATTTGTTGAAGCTACATTATGGAACTGTGTTGACGCAACATTGTGAAACATTGTTGGCACCAAATTATGTAACTGCGTTGGCACCACATTATGAAACTGATTGTGTAACTGTGAAGGCCTCATGTCAGACATTTCCTGCACGAGTATAACATCAAAAATATTATAGAAATGCATTCCCTTAATGAGCCTAACCAAGCTATATATAGCTCAACACCTCATAAGAACACTCCAGTAGTCATAACAATTGAGTAGTTTGTGGTGACCTGGAGGTCTAACTGTTTCCAAAACTACGAAATCTCAACAAAGTACAACTCGAAGCCAATGATTTTAAAATTTAATTTTGCATTTAAATACTGACATGTAACCAGTGTAATCAATGTTCCTGACCATATAAAAAATGACATACCTAGTACATAAAATTCTCACTTTTGCAGGATTTACGAGAGTTTATTGATAGGCAACCTTTTTTTATTATATATAAATCAATAGTTTGGGGTAGGGGGATTTAAACTCTAAATGTCACTAGGATGTGCCAGTTAAGCTACAAGGCTCTTGACTATTGGTAGGTGGCATTATCCCCATTCTATTTGTTAAAGACCATATACAAAAGTTAAACCCAAGGGTTGTAAAAGTTGAGGTCACATCAAACTCGGTCCATTTATCAAGGATCATGAAAGTTGCAGTTTTTTTTTATTGGTACTTACCATTACCATATACGCAACCATCCACTCTTTTCTTTACTTCAACTTACCAGAGAGAGAGAGATAGAGAACATTTAGGCCCATAGACAAAGTAGCACTGCTACAAAGGGAGCAAGGATGATGATTATAAGTACCGGAGTTGCTTTCTAGTACATGATAGTCCACAAATTAGGTGCTGTATTACAAGCGTAGAAGTAACAAATCTTCACAAGTCATTGCCACCAGATTCTACGCGCGCGCGCGTGTGTGCACGCGCATGTGAATGTGTGTGTGAAGTAAAGAATTCCCAAAAGGTGAATCCAACTCACCGAAAAATAATTTTGATAGAGAATTGAGTTAATTTAAATTGAAAAGGAAATTACTTTCTTTTTTTCTTATATGCTAAATAAGTGTAATGGTGCAAGCACACATACCATTTGGAGAAATCCATCTTGTATGCCAACATTCACAGCTTCTGGCTGGGGTACCTGTTAATATAGACATGAAGCAAACATCAGTATGAAACACATTTAAAAAGTTAACATGTCAACCATTACATTCACTAACCTTTCCTTTATTACTCAAACTATTTTCATTACTTGCCACTTCCTTCCCAGCCCCAGCTCTCCTAGGAGCCTTGTTTCCATTGGTCACTTTAGGATCAGGAAAAATCTCATTAGATGAATTACCACACTGATTCACTTCGACAGCACAAATAGCAGGAGTTGTTGAGGTCATATTTCTTGTGTCATTCTCTACAGGGTTATTCACAATTGCACATTGCTTCAAAGCTTCTTTTATCGCACAGAGTGCAATATTGTAACTCTCAGGAGACAGTGAACCCTCTTCACCCAATATTATGGCTCGTCGACACAAATCATTAAATCGACGGACCCTAGACTGCACCTCATCCAATCTTTCACCAATGCTATGCCTGCTCTTAGCAGCATTAGTCCATCGCTGCAATATATATTTAGATGGGATGTTGAACACACCAGACATTTGGAGAACAACAATGGCATGTCTGCAGAGATAACCTTTATATTCAAATGAGCGGCATGAACAATATATATCCAATTTTGATTCATTCCATTCCACAGCATAATTCTGATTATCTTCAAAAT
Organism: Quercus aquifolioides; assembly: GCA_019022515.1. Classification (NCBI taxonomy): domain Eukaryota; kingdom Viridiplantae; phylum Streptophyta; class Magnoliopsida; order Fagales; family Fagaceae; genus Quercus; species Quercus aquifolioides. The sequence goes on from CM032326.1 coordinate 7,994,970, forward strand.
CTTTAACAGTATATATTGTTATCGTCTCATCTTCATTTTCTTTCTTCAGATGACAAGCAGCTGCTCCCAAAACCTCTACTTGGAATTTCTTGAAAATTTCATGTGTGTACACTAGTGACATCTGTTTTTCAAATGGAGATGGAGACTTCAACTCAGGTGTTTCATGCCATGCATCAAAATTTGCTTTGGCTTCCTCTTCATACCTATCTTCAAGAATTTCCCTGTATCGTTTCATAAAATCTATCAACGAAGTCTCCCCTTGGATATATTTGTCAAACACAGAGTTTAAGCTCTCTGAGCGTAAAGGTGTAGACAGCCCAGCAAAAGATAAATCTTTCATAAAAGTAGGCACCCAATGTGTGCGATCCTCATACAAGGATTGAACCCATTCAAACTCTCTAAGATTAAATCTGTTGATCAATTTCCACCATCTCCTTTCAAATTGTTCCTCTGTCCATGACTTATAGATACATTTATTAAATTTTGCCATAAAAGTATCATACCACATGCTCAAAAATTCAAGCTGTCTAGGGATCTTTTCCAATACATGCCACAGACAATAACAATGATGTGTGGCTGGAAAGATTGCTGCAACAGCTGCTTTTATGGCATTGTTTTGGTCAGAGAGTATTACTCTTGGAGCTCGTTCCCCCATCGCTATTAACCATGTTTGCATTAACCAAACAAAAGTAAAATGTGTCTCATCTGCAATCAATGCACAACCAAGCAATGTGGGTTGAATATGATGGTTAACTCCAATAAAAAACACCAATGGAATTTTATACTTGTTTGTGAAATATGTGGTATCAAAAGAAACCACATCACCAAAGGTAGAATAATCTTCCACGCCTTTGGCATCCACCCAAAACACATTTCTTAGTCGATGCTCTTCATTCAAATCGACTGCATAGAAGAACCTTGGATTCTCTTCCTGCATCTGCATAAAATGTTCAAGTAGTATTTGAGCATCCCCAGGTTCTAAAACCAAACTCCGTCCCTTATCAAGCTGATTTCTCATATAACTCTCTAAGCAATCAACATTCTGATAGGCACTGAACAACTTGGATACTGCTGCTAAATTTTTCCGTCTTCGTACTCGGACATCATTCTTAAGTGGATCAGCATTTCTGTGACTTCGAAAGAAATGCGCCTGTGCAGGCAAAAGTTCATGATTATGCTCCTTCACAAAACTATATATATACCACTTTCCATTTTGTCTTCTTTTTACATGCATGCTTGCTTTACAACCAATTTTTGGAGAAGGTCGTGGATTGATGGCATCATCAGATTGCTGCTTATTTCCATATCTTATGCACGAAAATTTTGCATCAATAAATTCCCTTGATGCCCTAGACCGACGGCTGCTTAATTTGGCAGTGCCAAATCCCACAGACTTAGCATATTCTTTGTAAAATGTATACGCGTCTTCATGCGAATCAAATTCCATGTCATCACGAGGCTCTATAATTGCATTATCCATGATGACATTAGAATCCATGATTGTTGTGGGAATATTCAGATCCACCTTGCACTTCAACTTCAAAATTGCTCAGAATTTATCTAAAGTAATTCATATGATGTCCCATAAATATTGTACAGAATCTCTTCCCATGGGGAGAGTACAAATTTCCATCTCACTGATAACATTACCAAAGCACCTGAAACAAAGGGACATATATTTTGACATCAGAATCAATACAAACTAATTTACAGTTTTTTTAGGCATATTATTTATCCAATAAATTGATTCTAAAATACATTACATTAATGCAGCAATTGAATGCACAGAATTGGAATTGATTTGGAATTCTTATCATGTAGAATTACAGCTCAATGACTCAAAATTTTACAACTTTATAACTCCATTGTATAAATCAATCCTGGAATCATATGATTTTGCTTCTACATGCTATATCTTCTGTTAACATGCTCACACACATGCACAATTGGCACTGCTTTTCATACCATGCTGGTTTAAAATGCCTCCAAGACCTTCACATATCAGGTTCAGAGGTACCCATCACTTTACTTATTCTGTCCCCCCCCCCCCCCCCCCCCCCCTCTGGCTTTTTTAGATTTTCTGAACATTAATCATATCACCTTCTTAATTAAACACGAAATCAAGTCTCTAGCTCAAAACTCAAAAAAGAATACATGAAATTATTCTTATGGCTAGTAAAGCATCCAGGAAACTTCATGTCAGAAACACAAGGAACTAACTTATCACATTTTCCAACATAGACTCTTACTTCCCCCCACCCCAAAAACATAATAGACAACTTGTTAACAACTAAGATATATACTAATTTTTTTGATAATTTGATAGTTGAGGGAGAGGGGATTTGACGCCTAGACATCTCCATTGGAAACACCAAGATATGCTAGTTGAATTTAAAATGTTTGTCCCTCTTCTCCTCCTTCCCCTTTTCTCCTCAGATGGTGTTCCTCCTTCAAAAGAAGATGCTACACTCCACCAACACCAAAGGAAACATTATCGTCACCAAAACCAATATCAACCCATCAACATGTTACATCCATTAAGCTCATCCATCATCAGATTACATACTGCTCACTCCAATTGTAGTCAAAGCTGATTATTGCAGCAAAAATATTTCCACTACAAGACACAACCCAATTTAGTTCGGGCAACTAAAAGAGTAACAACATGACCTTGCATCAGCTGCCCATGCCACAAAGGCACAAACCAGCCCTTTTTTGTGGAAATAACCTACTCATTTACAATCACCAATTAAGATCAAGAAACAACCCACCATGTTCGTTCTTTTTTTTCTTTGTTTGATAAGTTACCATATTGAATCATATTCAGAGCCAACTTTTTTGCCAATGCAATATAAACACAGTGGTTACAACTGAAGACATCAACAGAGGTGTGAGGCCTTGGGGGTCTTATAGTCAACCTATTAAAACCAACTTCCTTTTAATGTTTTTGCAACTTTGCTTCTTACCAAATTGACCGTCTTCCTAAAATACCATACCTCCATATCCTAATAACCACCAATGATCATCTTGCTCCAAATACCACCAAACCATCTTGCCCTCCCAACTCCCAAAGATATATTGCATTCAAGTTCAACGATGAATGGTGCACAAAAAGTTGTGAGGGACTACACATCATTTCCGATAGCTTTCTCAGAAAAACAAATTTAGGACATGGTGTTTCACTACAGAAATGAAATTAGCACACAATTGCTTCCTATATCACTACAATGAACCTGTCTTCATTTTCTTCACCTTTGTTAAAATCAGGCACTATTGATAGTCCACACCCCACCCCACCCCAACAAAAAAATGAAAATTTTTTTCATTTCCCAAATTCCTTTAACTCCATTAATTAATCCTAGTTATTTACCATGACTCAATTCACTTCCACTCAAAAAGCTACTATTTTTACACTAACTCACTTTACCTACACAAATTAACATTAACCTTCAAATTGCAACAACAAGAGTATAATTTCCAAAGCAAATTGATTCATTACACTACAATAACTTAAAATTAAGAAACACATATTCCAATTTCAAAATTTGACAAAAGTTCAAAATAAACCAAAATTCAACGTAATTGAGCTCAAAAAAGCTTACCTTTAAATTTCTCAAACATTCTCCAATCAGTCCCACCGAAAAATGAAGCAATCAGGGTTCCAAAAGACGCAGAATCAGAGAGAGAATTAGAGGTACAGAGACAGAGAGAGATTAGGGTTAGGGTTAGGGTTTGGGTTTGGGTCTGTGAAAGAGGAAGAAGGAGAATAGGCCTGGGTTTGATCAAATTTGGGGACTCGCTTTGTGCTTCAACGAAAGAGCAACTCGTCTTGTGGTGATGCCACGTGGCACTTGTGGGTGCTATGGTAATTTTCTCAAGCTGAGGTGGAGGGTTGTGTTGGTAACAAAAATGCGAGTGGATTTTGCAAGTGGGCAATGCTTTATTCATTTTTGAAAATTGCAATTAACAACCCATAAATTTGTGTTAAATTTGATTTTGCCTCCTAAATTTTTAAAATGTTGATCCACTCCCATAATGTTTGGTACTTCATTCCATAATAAGTCATCATGAGCTGCCCGTTAAGCAACACATTGGCACCAAAGAGCATTTACAATAGAGTTGTCAAAATCACTCAATATCTATTTTAGCAACTTAAGAACATCAGCATTGATGTTCTTGAATTGCTAAAAATAACTTTTTAACACCACAAACAACAAAATAAATGCTATATTGATGGTGCTAAAGCTAAAACTTTTAGCTCTAGAGCTATAGTAAATTGTCAAAAATGACAGCTTACTATAACTCCAAAGTTATAAAAAAAAAAAAAAAAAAAAAAATTTGTTTCATTCTCTCTCTTCTTCTTTTTAAAAAAAACCATTGTTTCTCTCTTCTTTCTTCTCTTTCTTTTTTCTTCGTTTCTCTCTTTCTTCTCTCTATTTGTTCTCTCTTCTTCTTCACAATCTTAAACTCTCTAAAAAAATGCATATAGAGAGTTCAGTGGACGGTGGTGTGCGTGTGCGCCATTGTTTTTAAACTCGGATCGAACCGGTCGGTCCGACCAGGTTAACCGGGAACCAGTCCTATAAAAACCTGGTTCATCCATGTCATTATTTTGGTAAAAATTGATGAAAATATGCTACTAGCAAGACTTGAATCTGCTCTCAGCAAGTGAAATAACATGTCCAGCATGCAAACCATTGGGCCACGCACATCTTGTTGGTCAGGAATGAAAAATTAATCAATATAAACTAATTTAAGTATCAAATATATTAAAAAATTAAATGACACATCATAGTTTGACCTCAGTTGAACCTTGGTTTGATCTTAAAAATCTTGAACCTCTTCCTTTCTCGATTCTTTAAACGGTCCAAGTTTCAAAACCATGGTGTGCAATGGTGGTTTAGGTTGTTGGGTTTTGTGGGTATGTGGGTCTCATATGGGTTTGTGGGTTTCATATGGTTTTCCGATCTGTGGTGGTAGTGATTAATGTGGGTTTGTGGTGGTGGTGATTGTTGTTGTTGTTGTTGGGTTTTTTTTTTTTTTTTAAATCAGAGTTGTGGTGGGCAGTAAAGGTGACTATGGGTTGTGGGTGGTAGTGGAGGTGTCGAGCAGTGGAGGTGGTTATGAGATTGCTAGTAGAGGTGGCTAGGGTTTTGGTTTTCTGGTTGTTCTTCAAAATCTCCATATGAGAGAGACATATAGGAAAAGAGAGAAAGAGGTGTAGAAGATGAATAAAAATTAATAAAGAAATCATATTTAAATGAAGTGGTAAAAATTATAGAATCATTGATGTTGGGTGTATTATAAAGTGAGATGTTAAAATAGATAAAATAACTTTTTGAGTTGTTAAATGCTATATGTTTTAAAACCACCAATGCCGATGCTCTAAACCATAAAAACCATACCACATCAAAAGTCCTATATCTAAAACATTTTCACTTTCAGCTACAATGAACTCTTATATATGAGAGAGTTCGCTCTAGTTCTAATAATTTTTAATTCTCTATCCCTCTCTCTCCTGAGACTCTCACTTTCACTCTTATTGTAGCAATCCTTATATTATTTTATTATATTTTTATATTATTTTAATGCGTTAAATGTTAAAATAAAACCATTAATATTTGGTATTTTGTAAAGCTAATAAAGTGAGATACTAAAAACTAAAAATTTTAGCTTCTTTGATGGGACTGCTCATAAATGTTATTTGACATTGCTCGAGTTGGTGACATGCTAAATAAAGATGCCTCAACACTCCTAAACGACACTGTCTCTGTCTTGCCAAATGTGGAAGAAAAGCAAACTGGGCCAAATAAAAATGACTTTGTCCTCAATTGATCCAAAAGGGAAAAATCACGAGATTCACGATAAAAATAGATTCATAAAAAATCACCCTCTCTATATGTAAAATCACACCGGCTCTCGTAGTAGCTCAATGATTTGAATACTCGTTATATGTAAAATCACATTGTTCTCACGACATAAGAGATTTTTATGAATTCACGAACAAGCATGGTAGATTCTTAATTATGAAATCACGTTGTTTTTAGCTATTCTATTATTAACCTGCCTTCACTTGTAAAGATTGAGTTTATGTATGTTGCGTTTGATTTGCTATAAAATGTTTTAAAGTTTAACTCGACTTTTCAATGAAACAAACACCTAAAAATTCGTAATTTTTTTTTTTCTAAAAAACATTTTACAACAAAACAAACTAAACAATTTTATTAAGTAAAGCTATAATTATGACTTTGACAAAACAAGTTTACATTTTAAAATTTGTTTTATTCTAATTATATTATAAGTAGTGTTATTTTTTTGTAAATATTTTTTTAAAAATTAAATGTTTATTTGAAATTAAATATGAATTTGAATTGAATATCAAAAACTTAAAATTAAAGGATAATAGATAAATTAATTGAATTTAAAAAAAAAAATCTCTTGATAAATTTATTATTAACAATAAACAATATATAACCTTCATTACTTAATTAGTAATTTTGCTAATAATAAGAATGTATTTCATAATAATATAAAGTATAAACACTTATAGATAAATAATGTATTACTTAAAGGTGTTAATCGACTTTTGAACTCAAGTGTCAAGTGGGCAACTGTATTTTATAGCGTTTAAAAACTAGACTCTTTTTTGTGGCAAATCACTTCCAGAGAACAAGTGATTAACTTAACGATCAGGACGATAATATGAGCAAAATCTTAATGAAAATCACAATGACGTCTAGTCTCAAACTGTCAAAAAATAACAATAAATATACAAAATGACTTCTTTTTTTGCTTAAAAACCAAATTAACCTTCATTAACTAGCTAGCAGAAACAAACACAAAATCTTTCCCCCAAGCATCCCAAATATCAGTCAAGAGGGAGGAATTATTACAGCAAAAACATACTATTACATCACAATAATACTTAGCTAGATTATAAGCCACAAAGTTCTCTCTCTTTTAATCCAAGAGAGAGAAGGAACAACTAGAGAAAAAGGCTTTAAGCTCCAGCAAGTTATGCAGCAGATTATTAATACTGTTGATGACTTTAATGCAAATTCAAGAATCTCCTTCAATAATATATAATATTGTGGACTTCTTTTGTGAGATCAAGTGTATTGATAATATCCCATAAAAAAAAAGTGTATTGATAATATACCAATGTCTAGCTAAAAACACACACACACACACGTATATATATACATATATATACACCAATGGAAACTATCTTGGTTATATATTTTTGTTTTTTGATCAACACCATGAACTTATTTTTAACTTAATTTCTTATATATATCATGCAGGCTTTTCTGTTTAACTTTCTGCAACTCTTCAACAATAACGGAGTCTTAGTCTTCACGTGTTGGTGGAGAAAAACCAAACTCAGGTGGATCGACCATGTATATCTAAGTTTCAAAAGTCAATAGTTATTACTTAAAGTTATAGCCAGCCTGCCTGAGTTATTGGACTTCCAGCAATTCACATATATATGTCTTGGCTAAAATCAAGCAAGAAAGATGGAGTCCTCGGCAACAATATAAATCAATGTATAATTATTGTTTGCATAAACAGCAATCATCAAGCTATGAACCAAATTCTTCTATATTAAAAAAAATAGTTTTTTTTTTTCCAAATTAAATAATCTTTCTAATCAGAAACATAAAGTCAAGATGGATAACCAATAAGTAGAAATATTATAACAAAAACATCATATACTTTAATGTGATAAGCAAGCTATTTTATTAAGATAAAAAATTAGATAAGCTCTGTCATTATTGCTCCTCTGAACTACTACTTGACCATGATCTAGCTATTTATAAATATTTTAAGAAATGACCCGTGAACCAAAAAAGAATTCGAGAAATAATTAATAAACCATCATGAACATGTACATCATAAGGCATGCACAACGCCAAATAATAAATTATGTAACAATTAAAAGTTTGGATCTCCAGAAAATATGTGTTTATGTCCTAATAATGTATTGCTTAAGTTATTTTATTATAGGGTCATTCTCAGTTTCTTATCAATCTCAATCAGAAATTGGACAGTTCAAGTGCTTTAACCCTAAAGTCTGGCTAGGTTTTATAGATGTGGGGTATGAAAACAATGGTGTGGGGCAGGTACGTACTGAGGTCCCAAAGAAAGAGAAAGAATTCAATATGTCATTATTTGTTTCTATATAAAAATGATGTTCTTGGAAATTAACAATGCCTATTGATCGGGAAATTTGAAAGTGCTATTAAGTATTAATCATGCTTACCATTTTCTTTTTCATTTATGTGGTTGGCTTTTGATTAAAAAAAGTGTTACGTCTACAATATTTTCACAATAAATTTTAAATGATAAAATGTTAAAAATTGTATAAATAAATTAAATGAATGAATTTTGTTTGTGCGTTGAAAAGGGTTAAAAGTCGTATAAATATATTTCTTTTTTTAAAAAACAAAAGTGACACAAAAAGAGCAAAAGGAATGTGTGCTAAAGAGAAAAGGTAACACTTTGAGACTCAACAAAATATCCCTAATACTACAAAGTGCAAAGTGGAATATGCTTTAACATTCAACAATGCTACGTACGAAGGACACGAATACGCTACTTTGGAAGTCTATATATCATGAACGAAAAGAGGAATAAGAGTTTATCTTATGCAACCTATGCACCTACTAAGTTGCATGTATGGTACAAGTACAGCCATGAGAGTTACTATCCTTTTCTTTTCATCTTTAAAGGTGGTTTTGAATCAATTTTCATGAATTTATAAATACAATCAAAGTATATTTGGTTTTGATATTTAGAAAAATAATGTCAATGATGAATAACAATCCTTCTAAAAAGAGATGATAAATCAAGTATGGTTAAGAATAAAGCACGATTGTTAAATATGAGTGTGGTGGGCCTTTTTGTGTCTTGGGCTGAATTACTCTTGCTGTACCACGGCCCTGTGATTCTAGGGTAGGAGAGTCGGGACTAGCCTAACTGAAACACACTTTAGGCCAAGTTGTGCACAAGTTGGGCCCTTCTTGTGCTAATGCACCCTGGCAAGAGTCTTGAGCGTGTCACGTGCTCACAGTAAGATAGACTGTTATAAAATGTTATACCAGGAAAAACAGTGTAGCAGGATAACTAAAATATTTTTAACTAAAACATCTTCTACTAAGAACAATAATACGTGAACAAATTCACAAAGAAAGACATCACAACATGATTACGGCAAATAAAGATTAATAGTAAGATGTCAAGTTAGTCTTTAAATGTACCAAGACAAGAGAAAAAGAAGATTAGTCTGCTAAAAGAATAGGCTTGGCTCCTTAGCAAATTCAAGTCCAAAAGGGAACCAATCTCCAATATGGGTAAACTCAGAGGGGAATCCTGCCATAGAAGTTACACACTTTGAAAAAATGACCTAGATGGCTTAATCTTGGATTCTTGATTCATTAGAGAGTGGGCTATTGAGAGTGAGAGAAGTGAGTAGCCTACTGATGCATGCTTTTACTCCTATTAGTCGTATTTTTCCCTTACTTTGGGTTTTCTTTATTCCTTCTTTCTTTGTTTGTTTACTCTATTTTCTTTCTTTCTCTCTGTTTTTCTATATCTCTTGTTTATCGTTTTTCTCTTACTTTTTCTCGCCCCCCCCCCCCCCTTTTCCACTGTGCATGTCTATTGCCTTTTATACTATCTGCCATGACAGGATTTGTCATTTTTACTCCTCAACCACTTTTGGCTTGTTGTGGGTGTCCTTCCAAGACTACCCACTGGTATGCCAGCTATCCAGCCACCACCACTACACTATGTTGGCTGTGCCACACTTCATCCCCAGACAAAAGTGGTTTTGCCTCTTACTCCCCTTAACACTGTCATCCGAATAATGGTTAAACCTCTCCCTTACCAACCTCTATAGTATGCATCTAGTGATTCTAGCTCATGTTTACCTTTTTTGAATGAGATGTCATCCCAACAAGACATTTCTCCCAAAAGAACTTGAGTGAGAACCCCAAAATAGGCTCTCCCTTCTCCTCGCCGCTTGACCACACCCTTTTATACCTTTGACCCATGGCCCACCTCTCCTGTATTGGTTGGGTACAGATAGGTGGTACCCGAGCCTTGTGTACATGCTTCACTTCCATATAAGCCCATTACTTTTCTAGCTCTCATGCGTTTGCCATTACCTCCAAGTTTGTCTGATTCTGCTACACACTCTGGTGCTCGTTAACTCTTATCACGTGAATGAGGCTTTGGGCTTTCATTATTTGCATCTCATCTCTTCTTCGAGCTGGGCATTGCTTGGGTATGAGCTTTCTCTTCTTTAATTTGGCCCATGTCCCTTTTCATCCTGCGTCTGTGGGCTAACTAGTGTTCCTGTCATGTCACTGTACTGCTCCTGTTGTGATGCCACTTATCTTTTTGACTTGTTATTGCCTCTGGGCTTACGGGCTGAAGCACTTGCTCTGTCAATTTCTTACCTTATTCCTTCTTTTGGTTTTTATTGCTTAGCATTCTTGCTAGGCCAATCCATTCTGTACCTTGGGCTTCCTCGGCCCATTACGTTCTGTGGGCATCCTTGGCCCATTTCATTCTTTGAGCATCCTTGGCCCATTCCATCCTTTCCTACCTCTTTCATTCTCATGGGCTTTTGCTAAATCATTTGGGCTTCCCTGACCCAATTACCACATCCTTACCTTTGGGCTTATTGGCTTTTGAGCCAACCCCATTTACTAATCCCTTTCTTTGGGCTTCCCCGGCCAATTTTTGCTTTCTTTCCATTTCTTACAATTCTCATGGGCATATTACTTCATTCTTTGGGGCTTCCTCGTCCTGTTTGCTTTCTCTCGGACCACTTATTATTTTAGTGGGCCTGTTGACTATTATTCCTACCATTCTAGCCCAATGGTCTTTATTTTACTATTCTCTTTTTCCATCTTTTTCATATTGTTGGGTTTCTTCTACCATTGGGCCTTTTTGTCAAAAATAGGCATCAACAATTAGTAAAAACGAAAAAGAAGTAAACGTTGGCGATTGAAAATTGGAATACAAAATTTACTACATAAATTAAATAAACCATTAAAAATAGTGGCTCGTCATAATTTGGAGATATGAGTTATAATTAGGTAACACTACTTTGAATCTAATTGTCAATGACTACAGATTTGCGTTCAATTACAGTATTCTTAGTTTCTTACCTCTAACAAGCTTGCAGATTTGTATGCAAAAATGGGATGCTATCATTTTGAATCATTTGTTATTTTGGATAAGCCTTGGACCATTTGGCTTTTATTTTAATATTTGATGTTTCTAATATCTTTCTTTTTTTCCTTGAATGAAAAAAAAGGGTCTTTCGTGTGGACTCACCAATCTCACATGTTATAGCAATGGAAAATACCACATACTATCACTCAAACCATTGATCAATAAGTGAATAAGTATAAAAATCCAATATTCTAATTTGATATGTTTAATTGTATAATGTTCTCGGTTCTTATTTAACACTAATAACTTCTTGAGAACACTATACAATAACTTCTTAACAAAAGTAACAAAACATCTTCTATAACACTAGATAATTAAGTATCTGAATATTGCAAAAAAAAAAAAAAAAAAACAAAAACAAAAACAAAAAGTAGTTGAATATTGCGTGTTATGTAGGAGAAAATACACCCTGTTTTAGGTGCATATATCCTCTCACTCACAGCTAGTGAGACCCATCAGCTATGGGACCCATCCAACTGTGAGTGAGAGGAAGTATACACCTAAAATAGGATATACTTCCTCATTATCTAGCTACTCGAGCAAAATCTGCATTAATTGCACAAAAGAATTTATCTTATTAGGTATTGAAATTTTAGTAGACAACACCTATGTCCTTTCAAAATTTGGAAACAATAACCCCTCTTATATAAGATATCATCGGTTTGTAATATAATTTAATCTCTATGTGAAACAAAAATAATTATTATTATTATTATTATTATTTCGTCATGAAAGGTCCCTAGTTAGTTACTGAACCCACCAAATTTGATTAATCCTTAGATTAGATTTATGTCCTGCTGATTAATTTTGTTGCAACATTTTGCGAAAACTCGGTTTTACCTAACAAAGTGATTGCTGTGACTAAATTAATTCCAAAAATTAGAAAAAGAAAAACTTTTAAGACAATGACACCATTTAAATTAAATACCCAAATGGGCCCTAAATTCCTCATATGTCAATAAGTGGCAACACAAGAATAAAAAGCACTAAACTTTTCACATCATAGAGATGGTTCCCCCTTGAATATACAACATTATCTCTTAACTTTTTTTATTTAATTTATGTAGAAGTGCTTAACCTTCGCTCAATGGGGGTTGTCATTTAGTGATTTGATTTATATGACCAAGATCTAAAACGAAGTTTTTAATTAAGGTTATAATCACATTTAGAGATTCGAATTGGCTATGATGATGATCTCTGACAATTACTGTATTAAACTTTTTATTAACAGTCAACTTAATTGATACTTAAATGTAATGACACGTGCATTAGCACCTTAAGCTAAAAAAATTAACTTTTACGAAAGCTTAAAGTAAAAGATTTGGATTCATATTCTCAAAAAAAAAAAAAAAGATTTGGATTCTCAAAAAAAAAAAAAAAAGTAAAAGATTTTTGGGAAAAAGTACCTTGATTTGAGTACCCTTTCATTTAAGCTACTTCGAATCTTTTTTTCATTTTTCACTTTCAAAGCCATGGCCGTATTGTCATCTAGCTAATCAAATTGTGATTTGTGAAGCAAAGTTCAAAGAAACAAAAAATTTCAAATAACTTTTCACAGCAGTTGAGTTAATAAGTCTTTATTGGTTTTTATTTGAACTAACTACCAAGCATTATTTTTTTATCTATCACTAATAATTACTCACATTTGTCAAGTGTTAAATTTTGTATCAAAATTTTTGTGTCCTTACACATTCTCTAAATTTTGCATGTCAAGCTTTGGAAAAGTTATGGAAAACAATTAAACAAAACATGAATTGCTGACTTAAATTCAATCAACTGTGCTAAAAAAATAAATATACTTTTGTTTAATTAATGTGTCAATCTTTAGACCTTTTTCTTTAGGAGAAGGAAAAAAAATTAATAGTAATGTTCTTGAAGTTAATTTTGTACAATACCTTTCACCATCCCTTCTTCTTCTTCTTATGATTTTTTTTTTTTAATACCAGAAAAGGAAAACACACAGTTAAGTTACAAACTGAACCATATTAGGCCAACAGTAGTGAGTTGGCACATCAGTAGCTAACTTAGCTAAATTCCAAACATTATCTAGGACAACTTAGGAACAAAAATCAGCTTAACAACTAAACCAGACTGTTGCATGTGACTAAGATCAGCCATCATTGTTCTTTCCCTCCAATCCGGCTTTGTGAACCTATTGAAGAGTATAACTAATTTTCTGCAATTGCTGAGTACCAAAACTTGTTGAAAACCAAGGGTCCTAGGCTGGATAGAGGCTTCCATCAGAGCTTCTTGAACTGCATTTGCAGCAGAGCTTACAACACAGCTTTTGATACCCTATGAAGCACGGGTGCGTTTCCGGATTCGAGTGCAGGTGCAGGTGCGGGACTCGGCACTTTTTGAAAAAGTAAGATGCGGGTGTGGTGGGGTGCGGCGATTAAAAAATTATTAAAATTATTTTTATTTATATTTTCTATATATTTTTACTATTAAAATATTCTTAAAAAACATATTAGTATGGCCTTGGTTTACAAAACAAAGAAAGAAGAAGGCAAGATACACAAAACAAAAAAGAAAACACAAAAGAAGCAACAAATATTTAGAATAAAATTGAGGGATGATAGATTTAGGATGTTTGGGCCTCATTCAAAGTTAATTTCGGCTGTTCTGTCATGATTGAAGGCTGATTTCGGCATTTTTTTGCCGTTTCAGTCAATTTCGACCGCTGGCCAATACAATCTGATTCGGCCGATACGACCCGATTCTGGCCGAATTGGCCTAGTTCGATGCAAATTAGAGCCAAGTCGGCGCAAAAAAAAAAAAAAAAAAAAAAAAAAAAAAAACCTCAGACGCGACACCGATGCGCAGGCAGCGATATTGGTGGCCTCACCCTGCATCAGGCCATGTCAGACTCTGGTGCGGCACCCTCCCAACCGCGTCAGTGCTTCCTAGCTAATACCCTAAAACACCACTTTACCTTGTCTGTTCCTAGCCTCATAAGCATAAGCGCTACCAGAAACTTTCCTCCTTTTTGCATCTGCTAGTTTAAGTACAATTTGCCATTGACCACCAGCAGGGTTAGTATAAGTGGAATGCTTGTGCTCCATGAACTGTTGAGATTCTTCCTTGTTGAAGGCTTCCTGGTACCTGCAAGACAGATTTTGAGCCATTAATAATACACCAAGGGGGTTTGGTTGAATATTGTCATGGACAACCACATTTCTATGGTTCCAAATTGACCATACCATAAGATGGTGAATAGAATTTGTAGAAATGTTAAAGCATCTTGAGTCATCCTTTTATGTCGGAGCAGCAAGGAGCTTAACCATCCTTGAATCGAGATGTTATTCAAATTAGAGGCGTGGATGTTCAAGGCAAAGCCATGCCAAATGGCTCTGGCTGAGTGGAACTTTCAACCTCTTCTTCTTATCATTGATCATACAAAATTTATGGCCAGGGACGTCCTTGGGCCCATAAGCATCCTATCCTCGTAGCTTGGACAACCGCACCAAGAATGGTATTCATATGATTGGTTGCTTCTAAGATCATCTTTGCTATCCATGAAAAAAATTAAATTAAAAAAGAAAGTTTTATGTGGTAGGGAACCTACTATGCAACCATTTAGGTTGCTAGTTGGGTGGGTTTTTTTTTTTTTTTTTGGTGATAAATGGAAGCGTGGTTTTAGTCTAATCTAGACTATTTATGGAGCATTTCCAACAAAGTTGTAAATTGTAATGGAAATGTAAAAAGCTTTGTAACTCAAGTTTTGGTATTTTTAACGAAAACATTCAAAATTCAAATCCCTCCTATATATATATATATATATATATACACACATACACATATTGTAAGGATTGAGTATTAGTATTAGTATGTGTAAAACTTCATGTCTATTTTAGCATAAGAACTTACTTTTTCTATTTTACATGGTTACTTTTACAAAACACTCACATCAAACTATCTATTATACACCAATTTTTATTTAAATAATCATTTTTATTCATTTATTATTATTATTTTATCTTCTTCTTCTTTTTGTCCTCATCTTTCTGTCTTTTTTATTTTCTATCTCTTTAATCTCTCAAACTAAGATCTCTCTCTCTCTCTCTCTCTGACAGATTTTCTTTCTTATCACAAGCACTGATCCACCGATCCACTTCCATTGAACCACAAACAACATATTCGCTGTCAATCCATAAGCCGTCAGCACTGATCAACCGATCCACAAGCCACCAGCGCTTATCTGTATGTGTTGGTGTGTCAATTTCACAACAATACTATCTATCTGTTGGTTTATCTACGTGAGTGTGTTTGTGTGTCTCTATGTTGGTTTGTCATTATAGGTGTGTCGCTGTGTAATAGAGGAAAAAGAAGATGAGGGAGAAGAGAAGAAGTCTGAGTTCATTCCAGAGAGAGAAGAGAGAGAAAGAGAGAGAGGGGGAAAAAAACCAAATTATAAGATACAAAATTATAGTAACCATGCATATATGCACGGTTACTATAGCAAATTTAGATATTTACAAAATTTTACAAGGTCTTATATGTATATTTTTTATGTTATATTATGTAAATTTTTGCACTTTTTATATTTTAGACTCAGTGAATTTCTACCATTGTGTAATATATATGTATGACGGGAGGAACTAGAAAGTAGGAACCTCTCGAGTCTCTTGACTAGGGAGTGAGAGGCTGAGGTTTGTCAGGCATACCAAAAAAACAAATACACCCTCAAATTTGTTGACAACGCATAAAGGTGACAGAGTAAAGGACTAGTCATATGAGTACCATGACTTGTGTATAAAAAATTCATAATCATTTGTGTACTGTTAATACGTACTAATTAATAAAATAAAATGTACAAGACAAACGTCTGCTCCTGAGTTGGCTTGTTTAGTCTACATCACAACTTATTTTACAATCATATATTTTTCAAAAGATGTGAATCTACCACACATTTAATATTTTTGATGTAAATAATAATAATTACGTATCAAAAAAAATAATAATAATTAAAAGAATGCATTAAGCACTAAAACAAAGCTTTGTTGGCAGAGAAGATATGGGCTTTTCTTTTTTATATGCATTAAACATAAATTAATAATTGTAAGGACAAAGCAAATCTGCCTTAACATTGCAAAAAAGTAATAATATTATGATTAAGGAAGGGATTGTTTTGTCCTTTACTTCAAGGGTGTTTAACTTGTTATTTAGAACATCAGTATCCGGAAATGCTATTTCGTCTCATTTTACCATTTCAAAAAATTACTTTATCAATTATACCATACAATTTTACATTATACCCAACATCTCAAAATTCTTTTTTTTTTCATTTTATTTAAATATTCTTTTTTATTCTTTTTTTACTATTTCTCTTTTTTTATTCCTTTTTCTCTCTTTCTCCCTCAACCTCTAGCACCGATTTCACACCACAGAGCCACACAAACACACAAACCCATGATACACCAATCCATCTATCCAAACCCATCACACACACACACACACACAAATAAAAATAAAAACAAAAACAAAAACAAAAACAGAAACCCAAAACAAAAACAAAACACAATCCCATCACCACACATACACCGATCCACCTATAGAACCTTCTCTTATTTTCTTTCATCTTCACACCAAACAAAAACTGAATACAATCCAAGAGTTTCAAACCAAAAAAAAACCCTCTGTCGGAGCCCTCACGCCGATTCAAACCCATTCAAAACCATCAGCGACCTCACCCCATCCCACCGACCCATCGTCGTCAAACCCATCGGAGCTCGTTGAAATCACTATCGGACCATCGGACCTCCGATTCAAACCCATCGGAGCCCTCACGCTGAGCCATCAGAGCCATTCGATTCCACCGTTGTTAAAACCCACAGGGTCTTAGGTCTGAAGAGAGCAGAGAGCAGATGAGAAAGAGAGAAGGAAGAGAGAGAAAAGATGAGAAATAATGAGAGAGGAGAGAGAAATTCCCGGGTTAAAAAGTTCAGAGAGTATTAAAAAAAAATTTTATACCATTCAACTACAATACCATCTGAAATGTAAGATGGTACTGTAGCTCTATGCCAAAAAAATTTGGCATTTCCCAAGTTTAGCCTCCTAGTTGCTGAGATTTTTTGGGCCTGAATGCCAAATGTATCTCACATTTGGCATATGGCAGGCCCATTGCTGATGCTCTTAAGGCCCCAAAAGTATAGAAATGCAAAAGTGTGTATAAAGTATAGAACTCCTCATGCACTAAAGGTCCCCCCACTATGTAGCAAAAAAATTATATTTTTTCCTATTTGTACAAAATTAAATTCCCAACATATATATATATATATATGGTACTTGGGCATTGGAGCAAAAAATAATTCACTCTAAAGTTAGAAATCTAATAAAAAATATTATTTTTGATCTCTCTCCAAAAGTGATGGAGGTTTTTATTATTTTTTTTTGGGAGTGTTTTTTTTTTTTTTTTTTTTTTTTTGCTAAATTTTTTTTGGGAGTGTTTGGTGGAGAGGAAGGGTGTTGAAGGTCCACTTTATCCCACAATATAGTTTTTGTTCATTTGTTTGATTACTTGATTTTGCTTAAAGCCAAAGGTGTTCATATTATATTGTAATTTTCAGGGTCCATGTATATCGCAAGAAGGGCAGCACTACTTACTTATGTCCATTCATATTGCAAGTTTGATCAAACATTCCCAAATCTTAGCTTATAATATATATTTTATAAGAAAATTAATGATATCTCCTCCTGTGTTTTTAGAGAAATTTGAAGCTTCATTGGGGGAAAGAGAAAATAAAATATGGATATTACTTTATAATGCAATCATACCTTGTTGCTTTTAGGCTTGTAATCATAGTTATTAATATTAATATATGAAAATGAATATATATGCATATATATATATATATATATAAATTTTATTGGTTTTCTGTTTTAAGAAAATTTTAAAATCAGCTATTAAAAGGGAAAATAATAAAAGAAAAAGCAGATAAATGTAGGTACAAGTATAGTACGGATTTTTTGGAGGGGGAGTATAGTACGGATTTAAATGAAGATTTTGGTACTTAAATAAAGTCGGTATAAAATTAATCATTTCTTTTAGTATATTTTAATTTAACAGTATGTTTATGTTATTGGCGTATAATTCCACAAGATATTATAAAAAAAACAAAAAAAAAAACACAACGAAGTATTTAATATATCTTTTTTCTATTTTGGAATATAATTTCAATAAAGAAAACAAATTAGCCCCCAAAAGAATTCTTCATTATTATTACCAAGCGCTAAAAACCCTAAACACCCAAGTAGCCCCCAAAAGAATGTAAATTTTTTGATGAGTTTATTTTCCTACTTATTTGACTTATGTAAATATTTTATAATTCTCTCTATTTTTTAGGTGAAAATATTTTTTACCCAACTTATTTTTTAAAGTAAAAGAAACAAATAAAAATAATCTCATTTTTTTTATAAGAAAATAATCTCATCTACAAGACAAAAATAGCTACTTTTTTTCTTTTTTTGGCTTAAAATCTTTTTGCATTACTTTTTATCATTGAGGCACTTTACATCCTACATTTTTCCACATTACTTTTTATCGTTGTGGCACTTTTACAATATATTGTGCAGATAGTCTTGGGGCCAAATTGACAATAACCAATGTACCCACTAAAAAGTAGAAATCCAAAAAAAAAAAAAAAAAAAAAAAGCTAGGAGCCTAGGAGCATAAATTTTATGCAATCTATTTTACAATAATGATTCTCAAAAATTTGAATAATAATATTTCACACAAGTCCATTTCACTTCGGTAAATCTATATATATATATATATATATATATTAAAAGCTCTAACCCTATATGGGAAAAAAAAAAAAAAAAAAAACCACCCCTGTAGGCAGAAAATGTTGAAATTGTCTGTTAGTGTCTGAAATAATTCACAAATGTGGTCCAACATACGCAACAGGGATGGTATAGTCATTATACATAAAAAGAAAAAAAAAAAGAGGTTAAAATTATGTTCATATGAATCACCTAGTCCGTTCATATGGTAGCTGACGTGTAAATAATCCAGCCAATTCACTCTTAAACCCATGGCTATCCAGAAAAAATATTCATCTGTAAAAGGACATTTTGGTGAAAGTGATGCATAAACATACATTACTAAATCTGAGAGACTTATATTAGATTTCTGTCGTCTGTTACACTTTCTCATTGCTGCTGAACTCATAGAACAACAACATAGCTAAATAATAATATAAAAAAGCATATGGTTCTTGTAGCTTTCACTTTCTCTGCCTTCACACACTGCCACCAAGCACCAACACCACTAGTTTTTTTACTCCTAGAGAGAAAGACGTTTCACAAAAAGAGTACAGAGAGTAAGTAGAGAGAGAGATGGAGAGATTGGCTTCTGTTGTTGTTCTGTTTTCTTTTATTTGTTCTGTGTAATTGTATATTTTTTTCCCTAAATTTCAGTGCTTTCTTTTGTTATCAGATTTTACTTCTTCAGCTGAGTGGTTCTGATTCAAGAATAGGTAACTGGGTCATCCGATTTTATGGTTGTCGGCGTTTCTACGAAAGATTTGTAGTGAATTTGTTCTGATTGGACTCCATGTTTTCCTCTGTTTCTGAGACTACTTTAATAGCAGAGTTCTTATTCTAAATGGATAGTTTATGTTTTTGGTTTGGTATTTTGTGTTAGATCCACACGTGGCAGCTTAACTTGTTGCGGTTAAGTCCTTTGTTTCTTTATAAAGCTTCCCAGAAATTCTTTCTAGGAGAAAAGGAAACAGAGCTTGGAACTCTGCTTTAGTAAGGCTCTGCTTTCTTTTGTGGTTACCCAAAAAGGGAATCAAGGAAATCGTGAAAAAGTAAGTAAATTTCTACAAAATTGAAGCTTTTTGGAAGAGATTTGAAGAGGAAAAAATGGAGTCAGATCTTCAACAACATCATCACCAAAACCAGATGAACTCTGGCTTGACTAGGTACAGGTCTGCACCAAGTTCATATTTTGCAAACATCATTGACAGAGAATTCTGTGAGGAACTGTTCAACAGGCCTTCAAGCCCCGAAACAGAGCGAATATTTGCTCGGTTTATCGCTGGTAGTGGTGGTGGTGGTGGTGGTGGTGGTAATGGAGGCACAGAAGTTACTAATACATCAGAAGTGGTGGCCACAGAAGCTAGTAACCAGCAAACGCAGTTTATGGCTTCAATGAATAATGAAGCAGCAGGGGTTCTTCAGCAGCAGCAGCAGCAGCAAAGCAATTATGGTTCTGCTTCTCAGAATTTTTACCAAGGTCCTCCACGGCCACCTTTGCCGAATTCAAGTGTGGAAGGGTCTTATTCAATGGGGTTGGATCGGTTGCCTCAGATGAAGACCGGTGGTGTTGGTGGTGGTGGTGGTAATAATTCAAGTCTTATTCGACATAGCAGCTCGCCAGCCGGATTATTCGCCAACATCAATGTTGGAGAGGGTATGTACCTATTGTATTTTCCTACTTGTTATCTTTGGTTCTTGGAAATAATTAGAGGAAAGAATAGAAAAGTACTTATTTGAAAATATTTTGAACTATTTGCTTAGTGAAATGTTGAATTTTGAACTGATTCTCAAAGTTCCTGATGAATTAATAGATTTTGGTGTTACTTACAAACTAAAGGTATTTAATTTAGTCTCATAGAACTATGTCTTAAGGGGGAGGGGAAGTGGGATTTTGTATAGTAGATGAAGTTGCTTAAGCTATGATCTAAGATGTAAAAATGAGGAAATTTGAGTTCATTTTTTTGTGTCTATCATTTTTGGTTTGATTAGTAATTGTTAGAAATTCGGAGTGATGCTAAACAATTCTTAGCAATTGGCAGGCTATGCTGCAATGAGAGGCGTGGGAAATTTCGGTGCTGGTAATAGCACTAATGAAGAAGCATCTTTTTCTTCTGCAAGCAGGTTAAAGAATTACTCATCAGGTCCGCCTTCTTCATCAGGACTAATGAGTCCAATTGATGAAATTGAGGACAAAAACATGGTAGTAGCAAACAATCCAGAGAGTGGAGGTTTTGGTGAGGGCCGAAGTAGCAATTATGTGACAGGTTTTCCCCTTGGTTCTTGGGATGACTCTGCTATGATCTCGGATAATATCACTGGTCTAAAAAGACTTAGAGATGATGATGATGTAAAGTCATTTTCCAATATAAACGTGTCTGAAACTCAGGTAGCATAATATTTGATACATTGTGCTTGGTTTCTATAATCTTCTTATCTTATAAAATTTTTTCTTGTCCATCAGAATGTGGAGGCTGGAAATCGCCCTCCCCCTTTGGCTCATCACTTGAGCTTGCCTAAAACTTCATCAGAGATGGCTGCCATTGAAAAGTTTTTGCAGTTTCAAGACTCAGTACCTTGTAAGATTCGAGCTAAGCGCGGCTGTGCCACTCACCCACGAAGCATTGCTGAGAGGGTAATGTTTTAGTCCCATCATCTTTTCATTTTTGGGCCATTGGATGCATTTGTTGGATCATGAATGTTACAATCCCATTAATAAATTAGTACAATTCTCTTCATTTTAAAAGGATGATGCTAAAAATGCCTTTACATGTTCATTTTCTTGTCAAATTTTCAGGTTAGAAGAACCCGAATTAGCGAAAGGATGAGAAAATTACAAGATCTTGTTCCTAACATGGACAAGGTAGAGTCTTTCTAGCATTTTTTTCCTTGTACATTACTTTGTGGGGACTCAGATATTCGTCTCTTTCTTTTTGCAGCAAACAAACACTGCAGACATGTTAGATTTAGCTGTTGAGTATATTAAAGGTCTTCAGCAAGAAGTCGAGGTATATTACCAAAATAGATGAATATCCAGTATATCCCCCAAATTTTTTTATCTTACTATGAAACTATAACCTTCTCAATCATTCATTCTTCTTTTGTTTTAAAATTTTCAGACACTTACTGATAAGCGTGCAAAGTGTACTTGCTCACACAAGCAGCAGCAATAACACAAAAAAGGCCTGGGTATCTGACTAGCTAGCTTTTGTACAGAATTAAGAGAATGTGGAAAAGAATATAGAAAGCAGAGCTGGGTTCTTTTTTGCACTGAAAAGGAAGATAATGAAATATAAATTATGTAGGAGTGAAGGGGAAAAAGGCAGCTGACAGCTTTGACTGTAAGATCAATAAACCTATTGATGCCATTATAAAAGGCAAAGCTGTATAGTGAGTTTTTCTAGTGGATGCAATGTGTAATTTTTAGTTGTGGAGCTCAACCAACATGATAAATTTTTTTTTCTTTTAGCTGTAGAGAAAGAGAAATTATGATTTTAACTCCAAGGTACACTTTTTCTGTCTTGAAAGTAAAGAGGGTTGTTATCAATGGCTGTCCCGTGAAAATGGCATGGGAAACATGTGGATGATAACTGATAATATATGGTGCTTCTTTTTTCTTCTTCTTTCTTTTTTTGACATAGACATGGACATGAAGAATGAGTGAAGCAGATTAAATCTTATGTGATAGAATTCAAACTCAGCCTAGTTTAATGATCTTGGCTTATTACTCTCGTTTTTTTCCTCAAGCCAGTGCTTGGATTTCAATTTTTGTTTCCATTTTTGGACTTAGTACCATCAACCATGTGTTCTTAATGCTTCTTTTCCCATACTGGGTTTTGAAGTATCTGTAGTTGCATTCAAGTCTATGTGTTCATAGTGTGTTACACATGCCTTTAGATTAAGTTAATATGCTCCACTCAAATTTAAGCCCAATCAAATACATTATTAACATTATAGATGTTCACTAAGCGACAATTCTTCATGGTTATGGATGGTGGAAATCCATTATTAGAGTTTCTGTGCCTTTGTTGTAATGGGGTTGGCTTGTTTATCAAAATTGGTTATTCCCTAGTTAGGCATAAAAAGAACCATATCACAGAGACATTCATTCATGCTCTTTTGCCCTATGCCTACTAGGCCTTTAGGTTAGGCTTACATGTTTTTATTCCAAAACTTTGCTTTATAATAAGTTCATAATGAAATGCCTGCCAAAAAAAAAATAAGTGTTCAAACTGGGAAAGAGAGAGCATAAAAGACAAAAGAATAGCATACAAATTATGAGCAGCTAAGTGCATTGGTGAAGGTAGATGTTGTGGTGGGCACATAATGGTGAGTCAGTATCACTATTTGGCCCAAATTCATGGAAGTGGGTGCCACGTCATAGATGACTTCGTGATCATCTTTATTATTTGGAAATATTTTAAGAACATTTAAAATAATACAACTTGTACCACAATTGGCTAAATAGCATATTGTAAATAATAGAAAAAAAAATGGTGAATTTACGTGAAAATGACTAACAATCAACCACAATTTTTATTATAATTATCTTACATGTTAGATTGTGGTAGTTTATGTGGTGCTAGATCTACTATTATTTGTAACATAAAGGGTGGTTGTTTGTTTTGGAAGGGCACAACACAACACAATCCCCATTTCTTCTTGGTATTGAGGGCTCAACTAGACAGGTTTAGGAGTTACGTGTGGGACAGTCACAGGCTGTACCCATGGGGTCTCATCAAGGTACAATACCTTTCAATATAGGGACCCCTTCATTAAATCATAAGCTACATGAAGCTTCTAGGCTGGTGTTTCTTAGATGTGCCCAAAGGACAATGACATATGCTTTGAACCTTATCATTCCCTCTTTTGTTGGGACAAACTACAGAAGATTAAAACACTGCTTTGCTGTGAATTTTAATTCTAGGAACGGAAAGTAAACGGGTATAGATAGAATCAAAGACTTCTTTTACAAAAATAATAACAAAACTTTTGCCTCAAAAAAAGGAAACATTAACACTTTCTTTGAATAAAATGGAGGTGAAATCTTGATTAATTTCATTCTTATCATAACAAAAGACAAATAAAACGTGAATGATATAAAACTTTTTTTTTTTTTTTGCCTAATCCTTCTTTATAAGCTAGTAAATAAATAAATAAATAAATAAATAAAACATATTTTTAGGGATGAAAATGGGAGAAGGCATGGTTGGTGTCCTGTCTAAAAAAGAACGAAACAAGTGTTTTTGGAATGATAATAGAATATGTATTAAACAAAATAAATAATAAATATGATATGTTTAAGAAAATTAACATTATGCTTGGTTGTTGTGAAAAGACAGAGGCTGTAAATAGGGGAGAGAAAATATGAGTTTTCCATTATTGGATAGGAAGGAAAATGGGGTGGATGAGTTTCCAATCATGCCCCCACAAACTTCAATCTCCCCAAATTGAAAAGAAGAGCAGGTGAAAATAGGAACAAGAAATGCATTTATTATTTTGCCATTTCAAGTCCATTCAACTAAATTTATTGTGCATTATATATAATATGGCAATATAGTAATTCCAACAAACTATTTGTTTTATCATTTCATTTTTCTTTGAAACTAAATAAAAGGACTTAATCTCTATTTTACATCATCTGTACAAAATACATATCATGGAAAACTAAAATAGTTTCTGTCTTCTCATTTTTCTATCCTCCCAATATTGTATATCCTTTCACTTTTCAATTCTCCCAACCAAATAGAGCTTAAATTATATATATCTTTTTTTTTTTTTTTTTGGTAAACAAACGATTTCATTAAACAACTAGACAAATACAAAAGGTTCAGTGCACATCCTATTAAAATATACACCATTCAAATCATCCTCAAAAGCATTGTAAATGTCCACAGGTGGACTAATAAATGAAATAAAATCGCTTTCCTGAGCAGCACCCATTCTAGCAAGCAAATCTGCACACCGGTTGGCTTGTCGATAGCAATGTTTAAACTGGATTTGCTGGAAGCTCACTGCCAAGTGCCTGCAATCATCCAATAAGGGAGAGACAACGTTATTTACATAAGCATTGTTCTTCAAGACTTCCACCACGGCTTAAGCATCCAATTCAACAACAAGTGCTTCAATGTTTAAATTGCAGCAAAGAAGAAGACCCTCTCGCAGCTCCCATAACTCAGCTGTGAAGCTATTTGCTGAACCAATATGTCTAGTAAAACCTGCAATCCACTCCCCCTGATCATCCCTTACTATGCTGCCACAACCAGCTCTATCTGCCCCTCCCAACCGTGAACCATCAGTATTAAGTTTTTTCCAACCCAACGGAGGCCTTTCCCATCGAAGACTCCTATTGATTTTCTGATTCAGGCTCCTTGGAGAGCGTACATAGTATATAAATTCCAAGACTTGATTCATAATATCCTTTGACAGATTTTGGTTCACCCTTTTCCCTTTAAAAACAGCCATATTCCGGTTTAACCATATACACCACACAGCAAATGAAAAGATAATTCTCCAAGGAGGTTTTTCTTGGGCACGGCACATTTAACTTTCCCATTAAGGATGATCCATTCTTGGAGATTACTCATCCAAAAATCCTGATTATATATTCTCACACCTAGCTGCATCCAAACTCTTTTAACCCAAGCACAATCTCTAATGGCATGAATGATTGATTCAGGTTCTCTATGGCAAATTGGGCATAATTCATCAACTTCTACCCCTCTCCTAGCCAGGCAACTCATTACACCTATGCTGTTATGCTGGCATCTCCATAGGAAAGTTTTGATCTTAGGCAGCATTTCAAGCTTCCAAATCCACCCAAAATTGACAGGAGGAGTAGCTTCCTCAGCCGTTGCAATAGAGTAGGCACTCTTGAGGTCAAAAGTACCCTTTGGATTGCCTGACCAAGCTAGCTTATCCTGCCCTCTACTCATAAAAGGAATGGGAACAGCTTGGATTATGGACCTGACCTTGAAAGGGAGATCGAAAGGAATCCGCCCCCAATCCCAACTAAAATCTAACAGAATCTCACAAACCTTCCACTGATCGGCTCCTCGGGTTAATGGACCTTGTATCATACAGCGGAGAGGCCCTTTGCCCGTCCAATTATCCCACCAAAATCGTAGATTACTATCCCTACCAATCGTCCACATGCTACCCTCATTGAAAGTACCCTTCCCTTTCTTAACTGCTTTCCAAATCTGCGAACAAGGAAGCTTATCCGCATTGGCTGAAATGATCCTCCTCTGGCTGCAATACTTTTGCCTTAAAACTCGGGCCCATAAGGCTTCTTTTTCAACATTAAATCTCCAGTTAAGCTTGGCCAGTAAGGCAGTGTTTCTGCCCTTAGCAGATTGCAAGCCAAGGCCACCTTCCTCCTTAGGTTTTGTTACCTTTTGCCACCCAACCCAATGAATTTTCTTGGACGACTCCGTCGACCCCCAAAGAAAATTTCTATTCACCCGATCAACTCCCTCTAGGACTTTATTCGGAATGTATGTGCACTGCATGACATATGCTGGAATAGCCGCCGAAGATGCTTGAATAAGGACTGCCCGACCAGCCAAGGATAACAAGTTAGCTTTCCAACCCACTAGCTTGTTTTTCACCCTATCAAGAATATAATTAAAATCTTGAAGAGAAGAACCAGGGTGCTTAATAGGAATTCCAAGGTACTTGCCAAGCGACGGAGTTGAGGCAAAACCAAGGATATCACAGAATGACTCCCTTGAGTCCCTATCCACATTTGGTGAGAAGTAAACTCTAGACTTGGCGGCACTCACTGATTGACTAGAAGCATTGTAGAAGGCATCCAAGACATCCCCACAGTCGAGCAATTGATGTGGTTAGCTTTGGCAAATAAGACCAAATCATCTGCAAAAAATAGATGTGAAAAACCCGGCCCGCCACACGATGCCTTCACAGGCTGCCAAATTTTAGCATTACATTTCTCTTCAATAAGTTGTCCTAGAAATTCCATGCAAAGAATGAATATATATGGAGATAGAGGGTCTCCCTGCCTTATGCCTCTCGATGGATAGATCGGGTCAAATGCTTCTCCATTAAATAAAATAGAGGTCGAAACCGTGGATATGCAACTCATAGTAATGTCAATCAAATCAGCCGGCAAATTTGCCCTAATGAGCATGTCTCTTATGAAACTCCACTCAAGTTTGTCATAAGCTTTTTCAAGATCAATCTTAATGGCCATGTACCCCACCTTTCCTCTCTTTCTACTGAGAGTGTGAATGATTTCCTGCACTATAACCACATTATCAATGCCTTTCCTTCCCGGGACAAAAGCTGTTTGGAGGGGAGAAATCAGCTTGTCCAAGAAAGATCTAAGTCTAGCAACAATAATCTTTGTAATAATCTTATATACAGTGTTGCACAAACTAATGGGCCTATAGTTATTCAATGTCTCAGGGCTTTGTATCTTCAGAATTAAAGCAATAAGGGTTCTATTCAAGTATTCCGGAACAACCTTTTCTGCAAACACCTTCTTTACTACATCCATCACTGAGTTACCCACAATCAACCAAAATCTATGGAAAAAACCCGCATGCAGCCCATCCGGCCCCGAGGCTTTGAACGCTTTTAGAGACCATAGGGCAGATTTTATCTCTTCCTCCGATGCAACCCCACCAATACTCTCCCTCTCCTCATTCGTTAAGCTAGCCTGCCATTGGGATATACCGGGAGCACCTCAGGTGCCCGAAACAAAGGAAGAGGTATAAATACCATTGAAATCGCTTCTAACAACCTCCTTTATAGCACTCTCCTCATGAATCCACTCCCCCATAGAATCCTTGATAGCTAAGATCTGATTCCTTTTCCTTCAAACAAGGGTGGACACATGGTAAAAAGTAGTGTTACGGTCACCTTGGATCATCTAGTTAACACGGGACTTTAAAGCCCAAAGCTCTTCTTCTTGGCTTAACACTCTATCTAGCTCCTGGAGGAGCTCATTCTCTAAGTTTACAAGGAAAGTAGAAGGTCTCACAGATAGTGCCTGTTGAATCCCATTGATCCTAGCCATAATGTTCTTTTTTCTAGTAAAGATATTGCCAAAAAGAGAGGCATTCCATCTAATTGCTGCCTGGGTAAAACTGTTAATTGCCTCGCCTAAAGCGGGATAATCGCTCCACGCTTTTGACACTATAGAAGGGAAAGATGGTTCAGACAACCAGCAGGTTTGAAATCTAAAAGGTCTCTTTCTCCCCATATTAATTCTCGGTTGCATCTTCAGAAGAATAGGGCAGTGATCGGAATGGCATCTGGTAAGATGCACCACCCGAGCTTCCGGGTATAATAAACACCAGCTGGGGTTAACAAAAACCCTATCTATTCTTTCTTGTATTAGAGCTTGAATTTCTCTTTTATTGGTCGACATAAAGCAGGGACCTGAAAACCCGATATCAATCATATTGCATTTATCCAGACATTCCTTAAATAATAGCGATCTACTGACACTCATTGCTCTTCCCCCGACAAAGGTTCATTAAAATCACCCGCCACAACCCATGGCAGATTATGTAACTCAGTAGTTTTAATGAGATTATTCCATAAAATAAGTCTTTCAGCATTTCTAGGACTAGCATACACAGCAGTAAAAAGCCAGCTAGAGTTAGCATTTCGTACCTTAACTGTAGCATGAATTTCCTGCTCAGTATTAGCCAAGGGAGTGACATCCACCCTTTCTGAATCCCACAGCATCCAGAGTCCACTCGCATACCCAATGGTGTATGTATGCATTGACCCATCAAACGGCAATCTATCAATGAACCCTTTTGCCCTGTCACCCCCAACACGGGTCTCCATAACTACCAACACCGTTGGATTGTGATTTCGAACTAGCTCGCTAACATCTTTTTGAAAGGAGGGCTTCAATGCCCCTCGACAATTCCAGCCGATAATATTCATGATTAAAAATGGACTAGGAAGAAAACACAACACTTAAAGGTCAGCAACAACCTCACCTTCTCCCTCAAAATCCATTCTATCTGCTCCCACAACTCCAGCATCACTCCTCATTCCATCTCCTACACAGCCACTTGAAGATTGCCCAATATAGCTAATTAAAAGATTTGTTTCGCTGCTGCCATGGGTCTGAACCCCAATTGGTTCCTGGTGCTCAGAATTAGTACTAGCATTTTCAACTCGGCTAAGCACTCCGATGGATTCATTCTGCATGGTGTCGGAATCGCTGAGCTCCGTGTTAGAGAAACCCATACCAGACCGCCCTTGCTTCAACTCGGAAATAGATCGGCGATCTCTCTCTTCAGCCTTAAGGCCCACTTCCAAGCATGTCGCGGTTGTGAAATGGAAGTCTTATGAAGTCCGCAGCTGTTGGTTGCCATCACCGTTTTGAGCTGATCGGTCTTGAGTGTGTTGATTCAGTAAGCGAATTTTTTCCTCAGCTGCTCTCACAGCACCAGGTGAGTTTACTTTGAGAGTCCTAGCACGCGCAAGAGCTTTTTTCCCCTTAACTGAGTCACTTTGGTTAGGTGCACTCCAGTTGGGCTTGGGCACTTGCTTATCTTTTCCAAACCCAGTCCGGCCCATAACCTTCTCCGCACCCACGTTAACTGGGCTTCCCACAACATCCTTTTGATCCCACGAATTGGACGTCTTCCCTAGCCGCTGCAAAGAATTAGCCAACAGTGGGCCATTTATATCTCTAGTGGCCGAGAGTCTACGCTTCACTTCCTTCCCAAGCCCAGCATTGTGATTGGGTTGTACATTACCCACGTCATTCGTACTCCCACTCCCATTCAACATAGGACCACTCCATGGCTGATTATGCACCTGAACCATGGGGGACGCACCAGCTGCCTGTTTCCTTGTCCCATTACGCCTACGAGTCACCACTACCCACGGCCCGTACGTACTCTCTGATGCCTCCTCATTCGCACTCTCATTGCTGCCTTGTGTTGGGGAGATGAATACCTTGGGGAGCTTCCTTGAGTAATTAATATAACATATAGAGACACACTTTAACCCAAAAGGCCTAAGCCCAATGGGTATGTGCTCAGTTATGTTATATTAACTACTCATTCTTCTCATCTTTATTCAATGTGGGACTTCACTCACACGTGTAACCCAACAATCTCCCCCTCACGTGTGAGTCTCTGCCACTCTGTGGGCTTTAAGACTTCTCTATGAGCCATGAATAAGTCCTACTTGCTCTCCCTTGCCTAATGGGCTTTTTCACTTCATTAGCGCGTCATCCATGGGTCTCTCGTACGCCATCCATGGGAACCACGTGTCAACCCCGCACGCACATCCATGGGAACTCCGCACGTCCATGTCCATGGGAACCTCGCACCTCATCATTGTTTAGCACCATTTGCAAGCCATGAATAAGTTCTACTTGCTCCCCCTTGACTAATGGGCTTTTCACTTCATCGACGCGTCATCCATGGGTCTCTCGTACGCCATCCATGGGAACCACGTGTCAACCCCACACGTACATCCATGGGAACCCCGCACGTCCATGTCCATGGGAACCTCGCATCACACCATTATTTAGCACCATTAGCAATATTCATTTGTTGGGCTTTTTTCTTTTTTCTTCTCCAGGATTTTTGTGTGTGGGCCGTCTAGGCTTTTTCTGTCTCCCCACTGGGTAGGGACCATGAACACCTCATCACCTTCGCCGCACACCACCATGGGCTCTGATACCACTTGAGACACACTTTAACCCAAAAGGCCTAAGCCCTATGGGTATGTGCTCAGTTATGTTATATTAACTACTCATTCTTCTCATCTTTATTCAATGTGGGACTTCACTCACACGTGTAACCCAACACCTTGTCCTATCTTGGCTTTGTCAGATGCATGCGTCTCGCATGGAGAAGAAGGCACGCTCCCTTCAGGCGCCGTCTCCGATTTTCCAACTGATGAGTCATGCCGGATAATGTATGGGCAGATGTTCTTTTGATGCCCCACTCTACCACATCCAAAACAAAGTTTTTGGATACCCTCATAGCAAACAGTTTGTTCAAACTTGCCTATCAAGATTGCTGTAACCAACGGTTTATTTACATCTATCTGAACACAGAGTCTAGCAAATTTTCCTTTGGTTTCAGTGGCTGTATGCGTGTCTACTCTGAGAACATTGCCAATCAACTTACCAATCTGATGCAGAGCTTTCGCATTGTAATACTCAATAGGTAACTCATTCAGTCTAATCCATACTGCCACTGAGGATACATTTGCCGTCGCCGGATGAAAATTTGGCTCCCACGGCCTAATGGATAAAAAGTGCCCTCCAATAAACCATGGTCCCTTCCAAAGGATATTCTTGTAGTCCTCCTTGAGCGACAGTCGAGTGAGAAAAAACCCATGTCCTAATCCTACGTAGTAGAGTCTCCCGGCAGGCTTCCACATAGCTAGGAGCTTATTGTGGATGAAATTAAAACCCACAGACCTACCACAGACCTTCACAATGAGAGCACGAGTCCAAGGGCTACGAATCTCATTCTTGAGGTCCTTAGAGAATTTCACTGCCACCAGCTTCCACCTCGTCATCCGATTCAATATCATCCTTTAAGAGGTCCTCAAAACTAAAAGCTTAAGTGTAGGCACCTGGGACCTTACCCATCAGTCTATCCTTAAAGGTCATGGAATGGTTCCAATAGCCACTGCCACGTCTTGGTGACGAGGAGGATGTGTCCATTCCTTCTTGAAAACCTGCATGGCCAATATTCTTCACCTTTTTGTTGCTACGTGAGAGTTCCTCTTGCTCTTCTGTTGAGAGCATGAGAGAGCGAGAGCTTTCAGTAGAGAGCATTTTTCGATAAATTATATATATATCAAGCAAAATGCATTATCTCCTCAAACGAGGAGCGGAGCAAGTTAAGTTGGGTTGGATGAGGTTTATAATTTTTTTTTTTTCATTTCTTTATATTTTTTTCCATTTCATTCTTTTATGGCCCACTCATTCTATCTGTTTTTAAATTATCAAACAAAGTGTTTTAAATTATCAAAAAAGAGAGAAAAGAAAGAGAGAAGAGAAAGAAGTAGGAAAATGACTCTCGTTATGAATTTTGAATATAGATAGTAAGGATTGAAACAAATGAGACTATTGTGCCTTTTACTGGTTTGGTTATTTATTTCCAAGACAAGGGAAAACATGTCTTTATATCTGCATTTGACGTATATGCCCTTATATAAGAACAACATTGGAATGAAAATACAAGGGGTGTGAAGGTAATTTCAAGATACAAGCTACTTTATTGTGCTCCCAATCTGTCCAATTTGGGGGACACAAAAAATGTGGGGCCTAGATGGAAACGTCATCTCTCAATCCTTTTTTTGCTGAATGAATAATTTTATTCAAAGAAAAATAACTACAAACCAGCAAGGCACCCAGACTCCTCCCTGATAGTCTTAACAAAACAGGGAGGGCTATTACAAAAGTCAAAAGAACCGAACACACTATACAACAAGCTCCATTTAGCAAGAGAGTGGGCGGCCACATTGGCTTCTCTAGGGACCCACCTAAAAGACAAAAATGGAAGATTGGAGGCCAGATACTTTACACTTTGAATAACATTCTCAATAGACCATGGGATGACCATGCCATGCATTGTGATAGATTTGTAGCAAACTTGAGAGTCGCCTTCGACCATTAATGGAGCTGTAATTAAAGGCACAGCAAGTTGCACAGCCCATAAAAGAGCCTCTGCTTCTGCCTGGAGAGGGAGGGTGGTGTTCCTACCTATATTTAGTGAAAAAACAAAGTGTAATTTCAGATATAATTTTTTTTTTAAAGTAATTTTGAAAGTGCATATATTAGTGACATTTTCTGTAATTTTGATATAGGGTGGGTTTGGTTAGAGATTTTTAATATCGTTGTTCAAAATGATGTGAAAACTGTGATTTAAAAAGTATTGAAAAAACATATGTTTACAGTATTCATAGAGCATGTTTGGTACCATATTTCAAATTACATATTTCAGTGTGTGAAAATAATTGTGTATTTGGTATGTGTGTGTGTGTGTTTTTTTTTTTTTTAAGCTAACAAGTGGATCCCCTAGTTGGAATTGAAGAATGAAGCTTTATGTGTTATCTAACCAAGTGACCCCATGGTTTTCAACATATTAACAAAAGTGTTATTGAGCAACATTGTTTGAAAAATGAAAACCGGTAAGAGGAGTTTTTTAAATTCATTATTTAAACATCCTAAACTAAGCAATATAACTCAAATACTTCTAAAAAAATACCCTTACCAAACACATTGTTTTTTTTAGAATTATAGTTTTTAGTATTTAAACACTGAAAACTTGTTTGGAATCACGTACCCAGGGCTGGCCCTAGGCCACTTAGGCCATTGCTTAGGGCCCCCTTACTAGAGAAAGGCCCCAAATTTGGGGGGCAAAATTTGTTTTTTTTTTTTTTAAATGTTTTTTTGAGATAAGACAAATTTAAATAAATAGGTCTTACAAATAGAGGTGTTACTAATCACAAGTAATTCAAATAAGAAAATGTTAAAAATACTATATATTTTACTAGATAATTTTTATAATTTGATGTGACAATGAACATGATAGGTGGACTTCAACAAACTATTAAATGCATTTTTGAATGAATTTTTGTGATTGGTAATATATTTTTGTAATTCTCATGTTGTAAAATTTATAATATCTCTAGCATTTTTGTAAGTCTCATGCCACTTACAACATTAGTTTGTAGTAAAATTTGTTATAACTTTAGCATTTTCTTAAAAAACAATCATATTAAAAAGTAAAAAAAAAAAATTAAATATTATATAAAATGCTAGTTAAATATTATTTAAGTGATAACATAAAGCCCCCATATGAAGATTTCACCTTAGGCCTTGAAAACGTTTAGGTCGGCTCTTAGACCAAACAAGCCCAGACTACACGGCATATGTAAATTATTTTCTTTTATGGGAATAAGTAAAATTATATTAGTAACAATTTATTGAGAGCGGAATTATAATTTCAAAAATGAGGAGCTAATATAACAATAAAAATAAAAATCTAACCAATTGTATGTCTTGAACATATTGGAATACTTCTCTATGCATGTCTCTAGTGTATTGGAAGGCAAAACATTATATAAAAAAAAAAACAACGTAAAATGAATTCCTTTGATTTTGGATAAAAAAGATATAAAAGATATCTAAAAATATTAATTAATTGTCATATTTCTACTCTGTCGTGTCTTACTTTTATTTCAATAATTGTCACATTGACTTATCTCATGTCGTGTTTTTGTCCACGTTTCTTAGGTTGTGATATAAAACAATCTTGTTCTTAGAGTCATAATATCACATTGTATGCATTCATTTGCCTACTGCAAATTTCATAAAATAAAATTGTAGAAAGGGGATTATAATATGACTTAAGCTTTGTTCGTGTTTTTATTTTTTATTTTTAAATTTT
The DNA here is from genome assembly GCA_019022515.1 of Quercus aquifolioides. Lineage (NCBI taxonomy): Eukaryota > Viridiplantae > Streptophyta > Magnoliopsida > Fagales > Fagaceae > Quercus > Quercus aquifolioides. The sequence goes on from CM032326.1 coordinate 8,029,397, forward strand.
TAAATTTTCTCTCCCAATAATATGCTGATTTCTAAGTGCTTTATTATAGTTTCTTAAGTGTTAAACCTTATTTCCTCCAATTCAATTCAATCGTGTCGTTGCATTAACCAATAAACTATATAATTGAATTTATTTATTTTCTCCAATTCAATTCATGAGAAAATGGTTTAATTTAATTATTCTTGAAAATAATAATAATATATTTGATATATTGATCAATACAATTATGTGGTTTTTTTTTAGAAGAATACAATCATGTGGTTGAATGTAATTACAAAATTTAAAGTACAACATAACTAAATTTTGACATTTTCTCTGTCCCTATTTATGGGTTCTATTCTAACTGGGCAAGTTGCTTTTAGTCCTTCTTGGTTCTCAACTAATCTGGATTGGATTTTGGTTGGATTGGGCCAAAGGAAAGTATTTGGAATTCAAAGATATTGAACTTCAGCTTGGCCCATGTTGCTTGGGGCCTTGGGCTATGTCCCTGTGTTTAAAGAAACAATTTGCTTTTTTTTTTTTTTTTGGTATGTGGGGTCATTCACCATATCATATTATACATATAAATATCCGGGGGTAAAATATAACCATAAAGGCCCCCATTTTTTCCTTCTAAAAAAAAAAAAAGTATTTTTACCGTTTCTATCACACTATAACAATGCCTCTTACACTGTTTATTTATAGAAGAAAAATGTACAGATAAAGCTTTAATTGAAAGAGTAAAATTTCTGCTGTGAGTATCGCTATTGGTGGTGTAAAATTTAGCTATTTTACCACTTCAAACTCCAATTTAGTGCCCAACTTCGGTGAAGCCAAATGCAAATGAATAGTGTATATTATTTAGTGCCCAACATCTTGGCAATTCATTGTAGCAAGATGAATGCTAAAAAAAAAAAAAAAAAAACCTTAGTTGGTTTCGTGGCAGAGAGAAAGTGAGAGAAAAATTGATAAAAAAATGAATAGTGTTTAGCTGATGGTAAAAATAAGATTATTGATATAAATGTGTGTTGTGAAATTATGTGTTAAAATAGATAAAATAGTTTTTTAAGATATTAAATGCTAAAAGTTTTAGCTCCATCGATGTGAATGCTCAATAGTAGCTGTGGGGGGTGAAGCCCAACCTAACATATTGGGCCCAAGACCCTATTTGAGGACTACTGTTTGTCCGAAGAGATGAAAATACTTGAGAAGAAGCCCATGTAAAAGAAACATGTCTGGAGAGGAGCATGGGGCATAGTCCGAGGAGATATTCAATTGTCCGAGGAGGCCATTATCCTCGGATCCAAAGAAACTTGGTCAAACAGACGTCTGGGAAGTTAAAATGATCTTCCTGACAAGTGTAATGATAGAGATGAACCTCAGGCGCGTACGAGGATAGCAGGAACGGAGAAATATCTAGAAGACAGACTTCAACCACCACATTAAATGCACTGCACCTACTTTTCTGGCCGCATTAATGTGGAGAAGACCCCTGAACAGTGCACTCTCAGCTACCGCCACTCACACAAGGCTAAAGAGGATACATGATGGGACATGCACTCAAGTGGGCGTCTAGATGATGAACAAGTGGACGATGAAGATGAAGGGAGAGGGTACTATATAAGGGGGAGAGGCCTCTGATAAAGGGGGATCGAAAAAAGAAAGAAAGAAAGTAGAAAACACCATTACTGTAGCTCTAAGAACTGTAACAAACGTTCATTTAATAAAATGTCTCTTCGGATTTTCACATTCGCACTTGTTCGAGCATGATCGCATGTTAGACCGTTTGTAAATACCATAATCAGCTCTTGTTTAATTTACATCCAGCCCAGCTCTTTCACCCACGCTCTACAAATTCATTGTTCAGGGTTCATTGGGCTCACAATCCATACCTTTTGGGCTTGGGCTACAAAAACTGACCCTACAGTAGCTCTTAACTACACTATAAATTTAGGGTGTGTGTTTTATATGCAGCCCGTATGTCTTAAAGGCCGTCCATATATAGTATGGAGAGATATTTAATAGGATCAAACTTATATCAAAATATGGCCTTTTAATAAGGTTATGTTTGTTGATATAAGTTTAAAACAACCCTATTTGACAAAAAAAAAGTAATAAAATGCATTATTGAGCAAAAATTGTCTTTGAGATGAGTCATTATAAAAAATATTTGCCCGAAAACTAGCACTTTTTTTTTTCAACTTTCAGAAACTAGCAATTAAAATCAATGAATTTGTTAATTTAATAGGGTTATTTGTGGATCTAAGAATTTAAAACTGAGGGATTTGATAAACAATTTCCTTACTTTAGATGAAAATTAACAAAATATAACAGATTTTGAACTTTAAGGATTATACCAAATTATATTATGAATTAGTAATAACAACTTAATTCTAGTAATTTTTATATCAGGGAAAAATATAACAATTTTAAATCTGCATATTAATAAAGGATTTTTTTTTAATTTACAATTTTGTCAATCAAAAAAAAAAAAAAATCAACTTTGAATAAAATCATACTTAAAAAATTCTCACCCAAACACAACACAATAAAAGATGTCAATTATTGGATTTGAATTACAAATATGAGACTCCACAAAATACTTTATTCCCTCTATCTTTATTTTTTTAATATAAAATTTGATAATTATAAAATTTATTAATATGATTTATTATGAAACAAAATACAACATAAATTTGGTTCATATATTGTTTGATATCAATACTTTTTGAGTCTCTTAAAAAATAGTTGTTCATCAAGAATCTTGTAATTCAAATTCTAATATATGTTGGTGTTTAACGAAAACATTAAGATTCAAATTCCTATTTTCAAGTTTCCACTATTAAATTATTTAAAATACAAAAATAAGAAAATTGTTGCAGTTCAAACCAACTTTTATGGCATATTGGCATTAACAGCCTGCCATTCCCATTCATATTGGAATCCAGTCATACTATCTATGCCACTAATAGACATGCCAAATAATAAGAGATACTAGTAATCCATTCAGATACACACATTAATTTGGGAAAATACTAATTTAATTACCACTATATGCCATTTGACCAAATATTATCACCAAAATCTCAGGAAACCAACAAATATACCCCAAAATTTAACACCCTATAAAAGAATAAAGCATTTGCATAATAAGTTCATGCAAAAATTTATGTTTATTTTAGTATAAAAACCTATTTTTTCTATTTTATACAATCATTTTTTAAAAACACCCACATCAAATTATTTATTTTATATTACATTTCATTAAAATATTATTTTTTTATCCATCTTTTTTAGTACACCTTCAAATCATCTTTCACTCTTTCAATATAATCTAAATTTTCTCAAATACATGAATTTTTTTTGAGATAGTTTCAACCTATGGTATCTATTCTTGAAAATAGTTTTGTACTATCAGATTAAGACACCAATCAATTTTTATTGTAAGACAAGATTTAGTTTCAAATCTCTTATTCACCCATAAAAAAAAGTGTAAAGGACTAGAGACAAACAAAACCTAACGTTCAAAGGATTACACATGTCGAAGTCCATATAACGTTCATCTTCTATATTTTGTGGTTGTGCTTTTAAACCTTTCCCTCTCAAAATCCGAAGTTCAAAAAATTTTCAAAATACAAAAACACAGATACACACAACACACGACAAATACATAAAAATAGTAAGTACAACTTCAAAAATTTATTACACACAAAAACCCAAAACGACCTTTCAAAATTCAATAAAACGATATATAATAGCTTCAATCACGCTCCCAAAAGCTCTCTCTCACTCTCATTCACATTTAAAACCAGCGATGAAAGAAGAAGAACAAGAAGCCGATACCGAACTCGGCTTCGAAACCGGCGGCGCGGCTCTGGTTTCTCTGGCGCCGTTTTCTTCGACTCCTTCTGCGCGGCGGCTCTCGAGTAACTTTGCTCAGCCGAGCCGTCCGATCGTCTCGGCTAAGCGGCTCGCATGGGTGTCTTTACAGGGGCGGCTCGTCAATGCCGAGGAAGCCAGCTCGGCTAAAACTGTCGGCTTGAGCCGAGCCGAAGCCGTGGCTTGGGAGCTCTTCACTCCTGTCCAGAGGTTCCTCATCGTTGCCGTGATCGGCGTCGCCGTCGCCGAGTCGAAGAAGAACCGGCTCATTTGGCAGCTCACAGAAGCTGTGGAACTTAGGGTCTCTCTCGCTCTCTCTCTTTTCAATTTAATGCATGACTTAATTTTAGGGTTTGTTTAATTTACTTTTACATTGTAATTATTAGTTTGTGTTTGTTTGTTTTAAAAAGCGTTTTGCTTTTGGTTTAAAGGCCTAATTTTTTAGCTCATTTTCATTGTTCTGCTTGTAATTAATAACTGGGTCTGTTTACTAATCATATTTTAATGTTGGGTTTATGCTTAGAGTTTAGATTCTGTGATTCAGCTTCTGGTAACGTTTAATTTTAGTGTAATTTGTAGTTTATGCTTGAATTTCTTCATTAGGGCCTTTTGGTTTGCTGATTTCCTTCTGGCGTTGGTTTAATGTTGTGATTTTCATTGAATAATTGGGTCTAATTCTGCTTTTTGAATCTAACCTTAAGCAAAAATTGTAATAATTCAGTAACAATTTTTTTTTTTTTTTTGGGGGTTGTATAGAATGGCGAATTTTCAGAATAGTTTCTAGAGTTTGATACTTTGAATTTTGAATATTCTTCTAGAATAAAAATTCAATAAAAATTATTTTTTTAATAAAAAATTATCCTTTATTTGAAGAAAGTCATAATGACTAATTTGATAATAGTTTCTAGAGTTTGATGCTTCGAATTTTGAATATTCTTCTAGAATCAAAATAAATAAAGTTTGATTTTTTTTTAATAAAAAATTATACCTTATTTGAAGAAAGTTATAATGACTAATTTGATTTGAACTTTTTTTTTTCCTCAAATTATTCTTCAGGATCAGGTACTTTCAAGCATGCAACAGAAGCTTGACAATCTGTGCAAGCTTGGCAATCAGGGAGAGCAGGTTAGTATTGTTAAGGACCACCACTCAGAAAGTTGTAATGACTAATTTGATTTAAGCTTCTTTTAAAAAAAAAAATTTAATAATTGTTTTGTTCCAAATTATTCTTCAGAATCAGGTGCTTCCAAGCATGCAACAGAAGCTTGACAAAATGTGTGAGGAGGTTGATATTGTTAGGGACCACTCAGATGGTGGGGTTGAAACTACATTCATCAAGAGGGCAGATTCACCATGTAAAGAAGCATTCGGCTCTGACGCAGTTAAATTCGTTGATTGTGGCTGTTGGCTTTGTGATCAACATCGTGACTTGGAGGTAAGAATTCATTTTTAACAGTTTTCCAGTGTCCCTGTTAAATGGCTTCAATTCCCTTAGTTATTTTCTTAAGTTCGGTTTCAGGGTAACTCTCTAAGGAAATCTTCAACTGGGGATGAGATAATTCAATATAAAATGTCATTCTCAAATGATGCTGAACCAGAAGAGCGTCGGATGTCTGATTTGTCAGATTGGGCTTCAAGTGTCACATCTGCTGCTGACATTCAGGTAATGTGGAGGGTGAGAAGCATTATTGATTATAGTGATTTGTAAATATAGAACAATCTCATATTTAATGTTCAATAGACATTGACTTATCCAAAAAAAAAAGTTCAATAGACATCTGATTTTGCAATTAATGATCACATAAGTTAGTTCTTGTGATTTAGAATTATTTTTTTTAATAGAAGAGGTTCTTGAGTTAGGGTACTGAATGTGCATTGTTTTTCTTGTTCATGCACTTCCTTTGGAATTTTATGAAGAGAAAGACAGTGAGACAAGTATATTTCAATAGGAAATTTTTAATTCCTTTATAACAGGAATTGACCTTAGCACTTTATATGATTATGGTTGGGGAGGGTGGTGAAGTTGAAGAACATTGGTTTTTTTTTTCTTCTTCTTGGTAAATATATAAACCCTGTTTACTTCTCTGTTCAATTAAATCATCCTCTTTAGCTCTGTTTCAATATTCTTGAGATGTCGGTGTGTACTCCATTTTAAATAACATGTTCCTAGGTGCTCCTTATTTAACACCCCTGCAGCACATATCTTGTTGACGCAATCTTAGAAGACCTTATGGGCTTTACTCTCTTAGGAATAGTATGCGTTAGCATAACCTATTTGGCAGAAAATCACCATGGACCAGGACATAGTTATGAAATGAATCTATAAGTTGATTTGATAATATAAAATGCAGGGAATTAATTTTTCTGAGCTGGACAGGATCTTTTATTTTTTTTATTTTTTTATTTTTTTTTTCTGTTATTTATTGTTGAGGATGATTGGAGATTACCTTAGCTATTTATTTGTATTCTACACGATTTCTTCAAGTGTTTTTTTTTTCTTTCTTTCAAATAGTTGCCTTTCGATCATCTTGTGCTTGCAACGTTACACATTGATTCGATTTTAGTTGATGATTGGGATATTGCTATCGGATGATCCTTTTTGGTCGTGTAAATTTTCTACCAATACTGTCTCAAAATACCTTCATATAGGTCTTTGATTATAAGTGATTCCTAATTTTTACTGTCATACACAGAATAGACTGGCAATGGGTTAAGTAAATACTCGTTTTCATTTTCTTAACAAAGAATCAGAGAGATGGTAAATGAACAAGAAATGTTCAAAAAGATAATTAAGTTCTATAGATATATGTTGTGTGTATTTCTAATGCCATATGGTGCATTTATATTAGATGAACACATTGGCAGTAGAACAAGACATTTACAACCTCAAGAGGGACTGTGAAGAGAAGGATGCCACCATAAAGAAGCTATCCACTTTGCTCCAATCATCTGATGTTGCCGGTTCAAAGGTTATGATCTATTTATAATCCTTTGGGCATTTTGTTCTCAAGAAAGCTTTTTATTTGATCAATCTATTTCCTTCATAACAGAGGATTTCAGAGTTAGAAGAAATTATACGTAGGAAGAACATGATAATCACAAGACTGAAGAAGGACATGGTTGTCCTAGAACAAAAGGTAAGAAGAAGGTGGTCACAATCTGGTGGCTGTACAGTTTAGAGATGGCATAATTACAGTACATAGAGTACAAGTAATCTTTGCAAACCCCCCCCCAACCGCGCCCCCCTCCTTCTCTCTTCCCCATTCCTTCTTCCCCATTCCTTTTCTTATTATTGGACTTGCTTTTTGCTGTTTGTAATGATATAGTCACATTATGCACTGCCCTTCTATGTTAAATGATGGAATTATCGCCTTTTATCATTTAAAAAGTATATCCATACCAATGGTACTACCTTTGTGAAATTCAATGAGGAAAAGCTTTGCATATTTCAAAAAGAAGAATATGGTGTTAGTTGGAAATGTAGGCAACAAATGATCTATTTACAAAAACTTTTTTCCAATGTTTACTTGTTGGGTTACAATGTAATTGATATTGTGTCTAAAAGAATTTGATCATGATGTATTATCTATCAAAAAAAGAATTTGATCATGATGTTTTGAATTTTATAACTAAAATATAATTAAATACAGGTGGTTCACTTCACAAGGCTTCGGAGATCTTCCTTCTCTGCCTCAGACTCAACCAGTGAGAAACTTCCATGCATGACAGATAATCTCCTTTATGATATGGATAGTACTACTAGCCCTTCATCTTCTGATTCAGATTGCTCCTCTGCAAACCAGTCACATGCTCGTGTTGCTAAAATTGAAGAAATTTCTGTTAAGAATAGCAACTGTGGTTCTACAAGAAATCAGATGTCAGTGCCAGCAAAACCTTCTGGTTCCATTGTGAGACCAACTGATTGGCGCTCAAAATCTCGATCAGTGAGTCCGCTTAAAGAAATATCTACAAATTGGAAATCTGATGCAATGTCTTCTTCAAGGCAAAAGCAGTTAGCTGGTGGAGACTCAAGAAAGAGTAAAAGGCGACACCTAGCTGGATCTAAGGATGCAACTCCTCAAAAGAGATGGACATAGTGAGTGCCATGCAATGTTAAATTGCCTAATTCTTGATCACCGTTATGTTTTCACATTTTGATTCCAGCATTTAATTTGTTACACTATTGCTTTTTCGTTCTCAAAATTTCTAACAATAAGTAGACCCTAGTGTTTGAAATGACAAATCTTTCAATTTGGATTGAAGTTGAACCGAATTCCTATTGCAGAAATGTATCAGATTTGGTCTGAACATGGGAACTTGTCCCTTCTCATTTCTGCATTCTCGGACATTTCAATTCCCTCTGCAATAATTTAATATTGTAAATTCACATCCAAAATATTATGATAACTTTTACTAATTTAAGTTATTCTTTTCCTCGTATATCATTGTTTTAGTTGATTTCATACAGCCTTTTTTTTTTGGTGGAGTGGGCATGTATACTATCTCATGTCTTTGTTTTTCGCTGTTTCTTGTAGGTCGAATGCAGGATATGTGAGTTAAGTAGTTCAAATATATCTGCAATTTGGTGAGAAGATGCTTTGCATTTTCAACCTAAAGTTTGGGAGATACGGAATTTGCTAGTATATATTTATAGGAGCATTTCTGTCTTTTTTTTAGTGATCATATTACTGTTGACTTTATATATTTGTAGAAATACAGTACCTTCTGGGTATAATAGTTTAGAGGGATAATTGGAAAAATAATATTTTGGGACCAAACTCCTGTTTTGGATGTATGTGAAGATGCTTTTAAAAAAACAGGTGAAGGTGCTGTTAAGACAATAGGTCCATGTAAAGAGTTATGAAGCATGGAAATAATCTTTATATAGAGTGGCATGCAACATGGCTCAACCAGGACCAGAAGCACGAGTATAGCTGCATAGGTCCATGAGCATGGAGGACCATTCAGATTTATACTTAATGAAGGAGCTAAATGCATCACATCTATAAAAATTTGCACCTGCAGTTGACAAATTACCCTTAACAAAGACAACCAGCAACAACAAAAGCAAGTTTGGATGGTTCCAGGATATGGCATCCCTATTTGATACTTTCATTGTTACAGAAGTTGAAGATGTGACCCCACAATAGTCCTTACAGGGTAGCTATGAATATGAAGTATAGCCATTGATGAGGGGATGGAAACTTCAAACGCCACTGATTGGCGATTATTAATAATATTGTTTTAACATTATAAAAACAAGAGAGCTAAACAAAAAGATCAAGGGAGTGAATGAAATAAGAGTGATGTACGGATTGCATACATCTAAAAAAAATAAAGATATTATGGGTCCGTTTGGTATATGTATTTAAAAATTAAAAATTGTTGTTTAGAAACACTCACCAAACACCCCCTATATCTCTGTGCACCAACAGAACAAGATCTAAAGGAAGAACAATGATTAAAGTTTGCCCAGTTACTTTATCCCAAAAATACAAAACCAAACAATGAATTACACCAAAGGATTACACACATTCAAGAACAGCTTTTAAACTACTGTGTAAAGAATGAATCAATATCCAAACGATCTCTTCAAATGCATTTACCATCTAATTTCAGACCAGAGTGGACTTATGTCCGAGTATTGTTCCACTTCATCTTGAGAACTTTGAAATGGATTGTGAACATTGACAGGTTGAGGACACTCGAAATTCTCGGAGGTAGACCCTGTCTGAGAAGTTTCTTCTTTCTTGAGTGAATTTTCTCTAGTATTCCTTCCTTGTTTTTCCATTTTATTAATCTGGCAGAGGACATACTCTTCCTGCAATTCAATGAAAAAAAAAAAAAAAAAGATACTTAGAAACAAACAGTTCATATAATAAACGACAAAATATTGACTGTGGATGAGAATTAACAAAATTGTTTTATAACTATATATGTATACTTCAATTTAATTTCCGAACAAAAATATTTTTTTTTTTGATGAACTAATTTCCAAACAAATAATACAGGAACAACAAGATATATTATATTCTTCAATATAAAAGATTTTATCATGATGCTATTTCCTTGCAAGTAAAGTTGGAAACAGAAAAAAAAAATGATATATTAATTATAATAATAGAACCCTATATAAAATCTCCGATTAATAATAATAAAGAAAAAAAATCAAGAAACATACAAATATCAACTAGAAACTGAACGCGTTGAAAAAAAAAATTACCAATAATAATAATAAGAAGAAAAAAAAAATCAAGAAACAGTGCTATAATTCTATAAAGAAAATTAATATATAACACGTTGAAAGACAGACAAAAAAAAAAAAAAAAACTACTTATAACAATAAAAGGGAAGAAAAAACTAAAAAGAATCAAGAAACAGTATAAAGAAAATCAATTTAAAAAAAAAAAAAAAAACTTACATCATTGCGTATGCTTTTGAAGACTCCATCGAGTCTGTACTCGTGCATGGTCCATCTACCATTGGCATCAAACCCTTTTCTTGCAACAAAGCTGAAGCTTCTCTTAGACCCAATATGTTTACATTGTCTTTTGTTGAAAACAACACGTTCTTGTTCTTCATCATCATCAAGATCATAAACTTTGACATCGTTTTGAGCTTTCCAGGTGCCAAACTCCGTGGCTCTCTCCACTCTTTTCCCTTTGTTTCTACCCTTAAGTTTAGTGTAAAAATAAAGAGTTTGCATTCCAGTTCTTTCAAAGTGTTTTCTCCAAATCTTTGGGTCACCATACACGTCACAGTCCATCACTGGATTGGTGTAACCAATGGGTTTGCCGAAGATCTTGTTGAGAAGATAAAATTTGATCAGTTCTCTTTTATGAGGACGAAATCTGATATATGGTTCATCCATAAATTCAGAACTTGTACATGTAAATTTATTCTCCATATATATATTCAATGGTAATGAATTTTTCTCAAGTATGAATAAAAAGGATGTAAATAAAGGGGTGGGGTTTGATTGCAGAGAGTAATGATTCACTCAAAGAATAGAAGATCGAAGAGGAAGAGGAAGAAGTAGAAACTGTGAAAGTATAGTAATGAATATAGTGGTAGAATGGTAGGGTTTAATTTGCTCATATTATTATATATATATATATATATATATACATGCATATACTACGTACGTCTCCAACTCGGAATTGGAAATTCTTTCTAAAGTCGGTGGCAGTGATATTTACTATTTATCCCTCTCCACTCGTCACAAAATATTTTTACCACTTTTATTTTTAAACATTATTTCTTTGTCACTTCTTTTTTATGCCATTGTTAAGATTGAATTTTTTTTTTTTTTTTTCAACTCTCAATTTTAAGCTATTATATCAGGTGCAATACCTTAAGGAGTTTGCTTGATCCGAAAAAGTTAAGTTATGTAGTTAATTAATAGTTCAATTAGGTAACTAGTTGACAAAGTGAATTAAGATTAATTTTTGTATGGTTTAATAGTTGACTTCGATCATATATAATTATATTAGAGGTGGTTATCGTGAGTTTAAATAATGAATAATGATAGTCACACATTTTTTTACTACTTTTATTTTTATACTTTTTCTCACTCTTTTTTTATTTAATAGTTAAGATTGATTTTTTTTTTTTAATTCTCAATTTCAAGCTATTACATTAGGTGCAATACTCTAAGTAGTTCACTTGATCTGGACAAGATGGGTTATATAGTAGGGTTTTTTTTTTTTTTTTGGGGCAAGAGGTAAGTGGTTATGTAGTTAATAGTTCAATTAGAAAACTTGTTGTACAAAGTGAATTAAGATTTTTGTAGGGTTTAATCGTTGACTTTGATCATATATAATCATATCAGTGATGGTTATTGTGACTTTAAATAATGAATAATGATAGTCACACACTTTTGTTTTTTTTTTTTTTTTTTTGGGAGCAAGAAGTAGGTGGTTATGTAATTAAGAGTTCAATTAGGTAACTAGTTGTACAAAGTGAATTAAGATTAATTTTTGTAGGGTTTAATAGTTGACTTTGATCATATATAATTATATCAAAGGTGGTTATCATGAGTTTAAATAATGAATAATGATAGTCACACATTTTTTACTACTTTTATTTTAAAACTTTTTCTCACTCTTTTTTATTTAATAGTTAAGATCAATTTTTTTTTTTTTTTTCAATTCTGAATTTCAAACTATTGCATTAGGTGCAATACCGTAAGTAGTTCACTTGATCCGGACAAGTTAGGTTATATGGTAGTTCTTTTTTCATTTTTTTGGAGCAACAGGTAAGTGGTTATGTAGTTAATATAGTTCAATTAGAAAACCTGTTGTACAAAGTGAATTAAGATTTTTGTAGGGTTTAATAGTTGACTTTGATCATATATAATCATATTAGTGATGGTTATTGTGAGTTTAAATAATGAATAATGATAGTCACACACTTTTTATCGTTGAAGCCAACACGTTCCTTTTCTTCGTCATGGTCGTCATTATCAACAACTTCAACGTCTTTTTGAACTTTCCGGCCAGGTGCCAAACTTCAACGGATCTTAAGTTTAATGTAAAAAAAAAAAAGTTTGCATCCATTAGGGTGGCTCAACCATTAATTAACCCCCAATAAAAAGGGCCCTAAAATAAAATATAATAATATATATATATATGTGTGTGTGTGTGCGCGCACGTGTGTGTATAATATTTGTTTTCTAGTATCGCAAAGAAAGAAAAAAAGTAAGGTCTAGCTCCCCCATCGGGAAAGAAAAAAAAAACATCTTTTATTGGCCAATTTGTATTACAAATATGAAAATAAAAATTTTAATTATGACCAAAAAATTTAATGAACAAAAATTATTTTTAAAAATATTATACTCTTTTCGAATGTTGTGTATTCTATTAATACGTTTTACTATAGTGTAAAAAATTTCAATCTCCCAAAAATTTTACTCTTCCTTTCACTCTCTATAAAAATTAGAATTAATAGTTTTTATAAAAATTAATTATTGAAATCTATTGATTAGCCTAAAGTCCATCATTGCTAAAAGAGACAGTAACCACTCAAACATGATATTAATTATGATACTTGTAAGGACCAGATTGAACTCCTAGCCCAACAGGTGTATGAACTTTCGCCCAAAAAGCCCAAAACAATAAATTTGTAGAGAATGGGTTGGAAAACTGGGTTTTAGTGAATTAAGTAGCAAGCCAATAGATTTTGATGACAAAGAAAGGAATATAACGAACTTTCACTAAGAAAAAACATCCTCAGCGGAGTCTGAGGAGATCGATTCTTATGTATTGCTTTTGAAGTTTGATTACAAATCTGGTTCTAGCTTGCTACAATATTTCTTTTCTCATTTTTCTCCCCCTTCCTCACGGAGGGTCTCTTACATTATATAGATCTCCTTGGTCCATCTTGATCCTACACTTGTTGATCATTCGAGCCCTCACTTGAGTGTCTGTCCCATCAGATACCCTCTTTGGCTTTCTGTGAGTTGTGGTAGCTAAAGTGGCACTGTTCAGAGGTCTTCTCCACATAAATGCGGTCAGAAAGGTAGCTGCAGTGCATTCAATGTGGTGGTAGCAGCTTTCCCTTAGATACCTCTGAGCTACCATCCTTTTTGTACGTTCATATCACCCATCTCTATCAGTAGATCGCCCTGGAATGCTACCTTGAATGATGAGATACATATCTGATCTTTGCTTCACTTATTCGAGGAGATAATCCTCCTTGGATCGATTTTCTAAACCTTCCCGTTGGTATTTTTCTTATGGGGTTCTGAGCTTAACACCCCTACTGTTGTTTATCCTTCCTCGGACAAACCAACGTCCTCGGACAAAACCCAAAGCCTAATATAAGATATTGGGCCCTTATCCCTACAATACTGATGTTGAGGCTCATTTTCGACAAAGCCCAGCAGGACAAAAGGACCAGAACCATGGGCAGACCAAAAGAAACGGCAGACAGAGAAATCATGGCAGGAACGAATGATTCACGGGTCCAAGATATGGGCCTAGAAGAAGCAAACGGGCTTGAATAAGCCCGGAAAGAAAGAAAAGGAAACAAACCCATGAGAAATATGAAGAAAAGAAAGAATGGGCCACAGTAGGCCCAATGCAATGAAAACTAAGAGAGTAACGGGCTAATGGAGAACCCATAAGCCCAAAGGATGAAGTATATGGTGTAATTGGGCCAAGGAAGCCCAAAATGAGTTAGCAAAAAAATTCATGGGTGAAACAGAACTAAAATGGGCCGGGGATACCCACAAGAAAAACATGGGACATTGGAGCCCGCAAGAAATGAAAAAGAAGCCCAGCAAGCATACTGGGCTACTGAGAAGGAAAGCACACGACAGGCTCAAAAGAGCCCGGCAGGATTGAGATGAGCAGCAGGAATAGAAAATCTGGCATGGCAGGGGAGGCCAAGCCACAAAGCAAAACACCTAAATTCAAGGGAAGTCCAACTGATCCTACAGAGCTCCACCTTCCAAGGAAAGGGACAAGTCATGAAAGTTGGCCTGCCGGAGATATGTTCCACACCAGAAAAGGCCAAAAGCGCACGGCAGGATATGCGCACCCATTCTCAGACCTCGGCAAACGAATGAAACATCAATAAGGTAACGCATGCGTACGACCCAGGCATCACCAGCCTATACCCAGCCACTATGGGAAAGGGTGACGTCATGGGTGAGGGCACGATCTGGCAGTAGGGAGAGGAGTGGAAACCCATTTCGTGTTTCTTGCCCAGACTCTTTCGGTGGGCAGAGTCCTGCTGGAATGACATGCCACCCAAAAGAGGAAAGGGTGGGTAAGAACCACTAGGTGCATGCCATGAGAGACCGAGAGAGAGAGGGGACACACTGGACGAAGTAGAGAAGGAACCTTCGTTGTCTGAAAGCTTAGGTCAATGGTGGTTATCAGAACCATTGGCTCGGTAAGTGGTCGCGAAAAGGCTACCATAACAGAATAGGGCCATAGAGAGGTTAGAACAGTAAAATCAGCCACGGCAGGCCCTTAATAAGGGACCCGTGGCTGTGTGCAAAGGGGGTAGCGGAGGGTGATCAAAAAACACAGAGAAAAGAATTGGAAGAGAGAAAACAGAGAGAAAAGAATTGGAAGAGAGAAAAATAGAGTGTTTATGGCAGGCATGCACCTAAATGGGTTAACCCCCTCTCTCCCTCAATAGCCTTGTCCTCGGAGGGAAATACGACCTATACTCGGGCACATACCATTTGGGGCTGGTCTCTCAAAGCAATTAATTTCACCGTTGAAGTTACTTGCGTTGAGGGAGCGGTTTTCCCTTCCATGGTTAGAGTCCTGCGGCCATATTTAGTGTGGCAGGCTCATTTTTTTTACTAATCCTGCTCTAATCCTTTGTTTAAATGTTATTCTCTAAAAGTCTGGCCCTTTAAGTTATTTATCTTGTTCATTGCGAAAGAAACAGTGAATGTATTTTTCTTTACGTTTTCTATATTATGTCTGCCTGCCATAACCTGTTGACAATGACTCTGCCTGCTGTGAGCTCTTAAATAGACTTTGGCAGACACGGTGTAGATTGCGCATAAGCCGGGCCAAGGTGTGCTCCAATTGGGCCGGTCCCGACTCCTCACCCAGAAACAACCCGGGCCTAGTGCGGCAGGAGCTTGCCCAATACCCCAAGCCAGACCCTCCCCCCTTACAATTGGCGACTCCGCTGGCGAGTTGGGAAAGAAGTTAGAGACAAAATACAAGATCCCTCGCAAAAAATGCCACCAAAGTCTAGAGCGACGCGAAACATGAGTGTCGTGCCATCACAAGCAGAGTCCAGGCCAACCACACCTAGCCAACAGTAGGTTAACCAAGCAGAAGGCGCTAATGGAATGGGGGATGGTCCCCAGCCACTGCCAAGGGATCCCGCAGACAACACCAATACTTTCATTGAAATGTTACAGTCACTACAACACTCTCAGCAACAAATGATGGATGAAATCCGTCAGCTGAAGGCAGAAAAGACAAAAGAGAAGGGGAGCTAGCATGTCCCAGATCATGCGACAGACAAGGAGGAAACACTAGTCTCTCAGAATACAGAGCAACACTTCATCACCATGGCAGAGGTAGCAACTCTCCCCGAGTAGGAGAGGGCTAGAGCGCCTAAAGAAAGGTTTTATGCACGCAGACCCCCTTATCCATTAAAGGTGCTCAGCAAGCCATACCCTGAAAGGTACGAGCCACGGGCTTTTGCCCAGTACGATGGCAGGAGAGGAAGTGCTATTGAGCACGTAAGCAAGTTCATAGACACTCTTGGCCCCTATGCGACAGACGAGGACTTGTGTCTGCGGGAATTTTCTAAATCACTATGCGACCGAGCGTATACCTGGTACATTGGCCTAAAACCAGGGTCCATCCCGACCTGGGATGACATGGTGGATGTGTTTTGTACTAAGTACTTTCATGGAGAGGAAACAGTAACGCTTGCAACCTTGCAAGCAACCAAGCAAAGGAGCGGCGAAGATTTGATGGAATACATAAAAAGATTCAGGGACATAGCGCTTGACTGCTATGAACATTGTGAAGAAAGGACCTTGGTAGAAATGTGTATGACTAACATGATACGGGAGTACAGAGCAGTCTTGGAGAATCTAGACATCTCGCAGTTCGCACAGTTGTTACAAAAGGCCAGGAGGACAGCCCAGTTCGTAAAGCCAAGCGCTGACAAAAGAAATGCTCCACAAGCGATGACGGTGACTACTGGCGAGCGAAGAAGGAAGACAGAGGGGAAGGAATATGATACTCCCTCGCCCGTACCGTGCACTCCAAAGGAACTGGACGTGCTGCTGGATAAATGGATAGCAGATGGGGTCTTCAAACCCAATCAGGTCTCGAAAGAGCCCACGGAGGAAGAACGAAAGGATCCACGCTTCTGCTGCTTGCACAACTATGTACAACATCCTACCGCAGAATGCTGGGCGCTTCGCAGACTGATACACCGCAGGATCAAAGAGGGGACCCTGGAGTTGTCCTAATCAGAAGTCCAAAGAAACCCACTCCCAAACCATAAAGGGAAAGGTGTGGCAGCGGTCGTAATCTGTGCAGACCCAGAAGGGGATGAAGAGGAGAACCTAGCTCTGCCTGCCACGGCTATCACCACTTTACAGTAAAGTACCAAGTTCAAGAACTTGTTTGACCAGCTGGGGTTCACTATGGGAGAACGAAAGGTAGCCACGGAGGTCTTGGTAAATATCGCCTTCGGAGCAGGGGTAGAGTGTTTAACCGCAGAGAGCACAGGGGACAGGGCCCTTTTACAAGAATCAAGTGAAATCACCTTCAGCAATGAAGACATGGAAGTGGGATATCCGGATCACAGGAGGCCACTTTACTTAATAGCATCTATAAATCAAATCCCTGTAAAGAGAGCCTTGGTGGACACAGGCGCCTCTGTGAATCTTATCCCGTTAAGCACTTTGCAAGCAACGGGAATTTCGGAAAGAAAAATCCAAGGGTGCCCAATGGAAGTAACAGGCTTTGGCGGAAGGGGAGAGTATACCGCAGGATACATTCAGCTATGGTTAAAAGTAGGCCCTATAGCTTCCTTGGCCCGATTCCATGTAATAAAGACAAAAGTCTCATACCATGTGCTACTAGGGAGACCCTGGCTGCACAAGCACCGGTTAGTCCCATCCACCTATCACCAGTGTGTAAAAGGAAGGTTAAATGGTAAGATGATACGCATAATGGCAAACCAGTCACCATTTGAGCAAACAGAAGCCCACCTCGTGGAGACTATGTTCTATGATCGATGGGCACCATCCGGAGAAAGTTCATTAGCAAGGCCACTTGGTACTTTTGTACCTAGGTGGGAAGACATTCAGAGCGATCCAGAGCCCGATTTAAGGGAGTTGTTAGCTCGAAAGAAGAAAAGAAAGACAACACCCGCCGCAGGAACAGACGACGCACTGCAATGCGTTAGAATCCGAGGTTCTGATGGCAGGATTATTTACAAGTTATGAAGGTGCGCGGGGCCCACGAGTGAGACACAAGCGGGCCCCAGGCAATAGTGGCAGCACAAGAGTTTAGTGTGTTGCGCGGTTCAAGATAGTTCAGAGGAGAAAAATAGCGAAGAAAGTCATGAAGAAACTATGGCAGAAAAGGACCTTTAGGTTATGGCAGAAGAAGAATTGGAGGAGGTCAACCCGGGGTTCGACTCGCAGGAACCAAGACCTATTTCAGTTAGCTCAAGTTTGACAGAAAGGGAAAAGTCAGAGTTGGTGCAGTTGTTAAAAGAATTCAAGGATGTTTTCGCGTGGGACTACAGTGAAATGCCTGGACTTGATCCAGGGCTAGTAGTGCACACACTGAATGTTGATCCAGGAGCTAAGCCGGTAACCCAGCCTGCCAGGGTATTCCACACGAAAATAGAAGGGCAAATAGTCAAGGAGGTACAGAAATTGTTAGCCGTAGGATTTATTAAACCCATCCAACACCCGCGCTGGCTATCCAATATAGTGCCAGTAAAGAAGAAGAATGGGCAGATAAGATGCTGTGTGGACTTCAGAAATCTCAACAGAGCCTGCCCAAAGGATGAGTTCCCGTTGCCAAACATGGACTTGTTGATAGACTCTGCGGCAGGAAGTGCTATGTTCTCATTCATGGATGGATTCAGCGGGTATAATCAAATCAGGATGGCACCAAGGGATGCGGAGAAAACTGCCTTCAGGACACCCATAGGAAATTTTTACTATACAGTAATGCCATTCGGATTGAAAAATGCGGGTGCAACTTACCAACGGACAATGACAGCCATATTTCATGACATGATGCATAAGGAATTGGAGGACTATGTGGATGACATAGTGGTGAAGTTAAAGAAAAGAGAGGAACACTTCTACACGTTGAAGCAGGTGTTTGAGAGGTGCAGAGCCTTCAAGTTGAGAATGACTCTCCTCAAGTGTGCATTTGGGGTGTCCTCAGGAAAATTTTTGGGCTTCTTGGTCCATAGCAGGGGAATAAATGTGGATCCTGCCAAGGCCACGGCCATAGCAACTATGAAGCCGCCCGCCACAGTGAAAGAGTTAAAAAGTTTCTTAGGAAAAGTCTCATATATTCGAAGATTTATCCTTGGATTAGCATCAATCACTTTCGCTTTTGCCAGACTACTCAAGAAAGGGGAAAGCTTTGACTGGGGAGAAGTACAGCAGGCAGCCTTTAAAAGGCTACATCAGATCATGATGAACCTCCCTACCGCGCAAGCCCTAGTCCGCAAAAAGCCATTGCTACTCTACCTTGCCACTAGCTCATATTTCGTAGGGGCGTTGATCACCCAGGAAGATGAAATTAGCGTGGAACAGCCAGTATACTACATCAGTCGAGCTCTAAAAGACACAGAAACTCGCTATCCAAAAGCAGAAAGGGCGTGCCTGGCTATTGTGTACGCCTCCCAAAGGTTGCGCCATTACTTCTTAGCTTACGAGGTATGGCTGATGACCAAGTCTCACGCTATCAAAGCTTTGTTGCAACAACCAATCCTCTCTGGCAGACTATCCCAATGGTTGTTATAGTTATCACAGTACGACTTGAGAATGGGGACACCCAGGGCGGTGAAAAGTCAAGCGATAGCGGATTTGTTGGCACAGTTTCCAGGAGAAGAAGAATTCTTGCTGAACGATGAAGTCCCAGGAGAAGTAGCCATGGCAGAAGAGAGGAAAGAAAAATGGATAATGAAATTTGATGGGTCTTCTACTACCCAGTCCGGAGGGGTGGGAGTAGTCTAGAACCATGAGGAAGACAAGGCAGTGGCACTGTCATTTAAACTAGAATTTCCCTGTTCAAACAACACAGCCGAATATGAGGCCTATTTAGCGGGGCTAGCTACAGCTCTCAAAATCAGAGTCAAACATTTGAAGGTACTAGGTGATTCAAACCTAGTGGTCTGCCAGGCCAAAGGAAGTTTCTCCCTAAAAGAACCCAACTTAGCTCCGTACAGAGCAATGGCCTTGAAGATGGAGGAAAAGTTCTCCACCTTTGAAATAGAACATGCCCCAAGGAATGAAAACCGATTCGCAGATGCGTTAGCTACATTGGGCTCGCAGATAACCTTTGAAGGAGATAATGCCACGGTAGAAGTTAGTAAAAGAAGAGAGTCTATAATCGAAACCTTGAAGGAAAGGTTCCAGGAAAAACAGGACAAGAACGATTGGCGGTTCCCCATAAGAGAAGCTTTGATGAAGGACGAAGATGCCGCAGAATTAAAAGTGTTAAAAGACTATGCTTTGGTAAGAGAAGAATTATACCGCAGGATGCCAGGAGGGGTCTTGTCCAGGTGTGTGGGGCAGGAAGAAGCCCAGAGAAAGTTAAAAGAAGTGCACGACAGGACTTGTGGATCCTGCGGAGAAATTAGCCTCTACCGCAGGCTCCAAAGGACAAGCTTTTATTGGCCAAGTATGGGCAAAGATGCAGACCAGATTCAAACCCAATATGGAAACTGTCAGCTCGCGGCAGACAGGAGAGAAAGTTATGTTGTATTGACTAGTGAAGACTGGAGAAGCCCATTCAAACTGTACCTAACAGAAGGCATCCTGCCACAGAAGCATTCCGAGAGTTATAAACTTAAAAGATTGGCAACACGTTATTTCCTGCATGAGAAAGTCCTTTTCAAGACAGGACATGATGGGGACCCATTAAGATGTTTGGGCCTCGAGGAAGCAAAGGAAATAATAAGAGAAGTGCACTCAGGGGAATGTGGGGAACACCAAGGGAGGAAGAAGCTATACAGGTGTTTGCTACAAATGGGGTATTACTGGCCTACCATGAAGAAGGATGCAGCAGAATTTGTAAAAAAATGTCACAGCTATCAGGTACAGGCTAATCTCATTCATACCCACCCACAAAGCTTGCATAGTATGGTTACTCCATGGCCCTTTCACACTTGGGGGATGGACTTGGTAGGACCAATCAACCCTCTATCTCGTGGATATATATGGATTTTGGTAGCCACTGAATACTTCACCAAATGGGCAGAGGCAATACCACTTCGCAAGGCCACAGGAGGAGCAGTGGCAAACTTTATAAAGGAAAATATAATTATAAGGTTTGGGGTGCCCCACAGAATCATCAGTGATAACGGTACGCCATTTGTCAATAGCGAAGTAAGGAAGATGTTGGAGTTTTACCAAATTAAATATCACCGTTCGTCACCATATTATCCCCAAGGAAATGGGCAAGCAGAGGCAACTAACAAAGTTCTCATAAAGATCATCAGTAAGATAAGTCAAGAGTATACGGGAGGATGGGCAATGCACCTGCCAGACGCCCTTTGGGCTTACCGAAAATCACCAAAGTCTGCCACAGGATTTTCACCTTTTTCTCTAGTATACGGAACTGAAGTTGTGAGCTCTGCGGAAGTGATAATCCCATCACTAAGAGTGATGCAGATGCAGGGGAAGGAAGAAGAGGAAGTCTTTGCGGCAGAAAGATGTGAAGATTTAGAAGGACTTGACAAAAAAAGAGAAGAAGCCCAGGAATGTGGCTGTAGACACAGGCAAAAAATGGTAGAAGCCTATGGCAGGATCACTAAAGAAAGAGTGTTTGCGGAAGGGCAACTCGTGTTAAAAGTGACGGACTATGTCAGAAGGGGTATGGCAAGACCATCCAAGTTTGCACCAAAATGGGAAGGACCCCTCGTGGTGAGAGAAGCCTACCTAAGTGGATACTACCGACTGACTCGGATGGATGGCAAGAATTTGATGGATCCCATCAATGGGAAATGGCTGAAGCGTTACTATGCTTAAAGTTGAGAACGAGTCATTACCCTCCTTCTATGCTGTGTTCCACAAATTCCAAGTTTAGTTTGTTCCCTTTCCTGCTTTGCTATTTGTTTTCCTCCAAGTGACCATGTCACAAGACAAGTTTATAACATGCTTTCGTGAATTATGCAGTGAAAATATGCCAAGTATTATAAAGACATTCCATAGCATAAACAGTAGCAGAAAGTGACTAAGTGTAGCACATTAAGTTACAAACCCCAGATTGTATCAGTCTTGCCAAAAAAAAAAATAGTTAAATAAGTATTCTAGAAGACCATAATAAAGTGTGCTGGCCAAAGAGAAAAAAAAAGAAAAAAGGGAGCTTGCCATCATCAATAAAGTCCTGAGAGCAAAGACTGGTCTCTAAAACGGTCAGGCCCACCAATACTGGCACTCAAGCGCTCGCGACGGCCCTCTACATCCGCTATCTCTTTCTTCAAAGTCTCAATCCGTGCATCCATGGCATTTACAGCAGGCTGAACCTTCCTCATAAAGAAGGCCCGAGCAATCTCACGGAGATGGTCTAAAAGGAACTCCACGGCAAAACCCACACTAACTAGCTCCTGAATGGCAGCTCTCCACTGCAGAATCCTCTCAGAAGAAACAGAGTCAATAAAGCTGTGCTCAATATCGTTTAGCACGCTCCCCAGCATCTTCAGGAAATGTTCCCTGGCAGAGCGACCCAAACGGAACCCCTGCATGAAGTCACCACGGCTGCTGTAAACTTCCTCTAAGTGAGAAACACACTCACTGGGAACTCAGAAGCCATGAAAGTCCGCATAAGGAAAACCTGCTCCCCCAGAAATCTGCCGAGTCAAGATCATTCGTCTTAAGCTGATCAAAGCGGATAAAGAAAGTCGCAGCTTCGCTCACGGGGTTTGAAACTGCGGCAGAACTACCTCCTGCCTCAAACTGAGAAAAGGTGGTGGGAGGCAAACCTAACGAGAAGAAGGAAACGCAATATGAGTATTTACGATGAAGAGGTAATAAATTTGCAAGAAAGCAGTAAACTAAAAAAAAAAAAAAGGAGAAGAAGAGGGGGTGAGAAAACTTACCAGAAACTGTAAAGATAGGAGTGGCAGGGTTTGCTACTGAAGCAGAGACGGGTGCTGTGGCAGAAGCAGAAATGGAGATGGCAGAAACAAGCACGGTAGGAGCAGGAGGAGTGGATGACTGTAGCTCCGCGGCTATTGCAACCTCTGGTTCTTCGAAAGACTCTACAATTAAGAGCGTGAGTGTGTCAAATGAAGGAAAGGACATAAGAAAAAAAAAAAAGGGGGGGGGGAGGGGAAGGGAGGAAGGAAGAGGTACATACCCGCTAACTCAGCCTCGCTCTCCTCCTCCTCAAACTCCTCAGAAGACAAGTCTGCAGCAGGTCCGCGAGTGGCAGAATTAGGGATGGAAGAAGGGGTAACTACTAAGAAAGAACCCTCCCTCACAACTTGAGAAAGGGCTGCAAAAGGATCAATGGTGGAAAGGATAAAAGGGGCGGCAGGAGAGGCAACCCCAGCCTGAGCAGCAGGAGGAGTGGCCCCTTCTTGAGAAGTGGGTGTCTCGGCAGGAATGGGGGTAGCCTCCCTAATCCCCTCAATATGAGTGCCCTCCATGGGCACCAGCTCAGTAGAAAAAACGAGGGTCTCAGCAGAAGTCCCTTCAGCCATGGGACGGTATATGGAAAGGGGCTCAGGCTGCTCCTGTAACAACAAGAAAAAAAGAAGAGAAGGTAAGGGTGACTAAGAAAACCGCAGTAACACAGAAAGAAGGAAAAAAGCACAATTGAAGGCATGTGAAGAAAAAAAAAAAAAACATATAATACCACAAGTTCTGGTTCGTCAAGAAGTATAGGATGAGCAGCAAATACATCTTCTCTGTGCTTAGACTGCAAGAGAGACGAGGTCAACATGCACAAGTGTTAGTTGCAGGAAAACCCAGAAACAAGTATAGAAAAAACTAGAGAAAATTAGAGACAACATACTCTCCGTTTAGTGGCAAGGGTAGGAGGGGGAGATGTCTTTCTTTTGCTACCTCGTGTCCTGCTAGAAGGAGGAGCATCTGTGGATGGCTGCGAAATGGTATGCTTTGGCTTGCCGGCAGTAGAACGTGTGCTAGGAAGAGTACGGGCTTTAGAAGGAGGAGAGTCCCGTAGAACTATGTGCCCCATGGGAGGCAGATCATTCCCAGAAGACATTGCCTCACCTCTTTTCTTGGCAGACTTGGGTTTCACAGAACCTTCCTTGCCCAATGTAGGAGGGTTCAAGACCTTCACCTTCCTATCCCAACCAGGAAGGTAGTCACCCGCAAGCCAATTCCATCCTTTAGCCCCCACATCCCATTCAAGAAGAGAAGATCGACCCTGTTTAGTAACATATGCTAACGCGGACCTGAAAGGAAGCACTAGTTGGGGGTTGGCAGAAACAACCATGCCAAGGCCATCAGGAGGAATCAAAGAAAAACCACGGCTGCCCATTAGAGCCTGCTTAAAAGATGTCATTACAACCCGCTAATATTCATGCATGGGAGGAGTGCAAATACCTTCCCTTGAAGAACTAGGGACAGTGACTGCTGTAAAGTGCTGCCTCTAGAAGTCAAAAGCAATAGGCTGCAGAAATGGCCTGGCAGAAGTGGGAGACTCCGCAAGAAAAGAGAGATCATCTGGAATATCTTGGTCCAACCCAAACTGCCTTCTTACTCGATTGGCAGGATAGTACACAAATCAAACCCCCTCATCAGCCAGATAAGGCAGCCACCTAGCATTAGTGGCTGCCAAGTAGGTGATCCCCCTCTCTTCAAAATCAACCAAGGGATGAGTAGTACCAACAGTGTCCACAAACTGACCCATAACAGAATCCCCACGAGTGTAACCTGCACCCAGATGTCTATACACTCGCCAAGAAAACCCAACACTCTTATCAAAAAACTCAACAGCAGGGTGGTAAATAGGCTTCAAACCAGACCAATGGAAAGCCAAAGGAAACTCAAATTCAAACCTGCCACAAAAATCGGTAATAACCCTCGGACAGGAAACATACTTCTCTTTTGCAAAACGAACAGGTCTGCACTTAGTCAAGTGTTTTGCGCAGCGTTCATACAACAGATGCTGCAGAATAGTGCTGTGAACGGAGGAAGTAACTATATGACAGGACCCTGCTTGGTCCTCATCAGTCCGCAAGATGTCCAACTGCACATACAAGTGCCCCAGAAACATGGGGGCTAATGGCAAACTTATCCCAGCAGCAATTTTAATAGCCAAACGAAAAAACAGAGGTTTAACTGCGAAATAAGGACGTGCACCAAACACAAACTTACAGAGCCAAAAGGAAATGAAAGCCGCACGACGAGCGGCGCCAGAAAACTTGGAAGAAGAACTGACCCAATGAGATAGCTTGGCGTTCTTAGCCATTCTTTTCCTTAACTCGGCCTCCACGGCCACTTCCTCCGGAGAAAGTTCCAGGGTACTCGGGTCAACGTCACCAAGAATGGGCAAAAGAAGTTGGTTCGCCACATCCTCTAATGTCACGGTGATCTCACCGCAGGAGAGAAAGAAGGTGTGGGTGGCAGTGCACCACCGGCGGACCAAATGGCGAAGATTGAAAAGGTCCCTGTAGTTTGACAAGCAACGAGACAAAACAACGGCCTGCAACTCACCAGCCTGCCGTAGCAGACCCATGAAATCTACATCCGACAACTCTTGATCCACCCATTCTTTCCAAACTAAGGCTTGGCCTGACCCATACTCAAAGTGAATAGGGACAGGGAGCGAAATACCTTGGCAGATGACAATATCAGGAATCGAAGAGGGCAACGGAGCCCAAGGAGCCTCGGTGCTACGGTGACAGAGAGCAAGCCACACCCTGCCCGGCGCTGGCAGAATATAATCGCCAGGAACCTTTGGGAAGTGGGTATGGACGTCATACCATGGATCTATCAGTGGAACAACCTCGTCGTCAGAAGGGCGGCATGCCTCCTCCTCGTTGGAGGAACCCGGTTCAGAATACTCAACCTCCTCACCCTCGTCATGAGCGGAGGGAGGATCAGAGGCAACCCCCTTTCCTTTACGGCGTGAGGAAGCTTAGCTCTTCACCGGCGACATCACGGATCGGAGTAGGTAAAGGGAAGTGTTTGGAAGGAAGAGCACGGCAGAAAAGAGAAAAAGGAAGAGACGCTTGTATGGAAAAGAGAAGAAGAAGTGGTTGGGAAAAGGAAGGAGACTCCTTAAATGCCACCATCATTAAAATCGAAGTGAAGGGAGGTGATGGGTCAGCCGCCGGATGGGGAATGGAATTAATGAAGCAACGCTGCTCTTCAAAATAACTGCCAAACTGGGAAATTCGAAGAAGCAACTCTGTTCGTGGCAAAAAGAAAAAAAGAAAAAAAAAGAAAAATAATATATATATATATATATATATATATAATAAAATAATATGAACGTGAGTTGAAGATCACTGTTCGAAAAAGCCCGCAAAGGAAAAGAAGAAGAAAGAAGACGGGAATAGTCTTTATTCGCATATGAACCGCGGGAGCATTTCATATGCTCAGGGGGCTAAACGTTGAGGCTCATTTTCGACAAAGCCCAGCAGGACAAAAGGCCCAGAACCATGGGCAGACCAAAAGAAACAGCAGACAGAGAAATCATGGCAGGAACGAATTATTCACGGGTCCAAGATATGGGCCTAGAAGAAGCAAACGGGCTTGAATAAGCCCGGAAAGAAAGAAAAGGAAACAAACCCATGAGAAATATAAGAAAAGAAAGAATGGGCCACAACAGACCCAATGCAATGAAAACTAAGAGAGTAACGGGCTAATGGAGAACCCATAAGTCCAAAGGATGAAGTATATGGTGTAATTGGGCCAAGGACCCAAAATGAGTTAGCAAAAAAATTCACGGGTGAAACAGAAGTAAAATGGGCCAGGGATGCCCACAAGAAAAACAAGGGACATTGGAGCCCACAAGAAATGAAAAAGAAGCCCAGCAAGCATACTGGGCTACTGAGAAGGAAAGCACAGGGCAGGCTTAAAAGAGCCCGGCAGGATTGAGATGAGCAGCAGGAATAGCAAATCTGGCATGGCAGGGGAGGCCAAGCCACAAAGCAAAACACCTAAACTCAAGGGAAGTCCAACTGATCCTACAGAGCTCCACCTTCCAAGGAAAGGGACAAGTCATGAAAGTTGGCCTGCCGGAGATATGTTCCACACCAGAAAAGGCTAAAAGCGCACGGCAGGATATGCGCACCCATTCTCAGACCTCGACAAACGAATGAAACATCAATAAGGTAACGCATGCGTACGACCCAAGCATCACCAGCCTATACCCAACCACTATGGGAAAGGGTGACGTCATGGGTGAGGGCACGGTCTGGCAGTGGGGAGAGGAGTGGAAACCCATTTCGTGTTTCTTGCCCAGACTCTTTCGGTGGGCAGAGTCCTGCTGGGATGACATTCCACCCAAAAGAGGAAAGGGTGGGTAAGAACCACTAGGTGCATGCCATGAGAGATCGAGAGAGAGAGAGAGGGGACACACTGGATGAAGTAGAGAAGGAACCTTCGTTGTCTGAAAGCTCAGGTCAATGGTGGTTATCAGAACTATTGGCTCGGTAAGTGGTTGCGAAAAGGCTACCATAACAGAATAGAGCCATAGAGAGGTTAGAACAGTAAAATCAGCCACGGCAGGCCCTATATAAGGGACCCGTGGCTGTGTGCAAAAGGGGTAGCGGAGGGTGATCAAAAAACACAGAAAAGAATTGGAAGAGAGAAAACAGAGAGAAAAGAATTGGAAGAGAGAAAAACAGAGCGTTTATGGCAGGCATGCACCTAAATGGGTTAACCCCCTCTCTCCCTCAATAGCCTTGTCCTCGGAGGGAAATACGACCTATACTCGGGCACATACCATTTGGGGCTGGTCTCTCAAAGCAATTAATTTCGCCGTTGAAGTCACTTGCGTTGAGGGAGCGGTTTTCCCTTCCATGGTTAGAGTCCTGCGGCCATATTTAGTGTGGCAGGCTCATTCTTTTTACTAATCCTGCTCTAATCCTTTGTTTAAATGTTATTCTCTAAAAGTATGGCCCTTTAAGTTATTTATCTTGTTTATTGCGGAAGAAACAGTGAATGTATTTTTCTTTACGTTTTCTATATTATGTCTGCCTGTCATAACCTGTTGACAATGACTCTGCCTGCTGTGAGCTCTTAAATAGACTTTGGCAGACGCGGTGTAGATTGTGCACAAGTCGGGCCAAGGTGTGCTCCAATTGGGCCGGTCCCGACTCCTCACCCAGAAACAACCCGGGCCTAGTGCGGCAGGAGCTTGCCCAATACCCCAAGCCAGGCCCTCCCCCCTTACAACTGATTGTTTAGATTTTTTTTTAGAACTAAAAGATTTAAAATACTTTTTATAAATAAATGAAAATAGGTCAACTAATTTATATATATATATATATATATATAAAGCCTAGATTCTTTTTCTAATGTATGTATTGCTTATAAAAATATTAACTAACAATACATTTTACATTTACATTTACAGAAAGTTATCCAAAATTAAAATTGATAAAATCTTATTTAAGATCGACTATATCACAAAATAATCTGAGTATATATTGCTAATTGAAAAATGAAATATTAGCGGAACTTAAACACAAAAATATAATGTTCAATATAATTATTAGTAGTAATGATGCATCTCAGAATGGACTCATTGTCTAAAAAGCATCTTCGTGCATCACACAGCATACCCACAACTTATTTTTGTCAGTCAGTGGATGGAAGCCAGTTTGGTGGCTATTGGTGTACACGTGTGTGTATATATATTGGCTCAACAAATAGCTTCATAGCAGAGTTATGGGGGTTGAGAGAGGGTCTCCTTTTGTGCTGCAATTTAAACATTGAATACCTTGTTGTTGAAGTGGATGATCAAGCTGTGGTAGTAGCTGTTTTGAGGAACAATGATTATGTAAATAACGCAATCTCTCCCATATTGGATGATTGCAAGCACTTGGCAGCGCGCTTCCAGCGTATCCAGTTCAACCATTGCTATCGCCAAGCCAACCAATGTGCGGATTTGCTTGCTAGAATGGGTGCTATTAAGGAACTTGAGTTTATTTCTTTTGCAAGTTCGCCTGTGGACATTTGCAATGCTTTTGAGGATGATTTGAATGGTGTGTGATGATGCCGAGAAATTCACCAGTAAGCCACACGATACCTACGCGCTCGAACATGAACCTGCACAATACAAAGAAGGAAACCTTACAGAGAGCACCGGTGTGGTGCCGGCCAAATACCCTCCGAAGGTTAAGTCAGAAATATTCTCACAACTCTAGAGTGCTAGAGAGGTTAAATTATGCGTACCTCGATTTGTGAGGGTATTGGGGCTTTTATAGTAGTAGAGGGTGGACCTCTCTTCCTTGGAGTAGAAGTCTTTTCCTTATTGGAGTCCTTATGAGCGTAGATTGCGAAATCCTTTCCTTATAGGACTCTATGAAGTGTGTCGCAAGTAAACCAAGGGCTTTTCTGCCTTCCTCATGGGCCTCGGACCCGCTGATACTTCATACTAGACTCTTTTCCATAGATTTGGCAGATAATGGGCCCGTCCTCTATTGGACCACAGCAGATAACCGTCAGGCCCATCTCAAGCCCAAATTAATCCTCTTCAGTTGCCCCCTTCACCCTATGGATCCGTCATACTTTAGTGGAGGGAAACATGGGGTGACGGTAATCATTAACGAGAGTGACGGTTGAGAGGCCTGTAGGTCGTCGACACCAAGTTGTTAAGGTTGACGGCCCCAAGGTACACCGTTCAGTAATTGGTGCTGCTGACAAGATCTGAAAAGCATTAATGGTGTGTGACACGCGTCACACTTCTACTGGCCATTGTATGAGATCGAAGCGTCGCTTCGTCTTTCGTGCACCTCTCCTATAAATATTGTCCCCTTCTCCTTTCATTTTTCTATTTCACGAAGAAGTACATTGTCAGAGAGAGACTGTCGCATCTGTCAGAGACCAACCCGTCCAGTTACTGCAACCGTCACGGACACTTTCATCCGTCTACTTATAGCTGGTAAGTCATTTCCAACCGCTTATATTTTATTCCTCGTTTTAAACTTCACTATGAAAAACAATTCCTTTTCTTTTCCCGTCATATTTTCCATCATCCGCCATAGCCTTTGGTTTTGTCATTACATGTAGGAAATGTCTAGTGCGTCGAGTAACCAATCTGTCGTTCGCGACAGAGCGGATTATAAAGAGGTGTATCCGTCAGGTCACAAAGACCGAGACAATCTGAGCGAGGATAGGAGTCCGTCTGCATCTTCCCCGTCCTCAACAAATGAGGATATGGAGATCGTAGAAATAGTTGAAGAACCAGTAGAAGGAATTAGATTCGTCGTGGGTGCAGATGGACTTAGGCAGTTCGTCATGCTTCTAGAGTGGACGGTAAACGCCTTCACTTCAATCATCAAGGAGCCACATTTCAACACGATTAGAGACAACTACCAAATTCCTGACCATATTCCCATTCGTCTACCCTACTCGTCAGAAAAATGCTACTACCAGGGGGTAGACGATGTCAGCATATATGAGCAGGTGCTCAAGGTTGGCCTTAGATTCCCATTGAGTTCACTCCATCGTGAACTTTTACAGTATTTGGAATTTTCCGTCAGCCAAATATCCCCAAACGCCTGGAGAGTTTTTATCGCAATGGAGGTACTGTACGGAGCCATGTCGGGCGATAGACGTAGGCTGACGGTATGGGAGTTCCTTTACTGCTATCGTCCAGACGAAATAGACAAGTCACGGGGAATGTATAGCTTCATCCCAAGGAGTTCCGTCCTGAAGGTTATTTTTGAAACTCCAGATTCAAATAGGGACTGGAAGAGCCGTTATTTCTTCTTAGAAGGAGACGGTTGGATGTGCCGTCCTGGGGAGACGGATCACATGCCCGTTGATACTATGTGGGGCATTTTAAATGAGTCTGGTATACTTCGTCATATGAAAACAACTTGTTTCATTCAATTTATTGATTTTCATAAGAATTTAACGTCCGTCTACTCTTTCTTTTCCAGTCCGTCAGCGCCCACAGATAGAACTCGAAGAATTCAGTTTTTTGGAGAAAATTTAAAAAGTCCACGTCGGAGGAGAGGACCTGGGCTAAGCTCGTCACACTCGACACCATTTATTGGTATTGTGACGGACCTGAACCTTCTTCTGCAGCCAAGAAATACGACAAGAAAGTCCGTCAGCGTAAGCTTCCTTCTGAATTCCAATAATTTTATCCGTCTACCATTTTCTTCTTGTAATTTGCTCCGTTTACTTTCGCAGAAATGGATGATGCCAAGAGGAGGGCCTTGATCAGAGCGAATGCTGCCAAGAAGAAAGAGTCCGTCGAGGCAGATCCCGTGGGAACGGGTACCAGCCTTCAACAGAAAAGGAAGGTGCCGTCCAGAGGGGACCGTCCTCCAAAAAAGCCCAAGGTTCCATTGAAGCCCATCCTGGGTCTTATGGCTGGGGGTGCCAAAACTATAACTCCCGTGAAACATGGGGTAGGAAAAGGTTTCATGAAGGGCCCGTCCCCCCAGAAGGAGAAAGTGCCCGTCCTTCTTCGCGAGGACCCCAAATATGCTTTGGAGAAGCTTTCGTCCGTCATCTATTCTGATGACTATGAAGACCTAGGCAATCACTCGACCGAGGCTATGGGAGAGACGAGCCTATTCAGCATTTCTCAAGTAATCGATCCGTCTACTATGCTTTTGTTTTTTACTTTAATTGGCTAACTCCTTTTCATTTTCAGGCCATGCTCATGACGAAGGGGCTGATGGGACGGTGCCTGAGTCATGAGGCAACTTTGGACCGTCTAAGAGAGAAAGCCAAAGTGACAGACGACGAGCTAACACAGTTGAGGGCTTGGAAGGTCGTCCAGGAAAAGAAGTTAAAAATGGCTGAGGAAGCGAGGGACGATTACTTTAAGAGGACGGAGGAGCTGTCCAAGGTTTTGGAGGACAAAGAGAAGGAGATCTGTCAGGCAAAGGTAGACGCCGTGCGTGAGTATCGCGACTCCGATGACCTTCTACTAGAGCTAAGGTCCTCCTACAACGATGGTTTTGACGATGCGCTTCGTCAGGTGAAGAGTTTACATCCAGACCTTGACCTATCCTCCGTCAATATCAGTGTTCCCGAGCAAACATCCGTTCAGCCTGCCAGATCTGATGACACTGACCAGCTTTTTGGTGACAAGGCGCAAGTCGACGGGGCCCAAGTGGAAAGGACCGTTGTCGAGAATGATCCGACTGATGTGGATGTTCGTCAGGAGGGAACAGATGTTCCAGCCGCGAATTGAAACAACTTTATTTATTTATTTTTGTTTGTAAAGATATTTTGTGAACAATTTTTATCCGTCATGGATGTCATGTAGACACTTAATATTTGGTTTTATTATACGTTGTGTTGATTCGTCTACTATTTTGTATGCTTTTAGTAGTTTGTATCCGTTCATCTTGTTTACATACTTCTGGTTGTTCATGTCGTGGACTTGGTAGATACTTCCACTAGGGGGGGTCCGTCTTCTTAATACTTTATCTTCTTGGGACGATCTGTCCACTATTGGACTTATTTTTATCCGTCCACTAAGGACTTTGGATTTTTTATCTTGTTAGGACGATTCGTCCACTTGCGGGCTAAGTCTTATCCGTCCTCTATGAGACTTCGTATTTTTCATCCTTTTGGGATGATCGGTCCACCTTGTGGACTTAGCTTATATCCGTCCATTTTGTGGACTCGTGATTTTTCACCCTCTTGGGATGATCCGTCCACTTTGTGGATTTAGAATTTACATCCTCTTGGGATGATCCGTCCACCTTGTGGACTTAGAATTTTCATCCTCTTGGGATGATCCGTCCACATTGTGGACTTTAGAATTTTCATCCTCTTGGGATGATCTGTCCACCTTGTGGACTTAGCTTATATCCGTCCACCTTGTGGACTTCAGAATTTTCATCCTCTTGGGATGATCTGTCCATCTTGGGATGATTCGTCCACCTTGTGGACTTCAGAATTTTCATCCTCTTGGGATGATCCGTCCACCTTGTGGACTTCAAAATTTTCATCCTCTTGGGATGATCCGTCCACCTTGTGGACTTAGAATTTTCATCCTCTTGGGATGATCCGTCCACCTTGTGGACTTAGCTTATATTCGTCCACCTTGTGGACTTGAATTTTCATCCTCTTGGGATGATCCGTCCACCTTGTGGACTTAGCTTATATCTGTCCACCTTGTGGACTTGAATTTTCATCCTCTTGGGATGATCCGTCCACCTTGTGGACTTAGCTTAAATTAAGTAGGAAACATAGTAGTGTTTGAATGCTTCTTTTATTGAAAGAAAATCATGTAGAAGAAAAAAGTGCCTGCCCCCTTGGGCTTAAAAAGGCACTTGTAGACTTGTTTTAGGTAAAAACTAGCAATAGCAAAACCAAATAATAGAAAAATTGTTCGAAGCAAGAACTAATAAAGACTTAGTAATAAACTGGAAATGGGGGAGTGTCGATGCTCTTCATGTCGTCTTTACTGGTAGTACCTCCGTAGGTGCTCCGTGTTCCATGGGTGTTGAAACTTCTGTCCGTCCAGAGTTTCGAGGTGGTAGGTTCCTTTCCTTTGCCAAGATGAGATCCTGTATGGTCCTTCCCAGTTGGGGCCGAGCTTTCCTTGTGCCGGATCTCTGGCAGCTCCCATCACCTTCCGTAGCACAAGATCTCCGACCTGAAAGTCTCTGTGTCTGACATTGGAGTTGTAGTATTTTTCCATGAGGTTCTGGTACCTAGCCAACCTCTGCTCTGCTGTAGCCCGGACCTCGTCCACCAGATCCATTTGAAGCCGCAGGGCCTCTTCGTTCTGATCCTTGTTGTAGTTCTCCACCCTATAACTCGTAAGCCCGACCTCTGCTGGAATGACGGCCTCACTTCCGTACGCTAGTCTGAATGGCGTTTCCCCAGTGGGTGTTCTTGCCGTAGTACGATACGCCCATAAGACGCTCGGTAGTTTGTCAAGCCAGATGCCTTTAGCCCCCTCGAGCCGGGTCTTGATGATCTTGAGTAAGGACCGGTTCGTGACTTCTACTTGTCCATTGGCCTGTGGGTGTGCGGGCGACGAATAGTGATTCCTGATCCCCAGCTCTGAACAGAAGCTCTTGAACGCTCTGTTATCGAATTGCTTTCCGTTGTCGGAGACGAGCACTCTGGGTATCCCGTACCTACATATAATATTTCTCCAAACGAAACTCTTGATGTTCTTCTCTGTGATAGTGGCCAGGGCCTCTGCCTCTACCCATTTGGTGAAGTAGTCGATTCCAACTACCAGAAATTTTAGCTGCCTTGCTGCTGTCGGGAAGGGGCCCATGATATCTAGTCCCCATTAGGCGAATGGCCAAGGGGCCGTCATAGGCGTCAGTTCCTTGGTTGGTTGCCTGATCAGGTTACTAAACCTCTAACATTTGTCGCAAGTCTTGACGTATGCTTGTGCATCCTTTTGCATCGTTGGCCAATAGTACCCTGCTCTAATCAATTTGTGCACTAAGGACCGTGCCTCTGAATGGTTTCCACAGATACCCTCATGCACTTCCCTCATCACGTAGTCTGCCTCCTCTTGACCCAGGCACCTCAGGCACGGACGTGAGAACCCCCTTTTGTATAAGATATCATTGATCAGTACAAATCGCGAGACTTGGACTTTCAGCTTCCTGGCCTCGTCTTTTCCGTCAGGCAGTGTACCCATCTTCAGGTATGCTATTAATGGCGTAGTCCAACTGTTCTCAGAGTTCACCTCCTGCACTTTTGTTTCGTCATCAATAAGCGAGGTGAGTTGTACAAACGATAATACTTGTTCGGGGACGAGCATAAGTTCTGCCGAGGCTGCCTTTGCAAGACGGTCGGCACATTCGTTCTCTTTCCCTGGGATTTGGACGAATCTTACTTCAAGGTTGCTGATCTGATTCTTCACCTCTTCTAGGTACTTCTTCATCCTCTCACTTTTGCATTCGTAGATGCCATTGATTTGACTTGTTATTACCTGGGAATCGCAATGTATGATCATGGATTCAGCACCTGCGGCCTTCGCGAGGTCTAGTCCTGCCACCAATGCTTCATACTTGGCCTCGTTGTTGGTCGTGGGGAAATCCAGCCGAATCATGCATTCGATTTTATCTCCGTCAGGGGTACGGATCACCACCCCGGCACCTCCTGCGTGCCTGTTGGAGGATCCGTCCGTGTGGATGTTCCATTGTGCGCTTTTCTCTGCCCCCCCGTCTTCCAACCTAGAAAATTCTACAATGAAGTCGGCGACGGCCTGCCCCTTAATTGCATTTTGTGGACGGTACTGTATATCAAATTCACTCAGTTCCACTGGCCATAGCGCCATGCGTCCCTCCGTCTCCGGGCTACTCATGGCTCTCCTAGGGGTTGGTCTGTTAGGACTACTATTGCGTGCGCCTGGAAGTATGGTTTGAGTTTCCTTGCCGCAGTTACTAGCGGGAAGGCCAACTTCTCCATTTGAAGATACCTCTCTTCCGCTCCTCGGAACGCCCTACTTATAAAGTAGACGGGCTTCTGTGACCCATCCTCCTCCCTAATTAGGACCGCGCTGACTGCCGCTTGCGAAACCGCCAAGTAGAGGTAGAGTATTTCCTCAGGCTTAGATGGGCTGAGCAACGGTGGGGATGACAGGTACTTCTTTAAGTCCTCAAATGCTTTCTGGCATTCGTCCGTCCACACGAACGATTTTCTTAGTGTACGGAAGAATGGAAGACACTTGTCCGTCGCCTTTAAGACAAACCTATTCAGGGCCGCAATTTTACCGTTCAATCTTTGCACATCCTTGATTGTTTTTGGCGGTTCTAACTCCATGATGGCCCGAACATTCTCCGGATTTACTTCTATACCTCTATGGGAAACCATGAATCCCAAGAACTTTCCTGCCATTACCCCGAATACGCACTTGTTTGGATTCAACCTCATGTTATACAACCGGAAGGTGTCGAAGGTCTCCTGTAGGTCTTTCAGGTGGTCCTGTTCCAGAAGGCTTTTTACAAGCATGTCGTCGACATGCACTTGTACGTTCCTCCCAATCTGGTGCGCGAACATTTTGTTCATTAGCTTCTGGTAGGTTGCTCCCGCATTCTTGAGCCCAAACGGCATCACTTTGTAGCAAAAGAGACCCTGACTTGTGACAAAAGAGGTCTTCTCCTGATCAGCCTCGTCCATTTTGATTTGATTGTAGCCAGAGAAGGCATCCATGAAGCTCAAGAGTTGGTGTCTTGCCGTTGAGTCTACCAGTGTATCAATTCGAGGTAACGGGTAACTGTCCTTTGGGCATGCCTTGTTGAGGTCTGTGAAGTCGACACACATTCGCCACTTCCCAGTAGCTTTTTTGACCATCACCACGTTTGCTAACCAGTCGGGGTAATATACCTCCCGAATGAAGTCCGCCTCGAGTAGCTTCCTGACCTCTTCGGCTATTGCTTTGTCCCGTTCTTGAGCGAATACTTGCTTTTTCTGTCTCACGGGCGAAGACGTGGGGTTCACATTCAACCTATGAACTATGACTGAGCCACTAATACCCGGCATGTCCTCGTGGCTCTAGGCGAAAACATCCTGATTATTCCTTAGAAATGTTGTTAGGGCCTGTCGTGTGGGTTGACTGGCCAATGTCCCCATTCTAGTCATCCGTCCGGGCCTTGACTCGCCTAGAGTTACTTCTTCTAGTTCTTCTACTAGTTCTGCTGCGACCCGCTGTTCTTCTATGCACATGGTGTGCTGGTGGTCATCCATCTCTAGCATGGCTATGTAGCACTCGCGGGCGGCCACTTGATTTCCTCGCAACTCCCCGACTCCATACTCTGTTGGGAACTTAATCATCAGGTGATACGTCGAGGTTGCTGCCTTCCAGGTGTTAAGGGTAGGTTGTCCAAGGATAGCGTTGTACGCTGATGAGCAGTCGACTACGAGGAATGTCACATCCCGCGTGATTTGCTGAGGATAATCGCCTACTGGTACCGAAAGTGTGACCGCACCCAATGGGAATACTTTCGTTCCCCCGAAACCAACCAACGGAGCGTTTGTTGGTGTCAACCATTCACTGTCAATTTTCATTTGCTAGAATGCGGGGTAATAGAGAATGTCCGCTGAGCTACCATTGTCTATCAACACTCTGTGCATGTTGTACTCTCCCACCCGTAGAGTGACCACTAATGCGTCGTCATGTGGGTGGTGAAGGCGTCGTGCATCTTCCTCTGTGAATCTGATAACTGGGCTATCCCTCCGTGCTATCTTCTGTGCGGAACCTGTTAGCTGGACGTTGTGGATCATTCGGAGGTAAGTCTTTCGGGCCTTCTTGGACGACCCGGTGGCTGATGTTCCCCCTACAATCATCCTTATGTCTCCGATTGGGAGTCTGGGACGCTCGTTATCCCTTCGGGGTTGCTGCTCTTGTGGTGGCTAGTCCGTCCTCTCCTTTCTGACGAACTTTTGTAATTTCTCCTGTCTAATAAGGGCCTCTATCTGTTGCTTCAAGTCATAGCAATCTACTGTATCGTGGCCGTGATCGCGGTGGAAACGGCAATATTTATCTCGTGACGTTTTGCTAGGATCTCCTTTCAGCTTTCCTGGGAAGGTTAGGGCACCTTCGTCCTTGATTTGCATTAGGACTTGTTCTATTAGAGTAGTCAACGGGGTGAAGTTCGTGAACCTCCCCCCTGGTGGCCTAGAGCGCTGCTCATCCCTTCGGTCTCCCGTTTTAGGCCTCTTCGACCTTTGTTCCCGTTGTTCGTCTTCCTGCCGCTCCCTTTTCCTTGGTTTCTCATCTCGGGCCTGCAATATGTCTTCAGCATTTATGTATTTGGTTGCCCTATAGAGTACTTCTGACATGGTCTTAGAGTCGTTCTTGTATAAAGAGAACAGAAACTTGCCCTTCCGCAATCTGTTCGTGAAGGCCGCCACCAGTATTTTGTCATCGGCTTCGTCTATTGAGAGCGCTTCTTTATTAAAGAGCGTTATGTAGGTCCTCAGTGTCTCATCCTCCCGTTGCTTAATACTCATCAAGCAGGCTGTGGACTTCTTATACCTGTGCCCTCCAATGAAGTGCGTAGTGAACTGAGCGCTCAGTTCCTTGAAGGTGCTGATGGAGCTTGGTGTCAGTCGGCTGAACCATACCCTTGCGGGGCCTTTGAGTGTGGTAGGGAAGGCCCTACACATGATCTCGTCTGCTATCCCTTGAAGGTGCATTAGGGTCTTGAAAGTCTTTAGATGGTCCAGAGGGTCCTTCACTCCGTCATAACTGTCTATATGCGGCATGCGAAATTTGTGGGGTAAGGGGAAGGAGTTCACGGCCGCAGTGAAAAGTGAGTCGGTGCGGTTGACTAGATCGTCAAGATCACTGGAAACTCTCCCCTTGAGCGCGTTCATCATAACCTCCATCTGTTCCCTCATTGCCTGCATCTCTGCTATAATATGTGGTGGAGTCGCATCCGTGAGGGATGGCATGCTCAAGTTCTGCCTCTCTGGTTTGCTTGGGGCATGGCTGCCTTCAGGTTTCTCCTGATTTTTCCTTGGAGTGCTGGTCCCTTCCTGATCTTCTTGTTGGTTATTCGGTGCCGTATTCTTCTGACGCAACTGTTCTTCTAAGTCGTGGTTTTGTTTGGTGAGACGTTCCACGGCGGCACCGAGAGTCCGAACTTGGCTCTCGAGGGCAGTCGTGGGTGGTTCATCTCCTTGAACGTCGTTAGTAGTTGCCATTGAGCGAGTGAGTACCATGCAACCCTTTAGTCTGGGAAACGATAGTATGGCTTATGAATTTCAACTTTGTGTTTCCCACAGACGGCGCTAACTAATGATGCCGAGAAATTCACCAGTAAGCCACACGATACCTACGCGCTCGAACGTGAATCTGCACAATACAAAGAAGGAAACCTTACAGAGAGCACCGGTGTGGTGCCGGCCAAATACCCTCCGAAGGTTAAGTCAGAAATATTCTCACAACTCTAGAGTGCAAGAGAGGGTAAATTATGCGTACCTCGATTTGTGAGGGTATTGGGGCTTTTATAGTAGTAGAGGGTGGACCTCTCTTCCTTGGAGTAGAAGTCTTTTCCTTATAGGAGTCCTTATGAGCGTAGATTGCGGAATCATTTCCTTATAGGACTCTATGAAGTGTGTCGCAAGTAAACCAAGGGCTTTTCTGCCTTCCTCATGGGCCTCGGACCCGCTGATACTTCATACTGGACTCTTTTTCATAGATTTGGCAGATAATGGGCCCGTCCTCTATTGGACCACAGCAGATAACCGTCAGGCTCATCTCAAGCCCAAATTAATCCTCTTCAGTGTGTATTTTAACAGGATGTGTATTGATCCTGCTGTATTTGGTTAGTTTGTTTAATACATTTTCTGTTTACCAAATATATATATATATATATATATATATATATATTGTTCCTGGAACATATTTAGATATCACGCTTCTTGGTGGACCTGAAAATTGGGATAAAGGTGTTCACTTTTTTGGAACTGTGGGATAAAGGTATTCAAAATGGAGTTCTTATGAATCACGAGGTACCTGACGACAATAGGAGTGTGTACAAAGTTTTATTTCAAACACTGGGAAACTTTGTAAGTATCTGCATTCAACATTCTTTCCTTGCTTTATATTTAATTTGGTTTTTTTTTTTTTTTCTTCCTTTGAAATTTCGAGGTCATGGTTGTCTTTCTCTGTTTAAAATGACTCAAAAACTTGCTTTCAAACTTGGTAATTTGTTTGAAGACTCGAAGTCATGCATGCGTGTCCTAGTTGTGTTCTTTTGTACTGGAGAAGCTTTTGCAAGTTCGTCTTCTCTTTGTTTGAGTTTGGGAACTAAGCACTTGTGAATTGTGATGGGTAGCCTACTGGGATGATGATATTGATTCAATGAGATCTATATGTAGCTTCGAGATTGAACTCTAGTGGATAATCAGGAAAATGTTGCAGCCACACAGCCCATCAGATTTTCTATTGGTCTTAAAATTATGAGACCTAATCCTAATTGACGTTTGAGCTAATCATTATTAACTTTTTGATAAAAGGAGAAAAAAATTGTAGAAAAATGGGCAAATGAAAGGTATGTTTCTAGGAAGGAGTAGCTTAAACTGTAAGTTAACATGTAGTTTGATTTGTCCTCCCAATTAGTCTTTACTTGTACATAATTTAAACTATGTCAATCAAACATATTACTGGTTTATATTGCTGGTTTAGATTGATGGTTTTTGACTTGTAACTTGTGTAACTCACCGACTCTTCCTTCTAGCTCCTAACAAGTAAAAAATATTTTATATCAAATTATACCACGTTATCCGTATCAAAAGATAATAAACAAGAAACATGTGTGCAAAAATAACTATTCACTAATACACATCTTTTATTTGTTAATGAATTAGTTATTTTTTGCTGACATGTCTCACACTTATTGGATTTTAATATTGCTGACATAGTATTATTTGATATCAAATACCTTTTCCCTATCAAGACCCCACTTTACCCTCCCTTTCCTTGTCATTATTATTGTTTTTCTTCTTAAGGTACAAATGGTACAAAGGGAAGGACAAATGAGTTTCATGAAATTTATAGGAACGTCAAGTAAAAGTACTTGAAATTGACCAATTGAATTTCACAGCCCTTTCTTTGAAAACTAACTTCATTGCATTTGAGTATATATATTTTATATACATATTTTTTGTTTCTTATTTTGGGTGATGCAGCCCCTTTCTTGTGAAGTTAGATAGGAGATTCCCCCTTTATTTGTGTTTGGCAGTCAAATGATACCTAATGAGTAATGACACCCCTTTCTTGTAATGTTTTTGGCAATTGTCATGCAAAATTGTGGAGCAAAATTTTAACTAAAATTATATCTTATTGAATACAATATGTTTTTTAATGAACCATTTTGCTTAGCTTAGTAATATCTGAGATTTCGAGTTGACTTAATGATTCTTAAGATCTTATGACATTTATGAAATTCTGTATTCGAAACATTTTGTCAGTATCTTGGAGTCACCTTTAAATGATTCATTCCTGTAATAATTTGGTATATATAGAACGGAATGACTTCAAATACTCAAAAAAATAATCAAGCGCATGGGAAAATTGTAAGATATTTTGAACCTGCCCTCATTTCAAATTTTCAATTATTTGTCCAAAATGCTGTTGAAATATACATGGAAGAAAAAATCTCTTATGCATAAGGCGCGTGAGACCAATCTCTGACAAACAGGTAGCCCCACGCTCATGCGCATGAGATTCCAGCTCATGGGGGAAAAGTCCTTAGCCTCCAGAAGAACACCTCAAGTCAACCCAGCAATTGTTAACAACCTCATCAGTTTTTTTTTGTCGTCGTCTAATCTGTCTATCAAAATGTCACACATTTAACATTTTTCAATCTCAGTCTGCTAAATATAATTAAAAATCTCCACGCTTCATCTTGAGCGTTACTCTCACACTCCAATCAGTGCAATGCATGTGTCCACCATGGATTGCTGTGTAGCAGTATAGGCCAAATATTTGCAGGATGAATTGATAGTGTTTCTCACGCTCTTGATATGAAAATGGGAAATGCGCTTCTTGGTTTTTTGGTCAGCGCGTTAGAAGCATCTATTGGCACAAGAGTTTATTTTTCAAACTTTCTATTCATATGGGTCCTCCCAAAGTCCCAAGGCACTATCATTTTTTTTTTCAATAGATTTATCATGCATGCTTCTTATGGGTCCCACTTCTTGTGAGCTTAAGATGATGTTTGGATTACGCGTTTCAGTTTCAGCGTTTTGGGTTTTTTTTTTTAGCGCATGAACAGTAAAATCACATGAATATACTGTGCAGGAGACAAAAATTACTGTTCATACACTGTAACAACACTGTTCATGCACTGTAGTAGTACTGTTTACGCATTTAAAAATATTAAAAATGGGTCCCACGATACTATTCACACATTTAAAAATTATTTTGCTACAATATTTTCAGTTTTCAGTTTTAGAAACAATAAGTTCAATCCAAACAAACCCTTAGATGCTTGGAAAATTAGTTGAAATAACTTGGATTAAGTTTTGATAAAGTGATTAGTACCTTTATCTTTGAGTGTTTAAGACTTAAGAGATCAGAAGTATGATTGAATTGAATCATTTTTTAAAATTATAAAATATTCTTAGAGTATCATAAATATATATTTTATCATCTCACATTATATTAGATTACACTTATTAAATTAATGATGAGACTCATAATTCATATAAGAGAGAAAAGTATGTTTTTATAATATTCTTGGAATATTTAATAATTTTTCTTCTTTTATGGCACCAAAAAGAAAAGAATCATTGAAATTTTCTCATTAAATTAGAGCAATGTTACACATAAAACATTTTTTACAATTATTGAGTTTGTAAATTGTTTTTGATTTTTGAAGTCATCATTAGGACACTAACATCACTTTCTTGACTACTATTAATAACTTATCATGTGAATAAAATAATTATGAATACGTTGTTAACAATATTGTGACTTTAATTTATCGTATTAATTTAATTTGCTTTGATGGGGAGGTGGGCTTGTTTTAAGGAGCGAATATATATATTTTAAAATATAGAGTAAACTAATAGTTAAATAACTGATGTCAATTTGTGTGCCTTGCAACTTGCAAGCAATTTGCAAAGGTGTTGTTGATATGTTGAGCACGACCAAATTGAGTGCAGAGCAGAGTCAAGCAAGGTAATAGGCTGCTCAATCCTAATTTGGACCACTATTAAGTTGCAATACAGATTTTAAAAAAATAAAAAAAATTGAGAACCACAATTTTTTTTTAATTGGGTTGATCCTAGGCTAAATCCTAAGCTTAAAAGAACATTATAACAAATATGGGATTTGATTCGTTGATGTCAAGGAATCATCTTAAATAAATAAGCCTCTTCTTGTCCACTTATCTTAAATAAATAAGCCTCTTCTTGTCCACTTGCACTTCTGTCAAACACAATCAACATGATCCTTTTTGTTTTATTTATGGCTAAGCCAACCAACATAATTCGATTCACACAACTTTTCCCTTGCTTTATAATAAAACTAGTATGAAACTCATGCTTACGCGTGGGAATGAAGAATCGTAATGATGCTGTTAATATTAGCTTGGATTATTAAACATAAATGACATAACTTGACCAGTATATTTGGAGGTACTAAACTAGTTTTTTCTTGCAATTTTCATGATATTGATTACGCTAAGTTTCTCATTACATTGCTATTACGTATATAATTTTGAAAATCACTATTGAATCTACATATACAATATTAATTCACAATTATTATTTGTGAAAGTCTACTAAATACAACACAAAATAAAATAAAAAATTGGTCAAATAATATCTCTTAAATTAAATGGAGATAGGTGTATGAGATCGTTCAGCTCAATTAAAGTTTATTATGTTTAATATCTTCGTATACAAATATTTGAATAGAAACTGTATAAAAAATATATTCATTAGTTCAGAGCTAGAAAAATTAATAACAAAATTCTAAACAATTTAATTTGTATGGAAAGCTAACAAAAGCAAAATCTAATTTTGATTCTAATTAAATTTTCTATAAACTATGGTTTAATATTTATATATATAACCTAGTTAGTAATGGACCGTAAATAGTTATGGTTTATTATATAAATGACTTATAAATTTGAATTGTTTTTAATTATATGATTAGGTGTTTTATGGTTTATTTATATTGGACTCCTCATTTTCTACCCTAAATTAACTTATTTGGCACAAAAATTTTAAAAACTTAGATTAGATGGGACACATAGCACAAAATTAAACTTTAATTGAATTCCAATTGAATTTTCTCTCAGTTTTACTTATTAATATATATATATATATATATATATATAGAGAGAGAGAGAGAGAGAGAGAGAGAGAGAGAGAGAGAGAGATTCTAAATTGAAATAAAAATGCTAAAATTAGTATTACCAATTTTACTTTTTTTTTTAAATTATAAATTAAGGTGGTAATAAATATAATGGGTATCCCCATCAACAATATAATAACAAAATTATTTAATTATCTTTTTGTTTTATGATTAACAATTAGGTCAAACTTATGTACAATTCTTTAAATGCAATA
This sequence comes from Quercus aquifolioides, assembly GCA_019022515.1. Classification (NCBI taxonomy): domain Eukaryota; kingdom Viridiplantae; phylum Streptophyta; class Magnoliopsida; order Fagales; family Fagaceae; genus Quercus; species Quercus aquifolioides. Next base: position 8,073,141 of record CM032326.1, read on the forward strand.
TATTAGGTTCCTCCACTTAATACAAGACAAAACTTGTGGGATGTGGCTTACCTTTAGTACTTTTTAAACTGGAATATTTTTTTGTTTTAACGAGAGATTGTCATGTCATCCACTAACTAAATAAAAGGTGGAGATTAAAACCTACTACCACTTGCTTTTGTATATTTAAAATAAAAAGACATGCCCAATTAAAAATATACTAAAGGTAAACCAAACCCAAACTTATGTCTAGTGCTCTTATCAAGATTATAAATTAAGTTGGTAAATATAATAGTTACCATATCAACAATATAATAACAAAATTATTTAGTTATCACTTTGTTTTATGATTAAAAATTAGGTAAAATTTATATGCAATCTCTTGAATTAGATATATTACATTAGATTCTTTTATTAAATATAAGATAAAGTTTGTATCCAATGCTCCAATATATTATACTCGTAATCATGATTACACATGGCCAAAAATAAACATGTGTCGTCATTTTGACGAATTTAGCGTATTGAAACACTTAACACAAGTCAAGCTCAATACTTTAATTTGTACACATTGTTGTATTGAATTTAATTCTTCTTTAAAAAAAGATACATCCAATAATTGAATTTATTTTGAGAAACTAAAAATTGAATCTTTTGGTTATGCTATAAATCTATAATGTCTCATACCTCACTAAATTAAATATCAACAAGAATCTCTCTTTTTTATCTAAGAACAATTGAAAAGTTGTTCTTAGTTCTTACCTAGAAAAATTATCATCAAATTTCCACAAACAAACACCACGCTTAACAACATAAAAAGTCCAAATCTCCATCATTCACCTAATTGAATTATTAATTTATTATTACAACCTTCCTTATCTTTCAACTCCAAAGAAAGAATTTCCCAGAAACCGACAAGTCCCCGCTGCCACGTCACCAACAGCCCAAACCCCTCTCTCTTATTAATACCCTCGAAGCCTCTCAAGCAAGTACACTTCGCTTTGATCAAACATTGTTTCTACACAGAGTTGCGCAAAATTCCGAAAATGCCCATGGACCGAGTCCAACCCACCACGAGTCCAGACCAGAAATCTCCGACGGTCCTCTCCATCGAGTGCCTAAAAGGCACTTCCACTGCCGACGAGTGGACCGGCGATTTTCTCCAGACCGGCGACATAGTCGAGGAGCTCCGAATCGGGAACTCGGGTCAGTTCAAATCGCCGTTCAAGAACGGAAAAAGCGGGGTCCAGAAGGTTCTGCACGAGTCGTTCAAGAAGAAAGAGACTTCGATTCTGGTCCGAGTTCGGAGAGGCGTGGACGAGTTCGCCGAGTTGCAGGCTTGTATTGTGCCTAACGACTCGGTCTCTCAGAAGAAGCAGTACATGCTTAGGTCCATCGCTGATCCGAATTACGCTGTCGGGTTCTTGGATCGGTCCGAGTCGGATTGCCTTCAGCTTCAAGGTGAGTGAGTGTGACTCGCTGGCTTGACTTTTCCATTAACTCAGCTATCGTTTTCACACACTGTTCATGATAATGATAATAATAATAATAATATATATAGGTTTTCAGGGAATCCCGCGAATTATAGTTATTCGAATCCTAGCCCTACAATTTATAAATAAATGGTTTGGATTTTGCCACGTTGTCATTGCATTTAATTCATATTTTTTATTAGTATATTTAATACGTTGATTGTATGGAAAAAAACTTGCACCATTCATTTTAACCATGAATTTTCATGCACAAATATCTTCTTGTTTTTGTATTTGTTTTTCAATGGCTATGTACAAATATCTAAACTATATCATTTAATAAGCATTAATTGATATTTGCACTATGTTTAAAAAGTTAAATTGTGTAAAAAAATAGTTATAAAACCACAAACGTAGTGAATCTATATGAAAAGAGAATATACCACTTATGAATAAAGCTTATAGTTTATAATAATATTTAACAGTACGTTTTAAGACTTTTGATAAGATAAATTTTCCTTCAAATCAGTTTAGAAGCAAAGTTTTTTTCAGAGTGAATTATTTAGCATATAAAATGCTACTAACTATTGCTGTTTTTTTTTTTTTTAATTGCTATATTTAATTTTATATATAAAAGCAATATAATTGAGATTTAATGTGCAACTAATTTTTTTTTAGCGCTAAAAAGTTTTTGTTGTGGCCTTGAAAGTTAAAATTCTTTTGCATGCAACGCAACATACGCTTAAATACATACATTTTTACTTTTTCTTGTTATTATTATTATTATTTTTTTTTTAAATTTCGGTTTTTCTTATTCATGATCAAATTCCAAAATTTAAGCAAAGACTTTGTCCAAGTAATTGCATGTAGCCCCCATTAACCCATTTGAAGTTGATGGCACTTGGTTTGTATATCCCACAGAGTTCAAATTTTGATTCTCATATATAAAAAAATAAGGACCTGTTTGGTAGTTGCTTTTCAATAACAATTTTTAATGTTTAAACAACGATAACATTTTTTACACGTATTTTTACAACACTAAAAACTAAATAACAATATTTAAACACTGCTATCAATCGGGCCCTAAAAGAAAGAGAATTTTATAATTAGAGTTGCCATTGAAGTACGTACCCAGAAGATGAATTTCCTCACGGGGTTCTGAATTTTCTCTTCATTTTATTATAATCTCAAGTTGGTAAAACTGTGGTTAGGACTTAGGATTGGCTGGTCAATTACGCTACTCGATCGCCTGTAGATGAGACCAACACCCACAACGTGCACACACACCCTTCATAAATTAATTCCAGAAATCTTTTAGATACCAAAAGAGTCCAAAAAAATTAGTTAAACCTTCCTTGATAAAGTGTGGTTCGAGTACTAATTACTAAATAGTTGTATATATTCCATCGAGTTATTAAACACCTTTTTGATGATTATCACCGGTCTTAGAAAACTGAATTGAAATGACTGATTTAACAGGTTCAAAACCTCTATTATTTTCTGTCAGATTCCTTAATTTGTTTACTTAGTTTTGCTACATGAGCTGGTAATTTGTCCAATTTATCAAATCATTCAACTTTTTCTTTTTTAATATCTTTTCTAGATATTTTTTTTTTAAAACAATTTTTTAATGTTTTTTCCTTCAATATTTAATAATATTGCATTTTCTAAATCTAAATGAAATATATATATATATATATATATTTTAATTTACTATTTTACATATAATAAGTGTATGTGATCAAACAATTAGTGGTTGATTATTATAGAATCTTAACTCGATGACAAAGAGCATATATTATAAAATTAAAGTAGATTCAGTTGTTATTGTATTTATATTTTTTTTAAATGTGAATCGGTCACTTTGCGATTCACATGTTAATGTTTAAAACTTTTGTTTTTTTGCGGTTCACACGTCAATTTATAAAACTTTTGTTTTTTTTGGGTTTTTCCTGTGAAAGATCATCATTTCTTTGACAGGGTCATAGAAAGCTACTTAAAAAAAGTTTATATAAAGAGAGGTTAAATTTGGGAATGCTTTTCATTTAACCCCACTTGTAGTTTTCTTGAAGCCTAGATCCTTTATATTCTTTGTTGTTTTTTTTTTTCCCTTATTTAAAAGGCTTAGCTCCCTGGGAAAAAATAAAAGTGAAAAATGAATGGCTTAGGAGTCTTTTTATTTATTCAAAGGTAAAATCATTTACGAAAATTGGATTGAAATTTGAAAGCAGCATATCTTTCTCGCCCACAACCACAACTGCGTGATACTCATGATTATCTTTGTCAAAATTGATATTAATGCTGTGTTTGGTTGTAACTTGTATGGGACCGTTTTCCACTTCACCTACTTTGTCAATTTCTTGCAAATCACAATCCCACTCAAGACTAGAGCTTTTACTTTTTACAATTGAGCATGATATATGGACTCTAGAGTTTAGACCACATAAACCTCCATCCCAAAAAAAAAAAAAAAAAAATTATTTCAAAACTAACAGATTTTTTTTTTTTTTTTAGTTCTCTTAGTTTATTTGTGTAGCTCTTTAAATATAAACTATCCTAAAAAAGGCGCATTGATTCTCTCACAGTTTTTTTTTTTTTTTTTACACCAGCTATTTCACGTTTTAACTTTTAAGTATGGATATTAATTAAAAAATGTGCACAATAGACATTATATGTACGAAGTGTACAATAATGAATGTAAAATACTAATATTTTCCGTAAAAAATTTAGGGTTAGTGTATTATAAATCTGGAATTAATTTAGGGTTAGTGTACTATAAATATTGAGGATTGTATCCTTTGACACAACATTTGATTGGAGATTGAAGATGATAAACTAAAATAATATATTTTCCTTCTCACTTTGATATGTAGAACTATATTAATGATCACAACCTTTATTTTTTCCTATCCTATCTTATGATGTCAGCCAACCCTTTATGAACTAATTGTGGGTGCACCGTCTTTTACTTCTAGTCATTTCTGCTACACACTTATGGTAGTGTATGCTCTATTTTTGTGTTTTTGTAATATATTATTTCAATCCTAGTTCAGCTGTGGTATTGGCTCCTTTTCTATGCTGACTTGATTTTTGAGTTCCCTTTGGGTGGCATGCAAAACATAATGGAATTTGTTTCCATTGAATATAGAGGCCTCTCTTAATCAAGAATTCACTGTCTCACTTATAAATTCCCCCACACTCCAACCATAGATGGATCCTCTCTTTCTAAATAAACATTGTGTCAACATCTTAGATAGGCATACCTTGTGCCACAACGCGGTAAAGGTAGCAACCAGTTGTGTGCAAAATTTATTTATTTGTCGTCAGGGATTCTTCTGTATTATAGTTATCTTAGCATGAACCTTGACATTGCCAATTTCTTATTATTCACATTTTAAAAAAAGTTAAACTAATGTCTTTAGAGTTGTGATCAAGAATTATTAGAACATAATTTCTTCTTTTTATATAACTAATACAGTTCTCTCTCTCTCTCTCTCTGTGCGTGCGTGTGTGTTGAAATTGCACATAGATGGATCCTCTCTTTCAAAACTAAATAAACATTGTGTCAAGTGTCAACATCTTAAATAGGCATGCCTAGTGCCACAACACGGTAAAGGTAGCAACAAGTTGTGTGCAATTTTATTTGTTATCAGGGATTCTTCTGTATTACAGTTATCTTAGCATGAACCTTGATGTCGCCAATTTCTTATTATTCACATTTAAAAAAAAAAAAGTTAAAATAATGTCTTTAGAAGTGTGATAAAGTATTATTAGAACAGAATTTCTTCTTTTTATATAATTAATATAGTTCTCTCTCTCTCTCTTTCTCTCTTTGTGCGTGCGTGCGTGTTACAACCCAAATCCATATAATATGTTTCAGAATGGCACACTCTCTCTATGTGCATTGGTAAATAATCTTTGACAGATTTATAAAAATTAAAATAATAAAAAATTTGACAGAATCCAACTAGCAGTTGGTGCTGCAGTAGAAGAGCCAGTTTATTCCATATTGCTGTCCGGGTGGAAATAATTGATGCTTGAACCATAGAACTGCCTCTAATTCTTTCTTCGCTATGGACTATTATTTCTGCTGTACCATCAAACTAGAGGCTGATGACGGTATCTGCATGAGAACTAATTAGGTCCATGAAATCAAATTTTACCTTTATTTATTTATTTATATATATTACCTATCTCAATATTCTACTTGAAACGTGAAATAATAAGCTCCACCATACAGCTTCAAGGAGTGCTAGGATGGTAAATGAACTATCCAGGACTCAGCTTCAAGATGGATATGTTTCATATCGGTGGGAGAGGAGGATGCAGGAGTTTCTATCAGTTCCCTTTTCCAGCTGCTTTCTTTCCATACTTCTCCTCCCTAAAGCTTCAGATAAAGGCGCTTCTCACTACAATGACTTGGAAGACACGCTTGCTAGGGCAAATGCATGGTTCAACGCATCTCAGGCCTCTGGAGTTCCAGTAGTCTTCATGAACGTGCAGACTGAGTCACTGCTTACAAAGGTAAACTTCTCATCTCAACAAAGCAATGGGACTGAAACTTTTGGATTGGTTTTGGTCCTGTAATGAGATATATAAGCATTCTAGGTTCGAATCCCGCTACCAGCAGAAGTTCATTGGTGGGCATCCTTAGTGGGTAACCCCCACACAGGTGTGTAAAGGGAAGACCGGCACCTAAGAAGGACCCGCTGACTTGGCTGCCACCTGGCGCCCTGCCCGGGGGTGTAATATAACCATAAAGACCCCCATTTTCCATCCTCAAAAAAAAAAAAAAAAAAAAAAACTAAAATTTTGAGATTTTCCCTGATGAGTTCAATTCAAACTGGGCAAGTTATCATTCGTGGTTCTCAACTAAACCAAGATTGGATTTGGGCTGAAGTAGGCCGAAGGAAAGTATTTCCTATTCAAAGATATTGAACTTCAGCTTGGCCCAGGTTTCCTGGGCTGAGTTCCTGTATTTAAAGGACAATATGTTTTAAAGTATAAAATGGACCCCCAAAACATGTTTTGGGTGGGCGCTTTTCGCCAAATAATACTGTTCGGCCCAATATTTTTCCAAACAGGGCCGGTTCAAACTTATATAAAAAGGGCAAGCAACTCTCTCTCACAAAAAAAACGCAACTTTCTGGCAAATCTTTCAACCCAAACAAAAATTAGAACTGATGAAGTGTGAATTCGTCAGTCACTGAGTGTTGCCAGGTGATGAACTTAGCCTCCTGGAAAGAAGTGTCTTAGAGACGGTCACCGGTGTGGTGCCTGCCACAACACCTCCGATGCTCAAGTTAGAGTCAAGAATGGCACAAGAATAATATCTGAAGATAGCACAAATCTAGCAAAAATATCGTACCTTTTTCATGGGAGAATGTGGAGGATATATATATATGTTGTTGTAGGTTCTAGCCGTTGTACCATTTATGGAGACTTAACTTCCCTTCAGGTAACGCTTCCTGGCCTCATCATGTGGCTTTAATTAGGTCCCAACGGTCTGTCCAGCTGGGTCTGTAACTGTCATTGTTATTTATTAAGGGCATTGAATAGGATGTTATACTCGTCAGTCTCGTGTTTCCTCGTCACTGACGACTCTTCTCGTCGGTATGATTTACCTCTTGCAGGGCCCACTTCGTCAGTCCCATCAGTTGCCCCCGGATTCTGAGGTCGTCAAGACGTGTCGTGACGACCACGGAAGGTGAAAAGTTTCTAGGCAGTAGGCGGTTGGGTTTTCGAGCCGTATTTAATGTGCTGTGGCAGTTCCTTTTGGGTTGTGGCCCACGTGGCGCTTTTTGATTGGAGGAATTAATGCTTCACATGATGAGTCTCCTTGATTTTCCCGCTGGTTTTTCAGCTTCTCAATTTTTGGTTTAAAACTCCCCTCTCCTCATTATTTTCTCTTTACCTTTTTGAAAAAGAACTCCTCCATTGTCGCTCTGGTTCTCAGCTTCTCCGCCTTCTTTCTCAGCGGTTTTTTTTGCGTAGTTTCCTTTTCTGAGGTGAGTTTTTCCTTTTCTGTCTCCTTTTTACCTTGTTCATTTTTGCTATCATAAATTTCTGATCTTTTTATTTCTTCTTTGCTTGCTTTTTCTTCTTCGCTTGCTGTTTCTTCTTTGCTTGCTGTGTCTTTTTTGTTTTTCTAGCTTTTTCATGGTTAGTAGCTCTGAGGTTAAGTTAGGGTGCCCTTCAATTTCATTCCTCTTCGCTCGATTAGGAGGGGGTTTAGGAACTTTTCCTTACCTAGAAAACTTTGTTTACGAAGGCAATAGTTTGGCTGTAGCGTTGGCTGAATTATTGCCAATCCTACATCAATCCGTCGAGTGGTTTGAGGAATTAGTGAAGGAAAGGACGATGTCAGTGGTCAGGTCTAGCGAACTTGAGACTGGGTTGTCGTCTAGCGGCGGCCCAGTAGAAGGGGATACGGCCATTTCTGTCTCTCGTGAGGTTAGGGCTTTTTATGCTCTGGAGGAGAGGTGTGGGTTGGACGATGATACCCTTAGGAGATTTCGGGATAGATTCCAATTCCCAGATCGGGTTAGGGTTCGTCTGCCCAACAAAGAGGAACGGGCTTGCCACTTCTCTCCAGGCGAGGTGTGCTTTTATGAGTCCGCCTTCGTCTGTGGGTTAAGGTTTCCCGTCCACCCCTTTGTGATGGAGCTGCTAAACCAGTTTGGCATTGCTCCCGGGCAACTTATGCCAAATTCGTGGAGAATATTGGTCAGTTGTATGGGAATATGGCTGGCGGCCCTGGACGGAGATATGCTTAGGGTCGATGAGTTCACTTACTTGTATCGCCTGAAAGCGTCGAAGGAGCACGGGTACTATGAACTGGTGCCTTGGGAAAGGAATACTAGGATCGTCAAGAATTTACCTTCGTCCTTCAGATACTGGAAGTCCAGATTTTTCTTTGTATCTGGGGACGATTTTGAAACTCCCTCGGGCGAGGTTTGGGGTGATCTCCCGAGGTTGCATCGTCGGTGGGGAACCCCGACTTTAGGTGCGTTAATACTCCCTTTGATATATTAATCTTCTGCAACTTTACCTTTATCGTCACTGACTTTATTGCCTCCTCTTCTGTGCAGTTAAGAGACGACCCAAATTGAAGAGCAGGTACAGGAGTCGGGTCCAGAAGGCGATCGAATACGCACAGACGATCGAAAATTGGGACGACCTTATTGATCCCAGGACACTTGCCTTTTATTGTCTTGGGCCAGATCCGTCTGACTTCGTTCGGAAAAATCTTGAAATTGAAGGAAAAAGGAGTAAGTATTTAGTTCGTCAGTATTTGTCTCTTACGCAGCAGGTTTTTTTTTAACAAGCGCTTCCTTCTTGCAGAGATGACGACAAAATTTAACAAGGAGATGTATGCCAAAATGAGATCCAAGAAGGACGAGCCCCTGTCTAGCTTGGGAAAAAAGGCTGTGCGTGTCACTGGGAAGAGTGGCTTGGCGCCTCCAATTGCTTCCGTCAGCCCAGTCGTGTCAGGGGTGGCAACGACGAGGACTGCTTCTCCCACGACTTCCGTGGAGGAGATCGAGGGTACTCCATCTTCAAAAAGACCGAGGATGACTGAGAAGGAGAAGAGCGTTCCTCGTCCATCCACCCTCTGGAATGACGAGAGACTGGCTGTGGATAGGGCCCACGAGGTGGTGACCGCTGTGGACCTGAAGGCTTTGTCGGGTGTCCCGTTTAATGATGTGGCGGCTCGACATATTCATAAGCTCGTACAGGTTAGCTTATTTCTGCTCCTTCTTTCCTTCGTCCTCTTGTTCGTTCCATTTCTTTTATTGAGGAAAAAATTTTGTTTTAGGTACTGGGTGAGAGCATGCACATTGCTTCGGAGTATCTTACTCAGGAGACGAAGGTAGCCTCTATGACGTCCAGGATGGAGACCTTGGAAGCAGAGAACTCCAAGCTGCGGAGAAGTCTTGTTGACTCTATGGGTGAGTCTGCTTCCCTGAAGGAGAAGTTGAAAAAACTAGAAGACGATATTAAGGTGGAGCGTCAGTTGACGCAAGAGAAGGACGAGCAGCTCTCAAATGCCAGGGAATCACTAAAGACGATAGCTGCGAGGTCGGTTGAGGCCTTCCAGACAACCGATGAGTACAGCACCGTCTTGTTCAGCTGGTACTTCAAGGGGTTTGAGCTCTTGAGGAGGTACCTGTTAAAACATCCTACTGGAGTGGACATGGAGAAGCTGGATCTGGAGGAGATAGACCAGGAAATGTCTGCTGACGAGGCTGGCCAGTCTTCTGCCATTGTTCCCTTCGCTCGTCAGGATACCCCCGTTGACGATGCTCCAGCTGGTGACGATGCTGCCAACGCATGACCCTGACACTTATGAAAAATTTTTGTTGTGCTAAATTTTTTTTATATATGGGTGCCCATTGTGTTTTCGGGCCCAACCTTTGAACAATTTTTGTTTGTTTATTTTGACAACGATATTAGCAGCCCAGTGTTTATGGGTTTTATTGTGAAAACAAATGGAAATTGCCCTTGGTTTGGGGACCTTTACTGAATATTACATGCTTATTTAGATTTATAACAAGCTTACTTGCATTTCATGATTGTCTATGTATCTGATGAGTTTTGACCTGGCCTCGCATGCTGTGCTGAGTACATCGTCGTCAGTAGTTTACATCCGTCAGTGCGGAATCTTACTACTTAGCCATTTTTGCTTTTCAACAACTTAATTTGTTGTCGTCAGTAGTTTACATCCGTCAGTGCGGAATCTTACTACTTAGCCATTTTTGGCTTTTCAACAACTTAATTTGTTGTCGTCAGTAGTTTACATCCGTCAGTGCGGAATCTTACTACTTAGCCATTTTTGGCTTTAGGTGACTTATACCCGTGTTAGGGATATTTCCTTCGTCAGTTACCTTCGGTTGTATACACCTACTTACAGAATAATATCAGCTGAATAGATTCTTTATTGATTTTGATAACAAGTACACTTGAGAGTTACGTCTACTGATGATACTTCTTTAAGTGTTCAATGTTCCATGGCCTCGGGAGTCTTTGTCCGTCCAGAGTCTCAAGGTGGTAGCTTCCCTGTCTGGAGTAATGAATAACCCGGTACGGTCCTTCCCATGTGGGGCCAAGTTTCCCTTGAGTTGGATCTTTGGTCGCCAGAGTTACTTCGCGCAGGACGAGGTCGCCGATGTTGAGTCGTCGGAGTTTCACCCTTTTATTGTAATATTCTGTCATCTTTTTCTTGTAATCTGTTATCCGGCTGCAGGCTTTATTTCTGACTTCGTCTAGGCAGTCCAGGTTGACTCGTAGATGATCGTCGTTGTCTTCCTCGCTGAACATCTCTCGCCTAGTGCTGGTCACTCCGACCTCGACCGGGATCACTGCCTCAGTTCCGTAAGTAAGCCTGAACGGGGTTTCTCCCGTCGGGGTTCTTGCTGTTGTTCTGTAGGCCCACAAGACGTTGGGTAGCTCGTCTGGCCAAGAGCCCTTTGCGTCATCTAACTTCGTCTTTATGATTTTGAGTAGAGTCCGGTTCGTCACTTCTGTCTGTCCATTTGCTTGAGGGTGGCCTGGTGATGAGAAATGGTTCTTGATGCCCAGACCAGAGAAGAAGTCCTTGAAGCCTTGGCAGTCGAATTGTCATCCGTTGTCCGATATGATCGTCCGTGGAATCCCGAATCTGCAGACTATGTTCTTCCATACAAAGTTCCGGATCTTTGCTTCGGTGATAGTTGCCAGTGGCTCTGCCTCAACCCATTTTGTGAAATAATCTATAGCGACGAGTAAGAATTTTACCTGGCCTTTGCCCAAGGGTAATGGGCCAACGATGTCAATTCCCCACTGTGCAAATGGCCAAGGGGACGCTATCGTCGTCAGTCTTTCGGCTGGCAGTCGTTGAATGTTCCCGAACCGCTGGCACTTGTCACACTTCTTGACGAATTTCATTGCGTCCACCTGCATAGTAGGCCAAAAATAACCTGTTCGCATAATTTTGCTTACCAATGATCTAGGGCCTGCATGATCTCCGCAGATTCCTTCATGGACCTCTCTTAGGATGTACTCAGCGTCTTCTTCGTTCACACACCTTAAATAGGGCATGGAGAAGCCCCTCTTGTACAGAGTGTCATTAAGAATTGTGAATCTGGCAGACCTCTTCTTGATCTTCCTGGCTTCATTTGTGTCTTGAGGGAGGTGTCCATCTTGAAGAAAGGATACAATGGGCGACATCCAGCTACTTGTGCTCTGGATTGCAAAGGTTGAAATTTCTTCTATGCTGGGGTTCTTCTGTTCTTCCATCATCAGGTCTGCATTCGACCCCGTTTCTTTCGACGAGGCTATCTTCGATACTTCGTCTGCTGCCATATTCTGGCTTCTGGGAATTTGGATGAACTCTACCTCTTCGAACTCTTGAGTCAAGTGCTTCACCAACCTGAGGTATTTCTGCATTCTTTCTTCCTTTGCTTCGTATTCTCCCTTGATCTGCCCGATTACTAGCTTTGAGTCGTTTTGGACTAACAGAGTCTTTGCTCCAAAAACTTTCCCTAACCTCAACCCCGTCAGAATCCCCTCATACTCGGCTTCGTTGTTCGTCGCCGGGAATATCAGCTGAACTCCATACTTCAATACTTCGCCGTCGGGGGTGGTTATGACGACCCCTACCCCTCCCCGCTTTTGGGCTGACGAACCGTCGGTCTGTATTACCCAACGTTTGCCCTCACTGGCAAGGCTTTGTTCGTCCGGAATGGTGAATTCGGCGATAAAGTCTGCCAGAGCCTGTGCTTTAATGGCTGCCCTGGGATGGTACTCTATATCAAACTGGCTAAGTTCGATTGCCCATTGGACCATTCTCCTTGCTGCCTCGGGTTTGCTCATGGACTTCTTGATAGGCTGGTCCGTCATTACCCAGATTGGATTTGCCTAGAAATACTGCCTGAGCTTGCGTGAGGCAATTATCAACGCGAACGTGATTTTTTCGATTTTTGGGTACCTGGACTCAGCCCCCTGGAAGGCTTGACTGATATAATAAACGGGGAGTTGTACTCTGTTTTCTTCGCGGATCAGGGCTGCGCTGACGGCTGTAGATGAAACAGCTAGGTATAGATACAGGTTCTCTCCTTCTTTTGACGGGCTCAGGAGAGGTGGATTGCTCAGGTAGCGTTTGAGCTCTTGGAAAGCCGCTTCACATTGGTCGGTCCAGGCGAAGGCCTGCTTCAGGGTCTTGAAAAAGGGGAGACATTTATCCATTGCTCTAGAGACGAATCTGTTAAGGGCGGCGATCCGTCCAGTGAGCTTTTGGACCTCCTTGACGGTCTTGGGTGACGCCATGTTGATTATGGCCTGAACTTTCTCCGGATTTGCCTCTATTCCTCTCTGGGATACCATGAATCCCAAGAACTTCCCTGAGGCTACGCCAAACACACACTTACTTGGATTCAGCTTCATTTGGTATTGTTTGAGAGTGGCAAATGTCTCACTGAGGTCGTCCAGATGGGTAAGCTCTTCCCTGCTCTTGACGAGCATATCATCCACGTAAACCTCCATATTCCTGCCTATCTGCCCGCTGAACATTCTGTTCACTAACCTCTGATAAGTAGCACCTGCATTCTTTAGTCCGAAAGGCATTACCTTATAGCAGTAGAGGCCTTGGCTAGTGACAAAGGCTGTTTTCTCCTCATCCTCGTCAGCCATTTTTATCTGGTTGTATCCTGAGAAAGCATCCATGAACGTCAATAGCTTGTGCCCGGCTGTGGAGTCTATGAGCTGGTCTATTCTTGGAAGGGGGAAACTATCCTTCGGGCAGGCCCTATTCAGGTCGGTGAAATCTACGCACATCCTCCACTTCCCATTTGCTTTCTTTACCAGAACAGTATTGGCCAGCCAGTCTGGGTAGTACACTTCCCTGATGAAACCTGCAGTCAAGAGCTTCTTTACTTCGTCGGCAACTGCCTGATCTCTTTCTGGTGCGAAGACTCTTCTTCTCTGTTTGACGGGTTTCTTCTCTGGGTCTACATTCAACCTGTGTAGGATGATTTCCGGGGATATACCTGGCATGTCGTCATGGCTCCAGGCAAAGACATCCAGGTTTTGCTTAAGAAACTGGACGAGCTTGGTTCTCATTTCGGGGCTCAAGGTCGTCCCTATCCTGGTTGTTTTGGTCGTTTCTCCCTCAATTAGTTGCACTGTTTCTAGAGCCTCCACTTTTTCTTCTTGCTTCTCTTCAATTATCCAGGTGTGGTTTTCCTTTGCGGCCAACACGGCCTGGTAGCATTCTCGAGCTAAGACTTGGTCTCCCTTAACTTCACCAACCCCGTTTTCCACAGGGAACTTTACCTTCAGGCAGTAGGTAGATGTGGACGCCTTCCACTTGTTGAGGGCAGGTCTTCCAATGATGACGTTATAGGAGGAGGGGCAATCCACCACCAAGAAGTCCAGCTGATGGGTCAGTTGCTTTGGGTATGTTCCCACCGTCACTGTTAGCGTCACTATGCCCTTGGGGTAGACCCTGTCACCACTGAAACTGACGAGGGGGGAGTCAAAAGGGCGTAGCCTTCTGGGGTCCAGCTTCAACTGTTGAAATGCAGGGAAGTAAATGATGTCAGCAGAGCTACCGTTGTCCACGAGGATCCTTTTGGTGTTGAACCCTTCTATGGTAAGCATTATGACCAGGGGGTCGTTGTGGGGCTGTTTTACTCCCCTGGCGTCATTTTCATTGAAAGTCATGTCTTGCTCGGTTCGTCTCTGTTTCAATGGGGGAGTCGTATGAACGCTGTTCACCTGACGTTGATATGCTTTTTGGAGGGACCTGAACGAACCTCCGGTGACGGGTCCACCTGTGATTGTCTGTATTTCCCCGACCACATTCTGAGGAGGTTGGGATTAACGGTCACTACCTCGTGAAGAAGCATCGGGTTGGCCTTTGTTCCCGTCTCGAGATCTACTATATTCACCCTTCTTTACAAATTTCTGCAATTTCCCCTTTCGTATCAGCTCTTCTACCTGCTCTTTGAGGTCCCGACAGTCCTCGGTGTAATGGCCATGGTCTTTGTGGAACCGGCAGTACTTGTTCTTGTCACGAACATTTGGAGACGAGTGTAACGGCTTCGGCCACTTTAGGTGATGCTCGTCCTTAATCTGCGTTAGGATTTTATCAACAGGCATTACAAGAGGAGTAAATTTTACCGTCCGAGGATTCTTATCTTCTTTTCTTCTACTTCCGTCATTGATTCGGCGATCAGGACGCTCACGCTTTTGCCCCCTACGGTCGTCTTCCTTTCTACCCTTGTCTCCTGGCCTCTCAATGTCCCTGATGGCAGCCAGTGCGTCTTCCGCGTTCATGTACTTCTGTGCTTTGAGGAGCATTTCAGCCATTGTTTTCGGGGGATTTTTTGCAAGCGACGAGACGAGTTCTCTGGTTCTCAAACCAGCCTTAAAGGTTGTTAGCTGCACCTTGTCATCAGCCTCGTCTACCTCCAGTGTCTCCCGGGTGAAGCGTTTCACATATGACCTCAAAGTTTCCCTCTCTCCCTGCCTGATGGTGAGTAAATGATCCGCGGTTCTCTTTGGTCGTTGTCCTCCAATGAAGTGACGCAGGAAGGCATTACTCAACTGTTCAAAGGTGTCGATGGACGATGTGGGCAGCTTTGTGAACCATTCCCGTGCGGCTCCTTTGAAAGTAGTTGGGAAGGAACGACACAAAATTTCGTCTGGGGGCTGCTGGAGTCCCAAGGTCGTCTTAAATGTGTTAAGATGATCTTGGGGATCTTTTAGTCCGTCAAACGGTTCGAGTTGAGGCAGCCGAAATTTTGACGGCACTGGACAGTCGAGGACGGCCACAGTGAACGGTGAATCTGTTGCCCTGACCAGTCGGTCCACACTCCGTTCTGTTTTTTCTTTGATGGCGTTTCTGAGCTCGTCCATCTCCTTCCTCATCTCCTGGAGTATATTCGAGTTCTGATCAGTTGGAGTGGTAGGCCTTGGATGGTCGATTCTTCTATGACTATCTCCCTCGTCCTCTCGATTTCCCTTGGACCGATGCTCTTCCTGCTGAAGCCTCTGCTTCATTTCCTCATTTTGTTTGGACAATTCCTCGACGTTTGCTGCCAGGGCCTGAATTTGCTGTGCCAAGGCTGCAGAATCTTGATTGGACTCCATATGAAATAAGTATTTGACAGGAAACTATCTTTTCGCAACTGAATGAAAAAATGTCATTTCCCACAGACGGCGCCAAACTGATGAAGTGTGAATTCGTCAGTCACTGAGTGTTGCCAGGTGATGAACTTAGCCTCCTGGAAAGAAGTGTCTTAGAGACGGTCACCGGTGTGGTGCCTGCCACAACACCTCCGATGCTCAAGTTAGAGTCAAGAATGGCACAAGAATAATATCTGAAGATAGCACAAATCTAGCAAAAATATCGTACCTTTTTCATGGGAGAATGTGGAGGATATATATATATGTTGTTGTAGGTTCTAGCCGTTGTACCATTTATGGAGACTTAACTTCCCTTCAGGTAACGCTTCCTGGCCTCATCATGTGGCTTTAATTAGGTCCCAACGGTCTGTCCAGCTGGGTCTGTAACTGTCATTGTTATTTATTAAGGGCATTGAATAGGATGTTATACTCGTCAGTCTCGTGTTTCCTCGTCACTGACGACTCTTCTCGTCGGTATGATTTACCTCTTGCAGGTCCCACTTCGTCAGTCCCATCAAGAACAATATATATATATATATATATATATATATATATTGAGGAGAAACATCTAACAATTTTAACCCAATCCGGCTAGAGTCTTAACAAAAAGAAACAAAAGCATGCACCTATGTCTTTGAAAACCTTTCTTGTTCTACCGTTGGAACTCGGAAAACCCGACGAAACTGGAGCTCCAAAACTACCAGACCGATCTGAAAGACTTTGGGCGAATGGTCCTTGATGCTCTGAATGATTTTGACAGATAGAAGCGTTTTTACCATCAACACAAGAGTATACACTCATATATGGCTGAAGAAGAAGAAGAATCAGCTGGAGAAGAAAGGCCAAAGGGAAGGAGATATTTTCTCTCTCTTTGATGAGAACGTGAAAAATGAACAGTGGAGGAAGCAGTAGTACTGAGTTATAAAACGTGGTTTGGACTTTAAATTAAAATTTTATTTTATTAAAATTTAATGATAAGCTTTTACTAAAGAAACTGATAAGTATGTATATTTTTAATTAATTATAATTTAAGAATAATCATCTCCTAGATTAAGATTAGATAGTTTAAAAAAAAATAGAAAAGGATAATGAAAAGTTAATGAATATTAATAATTAAAAACCAGACAACAATTATGAATTTTTTAGGATAAAATTAATGAATAAATTCATTCTAAATTACATAGATTTGATCAATTTTAAATTACATGGAATTCTTGAATGATTTGCACAAAACTAACATAGATTTGATAAAGATTGACAAATAAATAATGCAAGTGTGAAAATTAAAATTAGACTTTAATAAAAAAAATATTGAATTTTTTTTTAAAAAATGTTATCACTGGGAGATTTCAAACATATAGTATTGGGAATGAATAAATGAAGCTTAAAAAAATAATAATGAAGAATTAAAGAATGAATGAAAAAATAATATTTAAATAAGATAGAATAAAGATAGAGAGTCTGTTGAAAAGTGTATTTAAAAAAGTAAATAGGCAATAGCTAAAAGTAATTGTTCATTCTCCGTAGAGAGACTGTTGGAGATGCTCTTAAAACTCGATTGCTCACCACATTTGCTAATGTGGAGTTTTAATAAGGTTATGTTTGTTGATATAAGTTTGAAATAATCCTGTTTGACAAAATAAATTAATAAAAAATGTATTATTGAGTAAAAAGTGCCTTTGAGATAAGTCATTATGAAAAATGTTTGCCCAAAAACTAGCATTTAAAAAAATAAAAATAAAACTTTCTGAAACTAGCACTTAAAATCAATGAATTTATTAATTTAATAAGGTTATTTGTGGATCTAAAAATTTAAAACTGAGGGATTTGATAAAAAATTTTCTTACTTTATATGAAAATTAACAAAATATGACAAAATTTGAACTTTAAGGATTGTACCAAATTACATTCTGAATTAGTAATAACAACTTAAATCTAGTAATTGTTGGTTTCAGTTAGCTCAATTGGTAAAGTTTCTGATAGTTGTATAAGAGATCTGGGATTTAATTCCCATCTACACCAAAAATTGATTGGTATCTTAGTTTAATGATAAAGAGCTATTATCAGGAGTGAAACTCCAAAATATTATATTCCCTCTATCTTTATTTATTTAATATAAAATTTGATAACTATAATAGTTATTGATATGATTTATTATGAAACAAAATACAACATGAATTTGGTTTATATATTAATTTAAATCAATGCCTTTTGAGTTCCTAAAAATAGTTTTTGGGGGAAGAATCTTGCAATTCAAATTGTGGTATTTGTTGGTGTGTAACGAAAACATATAAGGTTAAAATCCCTCATTTTCTACTTCCCAAAAAATACCTCATTTTCTAGTATTAAATTATTAAAAATACAAAAATAAGAAAATCATCGTAGTTCAAACCAACTTTTATGGCATATTGGCATTAATAGCCTGTCATTCCCATTCATATTGGAATCAAATCAATGAATCATACTATCTATGCCACTAATAGACATGCCAAATAATAAGAGATACTAGTAATTCATTCAGATACACACATTAATTTGGAAAAATACTAATTTAATTATCACTGTGGGGTCAGAATAAGTCAGCAACCCCGGCCCACTCCAAACCAAGCCCAGAGGCCCACGCCGAGGACGCCTCCACGATCCAAGGTCCGAGGACGAAAGTTTAGAGCCCAGGGCTCAAGGAGCATTGCCGAGGATGGTTACATCCTCGGTAGGCCGAGGCCAGAAAGTGGGCATACAGCATACCTTTAAGGGGAGTCTCCCTAAGCATCCAAGGAGCAAATAGCAAGAACCAATCACCGGACATTGAAGCATGGCGGAGGAGCAAGTCCCAGGTGAACTGTCACCTCCACATTAAATGCCCTCAACTAATGCTCTGGCCGCATTAATGAGGATAGGACCTTTGGACAGTGCCGTCTTGGGCGCTGCAACCCACTGGAGGTATGGGAATGCGGCTGATGGGACAGACTCTCAAGTGGAAACCGGGCTGATCAACAAGTGTAGGGCTAGGATCAGCTGAGAGAGAAGTATATAATGTAAAAAGTCCCTCTTGTGGAGGGGACGGACGAAAAACCAGAGAAAGAATGAATACTGTAGCAAAGTATTTCTCTCAACCATTGTAATCCCACTTAAAAGAAGTAAGAACGAGTTCAACCCCTATAACCCGTCCGAGGAGCCTTATTGGGCATTTCGACCCACGTTTAGCTTAGCTCGATTCACCCACAACCGTGCATGGCCGTTGCATTCTTTACCAAGGCCTAGCTCTTGAGCCCATACTCTACAAATTTATTGGAGGGTTAGTTGGGCTTGGGTCCACTCTCCCAATCTGTGGATAGCGCTCGAAACCACCCCCTACAACCACCATATGCCATTTGAGCAAACATTATCACCAAAATCTAAGAAAACCAACATACCCCAAAATTTAACACCCTATAAAAGAATAAAGCATTTGCATAATAAGTTCATGCAAAAATTTATGTCTATTTTAGTATAAACAACCTTCTTCTTTTTTTCTTTTTCTTTTTTTCTTTTCTATTTTACACAACTACTTTTCAAAAATATACATATCAAATTATCTATTTTACACTACATTTTATTAAAATATTATTTATTTTCATTTTTTTAATTACACTTTCTAATCATCTTTCTCTCTTTCAATATAATTTATATTTTCACAAATACATAAATTTTTTTAGATAGATTCAACTTTAGCGTCTGTTATTAATAATAGCTCTTTAATATCAGAGTAAGATATCAATCAATTTTTGATCTCTTATTCAACCACTACAAATTTTACCTGAATTAAACTAGAAAAAAAGTGTAAAGAACTAGAGACAAACAAAACCTAACGTTCAAAGGTTTACAACATGTCGAAGTCCATATAACATGGCTACCGGTGCAGAAACGCTAGTAATTTTCTTGTCCATCAGAATGTGGAGGCTGGAAACCGCCCTCCGTCTTTGGCTCATCACTTGAGCTTGCCTAAAACTTCATCAGAGATGGCTGCCATTGAAAAGTTTTTGCAGTTCCAAGACTCAGTACCTTGTAAGATTCGAGCTAAGCGCGGCTGTGCCACTCACCCACGAAGCATTGCTGAGAGGGTAATGTTTTAGTCCCATCATCTTTTCATTTTTGGGCCATTGGATGCACTTGTTGGATCATGAATGTTACAATCCCATTAATAAATTAGTACAATTCTCTTCATTTTAAAAGGATGATGCTAAAAATGCCTTTACATGTTAATTTTCTTGTCAAATTTTCGGGTTAGAGGAACCCGAATTAGCGAAAGGATGAGGAAATTACAAGATCTTGTTCCTAACATGGACAAGGTAGAGTCTTTCTTGCATTTTTTTCCTTGTACATTACTTTGTGGGGACTCAGATATTCGTCTCTTTCTTTTTGCAGCAAACAAGCACTGCAGACATGTTAGAGATTTAGCTGTTGTGTATATTAAAGGTCTTCAGCAAGCAGTCGAGGTATATTACCAAAATAGATGCATATCCAGTATATCCCCCAATTTTTTTTATCTTACTATGAAACTATAACCTTCTCAATCATTCATTCTTTTTTTGTTTTAAAATTTTCAGACACTTACTGATAAGCGTGCAGAGTGTACTTGCTCACACAAGCAGCAGCAATAACACAAAAATGGCCCGGGTGTCTGACTAGCTAGCTTTTTTACAGAATTATGAGAATGTGGAAAAGAATATAGAAAGCAGAGCTGGGTTCTTTTTTGCACTGAAAAGGAAGAAAATGAAACTATAAATTATGTAGGTTTGAAGGGGGAAGAGGCAGCTGATAGCTTTGACTGTAAGATCTATAAACCTATTGATGCCATTATAAAAGGCAAAGCTGTATAGTGAGTTTTCTAGTGCATGCAATGTGTAATTTTTAGTTGTGGCCCTTGTGGGAGCTCAACCAACATGATAAACTTTTTTCTGTTACCTGTAGAGAGGGAGAGAGAGAGAGAGAGAGAGAGAAATTATGATTTAACTCCAAGGTACACTTTTCTGCCCTGAAAGTAAAGAGGGTTGCTATCAGTGGCTGTCCCGTGAAAATGGCATGGGAAACATGTGGATGATAAGTGATAATATATGTGCTTCTTTTTCTATTTTTTGACATAGACATGAACATGAAGAATGAGTGAAGCAGATTAAATCTTATGTGATAGCTAGAATTCAAACTCAGCATAGTTTAATGATCTTGGCTTATTACTCTCGTTTTTTTCCTCAAGCTAGTGCTCGGATTTCAATTTTTGTTTCCATTTTTGGACTTAGTACCATCAACCATGTGTTCTTAATGCTTCTTTTCCCATACTGGGTTTTGAAGTATCTGTAGTTGCATTCAAGTCTGTGTTCATAGTGTGTTACACATGCCTTCAGATTAAGTTAATATGCTCCACTAAAATTTAAGCCTAATCAAATACGCTATTAACATTATAGATGTTCACTAAGCGACGATTCTTCATGGTTATGGATGGTGGAAATCCATTATTAGAGTTTCTGTGCCTTTGTTGTAATGGGGTTGGCTTGTTTATCAAAATTGGTTATTCCCTAGTTAGGCATAAAAAGAACCATATCACAGAGACGTTCCTTCATGCTCTTTGCCCTATGCCTACTAGGCCTATAGGTTAGGCTTACATGTTTTTATTCCAAAACTTTGCTTTAATAAGTTCATATTGGAAATGCCTGCCAAAAATATAAGTGTTCAAACTGGGAAAGAGAGAGCATAAAAGACAAAAGAATAGCATACAAATTATGAGCAGCAAGTGCGTAGATGTTGCGGTGGGCACATAATGGTGAGTCAGTATCACTATTTGGGCCAAATTCATGGAAGTGGGTGTCACGACATAGATGACTTCGTGATCATCTTTATTATTTGGAAATATTCTAAGGTCATATAAAATGACACAATTTATATTACAATTGTTAGAATAGCATATTTTGAATAATAAAAAAAAAATAATAATCTAATTAAAAAATAATAATAATAATAGCATATTTTGAATAAAAAAAAATAAATTTATGTAAAAATAACAAACAATCAATCATATTCTAACACATAAAATAATTATTATAAAAATTGTGGTAATTTATGCGCCGCTAGAACTAATATTATTTGTAACATAAAGGGTGTTTGTTTGTTTTGGAAGGGCACAACACGACACAATCCCCATTTCTTCTTGGTAATGAGGGCACAACTATACAGAGGTTTAGGAGTTACGTGTGGGACAGTGACAGGCTGTACGTACCCATGGGGTCTCATCAAGGTACAATACCTTTCAATGTAGGGACCCCTTCATTAAATCATAAGCTTCATGAAGCTTCTAGCTAGGCTGGTGTTTCTTAGATGTGCCCAAAGGACAATGACATATGCTTTTTTTTTTTTTGAGAAAACAACCAAAGTTTCATTAATGAATAAAAACAGAGTCACAGTACAGAGCTTCCATAGCGGGGGGAGGAATGTCCTCAATCCAAAAAACATCCTCCAAAGTATGTTTAGCAAAGCGGGCAAGAGAGTGAGCCACAGTATTGGCTTCCCTTTTCACACAACTAAAAGAAAACCAATCAAAATCTGCCAACAGAGAATGGATATCAGTAAATATATGTCCCAGCCGAGCCCCACAAAGTTCACGCTTAGAAATAGCCTCCATAATCATAGCATTGTCCCCTTCAATAACAACATCCTTGAAACCCACTTCCACAACAAATTTGATTGCTCTTCGACAGGTGAGAAGTTCAGCTTCACCACTGTCAACAGCTTTCAGGCCACGCACAGAAAAGGACACCATCACTTCAGCGTTCTCATTGCGAATAATAGCTCCATAACCCGTGAAAGGTGGGACCGGAAACATGGCAGCGTCAAAGTTGAGCTTATAGTGCCCATTAGGAGGAGGAAACCACTTGCAACGGTGAGAGGTGCGCTGCATCACAGCAAGCTTAACATGAGAACTCCTGAAGTCCTCCAAATATTCTTTAGCTCTCCTATTTAGAATTGAAGGGTCCTGAATCAGACCTCCATGCACCACTGAGTTCCTCTGATGCCAGATGAACCAAGCCTGCACAAAGAACAACTCGCACACCTCCAGGGGCATCACATCCAAAACTTTTTCAACTAGGTGCAAAAAGGAGACCTGCTGCGACGAAAACTTCTGCAAACCCACCAAGCTACCAGCCCACACATCTTGGGCTACACCACACTCCCAAAGGGCGTGGGCACAGTCTTCAGGAGCCAGGGAACACAAATTACACCTAGCCTCGTCAAGAACCCTGCGATGCACCAAATTCTGACGTGTAGGCAAAGCATTCAGACAGGCTCTCCACCCAAACACCTTAACTTTGTTTGGGATCTTCAGCCTCCATAGTTTTTTCCAGATCCTTTGGCTCATTGACCCAGCAGAAGGTTCAGCCCAATTCTCACCCCGAAATAACAGCCTTGCAACATGGTACCCGCTCTTTACCGAATAGCTCCCCTGTTTTGTATGAAGCCAAAACAATTCATCCGGCGGTAGCCGAAAGCTGAGGGGAGTGTTTAAAATCGCAGCTGCATCAGCACTACTGAAAAGTTGGAAAATAAGCTGGCGGTTCCAATCATTTACCTCAAAGTCAATTAATTCGGAAACCCGCATTTCCAAAGCAGAAGGAGAGAGGGGCATCAGGACCTTCTTCGAAGGATGGTGAGGGAGCCAGTTGACAATGACATATGCTTTGAACCTTGTCGTTCCCTCTTTTGTTGGGACAAACTACAGAAGATTAAAACACTGAATTTTAATTCTAGGAACGGAAAGTAAACGGGTATAGATAGAATCAAAGACTTCTTTAACAAAAATAATAACAAAACTTTAGCCTCAAAAAAAGGAAAGATTAACACTTTCTTTGAATAAAATGGAGGTGAAATCTTGATTAATTTCATTCTTATCATAACAAAAGACAAATAAAACGTGAATGATATAAACCTTTTTTTTTTTTTGCCTAATCCTGTCTAAAAAAGAACGAAACAAACAGGGGCGGAGGCATGTATAAGGGTGGGGGGCCATGGCCCCCCCCAAATTTTAAAATTTTTTAAAATATATATATAATTATTTTTATGTTTTTAAAATTTAGCCTACAAAAATAAGAGTTGACCCCCCAAATATTTGAATTAGTCCAATAATGCTCTTAAAAAAAATAATTGGTCTAATAGTTATAGAGATATAACTTTATTTTTCGCAATTCTATTTTTTATTGTAAAATGTGCTTTTATATTTGTTAAATATTTGATAAAATTTGGTATCAAACATATTTGAATCTATATTTTTCAACCCGTTATGTGACGATTAACAAGTCATTGACTCATTAAAAAAATTTTGTCACTAAAATTACACATGAAATGTGTCTTTAGTTGCCATATAATGTGTTAGAGCAAGGTAGCTTTAAATATGTTTGGAGCCTAACTTATTTCTCCAAGTTTTGGATCATTCATGTTTTTGAAAATTTCATTAGTTCAATTGAAAGATTTTTTACTTACTTTAGCATAAAATTTGATAATTTGTATTTAAAATGAAACTTTTTAAGATTTTGACTATGAAAATGGAAAAAATGAATTTTATTTTATGAAAGATCGCCATCAAAAATAATTTTGATTGAAAATACTAAGATATTTTTTTTTTTTGTTGGGTGTGTGTATATATATATAACTTATCAAATAAAAAAGTGTGTGTATATATAATAAAAAAGTGCGCGTGTACATATGTGTGTGTGGGTGTGGAAGTTGTATTGATAAATATATTAGCGTCACAACTTGGCCCCCCAAACAAAAATTCCTGGCTCCGCCCCTGGAAACAAATGTTTTTGGAATGATAATAGAATATGCATTAAACAAAATAAATAACAAATATGATATGTTTAAGAAAATTAACATTATGCTTGGTTGTTGTGAAAAGAGAGGATGTAAATAGGGGAGAGAAAATATGAGTTTTCCATTATTGGATAGGAAGGAAAATGGGGTGGATGAGTTTCCACTCATGCCCACAAACTTCAATCTCCCCAAATTGAAAAGAAGAGCAGGTGAAAATAGGAACAAGAAATGCATCTATTATTTTGCCCTTTCAAGTCCATTCAGCTAAATTTATTGTGCATTATATATAATATGGCAATATAGTAATTCCAACAAACTATTTTTTCTGTCATTTCATTTTTCTTTGAAACTAAATAAAGGGACTTCATCTCTATTTTTCATCATCTGTACAGAATACATATCATGGAAAACTAAAATAGTTTCTGTCTTCTCATTTTTCTATCATCTCAACATTTTATATCCTTTCACTTTTTAATTCTCCCAATCAAATAGAGTTTAAATTATATATATCAAGCAAAATGCATTATCTCCTCAAATGAGGAGTGGAGCAGGTTAAGTTGGGTTGGATGAGGTTTATAATTTTTTCCATTTCATTCTTTTATGGCCCACTCATTCTATCTGTTTTTAAATTATCAAACAAAGTGTTTTAAATTATCAAAAAAGAGAGAAGAGAAAGAGAGAAGAGAAAGAAGAAGGAAAATGACTCTCGTTATGAATTTTGAGTATAGAGATCGGAGGGATTTGAAACAAATGAGACTATTGTGCTTTTTACTGGTTTGGTTATTTATTTCCAAGACAAGGGGAAAAAAATGTCTTTATATCTTCATTTGATGTATATGCCTTTATATAAGAACAACATTGGATGAAAATATAAGGGGTGTGAAGGTAATTTCAAGATAGAAGCTACTTTATTGCCCTAAATGCGGGGCCTAGATGGAAAGGTCATCTCTCAATCTCATCCCTGTTCCCCAATTCCTAACTATCTATATTTATCGAAAAAACAAAGTGTAATTTCAGATATAAAAATTATTAAAAAAAAAAAAAAAAAGTAATTTTGAAAGTGCATATATTAGTGACATTTTCCGTAATTTTGATATAGGGCGTTTGGTTGGAGATTTATAGTATTGTTATTTAAAATAATGTGAAAACTGTAGTTTAAAAAGTATTGTGAAAACGTATATTTACAATATTCATAAAACATGTTTGATACCATATTTCAAATAACATGTTTCAATATGTGAAAATAATTGCATGTTAGGTATGTGTGTGTGTGTATTTTTTAAAAGCTAACAAGTGTATCCCTGGTTGGAATTGAAGAATGAAACTTTATGTGTTGTCTAATCAAGTGGCCTCATGGTTTTCAACATATTTACAAAAATGCTATTGAGCAACATTATTTGAAAACTAAAAACCGATAAGAGGAGTTTTCTAAATTCATTGTTTAAACACCTTAAAATGAGCAACGTAAGTCAAACACTCCTAAAAAAACCCCTTACCAAACGCATTGTTTTTTTTAGAACCACAGTTTTTAGTATTTAAACACTGAAAACTATTGTTTGGAATCACGTACCCAGGACTGGCCCTAGGCCACTTAAGCCATTGCCTAGGGCCCCTCTACTAGAGAAATGCCCCAAATTTGGGGGGCAAAAATTGTTTTTTTTAAAAAAAAATATTTTTTTGAGATATTAAAAAAAAATTAGTTTACATTTTTTTTTTCACTATTAAGAATGCCCAAAAAACTTAAGTAATGATAGAAATAGAGATAAGACAAATTTAAATAAATAGGCCTTACAAATAGAGGTGTTACTAATCACAAGTAATTCAAATAGGAAAATGTTAAAAACATTATAAATTTTACTACATGATTTTTATAATTTGATGTGACAATGAATATGATAGGTGAACTTTTTTTTTTTTGAAAGGGGGATATTCATTCATTTAAATGGATAATAAATCATGATACAAAGCATTCATGGCTGGTGGTGGAGAATCCTCCATCCAGTACAAATCCTCATCTAGTGTAAATCTAGCATGTTGAGCCAAAGCATGTGCTACCCGATTCCCACCCCTCCTAATACAACCAACAGCAGACCAATGCAGTCCCCTTAACAAATGGCGAATATCATCCACAACATTACCAAACAGCGAATTATTTTCTGCAGAAGAGGAAATAGCATGAGTAACATTACTGTTATCACCCTCAATGATCAACCTATAAAAACCGGCATCCACAGCAAATTCTAGGGCTCTCCGGCAAGCGAGTAACTCTGCTTCTTCACTGGTGTGTACAGCCGGTCCACAAGCAGTCATAGCAGCCATTACCTCTCCCTTTTCATTTCGAATAACTGCTCCGATCCCTGTTCTGCCTAAGTCTGAAAATAAAGCTGCATCAAAATTGAGTTTGTACGCCTCTGATGGTGGTGGTTGCCATACCTCTCCATGTGGTTGCTGCCTTGACTGAACAGTTAGCTGGGTTTGAGCACTTTTAAATTCTTCAATGCACTCCTCTGCCCTTTTGTTCAAACAAGCTGGATTTTTCATTTTTCCTCCATGCAGCAAAGAATTTCGCTGATTCCAGATCAGCCACGCTTGAGTCCAGAACAGCTCAAACTATTAAATGCATTTTTTAATGAAGTTTTGTCATTAGTGATATATCTTTGTAATTCTCATGTTGTAAATTTTATAATATATTTAGCATTTTTGTAAGTCTCATGTTACTTACAACATTAATTTGTTGTAAAATTTGTTATAACTTTACCATTTTCTAAAAAAAAAATCATATTAAAAAGTAAAAAGAATGATTTAAAAAATATATATATATATATATATATTATATAAAAAGTTAGTTAAATATTATTTAAGTGATAACATAAAGCCCCCATATGAAGATTTCACATTAAGCCTCGGAAACGTTTGGGTTGGCCCTCACACCAAACAAACCTAGGCTACATGGCATACGTAAATTATTTTCTTTTATGGGAATACGTAAAATTATATTAGTAACAATTTATTGAGAGCAGAATTATAATTTCAAAATTGAGGAGCTAATATAACAATAAAAATAAAAATCTAACCAATTGTATGTCTTGAACATATTGGAATACTTCTCTATGCATGTCTCTAGTGTATTGGAAGGCAAAACATTTTAAAAAAAAGAGTAAAATGAATTCCTTTGATTTTGGATAAAAAAAAAGACATAAAATATGCTTATAATAAATAAAATATATCTAAAAATATTAATTAATTGTCATATTTCTACCATGTCGTGTATTACTTTTTTTTCAATAATTGTCACATTGACCTATCTCATGTCGTGTTTTTGTCCACGTTTCTTAGGTCGTGATATAAAACAATCTTGTTCTTAGAGTCATAATATCACATCGTATACATTTATTTGCCTACTGCAAATTTCATAAAATAAAATTGTAGAAAGGGGGTTATAATATGACTTAGCTCTGTTAATGTTTTTTGTTTTTTTAATTTTCTCCAAATAATATGATGACTTTAAGTGCTTTATTATAGTTTCTTTAAGTGTTAAACTTTATTTTCGCCAATTCAATTTAATCGTGTCGTTGCATTAACCAATGAACTATATAATTAATTAATTTTTTTTTTCCTGTTGAGAAGATGGTTTAATTTAATTATTCTTGAAAATAATAATACTATTTATGATATACTGATCTATACAATTATGTGATTTTTTTTTTTTTTAAAGAAGAATACAATCATGTGGTTGAATGTAATTATAAAATTTAAAGTACAACATGACTAAATTTTGACATTTTCCCTGTATCTATTATGGGTTCGATTCTAACTGGGCAAGTTGCTTTTAGTTATTCGTGGTTCTCAACTAATTAATCTGTATTGGATTTGGGTTGGACTGGGCCGACGGAAAGTATTTGGTATTCAAAGATATTGAACTTCAGCTTGGCCCAGGTTGCTTGGGGCCTTGGGCTAATGTCCCTGTGTTTAAAGAACAATTTGCTTCTTTTTTTTTTTTTTTGGTGGTGGTCAGCTGCCATATCATATTATACATATACATATCTCTTTTTGTTATCTCTCAGTACTTTT
Organism: Quercus aquifolioides; assembly: GCA_019022515.1. Lineage (NCBI taxonomy): Eukaryota > Viridiplantae > Streptophyta > Magnoliopsida > Fagales > Fagaceae > Quercus > Quercus aquifolioides. Next base: position 8,101,667 of record CM032326.1, read on the forward strand.
ACTGTTTCTATCACACTATAACAATGCCTCTTACGCTATTTATTTATAGAAGAAAAATGTAGGGATAAAGCTTTAATTGAAGGAGTAAATTTTTACTTCGAGCATCACCATTGGTGGTGCTAAAATTTAGCTATTTTACTACCTCAAATTCCAATTTAGTGCCCAATTTATACTTTATGCTTGAATTTCTTCATTAGGGCCTTTTGGTTTACTGATTTCCTCCTGGGGTTGGATTACTATTGTGATTTTCATTGAATATTTGGATCTAATTCTGATTTTGAATATATCCTTAAGCAAAAAATGTTATAATTCAGTAACATTTTTCTTTTTGGGCATATAGAATAGCGAATTTTCAGAATAGTTTCTATAGCTTGATACTTAGAAATTTTGAATATTCTTCTAGAATCCAAATCAATAAAAATTGATTAAAATAATAAATAATCCTTGCCCTCAAAGAATTCTTTCAATTTGGTGAGTGTCATTTATACGAAAAAGATTACAATGACTAGTTTTATTTAATTTAATTTAATTTTTGTTCAAATTATTCTTTAGGATCAGGTGCTTACAAGCATGCAACAGAAGCTTGACAATATGTGTGAGCAGGTTGATATTATAGGGACCACTCAGATGGTGCGGTGTTGAAATGGCATTCACCAAGAGTGCAGAATCACCATGTAATGAAGCATTCGGCTCTGATGCGGTTAAATTCATTTTTTTTATGGGACTGATGCGGTTAAATTCGTTGATTGCCGTTGTTGGTTTTGTGATGAACATCGCGAACTGTGTATTGTGTTGGAGGTAAGAATTCATTTTTAACAGTTTGCTAGTGTCCCTGTTAATTGGCTTCATTTCCCTTCGTTACCTTCTTAAATTTGGTTTCAGGGTCTCTCTAAGGAAATATTATACTGGGAGGAGAGATTTAAAACTTGGATGCCCTTGACGCATCAGGAGGTGTCAACTAGTTAAACTACAATGCTCTTAACTTTCCTTGGTAAACACATAAAACCATGTTTACTTGTCTGTTCTAGTAAATTATCCTCTTTTGCACTTTTCTCCAATATTCTTGAGATGGTGGTGTGTGTACTTGATTTAAATAACATGTTCCTTGGTGCTCCTTATTGACATGCTTGCATCATGAATCTTGTTGAAGCAACCTTATTGGAGGTTGACAATATGTGTGTGCAGTTTGCCAGTGTCCCTGTTGGTGAACAGTTGCATGTCTAGCTTAAAGGGTAATGTTTTGGAAACCCTGATTTCAAATTATTGATGTTGTCTGCATATTATCAAGCGTTGAAATTTTGGAGTGCTTGTTGCAATTTCTATTCTAGATTTTTTTTTATTTTTTTTAAGAACGATTCTATTCTAGATTTGGTTGTTGGTTAATATGTGAAACTGTTTTTTTTTTTTTTTTTTAGGTTTTATTCGTAGGCTCAAATCTGATATATATATCTTTATTATTTGGGGTTGATTTGGAGCTAATTTAAAGTTGAATTAATTTTTGTTTCAAAATTGTTAACATGATAATTTAGGATCTATAAATCTATTAATTAAACATAGGTGCAGATTATGTTGTTAGCTGAAAAGTTCGTGTTTTTGGAACTTAATAAGTTTGGAAATTCAAAATGATTGTTTGTCATTTTCCCAGTGGGATTTGACGCTTACGTGGTCCTACTATTTAATTAACATTAACATAATAAGCATTGCCTTTTGTTTGTTTTTGAATTTTTGTTGTTTTTGCAAACAAATATATGGACAATAAGCTCCAGACCACGTTCCTATTACCCACCATGAATGCTCTGCCTTGTATTTCTTTTTATTATTTATTTATTTTATATTTTGCAGTTTTGCTCTCTTTGATTTGTGAGAAAATTTAGACAAATGAATGAAAATAGGTTATCTTCTTAATTATTCATAGATATTGAATTAATGGAAATTATAAAAAAAAAAAAAAAAAAAAATCTCGCTGCTAAAACTAATGTAGCTGTATAGTTGCAGACTTGGAGCTAAAAATGCTTATTAGAGCTTACACCTTAGTATTCAAGCTTTTAGGTTCCTATTTTGTTCCTCACTGTTTTAATTTTTTTTTTTTTAACTGTAGCCATTGCATTCATAACAAGTTGCTCTGATTTTATAGTTTCTTTGTGAAAAATTGTATTGAAACCATGAATATTTTTTTTAAAATATTATAAAATCAAGAATTGTACTGATTTTTTGGGATTACATTCCCTGGTGTGTTTATGGGACCATGTCCCCGAGGTTTTGGTTTCATCAATGTTGGCTGGTTGTTGGTTTCAGACTAATCTTTAGTTGGAATATGGCATTAGACATTGTATGAGCTTAATTTGCTAGAGGGCAGTGAAGGGAAAAAGGAGCCATTAGACTAATCTATTTGAATTGATTCGGTTGTGATAGGCCAAAAACGTATTGATCCATTGTGATGAATTTATTGATTAATTAACCGAATTTATTGATTAATTAAATTAACATGCAAAGCGTGTGGTAGCATAAACAAATCATCAATTAAACTAAGTATGCAGCGGAAAATAAATTGACACAGTGATTTGTTTACGAATGAGAAAAATCTACACGGCAAAAACCCCACTAGGTGATTTTAAGGTCACTACTCCCGAGAATTCACTATTATCACAACAAGCGGATACAATTAAAGGAATCCCATTACCTTATACCAACCTACAGTTGAACCCTTACCCCAATACCCAATTGGACTTTATCTGTAGTGACAATCTCTCATTTTCAATGCACGACTCCCAGTACGTGACTAACCAATTGCGCAAATCTCAATACGCGACTTGTTCACCAACTTGAGAAGGATGTTGACTGCAAAGTTTTTCAGTTCATCCAGACAATGAAGATTATGAAGTTGCTTGGTCACAAAACCCTATGGTGTACAAACCCAGCAGCTTCTTTAAGAACTAGGGCAAACTAGGTCTCCGGTCACACTCTTCTTCACACTTGTGAAATTTTCTCTTGTACAACTTGTGTCACATTTTACGGCCCTTAAAATAATCCTTATATATGTTTAGGGTTGTGAGAAAAGAAAGCCTATATACTCACGGATTGGATGAAAAACAGTCCTGAAAAACAGAACTTCATAAACCTCAATAGATAGCCATCTATCGAGCTAGCTGTCGAGCCTGGGGCTAAAACAGCTCTCTTTAAATCTTGATAGATGCTAGCTATTGAGCTAGCTGTCGAGCTTTAATGAACAACACTTTCTGACTTGATGCTTGGACAGACTTGCATGGCTTTAACACTTAAACTTGAAATAAGGTTTCTTGAAACATCAAACACATCTTAGATCTACCAAATTACAAGTAAAATGCATTTTGTCAAAGGATTAGCCAATTACATAAAATAGTGATATATGTTCCTAACATGTGAAACACAAATGTCCTAACAAGTTGAAGAAAGTTCCCTTCAAAGAGTAAGTAGTAGACAAAATTAGAGGCTGATCAAGTACCTTCCTTGATGATAAAGTGAGTTTCTTGACAAATAAAACTCTAAGAAGAGAAGAAAGGGGAGAATGATACGAGGCTGAATATGGAGGCACGTGCTAAGGCAGTGGCAGTGTGGTGCGTGATCTGCTGCTGTGAGTTGCATGAGCTACTGATGTGAAGGGGCTGCCTTAGGAGTAGTTATTTAGTTAGGCAGTTAGGAGCAAGGGGTTATGGGAAGTTACTCATTTTCTATTAATTACTCATTTACTATTAATCATTTATTAGTGCATTGTAATCAAAGATTAGGAAATTAGTTAGTACACGTGATTCAGTATATAAAGAGACTGAACTGTATTGTTTGGCATATATGAAATTAGTCATTGTTCTATTGTTTTCCTATACTCTGTTTTCCCCTTTCTCATTATCCCTCTTTTCTCTATCATTCTCGGAGGTTGACTGTCCTCAAATTCAGTTAGTTCCTATCAAGATCCTATCAATTGGTATCAGAGCAGGCTTATCCTACGATTACAAGTCCCACCATGGCTGAAACTCGATCTACTACAATTCTCAATGAAACCCTAGCTTCATTAAAAGCCACCACTGATCACCACAACAAAGATATCCAATAAATTCACAAAATTACTAGCATCCATACTCGTACCTTGAATGAAATGAGTCAACAATTGGCTACCATTTTACAAAAGTTGAATGTAGCGGAAAGTGTTGAGCACAGTCCTGAGAATTCGCACATTTTTGGAGATCGTAACTATCAACAATCTGTCTCAGGATTTTCCAGACCAGTGAAATTGGATTTTCCCAGATTTTGTGGTGAGGAACCAACTTCTTGGATCTACAAAGCTAATCAGTACTTCAAGTATTATAGGATTCCAGAACCAGAGAAATTGATGATGGCCTCTTTTCATATGGAAGGAGAAGCCTTGGTTTGGTTTCACGAAGGAGAAGATGCTGGTGTATTTGGTACTTGGGAGGCCTTGGTTCAAGCAATGTTAATCAGGTTTGGGTCTACAGCCTATGATGACCCAATGGAAGCTTTAACTAGGTTGAGACAAACTTCAACTGTGGCTTTATACAAAGGTGAATTTGAAGCTTTGGCTAATCGGATTAAGGGTTTGTCTCCACAGCATAAACTGAGTTGTTTCTTGAGTGGCTTGAAGGATGAGGTGAGGTTACCTGTTAGAATGTTGAATCCTCCCTCTCTCATTGCAGCATTTGGGTTGGCTAAAATCCAAGAGGAATACTTATTGGGTTGTAAGAGGAGCTATAAAGGGACACATGATCAAGCTAGACCTTCATTGCTTGGTGTGCCTAGACCTTCATTGCTTGGTGCTGCCCTAGTGGAAAACAAGGCCACCAAGATTCCTGTTAAGAAGATCACTGCTACTCAAATGGAAGAAAGGAAGAAGAGAGGGCTTTGCTACAATTGCGATGACAAGTGGGCACTCGGGCATAAGTGCAAGCAAGCTACTTTGTTTTACTAGAAGGGGTGGAGGGACTTCAGATTCTAGTTGCAATGAACAGTTTGTTGAGATGGTCAATGGGGGTTGCATGGAGAGAAGACAAGATGAGGAGGCAGAACCAGAAATTACCTTATATGCCCTGGTTGGCAGTCCTACCCCAGGGACAATGAGAGTCAAGGGTAAAGTTAATTCTGTCTCATTAGTAATTTTGGTAGATTCTGGAAGCACCCATAATTTCATTGATGCAGCTGTAATTTCTGTCCTCCATATTCCTGTGGATAAATCACAAATTCTTGAGGTTAAGGTTGCTAATGGTGATGTTATTAAGACCCAAGGCTTGTGCAAAGATGTTCCTGTGTGTTTACAAGGGGAGGTTTTTCTGGTTCAATTACATGTGCTACCTTTGGGAGGTTGTGATTTGGTTTTTGCCACTCAGTGGCTCAGCACTTTAGGAATCATTAATTGGGATTTCAAGAATCTTTCAATGGGGTTCATCTATAGAGGTCAACAGGTGCTGTTACAGGGCCTTAATACTCCAAGGGGTTTTGAAGTGCAAAATGAGGTTCAGTTCTTCAAAGAACCTAAAAGGAGGGGTTTAATTTTACAGATTACAACTGAAAGCACAACTGAAAGGCAGTCTACCCTTCCTCCTGAAATCACAGCCTTGTTGCAGGAGTTTCAAGGTGTATTTACTACTCCAGTGGACCTACCACCAGTGAGAGGTCATGAACACCAAATCAACCTTAAGGAAGGCACTCAACCTATTTGTCAAAGACCATACAGGTATCCCTATTACCAGAAAAATGAAATTGAAAAAATTGTGAAGGATTTGTTGGAAGTAGGCTTTATTCAGAATAGTCAAAGTCCCTTTGCATCACCTGTTCTTTTGGTTAGGAAATCCGATGGCTCATGGCGTATGTGTATAGATTATAGGGCATTAAACCAAGCCACTATTAAAGATAAATACCCTATCCCTGTTATAGATGAACTTTTAGATGAATTACATGGAGCTTGCATTTTTTCTAAGCTAGACTTGAGGTCTGGATACCACCAAATCAGGATGAGGAAGGAAGATATTCCAAAAACAGCTTTTAGAACTCATGAAGGGCACTATGAATTCCTTGTCATGCCCTTTGGGTTGACAAATGCCTTTTCACCTTTCAATCCTTAATGAATCAAGTCTTCAAGCCCTTCCTTAGGAGGTTTATATTGGTTTTCTTTGCTCAGAATTGTTTTAGGAGTGTTGGCTGCAAACCAATTGTATGCTAAGATGTCTAAGTGCATGTTTGCTTGCCTAGAAGTGGAATACTTAGGTCATATCATTTCTGGGGAAGGTGTAAAAACTGACCCCAAGAAAATCTTAGCTATGCAAGAATGGCCTGTGCCTAAGGATGTGAAGTCATTGAGAGGGTTCCTAGGCCTGATTGGTTATTACAGAAAATTTGTCAAGGGTTATGGTCATATTGTAGCTCCATTGACTGCCCTTTTGAGGAAGAATTCTTTTTCTTGGGGTGCTGAAGCTGAAGTAGCCTTTATTCAGTTGAAGTTAGCTATATCCAGCCCACCTGTTTTGGCCCTACCTGATTTCACTAAGACTTTTACAGTTGAATGTGATGCTTCTAGCAGTGGCATTGGTGCTGTTTTAATGCAGGAGCACCAGCCTATTGCTTTTCACAGTCAAGTCCTAAAGGGCAGTGCTTTAGCATTGTCTACTTATGAAAAGGAATTTCTTGCCTTAATTTTTGCAGTAAAGAAATGGAGGCCATATCTTGTGGGGAGACCTTTTGTCATCAAAGCAGATCAGCAAAGTCTCAAGTACCTGCTACATCAGAGGATTGGTACTCCACTTCAACAGAAATGGTTATCCAAATTGCTGGGATATGCATTTGTGGTTGAATATAAGAAAGGTTCTGAGAATGTGGTGGCAGATGCCCTGTCTAGGAGGGGAGAGGTGTCTGAGCATGAGGTTCAAGACTGTCAGAATGTGCTTGAAGGTACTGCTACTTTGAGTTTGATGGGGATTGATCAAAATGATGAGGGATTGGATAAGGTTGTTGCTGCATTACCTTCTTCATCTGGTACCTTATATATAATCTCATTTCCTACTCCAACTTGGGTTGCTGAGTTGAAGGCTAGTTATGGAACAGATTCAGCCATCCAAGCTATCTTATCTACCTTTAAGGAGAGAGGTAATCCACCTAAAGGTTGTTCTTTAGTGGATGGGTTGTTGTTCTTTAAGGGCAAGATCTATTTGGGTCTACTAGTCCTCTAAAGTCATCCATTTTGCACCATGTTCACAATGGGCCCTTGGGTGGTCATTCAAGCTATGTGAAGACCTTACACAAGGTTAAACAAGATTTTTATTGGCCTGGTATGAAGAAGGACTTAAAGCAATATATTAGAGAGTGTGATGTCTGCCAAAGGGTTAAGCGTGAAAATTGTAAACCAGCTGGCTTGCTTCAGTCCTTACCTATTCCTTCCAAGCCTTGGCTAGCTGTGAGTATGGATTTCATTGTGGGACTGCCTAAATCTCAATTGAAGTCTGTAGTATTGGTAGTTGTGGATAGGTTGACTAAGTATGCTCACTTCATTGCATTATCCCATCCTTTCACTACATCCAAGGTTGCTTCTGTCTACATGCAATTTGTGTTTAAACTTCATGGTATGTCTGCTTCTATGGTGAGTGACAGGGATCCCATCTTTACTTCTCGTTTTTGGAAGGAATTAATGAAGATTCAAAGGGTAGACTTAGCTATGTCCTCAGCTTACCACCCTCAAACAAATGGCCAAACTGAGGTGGTTAACAGAAGCTCGGATCAGTATTTAAGAGCTTTTGCAGCAGCTAAACCTACTGCCTGGGTAGAGTGGTTGCCCTTGGCTGAGTTTTGGTTTAACACCAACTTTCATTCCTCAACCAAGATGACTCCCTTTGAAGCATTATATGGATATCCCCCTCCTAGGCTATTAGATTACATCCCTGGCACCACTTTGGTAGAAGTTGTTGATGATCATTTGCAAAGTAGGCAGTAGGTCATGTCCTTACTTAAACAAAACTTGTTATTGGCTCAAGAGAGGATGAAGGTTCAAGTGGATAAGCATAGGGTAGAGAGGAGTTTTTCAGAGGGTGATTGGGCGTATTTGAGATTGCAACCTTATAGGTAGAGGTCCTTGAAGCCTAATGCTCTTGGTAAGCTCTCTCCAAAGTTCTATGGGTCCTTCCAAGTGCTACACAGGGTTGGGGAAGTAGCTTACAAACTGGCCTTACCAGCTGATTCCTTAATTCACCCTGTTTTCCATGTCTCCTGTCTCAAGGCTAAGTTGGGACAGCAGATTACTCCTATTTCTCAATTGCCTTCTGTCTCACCTGAAGGTATTCCTATGCTTGAACCTGAGGCAATCTTGTAGAGCAGGACCATCACTCAGGTCTTAATCAAATGGCAAGGTTGTACTACTGATGATGCTACTTGGGAAGATTTATACCAGCTCCAGCAAAAATTCCTTCACCTTGTGGGCAAGGTGCTTTGAGGAGGGAAGTATTGATACAAGGCTGAATATGGAGGCATGTGCGATGGCAGTAGCAGTGTGGTGCGTGATTTGCTGCTGTGATTGGCAAGGGCTGCTGATGAGAAGGGCTGTCTTGGGAGTAGTTATTCAGTTAGGCAGTTAGGAGCAGGGGAGTTATGAGAAGTTACTCATTTACTGTTAGTTACTCATTTACTGTTAATCATTGATTAGTGCATTGTAATCAAAGATTAGGAAATTAGTTAGTACACATGATTCAGTACATAAAGAGACTGAACTGCATTGTTTGGCATATATGAAATAAGTCATTGTTCTATTGTTTTCCTATACTCTGTTTTCCCCTTTCTCATTACTCCTCTTTTCTCTATCACTCTCGGAGGTTGATTGTCCTCGAATTCAGTTAGTTCCTATCAAGATCCTATTAGAGAAGAGGGCTCAAATAATTCCCCTTAACTAATCTACGGAAAAGAGGGTTCAAATCCTCCCCTTTGTAAACTAGTTTGGGCTGCATTAATGTATTATGTTTGGATTCAAAGAAATGCTACAATGTTTAATGGAAGAATCTTGTTAGAAGAATCTCTAATGCAACATATCAAAAATTATGTCAGGTTGTGTGTAGGTAGTTGCAAAGCAGTGACCAATTCACATTGTTTTAGGGTCTTATGTAGTAATTGCAACATTTCTTTCTTTGTTTTGAGTGCTAGAACAGGTTAAGGGTTGGTGTTTGACTTCTAACCTTGTGCTGTTGGAGTCTTAGGTTTCCCCTATTGAGAATTGGTGTTTATATTTCTAGTTTGATTTGTTGATTAATAATATCACTTATTCATTAGAAAAACTAAGGATGGAAACATCATCAAGGTGAAAAATGAACTTATTAGTATGATTTTCATTCATTTTTGCAGGAAACTTGTGGAACCTATGGTATTTCCAGCATCTACACATTTAACAACAAGAATTAAAGCTCACTACAACTAGGTTTGATTATCAAAACATTATTTTCTCCATTTCATGTTCTTTTTGTCTATAACTTACTTTGCTTAACCATGTTGTTCATCATTGCTTTGATGAACAAGAAGTTATGTTAGGAAATTTAGACCCCGATTGATATAATTAACAAGTTTTAAATCCAAATTGTTAATTAGATTTATTATGAATAAAACTTGTTAAAACAAACAAACATCAATATCATGTCAATAATGAATGCAGCGGAAAAGTAAATAAAACAAGATATGATGACCTAGGAAAACTAATGAAACAATCTGGTTTCACAGTAAAAAACCTGCTAGGAAACCTTCCCGAAAAGCAATCCACTATAGTAAAGAGAAGTTTCAAATCTAGTACAAAACCTTTGTCCCTAAACTCTACAATCCCCGTAGATGAACTCACAGCAGAAACTTTCCACCACTTTAGAACCTCTGAACTCTTCAATATATGAACGCCACCCTTTTGTAGCACGAATCCCAGTACGTGACTAACCAATTGCGCGGATCCTAGTACGTGACTTCAATCACCAACTAGAAGAAGATGTTGGCTGCAAAGTTCTTCACTTCATCAAGAATGAAGATCAAGAAGCCCTTGGTTACAAAACCCTAAGGTGCAAAAAACGTAGTAGCTTCTTTCAGAGAGAATAAGACATCGGTCACCTTTTGCTTATGTTCTCCTTGTATTCTCTTATGTGACGGTCTCTAAAATAAGCCTTATATAGGTCTAGGGTTGTGAGAAAAGAGACCCTACACATACATGTTAGCATGGGCTGAAAATCAGATCTGGAATTCTGAATTCCCGTAACCTCGATCGATCGAGAGGTGTCGAGGAGGTATCGAGATTTAAACTTCGACAGATACAACTATCAAGAAGCTATCGAGAAACTATCGAGGAGACAGGAGATTTCTTGATCAATCCACCTAGGTGTCAAGAAGCTATTGAGATTGCGATAAGAAGAAGTTGAAAATCTCGATAGATAGCCTAGCTGTCGAGAGGTGTTGAGAAGCTATTGAGTTTTAAAAACTCAGCACTTCTTCACTTGTTTCTTGGACAGACTTGCATGGTTTTAACACTTGAACTTGAAACAAGGTTTCTTAAAGTATTAAACACATCCTAGATCTACCCAAATACAAGGAAAGTGCGTTTTGTCAAAGGATTAACCAATTACAAAAATTAGTGACATATGTTCCTAACAAATGAAACACATATGTCCTAACAAGTTATACTTTGTTTCTTCTTTGGGAACAGTGTAGGGAAAATTTGACCTTAAATAACTTTTTTGTAATATATTATAACTGCTTTGTGAAGTATAAGCTGCACGTTAACTTATGATAATATTCATAGTCACCATTTGAATTTTTGTTTTATATTATAACTGATTTAAATTAATTATGAGGTCAAGATTTGGTTATGAGTAATTATTGGAAAGGATTTTCCTGTGACATTGTTTTCTTTATTGGTGTCCCCTTTGCCTTTCCCCCACATCACATCATTGTATGCCTTCTTGGTTATATAGGAAAAAGTTATAGAAAATGGAAGTTTCCTACGTAACAATTCACTGTAATATTTGACATATTTGCATTTCCCGTGTTCTCCAATGCAACTGACATGGAATGGATGACGAAGCTCCAACCATCCATTTTTGTTGCGATGAAATGAAAGTGTCCTGTGACAACATGTTTCATCCATATTGCAGTAGTTACCTATTCAATCGATAATAATGACCAAATCATGATCGCCAATTAGTTTTAGCTCAAAGGGTACCTGCCCCATAAAAAATGGTGGAGGATAAGAACCCAACTTGGCCAATGCATTAGAACATTGGTTAGCTTTCCTAAATACATGATAGTGTTCAATTTGGAGTAGTAAGTGTTGAAGACAGAAATGGCTTGAACTCAACAAAGGACAAAACGACAAAGCATGAAGAACAAAACGGTGGAACTTAAGGTGTGATCCTAAAACGCACAGTTTCACTAAACAGCAAAACGGTGTCACTTAGCCCAGTTCAAAGTTCAGTTGCTGTGGCGCCAAGATCAGTTAGGAAACAGTTAGTCTCTCCGTGAATTACGGAACTGATTGGCGTGACTTGGATCCAATGATTATTCTGTTAAGATCAGTAGAGTGGATAGTATAAATAGAGAGCCAATGATCAGTTGTAATTTATGAAAAACAGAAATATAATTTTCTCTAAGAATTTTCCCTCTCTTTCTCTCCCTTTCTCTCGTTTTTCTTGCTCTGTTTGCTCTCTGGTTTTCCTTCTTGCTTTTCATCAATTCTGTCTCAATTCCTTCGATATTATTGTGTTAGTGTTTGTTTCAATCTGAAATTCATAGCATTACGAATTTCTTCATGGTATCAGAGCCAGAATCTGTCACAGCTCAAGCTTCAATGGCAGCTCCAAGTTCAACAATGGCTTCCTCGTCTACATCTTCAAGTTCCTCAGTGAATGTGATGAATCAACCACTACTGCTTCTCTCTAATATGTCCAATATGATGACAGTGAAGTTGGACAATACAAACTATATTGTTTGAGTTGTTAGAAGATCCTCAGCTTGTTCCTGATAAATATCTGAAAGATCTCTCTGGTAATTACACCACAATCATGAATCCGGACTTCTTGATCTGGAAATCTAAGGAGAAGGCATTGTTGACCTTCATAAGCTCAACCTTGACTCCATCTGTCCTAGCCCTCACTGTGGGTTGTACCTCGGCTATGGAGGTTTGGAAGGTTTTGGAGAATAGATTTTCTTCAATCTCCAGGTCACACATCATGAATCTTAAGTGTGAATTACACAACATCAAGAAAGGAGTTGATTCTGTAGATTCATATTTGCAGAAGATCAAGGTTGTAAGAGACAAACTTCTAGCAGTAGGAGTGATCATTGATGATGAGGAACTCCTTCACATAGCAATTAAAGGTCTTCCTAGGGAATACAATGCGTTCAGGTTTGCTATAAGGACCAGGAGTACACAATTGAGTTTTGATGAGCTTTCTACTATGCTCAGTGCTGAGGAGGAATCTCTGAACGAAGGTCTAGATGTGAAAGACTCAGTTTTTGCCATGGCAGCAACTACTTCAAAGCCTAACAACAATGGTCATAACCAGAATTTTTATAACAATGGCCATAATCAGAGTTTTAATAGAGGAAGAGGCCGAGGTAGCTACAATAACAGAGGTGGTAAGGGAGGTAGAGGATCACATCAGTATCCTCAATTCAATCAATTTCAGCAAGCTCAACAAAATACTGGTACAAGGTCTGAGAGGCCTTCTTGTCAGATTTGTGGAAAACTTGGCCACACAGCCCTTGATTGTTATCATAGGATGGACTATGCTTATCAAGGAAAGCATCCTCCTACTAAACTTGCAGCAATGGCCACTGCTTCAAATGGTTGTTTGCTTCAAGAACAGCCTTGGCTTGCAGACAGTGCTGCAACAGATCATGTCACAGCAAGCCTTCATCACCTCAACTTTCCAAAACCATACAATGGTCAAGACCACCTCACTGTAGGCAATGGCCAAAATCTTCCTATCACTCACACTGGTAATGCCCTCATCCCTTTTTCTCAGTCAAGTATCTGCCTTAATAATGTTCTTAGGGTCCCTTCCATAGCATCAAATCTTGCCTCTGTTCATCAACTCTGCCATGACAATAATTGTTGTTGCTATTTTGATGAAAATAACCTTTCCATTCAGGCTTTGGCCACGGGGAAGGTTCTGTACCAGGGCAAGAGTGAAGATGGTGTCTATCCAATCTATCCTCAAAGAGCTTCTTTGCTTTCTTTACCTTCTAAGGTCTGCAACAATGTCAATGTTGCTAGTCATTCTGTTGTCAATAATGTTGCTAGTCATTCCTTTGTTAATAAGACTCTTTGGCACAAGAGACTTGGTCACCCTCATGATCAGGTACTCAAAGTGTTATTTCCTAATGTCAATTCAGCTTTGAATAAAAGTAATTCTGTTGATAATCCTTGTACTCATTGCTTGTTTGGTAAAATGCATAATCAACCTTTTCCTAAATCTCATTTTACTGCCTCTTCTCCTTTTGAACTGATTCATTCAGACTTGTGGGGTCCTGCTCCTGTGAATTCCATAAATGGTTTTAGGTATTATGTTCTCTTTGTTGACCATTATACCAGATTTACATGGCTTTATTTGCTTAAGTCTAAGTCTGAAGTTTTCACTAAGTTTACTTACTTCAAAGCTATGATTGAAACCCAATTTTCTGCCAAAATCAAGGTTTTTAGATCAGATGGAGGGGGTGAATATACCTCAAATGAGTTTAAAACTTATCTCATGCAGCATGGTATAGTTCACCAACTCTTTTGCCCATACACTCCTCAACAAAATGGCCTTGTTGAGAGGAAACATAGACACCTTATTGAATCCACTATCACTCTTCTTTCTCAAGCATCTCTTCCCACTTCTTATTGGTCATATGCTGTTTAAACAGCTGTTACATTGATTAATATACTTCCCACTCATGTTTTAAGTTTTCATTCCCCTCGGTTCAAGCTATATTCCTCCCAACCTGATCTTTCACAGCTCAAGATCTTTGGTTGTGCTTGTTATCCTAATCTCAGGCCTTATACAGCCCACAAACTTGACCCTAGGACTGTAGAGTGCATCTTTCTGGGTTACCCCAGTGGTTCAAAAGGCTATCTATGTCTTGACTTCAACACCAACCGTCTCTACACTTCTAGACATGTACTCTTTAATGAGTCCAAATTTCCTTTTTCCACTATCAATCATTCTTCCTCTTCTCCTACTTCTTCCACAATTCCATTTGATTCTGTCTGGCTTTCAAATCAGCTGTTTCTTCATTCACACAATCATCCCTCAATTCTAGGTTCCTTTCCTGGATCCATTCCATCTCAACCATGTCCTATTGTTTCCCCACCTGCTATATCACATCCTAACCCTCCCTCCAGGCCATCTTCTTCAATTCCCAGGCTTCCTAGTCCATCTCAGTCTGCTCCTATTTCATCCAGTCCATCACAGTCAGGTTCTGCACCTTCCAGTTCCCCTCCACCTGCCACTACACTTGCTCAACCTTCCACCTTGAACCTTCACCCCATGAAGACTAGATCCAAGAGTGGCATTATCAAACCCAATTCCAAATTGTGTTACAAGGCTGTGCTTGATTACAACTTTACTGAACCCTCTACCTTTAAGACTGCTTCCAAATACCCCAAATGGTGTGAGGCTATGGATGCTGAGTTTCAAGCTCTTCAAAGGCAGCAGACTTGGTCCTTGGTACCTGCTGCTCCTAAAGTTAACTTGGTTGGGTGCAAGTGGGTTTATAAGTTAAAACTCAACAGTGATGGTACCATTTCAAGGTACAAGGCTCGGTTAGTTGCTAAGGGGTTTCATCAGCAGGCTAGGATTGATTTTCAAGAAACATTCAGTCCTGTCATCAAACCAGCTACTGTGAGACTTATTTTAGCTATTGCAGTCAGCTGCAATTGGTCCCTTCGACAACTTGATGTCTCAAATGCTTTCCTTCATGGTTTTCTTCGAGAGGAGGTATATATGGAGCAACCTCCAGGGTATGTGGATCCCAACCATCCCTCCTATGTCTGCAAATTGCACAAATCCCTTTATGGCCTTAAGCAGGCCCCAAGGGCTTGGTTTGAGAGGTTCACATTCCATTTGCTACATCTTGGTTTCACTGCTTCTGTTGCAGACAGCTCCCTCTTCATTTTTCACTCATCTGGGACTATCATTTACCTTTTGTTATATGTTGATGACATTATTGTCACTGGTAACAGCTCAGTCCAGATTACTCATCTCATCTCAGCTCTAGGTCAAGTGTTTGAGCTTAAAGATTTGGGGCCTTTGAACTATTTTTTGGGCATCCAAATCACACGGACTAGGTTTGGTCTCTCTCTCACTCAGTCCAAATATGCCTCTGATGTGCTTCATAGGTTCAACATGGAGAATTTCAAACCCACCAAGACTCCTTGCTGCCCCTCTACCAGATTGGTGCCTCATGATGGTGTTGCTCTACCTGATCCTTCTGTGTATAGAAGTATGGTTGGGGCTCTCCAATACTTGACATTTACCCGTCTAGACCTCTCCTTCAGTGTTCACCAGCTTTGCCAGTTTATGAGTTCTCCCACTTCCACTCACTTAGAAGCTGCCAAGCGTGTTTTACGCTATGTTAGGGGTACTTTGAATCATGGCATTCATTTTTCCCCTGGTCCTTTGACACTCACTGCCTTCTCTGATGCTGATTGGGCAGGGGATCCTTCTGACAGACGATCCACTACTGGTTTGCTTGTGTTTTTGGGTCCTAGTCCCATCTCTTGGTCTGCCAAGAAACAAAGCACAGTCTCCAGATCATCCACTGAGGCAGAGTATCGTGCATTAGCTACCACTGCCGCTGAACTATCCTGGCTTCGTATTTTGTTCAAAGAGCTTAAGGTTTTTCTCTCCCATGTGCCTGTGTTGTGGTGTGACAATGTCTCTGCCATTGCTCTCTCTGCTAATCCAGTGTTTCACTCACGCACAAAGCACCTTGAGGTTGATTATCATTTTGTAAGGGAGAAGGTTTTGCGCAAGGATTTATGTGTTGGTTTTGTCTCGGGCAAAGATAACTTGGCTGATGTCTTCACCAAGCCTTTATCTGCTCCTCTGTTTCTTCTTCTTAGACACAAACTCCTGGTGGACTCCTCCCCCTTTCGTTTGAGGGGGGATGTTGAAGACAGAAATGGCTTGAACTCAACAAAGGACAAAACGACAGAGCATGAAGAACAAAACGGTGGAACTTAAGGTGTGATCCTAAAACGCACAGTTTCACTAAACAGCAAAACGGTGTCACTTAGCCCAGTTCAAAGTTCAGTTGCTGTGGTGCCAAGATCAGTTAGGAAACAGTTAGTCTCTCTGTGAATTACGGAACTGATTGGCGTGACTTGGATCCAATGATTATTCTGTTAAGATCAGTAGAGTGGATAGTATAAATAGAGAGCCAATGATCAGTTGTAATTTATGAAAAACAGAAATATAATTTTCTCTAAGAATTTTCCCTCTCTTTCTCTCCCTTTCTCTCGTTTTTCTTGCTCTGTTTGCTCTCTGGTTTTCCTTCTTGCTTTTCATCAATTCTGTCTCAATTCCTTCGATATTATTGTGTTAGTGTTTGTTTCAATCTGAAATTCATAGCATTACGAATTTCTTCAGTAAGTTCCTAAAATCAGAGTGTAAGGAATCCATCAATAGGTTAGTGGCATTGTTATTTGTTAGCTAGCTAATTAGGCATTTTGCATCAAGCTCTATGTTAAAGTCACTGGAAGTCCTTGATTTTAGTCTCAATCAAGGATCCTTTGTCCCCTCTAGTCAACTAGAATTGGGCCTAAAGCATTATTCTTGTTGTCTCTCTTTCAATAGTTTCTTATATTGTTGCCTTTCCTCTGCACCCTAAAGCTTTATTCTTGTATTTTGACCACGTCATTGTCAATGTTTTATGGCTTGTAGTATTTTGCACTTTTTGGTAGTTGCCTTTCTATTTTTAGAGATTTTGTACTTAATTGTTCAATAATTTTAGTTGGTCTGTAATCATTTCAACTTAAGACAAGTTTTTGCCTATTATTGCACCCTAAGTGAATGATACAATCTTAAATAAACTATACAAAAGAATATAAATTTTTATAGCTATTTAAAACATTTCTTTAGTTGTAGCTAGCAAATAAAGAAGTAACTGCTTTATTCCTGCTTGGGTTAAGGTCACCAATGCAATTGCATATTAATGAGGCAAGCACAAAGCAATAGACATTGTAAAATAATAAAAAAAATAGCAAGGAGGAATAAAGAAAATTTTTGGGTATGGGTTTTCTTTTTCTTTGAGTTAATGTAAACTTGAATTCTGTCATTTTCTTTTGGTTTTCTTTTTCTTTATTTGTTTCCATGCTCCATTATTTTCCTGCAAAGGCTGCTTTGGGAAGCTTGGCAAGATTTAAACCTTATCATCTTGATCATAGTTGTTGTATTAAAACAGAGGTGAGTTTGGTGTTTATTTTATAGATCATTTTCATCGTGAGTGTCAATTCATGACATTTGTTTTTTGAACCATCCTTATATAGGTTCTAGGCTGTTGTGATTTATATTTCATATCATGTGGAGTATGACCGTGTCTCTAAACAAAGAAAAGTCGGGTTGATCTAAGA
The DNA here is from genome assembly GCA_019022515.1 of Quercus aquifolioides. Classification (NCBI taxonomy): domain Eukaryota; kingdom Viridiplantae; phylum Streptophyta; class Magnoliopsida; order Fagales; family Fagaceae; genus Quercus; species Quercus aquifolioides. Next base: position 8,119,269 of record CM032326.1, read on the forward strand.
TAAATTATTCTCCAGAAACCTTGGTATTTTATTGAGCCAATTTGACTTCATTTACATTATCAATATTTGTAGTGCACTGATTCTCTTGCCCCCACTAACTTGCTCAGTGTATGTGAAGCCTGATCTATTGTATTATCTACATTAAGTAACTTGCTCATTTTGTGTGAAGCTTTATCTATTATGGTAGTTAAACAATAAACTGCGAAGGTTTATTGTATTGTGTACTGAGCTTGATTAATATCTTCCTTTTGTTTTACCTTTGGCTTATCTTAATTTCGTACACCCTACTGTGAATTAATTAGGGGCTACCGAATAGTTATTTGGTACAATTTACTTCCAAGCCTTATTTCAGATTCTGTTGAACTAGGATAAGCCATTTGAGCCAACTCAATCTGATAGTTCTTCCTAACTTTACCAATCAGTTTAGTTTGTTAATCATTTATCATTCATAAGTTTATTCATTTGCTGTTGAATTTGATGATGATACTAGAATTTTAAATAGATTGGTCCATGAAAGAATCATCCTTAAATTGGGTTGGATATCTCTATCAAAAAGCATGTATTTCAATTTTTTACCTTTGGGCCTTGACTTTTTGATCCACAATTAATAAAATTTAGATAGCTCCTCACTTAAGTCTTACCCAATTTTATGTGGTTTACAGGTTGTCCTTGATGCACACAATGGAGTAATATCTACAATGAAACCTGGAGCAAATTGGGTGGATATGCACTTGTTAGAGGGGATGTATGTGTTTTATGGAGTAAAGAAAATATGGGAGAAGGGATGGGGTGTCCTCTACGGGGAAGTACATGAAGAAAGGGTGCATCAACTTTTTTTCAATGATACTAGCTTTTGTCATGGGCCTGGCATTTTTTGTTGGGAAGTGGCACTTCTCCATATATGATATATCTGTTAGTTGAGGATAATTGTTGGAGCATAATGGGTTTTTTTTTTCTTTTTTCTTTTTCCTTTTAATTAGTCATTTTGAAAACTTGGAACTATTTGAATACTTGAAAATTAGATTGGTGCTTTAGTTTTTACATGAAAATGGAGTTTAATTTAAAAATTGTGTTAATGTTTATATTTTGAATCAGGTTATTAAATTTTGATCATATGAAGGACTGCATCTAAATTTGTTTATTTATTTATTAAAAAAAAATACTTATTTCAACGGTTTCAAAGTGTTGAAATTTATCTCAAGGCAACATATGTTTTAACGGTTTTTAATAATATTTCGACCTTTAATAACTGTTGATAAATGTGAATCATATTTTTGACGGTCACATAGGCTGTAGAAAAAAAAATTTCTACATAATTTTTAGTAGCGGTTCTCAACAGTCACTTAAACAGTCGAAAATACTTTTTTCGACGATTTCAACCGTTGAAAATAGCAAACTTTCTTGTAGTGCGATTACCATGCATCTTTTTTCTCTTTTGCTTTTGAACATGCAGAAAATAATTGGTTGTATATGTGGACGACTAAATTTCTTGGTTCGAAATAAATCAAACAAGTAAAATAGTTGCACAAATGTGAATTTGTATTAATGATTGTGTGGTACAATTCTCTGAAATTACAAAAGAGTTATCCTCTGATTCGATCTCCTTGCAAGACTTATTGATTGGATTTGTGGTAATGTGATTGTGACTTGAACACAAAATATCCTTCAATTTGGTTGAGGGATGGATCGAAGATTGCTAAAACGGAATTACAATGAATCTCTGGCTATGAGCTTGTTAGAAATCCTTTGTTCTTCGTGTTCTTCGTGTTCTTGGATTTGTGGTGGAAGTTCTTCGGGGCTTTAGAGGCTTGAATCCGTAGAGCTTCACTGATTTATGGTTTGTTGATGTTTTCGGACACTTTAGGCTTGATTCCCGCAGACTTTTGGATCTAGGCAGATGATTTTGATGATTTCTCTTCGAATGTTCTTCTTATTCGAAGGTTGAAGTTCTTGGAGGCTTTAGAGCTTGGTTCCGGCAGAGCTTCTGGACTTCTGAATCTTCTCCGATGCTGCTTGTGCTTCAGATGGCTTGATGTCCTCCTAAATGTCTCAGGAAGGCTTCTATTTATAGGAGTTTTGGGGTGGATGAGCGACACGTGGCGGAGTCTGATTGGTTGACACATGTCACAGTCTGATTGGTCCGCTTATGTCATCGCTTACACGTGCGAGGTTGCTTGGGTCATCGCTTACACGAGCCGATGCATGATTGGTTCTTACATGACACTTGGCAAATTTCTGTTGGCTTCTGAACAGTAATAGTAAAACCTAGCAGCAGTATGTGGCGCTTTGTAATTGGCTGTATTTTGTGGATTTGGTAGTGTAACGTGTCAGCTTGTGATAGGTCGGAAATTTTCCCTCTCTACAGTATATTTTGGGTTTATAATTTTATATAGGCTTCAAACAAAGGTGGGAATATTCATGGCTCAAGCTTTCAAATGTCAAAATTTATATTATCACAAACAATACAAAATGATGTATTATTGTTTTGTAAAAATATTGTAGGATAATTTGTGTTTGTAACATTACTTAATTTATTTTATTTTTTTGACCTATAATTAATGATTTAACATATGACTTGTTGTAAAAATATTGTAAGCTTTTGTTGTGGCTATAGGTTAGTGAATTATAAATATTATCAGGTTAATTCTTTGAACCATCAAATTCATTAAAAATTAAGCATAATAATCTAATAACGTCATATAAATTTCACATAATTAAAGTACACTTTTAGCCTTTAAAGTTTGGTTTGAGTTTATTTTTATTTTGCTTCTTTATGTTTCAAATTTTTTATTTTAGTCTTTCTCAAATTTTTTATTTTTTATTATTTTGACCGATTAAAATAAAATATGACAAATTTTGAACTTTAAGAATTGTACCAAATTATATTCCAAATTAGTAATAACTGTGTATCCAAGAGTTAGACCCTTTTAAATATACATTATTGTCAGTTTCTTTAAGACATTCCCCTCTCTCTCCATGTGTGTGTGTTAAAATATTTAGTATTCTAAAAAAAAAAAAAACTTAAATCTAGTAATTTTTATGTCAGGGAAAAATATAGTAATTTTAAATCTACATATTAATAAAGGAATTTTTAATTAACAATTTTGTCAATCCAAACAAGAAAATTTCACCTTTGAATGAAAAAAATTAAAGATGGGCTTAATTGCAGAGTAGTGAGAAGGGAGATCGGACCCTATATATGACATTAATAATTGAATACTCAAAAAGAAAAGATTTTGATTTTGATTTTGATTTTTTTTTTTTGGACCGAAATGATAGAAAAAAGATTTTGATTTTGAACTGTGTCTATGTGCTGAATAATGACGTAGGATATGACGCAATGTATGTTAGCATTGTGTGAGTGCAACACATGGGGTTAATTCCCATTATTAACTAACATCTATTCTATTATTCTTTTATTTTTATTTTTATTTTTATTTTTTTGAGAGAGAAAGGTAGAAATATATATTGCATGAAAAGAGTTTACAGTTGTTTACCAAAAAAAAGAAAAAGAAAAATAAAAGAGTTTACAGTTGTGCTCAAACAAAATAGACATGCTTGCTGCTACCTCGGCTTAGTGTAGCTAGCTCGAGTATGTTCTACAGTTCTAGTGTTGAGCATAAACAGTAACACAACATAACAAAGTAAAGCTCGCAATACAAGTGCAGGCGCAGCTACCCAAGAAAGATCATATATTCTTCGGTTTTTATAGACGTTTATTCCATGGAATAGTTTTCTCTATTCTGTGTATTTGGGTCCTTGGGTGACTTGTCTTTTTCTCGCGTTCATTTGAATAATTTCTGTTATATCTTGACAAGTCAATTTCCTTTTTCCTATAGAGGAGAGGATTCTATAGAAAAATAATAATAATAAAAATAATCCATTTAGAAACCATGAACGCAAAAGTCCATGCTCACAACTACCTTCCAATATAGTCTTAAAGGACTACCCACCAACCTGAACACATGGTCGAGAAATCTTTTTTTTTCTCTTTTGCTTTTGACCATACAAGAAATAGTTGTTTGTATATTAATTTTATATAGGCTTCAACAAAGGTCGTGGGAATACTTATGACTCGAGCTTTCAAATGTCACAATTTATTTTTTTAGGGGTACCGTACCCCCCTTAAACCTTGACCGTATATTTTACATGTCTTAATCCTGACCATTTATTTATTTTTAATGAAAACTGGTTACCGAATAAGCAGGTAATGTATAAAAGCAAAAACACATCGAAAATCAAACAACGGAGTCTTTTCTTTCTCGCGTTCTTCTCTCCCAAACTGAAAACCTAGCAAGAGTTCTTCTTCTTCTTTCACCGGTGGCCGAAGAGAGAGAAGGAATCAGCATTCTCTCCTTCAAGAACTCTTTCAAACCTGACGACCCAGATTTTGTCTCCACTCTCAAGTGGATCTCTGTCACTGACCTGTGTCTGTGAGCTTTCTTCAATTCTTTTTACTCTTTAGTTTTTTTAAGTCTTATGATCTTATCAATTTGTATTTGATATTGGGTCTTCTTTTTTTTTTTTTTTTTAATCCTAAAATTCCTAATCTCTACATGTTTGACGGTCCTTGGATGTTCAAATCCTTGCAAAATCTTGGGTCTTTTGCTTATAAAATTTCAATCTCGTCACCTCTGTTTCAAAATCCTCTTATCCATGGCTTTGTTCCAATTCGATGTTGGAACCAACCAAAGTCAGATAAAGTTGAACTTAACTCCTGAAGAGCAAGCAGAGGTAGAGCAAACATCATTTGCTTCAGCCTTGGCAGCTGGGAAAGAGGCTACAGTGATTGAGTTTTGCTCACCAAAATGCAAGCTTTGCAATTCGTTAGTTGATTTTGTTTTAGAGGTGGAGGGTAGAAACTCAGATTGGCTCAACATTGTCATGGCAAATGCGGAAAATGAAATGATCTTATATATAAAGACATACAAATTTTGAGGCTGGTGTTTAGCTTGGTAGTTGTATACAGTTATCTAGCATTTAATCAACAAAACCATGGGGTTTCTTGTTATATTATTTTAAGCATATTGTCTATTTCTTGTTTAAGGCTCTTACATTGTGCTAGTGCCATTCCGTTTTTGTGGAGTTATTACTGGTAGTCATGAGAATGCATTACCAAGTTGTTTGTCCTGCCAAGTTTGACACTACGCAATTTTGAACTTCAACAATTACTGAAGTTATTAATAATTAGGAGGCACCAAGAATAGACCTCTTGGAGAATCCATGTTGTCTGTCAACTTAGACTTTTGCAGATGATTAAGCATTGAGAGAAAATATCTGGGATCATTCATGTGTTTCACTTATTTGTTTGTTTGTTTTTATTTATGTTGATGTAATCTCTACCTTGAAAACCCTAAACTTTGTGTAAAGGAAAGCTCTTCTAGATCTCACAAGAGATTTACACAAAACAGAAAAGTATGAGCAATAATACAACAGGAGCAACTCTAAAAACGTGGCTAGGGTTTTACCTTATATACCTAGGGCAAAAACATAAAACCCTAAACGTTTAATGAGTTAGGGCTGAGTTGGAAATTCTGCAGAAAACGCATCTGACCCGAGATTCGATCGATTGAGTCTATCCTTCGATCGATCGATCCAAGCCGAAATGCACCAATGCATCTACAGCCTCTCGATTCCAGCTTTACAATAATTAATCAACTTTGAGCAAGCCTAAACAAGACTAAACATATTGTTTTGATCATGGTTTGCCAATATTACACATTAGAGTTCTAAATACATAAATTCTTAAATCTTTAGAACCTAACAGATTCCATGTGAGAGTCATATAGTAATCCCCCACACCATAATTTTCAAATACCATTTTTGTCACTGTTTGATCTAATTCCACCATCAGTTTCACATATGAATTAGTACTTTTGCTAACCAAGAGAAAACACATCAAAAAGTATTATTGTTACGTTGTGCATAGTTTTAAAATTTTAAGTAAATAAGTAAAGGCATAAGTTAAAAAATAAAAAAAAAAAAAATAAAAAAAAAAAGAAGAAGAAGAAGAAGAAGATAAGATTTTGATTAGGTTATCACCGGACATGATGATTCGCATTGGGCCAGAAGATATTTGTAATCTCTCAAAATTTCAAGCTCACACACATAAGTGACAATAAGCATTGAAGGATCTTCCTAGCATCTCTCAGCATACTTTTTTGCTCGGCAACTCTTCATGCTGCTGCATTATAATATCCCTAGCAAACCAAAGCATTATTGGTCAGATTACATATACAAATATTTTAAAAGAAAATCTGTAGGTAAATATTCTTCATAAGTCGAATAGCACGATTAATAATTAAATAGAGTGAATTAATACAAAACTTGGCTTAGTGACTGAGTGCATGGAGGTGGAGGGTGACAATTTTCCAATTAACAAACCATTTTTTGACTAAATTGTCAATATACCTACAAGGAGTTTCAATTGTGACTAGTCATTTTGAGGTATAACACAGATATGGCTAGCGCTTTTTCTTGAGTCGTTAGAACAAGTATATTTCAATAGGAAATTTTTAATTCCTTTATAACAGGAATTGACCTTAGCACTTTATATGATTAGGGTTGGGGAGGGTGGTAAAGTTGAAGAACATTGGTTTATTTTTTTCTTCTTGGTAAATATATAAACCCTGTTTACTTGTCTGTTCAATTAAATCATCCTTTTGAGCTCTGTTTCAATATACTTGAGATGTTGGTGTGTGTACCCCATTTTAAATAACATGTTCCTTGGTGGTCCTTATTTACACCCCTGTAGCACATATCTTGTTGACGCAATCTTAAGAAGACCTTATGGGCTCTACTCTCTTAGGAATAGTATGCATTAGCATAACCTATTCAGCAGAAAATCACCATGGACCAGGACATAGTTTTGAAATCAATCTATAAGTTGATTTGATAATATAAAATGCAGGGAATTAATTTTTCTGAGCTGGACAGGATCTTTTTTTTTTTTTTTTTTTCTTGTTATTTATTGTTGAGGATGATTGGAGATTTCCTTTGCTATTTATTTGTATTCTACACGATTTCCTCAAGTGTTTTTTTTCTTTTTTTTTTTCCTTTCAAATAGTTGCCTTTCAATCATCTTGTGCTTGCAACGTTACACGATGAATTGATTTTAGTTGATGATTGGGATATTGCTGTCGGATGACCCTTTTTGGTTGTGTAAATTTTCTACCAGTACTGTCTCAAAATACCTTCATATAGGTCTTTGATTAGAAGTGAATCCTAATTTTTACTGTCATACGCAGAATAGACTGGCAATGGGTTAAGTATACTTATTTTCATTTTTTTAACAAAGAATCAGAGAGATGGAAATGTGAGCTTGCTGAAGTAGCTAGAAACACTAGGGGTTGCATTTGGTATTGGCTTAAAAAACCAGCTTTTTTTACTATTTAGCTTATTTTTACCACTATTCATGGGTCTCATTGCACTTTTTAGTATTATTCATAGGTTCCACTGTATTATTTCAGCTAATTTTTAGATTTATCCACAGTACTTTTAGCAAAAAGATTTCAGTTTTACCTAATTAAGTTGTTTTCAAAAGAACTCTCAGACTTCTCAAATTTAGACCGAATTTGAGCCTTCTTTGATTCAGCACCTCCGAATTATAGATTGGTCAAAATGCTAGCCATTTTGATGAATCTTGTATCTTGCTCTTTCTTTGTTGTACTTTAATTTCAGCCTTAATGAAATTATTTTAGTCTCATTTCAAAAAAAAGAAAGAAAAAAAGGGGAGGATTATACGTATTCAAGGACAGTTAAACTACTGCGCACTCTTGGTGTGATGGTCACTCCACAAGTATAAGTACTTGTGGGGTGTGGGGGGAGACAAGGGTTGAGATTCAAGTCTCCAGGAGGGAGTTCACATACATATACACTTAGATTAGGTTAGAGTAAAATTTCTATCTTGTATAAAAAAAGAAAAAGAAAAAAAGAGAACAACTAAGGACCTGTTTGGTTAGGGTGTTTGAACAATAGTTTTCAGTGTTTAAATATTGAAAACTGTGGGCCAAAAAAAAAAAAAAAAAAACAATGCATTTGATAAGAATGTTTTTTACTAGAGTGTTTGAATTACATTGCTCATTTTAGAGTGTTTAAACATTAAATTTAGAAAACTGCTTTTATCAGTTTTCGGTTTTCAAATAACGTTGCTCATTGACATTTTTGTAAATATGTTAAAAACCATAGGGCTCACTTGATTAGACAAAACCATATCCTTGTTAGTTTTTTTAAAATAAAACACAAGCATACTAAATACACAATTATGTTTTTTCACACACTGAAACATATTATTTGAAACATGGTACTAAACACATTTTTTTGGTTTATGAATACTGTAAACACGTGTTTCAACAACACTTTTTTAAATCATAGTTTACAAATTACAGTTTTCACATTATTTTAAACAATGCTACTAAAAATCTCTCATTAGGTCTTAAATATGCCATAATGACACAGTCCATTCGCTATCTCCATTTGCACTCTCCATTGACATATCTTGGAAATAGCTTGTGTCTAGTGAGCAGTTGCCACTGGACATGTTAGGAGATAAATACATGTCCATGTCCCCCCATCCATCTATATCCAAAGGTTGTGCTTGTGCCTCTTCATCTTGAATATTCTGGTGTGAAGACTCAATCCGATCGCTATTTTCAAATGCACTGCCCTTTAATTCCAAAGGTTGTGCCCCTTCATCTTGAGTATTATGGTGTGAATTGTCTTTTGCAACCCTTCTCTTTTTTAGTATTTTATTGATCCGGCAAAGGACATACCCGTCCTGCACTTCAATGAAAAGAAAAAGCATTTAGAACAGACAAATAATATAATAAGGAAAAGTTATATTGATTGTGATTTATTGGTGGCAGTTTGAACTTATCTATATATATGCTTCAATTTAATTTCAAAATAAATAAATACAAAAACAAGATACAATATATTCTCAGCATGAAAAGTCAACAGAAAAGAAGAAAATGCTAAACGCGGTGACTAGCTACCTACTGGGGAACTGAGAAAAAGAAAATAAACTACCAAAGGAAAAGTATAACACGAAAAGTCTTAATTATGCTATTTTCCGTGCAAGAATGATGGAAATTAAAGTTGGAAGGAGGAAGAAAAATGATATATTAAATATAAAATACTATATTAAATCACGAAGACACGAACATTGTTTACATAATAATTATAATAATGAAACAAGAAAAAAAAATCAAGAAAAACACAGAGAACATCAAGTAAAAAACAGAACGTGTTAAACGAAAAAACATAATAATAATAATAATAGATTCAAGTTACATCTGGTGTAGCTCTTGAAAAATTACATATTTTTTAAATCATAGATTTCTAAGAAATCTAACCGTTTAAAAAAATCATTAAATATGATTATTTTCCACCTTATTACCTAATTAATACTAGCATTCTCTCTCTTTCTCTCTCTTTATCTTATGCTTTTCAAAAAATAATGTTTTGTTCAACACAACTTAACCAAAAAGTCTCATTTTCTCTGATTTCACAATTACAACCAAATACAAGAGTCACTTTTTTTTTTTTTTTTTTTTTTTTTTTTTTTTTTTTTAATTTTTACGGAGAAGATAGAAGTATATATTTGTGTAAACAGAAAAACAAAGAAAAAACTGGGCCTAAACATAGGGGCCACCCCGGTGGGCCATGGCTGCCAAACACCAATAAACAAAACAAAAAGAAAAGTTTCATCCAAAAAAAAAAAAAAACTTCCAATTGCTCCTTTAAAAAATAAAAAACCAAAACTAATCTGAGTCTATCATACACTAAACAATATATAAATTTTTCTTTTAATTGCATTCTACAATATCAATGTTCTAATAGATACATATAAACAAAAAAAATTTACATAATTAAAATTTTTAACAAACCTACACAATTATTATATCAAGTGTGATATATGATTTTTTTTTTTCTTTTTTGGTTAGATTGCGTTGAAGTAGTAAGGTAATAAGGTGGAAAACTATCACATTTAATGATAATTTTTTTTTTAACTTTTAAATCTTTTAGAAATCTACGGTTTAAAAAATGTTTAACCTTTTAAGAGTTATACTAACGTTAACTTGAACTCATCTCATAATAATAATAATAAAAACAACAACAATATATAATATTAAAAAATCAAGAAATTAACAGTTTAACACTAAAAAGAACATTTGAAGAAAGCAGAATCAAGAAATTAAACACTAGTATACAGACCAAAAAAAAAAAAAAAAAACACACACACACACACAACACAACACAAGAAGAAAGAAGAAAAAAGCTTACTTCATTTGGCATGTTTTTGTTGATTCCATCAAGTTTATACTCGTGCATGGTCCATTTCGCATTGTGCTCGAACGCGTTCTTTTCAGCAAATGAGAAGGTCGTCCTAGACCCAATATGGTTCCTTTCTCTTTCGTTGAAGTCATCATGCTCCTTTTCATCATCATCATCATCATCATAAATACGGATGTTACCTTCACCTCTCCAGGTGCAAAACTCTGTGGTTCTTGCCACTCTTTTTCCTTTTTGCCTGTTCTTGAGTTTAGTGTAGAAATAAAGAGTTTTCATCCTAGTTTCTTCAAAGAGTTTCCTCCAAATCATGGAGTCACCATACACATCACAGTCCTTGACTGGATTGTGAGGGATGAGTTCACCAGTGATCTTTTTGATAAGATAGTAATCAATTAATTGTTTTTTACTAGGGCAAAATCTGTAACCTGGTGGCAACCCCCTACTTTCAGGACTTGTATATGTAACTTCATTCTCCATTATTACTAGTAATTAATTTTTTGAAGTAAACAAGGAGATAACTTGAATAAGAAAACAAAGGTAGGCTTAATGGCAGAGTAGTGAGAAGGGAGAGGTTAAAGAAATGAAAGTGAGTGGCAACCTGATTCTCCATTAATCAGCATGCATGTATATATACTAGTAATACAAGACTACTGCTACCTAAGTCACTATCAAGTCTCAATTGATCCCAAGCAAGTTTCAGTTGATCCCAAGTCACTATCAAGTCTCAATTGATCCCAAGCAAGTTTCAATTGATCCCAAGTCACTATCAAGTCTCAACTGATCAATTGAGACTTGATAGTGACTTGGGTAGCAGTAGTCTTGGACCTCTCGGATTAAGTAATTGTGGGTGATTTGTCTTCTTCCTGAACAGGAAGAATAGAATGATTCAAATGAACACCAGGAATCCTGGTGTTCATCGGAATCATTCTATTATGTGACTTATGTCTAAATGTCTTTAATTAAAAGTCACTTTCCTATGGGAGAACGGATTATTCTCTCTCCTATTTTCTTTTACTATTTTTATTGATACCACAGGAAACAAACAGTACGTCTTACACTCTTACAAAATTGCTGGTTAACCCAATAATTTTGCTAGATATTGTTGCCAGATCAGGTAGGCTACGAACATTGGAAAACGTTTTACTTTTGACGTTAGAAACAAAACGAGGTTGAAAAACTAGCCCATTCTGACGTTAAGGAGGAACTCAAAAGCTTGCTCTTCATGGGTGCATGCATGAGATGATTCTCAACTCAAAGTTTTTTTTTTCTTTTTTTGGTGAAGCTCAACTCAAAGTTTTAAAACATACATTTTCATCTCATCATTTTTAATTATTATGTGCAGGACTAGTTTCACAAATCTTCCAATGTGGATTAAATTTGAACCTAATTTTTTTTTTTTTTTTTTTGATGAACAAGAAGGGGGTGAGGGCGATCATTTGTGACTAATTTCTTAGGGCATGATCTAATAGAGGCACCTTCGCTAGGGAATGTTAAATTGAGTCATAGCTACTGTGACCGGGGCACCACAGACCTCATTCTAGCACCCTAAGAAAGCCAGCAGGAGAGGCGCAATACAAGCTAGGAACCCTCCTCCCACATGATACCCGCCATGACTCAAACAAGGGACCTCGTGCTTGCATGCGGGATCTCTCCCAACTGGGCCACCCCTCCTGGGGGCAATTTGAACCTAATTCTTAAAGCAGAAATATGGTAAGATTTAATTTGGACTGAACGTGTGAACTTATCCCTTCTCATTTCTGAGTTTTTGCTTTTTGGACATTACGTGATTTCCAGTTAGTGCCCGTTTTTTTGGGCGTTTTGAGCCCAAAAGTTGGCTTTTTGAAAAAGCCAGCCCAACTTCAGTGTTTGGTGAGTATAAAACGCAACTTTTTGACAAAAGTTGCGTTTTACATTTACGAAGGAATGCGCATTTCAGTTTATGGACATGTTTCGGTCCATAAACTAAAAGCTGGAGTGGGCGTTTATAATGTATCTGTTGGAGTGAGTGCAATTACCAAAATTACCCTTCAATTACAACAACAACAGCAGATCAAGAACAGCAGCTGGAGTGAGTGCAATTACAACAACAACAGCAGATCAAGAACAGAAAAAAACAGCAGATCAAGAACAGCAGCTGGAGTGAGTGCAATTACAACAACAACAGCAGATCAAGAACAGAAAAAAAAAATTAGAACAATAAATGATCAAGAAAAAAAAAAATAGAAGCCGATCTGATCCCTGGTTGCATGCACTCCGCAGTGAGGAGGAGGAGCAGCGGTGGCGGTGTGGTGGAGCAAAGACGATTTCTCCTTTCTCTCCATGCGTGTCTGTGTGTGTTTGAAGATAATGACACCAAAAGGCAAGCAAGATTATGGAATCAAGTATCACAGAGAGAGCTAGAGAATTTATGGAATCAAGTAAAAAAAAAAAAAAAGAGCTGAGAATGAGAGAGCCGAGAAAGGAAGGCTCTGGAATCAAGTGGGGGAAATGAAGAGAAAGAAGGCTCTGGAATATAAAGGAAAAAGAGAGATGAAGGAATCCTATGGGTATACGTGTGTGGTGGACAAAATGCAAGAGAAAAAAGAAAAAGGAAAAAAGAAAAGAGTAAACGTATGGATGAAAGAAAGTCAAACAATTAGAAATCACAATTTAAAAATACTACTACAATATTTTCACAATAAATTTTAAGTAATTAGCTAATATTGATAAGTAAAAATATAATTTTAGTGATGAGTTTAAATTAGAACTAGTAACAACTTTCCATATAAAATTTTGTTATGATTCTTGTGAAAGTATTGTAAAAAATATTGTAGATGTAACACTTTTTGTTGAAAAATATAATTGTTGAGAATGAATAGAAAAAGAATAAATAAATATTAAAAAAGAATAAATTTGATTAAAAAATAAAGATTAAAAAAGTGGATAATCAAAAGGTAAATGTCACTGTTGATTGTCCAAACAATACAAAAATTTATTTAACTTGCTGAAAATGCTCTTATATATACATTGTCATTTTTGGTAATTTATTCCTCAAACGACCAATTTTATAAATACTAGCCAAACACTCAGCTTTTTCAAAAAGTACTTTTAACAGTTTTTATGAAACACTCAGCCTTTTGAAACTCCACTTTTTCATTATACACTTTTTGAAAACTCAACTTTTTCATTATGCACTTTTACAAAAAGCTGAACCAAACTCACCCTTAATGGAGCTAGACGCAACGCGCCTGTAGCTGTAAAAGTAGGCACCACCAATTGTTGCCAGGAAAAACATGTCTTTATATCTTCATTTGACGAATATGCCCTTATATAAGAACAACATTGGATGATTGGAATGAAAATACAGGGGCGCGCGTAAAGGTAATTGAAAGATTCAAGCTATATTATTGCTCTTCCAATCATGTGGGGTCTAGATGACATCTTTGTTCCTCAACATTGGGATGAAACCCATGTCGTCTTTATTTTCATTGAGAGGACTCCCTGCACATGATATCCTACTTTCATTGACAGCGTCTTCAAAGTTGTGTTTCATTTTGAGCGACTCCAAAGTTGTGATTGGGGCCCTATCTAATCCAGAGCACGAAATCCTAAGGAGATTAATTCTCAATATATGTTCAGAAATGTCTTATTAAGCCCATGGCGTCTATATTTGTAGCTATATTTATACTCACTACGTGATTGGGCCCTATTTGTAGCTATATGTTCAGCCTCGGAGACCTTAAGGGTCCGAGTGGCCTCTAGGCGCTTCTGTCGCTCTACATCCAGGGCCTTACTTTGGCTGTTGGCCGACTCCTCCAGCCTAAAAGTGGCTTGGACGGCCTACCCATTGGAACAAGTGCATAGTAAATAGAAGACCAAGAGACAAAAATAGTAGTAAACAAAAAAATAATAATAAATAGTAAAATAAAGAGAAAATAGTAGTCAGAAGAGTCACGGGTGCTGAAGATCTTACAATTCCCAAAGTATCGTTTGATGCTGAGGAAAACCTCCTTACTCCTCAGAACCTTCAGCTCAGCCATGTCCGCAGGAAGCAATAGGGACCTCTCTAATGCATCGGCTACATGTGCCCCCTCTCTCGCTCGGAAGTCCCTAAGGAAGGCATCGTCCATCAAGGGCTCCCCATGGAGCATTGGGGCGGGAAGCCAGGCCTGAGCCTCGGCCTGGACGGCAACCTGCTTATCCTGGCCCGGGGGCCCTATCCTTAATTGTTTTGAGGGCTGCCTAGTGTCGCCCTCATCTTGAGAGGAACGAGACTCGTCGCCTCGCATTGTCCTCTTGCCTTTGTCTTTCCTCTGTTTAGGGTCAGCGGGCTTGGACCCAGATGGGGAACTCTATTGAAGTGGAAGAGGTGGAAGCCTAGACTAGACGGGAGGTGACCTGTCTTGGGCAGTCCGAGACTTAGACGGAGGAGAAGGAAGCTTGGGTTGAGACTTCCCCGGCGCATCCTTCCCCGGCTGCCCCTTAATCAGAGCCAGCAAGCTTGTTTGGGATCGTCTCTTGAAACTCATCTTTGATCGGGAAGAGGCTTCTTCGACTAAAAAGCCTGCTTCGGCTAAGATGGGATCACCCAAATCACCAGGAGGGTCCTCGAGAGACTGGGCTGGTTGAACACGTCAAACTCGTCCTCGGACGGACCTGAGTCAGCCACTTCTTCTTCTCCTGGCTCTTCCCCTTCGTCCTCTGCACCTTGAGGTGATGAAGAAGGACCGACCAACGGTACACCTTCCGGAACGGGGGATCCTTCGGGGATAAAAAATCCTTGCTCGACTACGGTGATCCTGTGCAGCCGAGGATCATTGGCTCGGATCACGTACTTTGGAGCCGAAAACGACTTCTGAAGTGGATCGTACCCTAGGATCCTCTGAGCGGCTTTAACTTGGCTGTCGGCCTCGTTCACAAAAATCTCCGACCTCAGCACGGTTTGCAAGTCCTCCCTGTTGACCAAGCCGATGTAACGCTCAAAAGTGCGCGGATCTGCATAAAAAAGGAAAAAAAGAGAGCTCCTATTAGCAACCAAACGAAGCAGAGCGTGAAGGCACAAGAAATTAGACCCTTTCCTAGTCTGAGTGCCTCACCTGGTGTACCCTCCATTGTTGGACAATGAAGGCCATCGTGCCACTCTCCAGACACCATGAGGAAGTTCTTGTTCAACCCCTTGCTGGACTCAGGGAGACATTGGATAAGCCGGACCTTGTCATCCCTCGTCTTCATGTAAAAAGACTAGGGATCCTCATACCATCCTCTAGAAAGGTGATTATGGGGATCGCCACCTCATCCTCCTTCCTCTTAATATACCACTCCCCTTCTTCACACCTCAAACCCACGTTACTAGGTATCCTATAATCGGCGATGAATTTTTCCATTGCCTCCTCAGACTCAACTAACTTCTTAAACCTACCCATCCTAAAGAACGAACAAAGGGCTCGGGGAAACCGAAGGAGAGAGAGAGAATAATAAGGGTCAAGGAACTCAGATAGAAAAATATGGGTTAGGAAGAGAGAAGGAACTTATAGAAATGAGGAAAGGCTCCTCGGACAGGCCTTTTATGCTAAAAGGAGGCGTAAGATCGGTTGGAGGCTAGACCAAGTTCAGCGTTTATGCGCAAGTGTTCTTGAATGCGAAAACAAAAGGGCGGATCGGTTCAAACGAGTATTTATACTCCCAATCAAAAATAACCGTATGAGCTTTCCCGCCCGTAAAGTCAGAGATATCCCTACCATCAATTTATCATCACACCGTTGAACGTGGAGAACACAGAGCCGCCAGAATTTAATGAAGGCGCGCCCCAAGTCCCAAAACGCCAGGAGCGTTCCCTGAGCAGTTGGAAGGACTTTGGTACTGACAGGAAGACAAGACTTGCCCGACCAAGACAATGACCCGAGGACATCAAAATCCTCCTCCCCGCCCGAGGAGCCGAGCAGTAGAATTTTGAGGGGCTATTGTGGGAGCCTAAGAATTTGGCAACCACGGCCCACTTCATATTAAGCCCAAGGCCCATGCCGAGGATAATGCAGCGTCCGAGGATAAGCGGCGAAGGCCCAAATTGTCAAGGAGCATCGCCAGGGAGGAACGACCATATCCTCGGCCGGCCGATATTAAAGAGGGAAGGGTCGGCACACCATCAAAGGCACCCCCTCAGAGCATCACAAAGAAGAGGATGACTATACTAGGTCGGCCGTAGGAATACGACGGAGGAGCCATTCGAAGGGAAGCTGTCACCCACCTATTAAATGCCTGCGGCAGACATTCTGGCCACATTAATGGAGAAGTGACCTTTGAACAGTGCTGCCTTGGTTGTAGCATCTAACAGAAGGTCTGGAAAGGTGGCTGATGGGACAAGCCCTCAGGCACAAGCGTGGATAATCAACAAGTGGAGGGCAGGGATCAACTAAAAAGGACTATATAATAAGATGAACCCCCATAGAAGAAGGGGACTTCTGCAATAACCCCCATTCATGAGTAATCAAGGAAGAGGTCCTCGGACTGGGCCGAGGACAAACTCCTCCTAGAAACTTAGCTAGATTTTGTTTAATGGCCTTGTAAATCCGCACCGATTGTTGTATCATTCACTAATACCCAGTCCTTCTACCCACTCTCTACAAATTTTATTGTATTGGGCTAGCTGGGTTTGAGTCCACCCTTCCAAGAGAAAAGGTTGCCCAATCCCGGTCCCTACAGAAACTATTATCCGATTTAATTGAAATAATTTTATTTAGCTAATTGCATTTGTTAACCCGCCTAACTTGCTCAACTCGTCGAGTTGAAACCATTAAAAATTTTAATCGATCTGCCAGATTCATAGATTGGTGGGTTGACAGCGGATTGAAAATTTTCCCAACCTGCCATTAGTGGATTGGTTAAAAATATTGTCTTCCACTTGCCCAATCCAATCAACACACACCCCTCATGTAGTTGTATTGACCAATGAAACTATGTGGTTGAATTTAATTATCCTTGAAAAAGATATAATGATTCTTTTTTGATATATTATCGGTTAACACAATCATATAGTTTTTTGTTTTTGTTTTTGTTTTTTTTTTATAAGAAATACTGTGCATTTCATTAAATTGAAGAAAAGAACAAAGCATCTGAGAAAGAAAGGACAATTAAAGGTGAACTCTTCCATCTCTGTTACAAAGAAGTCAATATTCTTAGCAAAAACTGTCAAAGTATGAGTTGGTTGATATGATGTTTGGAAAGTGTGAAGCTCACGTAGACTAGAGCAAGTTCCTGGGACCATATACTATAGTAGAGATAGAGATTGGGGCATCAGTGGGGCTCTCAATAAACCACCACCCAGCTTGGCGTGTTGGTATCCGGTTCTGTTGGGACCTGTAGCTCGGGGGATTGAATCCCTCGTAATTACCTAGTCAAAAAAAAAAGAAAAAGAAAAGTGGGCCTCTCAATAACATGACATACGGTAGTGGAGTTAGTTTTAAAAATGACATCTCTGACCCCTATGACTGATCCAATGTGGTCTCTAATGATCACATCCATTGACCTTGTACCAGGCAAACGTAGGTTGGATGCAACGACTCCAATCATAGTTGAATTTAATTAGAAATTTTAAATTACAATACCTAAAAGTAACTATAACTAAAATTTTGAGTGCCAACGGGGGCTTGGCTCAGCTGGCAAGGTTCGGACGCTTCGTGTACCACATCTAAGTTCGAATCCCGCTACCAGCAGGAGTTCGTTGGTGGGCATCCTTGGTGGGTAACCCCCACACAGGTGTGTAAAGGGAAGACCGGCACCTAAGAAGGACCCGCTGACTCGGCTGCCACCAGGCGCCCTGCCCGGGGGTGTAATATAACCATAAAGACCCCCATTTTCCATCCTCAAAAAAAAAAAAAAAAACTAAAATTTTGAGATTTTCCCTGATGAGTTCAATTCAAACTGGGCAAGTTATCATTCGTGGTTCTCAACTAAGCCAAGATTGGATTTGGGCTGAAGTAGGCCGAAGGAAAGTATTTCCTATTCAAAGATATTGAACTTCAGCTTGGCCCAGGTTTCCTGGGCTGAGTTCCTGTATTTAAAGGACAATATGTTTTAAAGTATAAAATGGACCCCCAAAACATGTTTTGGGTGGGCGCTTTTCGCCAAATAATACTGTTCGGCCCAATATTTTTCCAAACAGGGCCGGTTCAAACTTATATAAAAAGGGCAAGCAACTCTCTCTCACAAAAAAAACGCAACTTTCTGGCAAATCTTTCAACCCAAACAAAAATTAGAACAAAATATATATATATATATATATATATATATATATTGAGGAGAAACATCTAACAATTTTAACCCAATCCGGCCAGAGTCTTAACAAAAAGAAACAAAAGCATGCACCTATGTCTTTGAAAACCTTTCTTGTTCTACCGTTGGAACTCGGAAAACCCGACGAAACTGGAGCTCCAAAACTACCAGACCGATCTGAAAGACTTTGGGCGAATGGTCCTTGATGCTCTGAATGATTTTGACAGATAGAAGAGTTTTTACCATCAACACAAGAGTATACACTCATATATGGCTGAAGAAGAAGAAGAATCAGCTGGAGAAGAAAAGCCAAAGGGAAGGAGATATTATTTTCTCTCTCTTTGATGAGAAGGTGAAAAATGAACAGTGGAGGAAGCAGTAGTACTGAGTTATAAAACGTGGTTTGGACTTTAAATTAAAATTTTATTTTATTAAAATTTAATGATAAGCTTTTACTAAAGAAACTGATAAGTATGGATATTTTTAATTAATTATAATTTAAGAATAATCATCTCCTAGATTAAGATTAGATAGTTTAAAAAAAATAGAAAAAGATAATGAAAAGTTAATGAATATTAATAATTAAAAACCAGACAACAATTATGAATTTTTTAGGATAAAATTAATGAATAAATTCATTCTAAATTACATAGATTTGATCAATTTTAAATTACATGGAATTCTTGAATGATTTGCACAAAACTAACATAGATTTGATAAAGATTGACAAATAAATAATGCAAGTGTGAAAATTAAAATTAGACTTTAATAAAAAAAAATGTTGAATTTTTTTTAAAAAAATGTTATCACTGGGAGATTTCAAACATATAGTGTTGGGAATGAATAAATGAAGCTTAAAATAATAATAATGAAGAATTAAAGAATGAATGAAAAAAATAATATTTAAATAAGATAGAATAAAGATAGAGAGTCTGTTGAAAAGTGTATTTAAAAAAGTAAATAGGCAATAGCTAAAAGTAATTGTTCATTCTCCGTAGAGAGACTGTTGGAGATGCTCTTAAAACTCGATTGCTCACCACATTTGCTAATGTGGAGTTTTAATAAGGTTATGTTTGTTGATATAACTTTGAAATAATCCTGTTTGACAAAATAAATTAATAAAAAATGTATTATTGAGTAAAAAGTGCCTTTGAGATAAGTCATTATGAAAAATGTTTGCCCAAAAACTAGAATTTAAAAAAATAAAAATAAAACTTTCTGAAACTAGCACTTAAAATCAATGAATTTATTAATTTAATAAGGTTATTTGTGGATCTAAAAATTTAAAACTGAGGGATTTGATAAACAATTTTCTTACTTTATATGAAAATTAACAAAATATGACAAAAGGGTGTTTGTTTGTAACATAAAGGGTGTTTGTTTGTTTTGGAAGGGCACAACACGACACAATCCCCATTTCTTCTTGGTAATGAGGGCACAACTATACAGAGGTTTAGGGGTTACGTGTGGGACAGTCACAGGCTGTACGTACCCATGGGGTCTCATCAAGGTACAATACCTTTCAATGTAGGGACCCCTTCATTAAATCATAAGCTTCATGAAGCTTCTAGCTAGGCTGGTGTTTCTTAGATGCGCCCAAAGGACAATGACATATGCTTTGAACCTTATCGTTCCCTCTTTTGTTGGGACAAACTACAGAAGATTAAAACACTGAATTTTAATTCTAGGAACGGAAAGTAAACGGGTATAGATAGAATCAAAGACTTCTTTAACAAAAATAATAACAAAACTTTAGCCTCAAAAAAAGGAAAGATTAACACTTTCTTTGAATAAAATGGAGGTGAAATCTTGATTAATTTCATTCTTATCATAACAAAAGACAAATAAAACGTGAATGATATAAAACTTTTTTTTTTTTTTTTGCCTAATCCTGTCTAAAAAAGAACGAAACAAACAGGGGCGGAGGTATGTATAAGCATGGCCCCCCAAAATTTTGAAAAATTTTAAAATAAATATACAATTATTTTAATGTTTTCAAAGTTTAGTCTATAAAAATAAGAGTTGGCCCCCTTAAATATTTGAATTAGTCCAATAATGCTTTAAAAAAAAAAAATTGGTCTAATATATAGCTTTATTTTTCGCAATTTATTTTTTATTGTAAAATATGCTCTTATATCTGTTAAATATTTGATAAAGTTTGGTAACAAATATGTTTGAATCTATCTTTTTCAACCCGTTATATGGCGATTAATAAGTCATTGACTCATTACAAAAATTTTGACCCTAAAACTACACATGAAATGTGTCTTTAGTTGCCACATAATGGGTTAGAGCAAGATAGCCTTAAATATGTTTAGAGCCTAACTTATTCCCCCAAGTTTTGGATTATTCATGTTTTTGAAAATTTCATTAGTTCACTAGGAAACTTTTTAATAATTTCACTATGAAAATGGAAAAAATGATTTTTATTTTATGAAATATCGCCATCAAAAATAATTTTAATTGAAAATACTAAGCTCTTTTTTTTTTTTGTTAGGTGTGTGTATATATATAAGTTATTAAATAAAAAAGTGTGTGTGTATATAATAAAAAAGTGCGCGTGTACATATGTGTGTGTGTGTGTGGAGATTGTCTTGATAAATATATTAGCATCACAACTTGGCCCTCCCAAACAAAAATTCCTGGCTCCGCCCCTGGAAACAAATGTTTTTGGAATGATAATAGAATATGCATTAAACAAAATAAATAACAAATATGATATGTTTAAGAAAATTAACATTATGCTTGGTTGTTGTGAAAAGAGAGGATGTAAATAGGGGAGAGAAAATATGAGTTTTCCATTATTGGATAGGAAGGAAAATGGGGTGGATGAGTTTCCACTCATGCCCACAAACTTCAATCTCCCCAAATTGAAAAGAAGAGCAGGTGAAAATAGGAACAAGAAATGCATCTATTATTTTGCCCTTTCAATAAGTCCATTCAGCTAAATTTATTGTGCATTATATATAATATGGCAATATAGTAATTCCAACAAACTATTTTTTCTATCATTTCATTTTTCTTTGAAACTAAATAAAGGGACTTCATCTCTATTTTTCATCATCTGTACAGAATACATATCATGGAAAACTAAAATAGTTTCTGTCTTCTCATTTTTCTATCATCTCAACATTTTATATCCTTTCACTTTTCAATTCTCCCAATCAAATAGAGTTTAAATTATATATATATCAAGCAAAATGTATTATCTCCTCAAATGAGGAGTCGAGCAGGTTAAGTTGGGTTGGACGAGGTTTATAATTTTTGCCATTTCATTCTTTTATGGCCCACTCATTCTATCTGTTTTTAAATTATCAAACAAAGTGTTTTAAATTATCAAAAAAGAGAGAAGAGAAAGAGAGAAGAGAAAGAAGAAGGAAAATGACTCTCGTTATGAATTTTGAGTATAGAGAGTAGGGATTGAAACAAATGAGACTATTGTGCTTTTTACTGGTTTGGTTATTTATTTCCAAGACAAGGGAAAAAAATGTCTTTATATCTTCATTTGACGTATATGCCTTTATATAAGAACAACATTGGATGAAAATACAAGGGGTGTGAAGGTAATTTCAAGATAGAAGCTACTTTATTGCCCTAAATGCGGGGCCTAGATGGAAACGTCATCTCTCAATCTGATCTCTGATCCCCAATTCCTACCTATATTTAGTGAAAAAACAAAGTGTAATTTCAGATATAAAAATTAAAAAAAAAAAGTAATTTTGAAAGTGCATATATTAGTGACATTTTCCGTAATTTTGATATAGGGCGTTTGGTTGGAGATTTATAGTATTGTTATTTAAAATGACGTGAAAACTGTAGTTTAAAAAGTATTGTGAAAACATATGTTTACAATATTCATAAAACATGTTTGATACCATATTTCAAATAACAAGTTTCAATATGTGAAAATAATTGCATGTTAGGTATGTGTGTGTATGTTTTTTAAAAGCTAACAAGGGGATCCTTGGTTGGAATTGAAGAATGAAACTTTATGTGTTGTCTAATTAAGTGGCCTCATGGTTTTCAACATATTTACAAAAGTGCTATTGAGCAACATTATTTGAAAACTAAAAACCGATAAGAGGAATTTTCTAAATTCATTGTTTAAACACCTTAAAATGAACAACGTAAGTCAAACATTCCTAAAAAAAACCCTTACCAAATGCATTGTTTTTTTTAGAACCACAGTTTTTAGTATTTAAACACTGAAAACTATTGTTTGGAATCACGTACCCAAGACTGGCCCTAGGCCACTTAAGCCATTGCCTAGGGCCCCTCTACTAGAGAAATGCCCCAAATTTAGGGGGCAAAAATTGTTTTTTTAAAAAAAAATATTTTTTTGAGATATTTAAAAAAATTTAGTTTACATTTTTTTTTCACTATTAAGAAGGCCCAAAGAATTAAGTAATGCTAGAGATAGAGATAGAGATAAGACAAATTTAAATAAATAGGTCTTACAAATAGACGTGTCACTAATCACAACTAATTCAAATAGGAAAATGTTAAAAATATTATAAATTTTATTATATAACTTTTTATAATTTGATGTGACAATGAATATAATAAGTGAACTTCAACAAATTATTAAATGCATTTTTGAATGAATTTTTGTGATTGGTGATATATCTTTATAATTCTCATATTGTAAATTTTATAATATTTCTAGTATTTTTGTAAGTCTCATGTTACTTACAACATTAATTTGTTGTAAAATTTGTTATAACTTTACCATTTTTCTAAAAAAAAAATCATATCAAAAAATAAAAAGAATGATTTAAAAAAAAATATATTATATAAAAAGTTAGTTAAATATTATTTAAGTGATAACATAAAGCCCCCATATGAAGATTTCACATTAAGCCTCGGAAACGTTTGGGTTGGCCCTCACACCAAACAAGCCTAGGCTGCATGGCATACGTAAATTATTTTCTTTTATGGGAATACATAAAATTATATTAGTAACAATTTATTGAGAGCAGAATTATAATTTCAAAACTGAGGTGCTAATATAACAATAAAAATAAAAATCTAACCAATTGTATGTCTTGAACATATTGGAATACTTCTCTATGCATGTCTCTAGTGTATTGGAAGGCAAAACATTAAAAAAAAAAAAAAAAGTAAAATGAATTCCTTTGATTTTGGATAAAAAAAAAGACATAAAATATGCTTATAATAAATAAAATATATCTAAAAATATTAATTAATTGTCATATTTCTACCATGTCATGTCTTACTTTTTTTCAATAATTGTCACATTGACCTATCTCATGTCGTCTTTTTGTCCACGTTTCTTAGGTCGTGATATAAAACAATCTTGTTCTTAGAGTCATAATATCACATCGTATACATTTATTTGCCTACTGCAAATTTCATAAAATAAAATTGTAGAAAGGGGGTTATAATATGACTTTGCTCTGTTAATGTTTTTTGTTTTTTTAATTTTCTCCAAATAATATGATGACTTTAAGTGCTTTATTATAGTTTCTTTAAGTGTTAAACTTTATTTTCTCCAATTCAATTTAATCGTGTCGTTGCGTTAACCAATGAACTATATAATTAATTAATTTTTTTCCCTGTTGAGAAGATGGTTTAATTTAATTATTCTTGATAATAATAATACTATTTGTAGGGACTCAATTTAGAAAGGTGCTCTAACAATACATTTCTAGAGAGTGGGATGAAGGACTAGGCCCTAACAGACTAAGAACAGTATACTGGGAAGCTTTTCACCATTAAAGGGGGATGAACCCAATTTTTGCCTAAGGGTAGCTCCTCGGCACACGTCCGAGGAGAGTCTTTTCTCTCTTTTTTCCCCCTCTCCCCTTTTTGCTTTGCTTGCTCTTCTTATATAATCTTCTTCCTCCTCTCTCGTTCTTCCATCTGTTGATCATTCATTTACCTTCCCTCTGACCGTCCGTCCCATCAAGGGCCTTATCTGTACTCAAGTGGTTCACCATAATCAACGTTACCCTGCCAAGGGGTTACATCCCCATTAATGCGGCCAGGGGGGGTTAGGTGAGTGCATTAAGTGTGGAGGTGACAACCTATTCTGGGTTTGTCCCCCGCCCGAAATTAACCTCGGTACGCCAAGGACAAGGATGTCCTCGGCGTGGGTCCAAAAAAGCGCCTCCATAAATCAGCCTCGGATGGTCATCCCTCCTCGGCATGGGCCTTGGGCCGACTACTAGATGGGCTGAGGCTACCAGGCCCACGAGCCCCACAATAGCCCCTCAAAACCCTGCTGCACGTTCCCTCGAACGAGGAGGAGGGTTTTGATATCCACGGGCCCTCTAGACGAATCACCCCACTTCGGCCCACGTTAGGGCTGGTGAATTTTCGCCTGCCTAATGCACGTTTTGGCATTTCGAGACTCTGTGTGTGCCCGCATTAAATTTTGGCGGCTCCACGTTCCCCACTTCCAACGGTGTGATGGTAATCGCTCGGCGGGGAAGTTACACTTGGGGGACCTAAATGAGGGGTATAAGTATTTGTTTGAACCATCTGGCCTTCTTATTTTCGCGCTTATGAACTTTGATGCGTATACTCTGAATCTGGTTCAACTTCCACACCGCCCGAGGAGAGTCTTCATAGTTCTGTAAGTCTTCTTCTCTCCGTAACACCGAATTTTCTTTGATTCTACTCTTTCTTTCCTTCTTTTGGATCCTTTAGTCGTTGCTAGGGATGGGTAAGTTCAAGAAATTGGTTGAGTCCGAAGAGATGATGAAGAAATTCATCGCCGATTACGGGATACCCAATAATGTGGGTTTGAGGTATTGTGAGGAAGGGGAGTGGTATATTAAGAGAAATGAGGGTGAGGTTGTGATCCCCATGGTCGCTTTCGTAGAGGGGGGAATGAGAATCCCTATGAGGCCAGTGACGAGCGGTTACCTTAGGCATTTTCGTCTGGCTCCTACCTAGTGCGCCGTGAATGTATTTAGGATACTAGGGTGTGTGGACGTCTTAAATGAGAAAATGGGGTTGAGATTAACTCGCCATGTTGTAAATTGGTGCTACAACCTTCAGCACCTGAGGGGTAAGACGTACTATATGAAGACGAGGGACGATAGGGTCTGGCTTATCCAGTGCCTTCCCGATTCTAATAAGGGGCTGACCCAGGACTTCCCCATTGTGTCGGGGGAATGACACGACGGTCTCCACTGCCCAACAGTAGAGGGAGAGCCAGGTAGGGTATCCGAAGTAGAAGACGGTCTAGGTTTTGGTATTTTTTCATTAATACATACCTGCTTTGATTGATTGATCACAGGAGTTTGGTTTCTCTTTCTGCAGATCCGCACGCCTTCGCGCGTCATTTCCATCTGGTCAACAAGGAGGATTTGGAAGTCGTTCTTAGGGCGGAACTTTTCTTGAACGAAGCCGACAACCAGGTTAGAGCTGCCCACCAGATCCTCGGATGTGACCCAGCCCAAAAGTCGTTCCTCGTCCCAAAGCACGTCATTAGGGCTCGTGATCCTTGGCTCAGGCAAATCACTGTGGTGGAGGACGGTTTTGCATTTTTCGAGGGATCTTATATTCCGGAAGGCATTCCGCTAGCAGGTTCTTCCTCATCCCATCAAGAAACGGAGACTGCGGAAGGGAAACCTAAAAAGGCAGGGGAGGTGGTCGAACTGAGCTCGTCTGAAGACGAATATAGTGTGTTTAACCTAGCTGATCAGTCCGAGGATCCCCCTGGTGATCTAGGGGACCCTCATTTGTCCGAAGCCGATCTTCAGTCCCTAAGAGTTGGTATTCAGTCCGAGATGGGTTTAAAGAGACAGCCCCAAACCAGCCTTTTCTATCTGCTTGAAGGCAGCTCCAAGAAGGGTGCGCCATGAGAGTCACAGCCCAAGCCCCCATCACCTCCGCCCCAGCCTTTGTCTGTGCGCACCAGGTCGTCCTCTATCCCTCAAATCTCAGACCCTCAGACCAAGTCTTCCGACCCAAAAAGGAAGAGATCTTCCAAGGGCAAGGACCCAGTGGATGGGAGCAAATCCCATTCTTCGCCAGAGGAAGGTGGAATCCCCCGACCTCCTAAACAATTGAAGCTCGGTGGTCAACGTAAGGGGAAGGAGGTCGTCCAGCAGTCCGAGGCCCAGGCCTGGCTGCCCGCCGCCATGCTCCATGGTCAACCCCTAATGGATGACACATCAATTCGGGAGTCCCGAGGACTCGAGGGGGCTCTCGTGGCCGACGCCCTAGAGAAGTCTCTTCTCCTTCCCACTGACATGGCCGAGCTTGGGAACATGAGTGGGCCAGATGTTGCCCTTCACCTTAAGAGATATCTAGGCATGGTGGGTCCCCTGGTATCTGTTTATTTTATTTGAATCTTATTGCTTAGTCCCTCCCCTTTTCTTTACGGTGTACTTGTTCTCGTTGGCAGGCTGTCCAGGCCCTTTTCAGGCTGGATGAGGAGGTCGAGGGCTAGAGTAACACTTTAGCGCAGGAGCATGACAAATTTTTGAAAACTGCAAGTGCCCTTAAGAGATCTGAGGCAGATCTAAAAAAGGCGATCAAAAGTCTGGAGGAGATGACCAAGGCCAGAGATAACACGGCTTCTGATTTAGCCGCAGCTACAAAGAAGGCCGAGGATCATATGAAGCGACTGCAAGAGGTTGAGGGCCAACTGCGACCCGCTGAAGAGAATGTCGCCGAACTGAAGAAAAAACTGGCTGATGCGATTTAGACGAAGGGTGTTGCCGAATATGCCAGGGATGAGGCCCTGAGGGCCAAGGAAGAGGCTGTGTTTGCGAAAAAAAACGCTGAGCGTTCCTTAGAAGAAGCGGAGGAGAAGGCTTTTGCCGAAGGAATGGCTAAGACTGAAGCTATCTTCAAGGAACAAATCCCTAAAGTGTGCAAGAACTATTGCTCCCAGACCTGGAACGAAGCGCTCAACCAGGCGGGAGTTGATGTTTCGTCTGACCTTAGAAGGGCAGAAAGAGTATATTACCCCCCGGCAATACGCGAGGTTATCCCCGTTACTTCCGAGGAGGAGACTGCACTACCGGTGGCAGGTGAAAGTCAGACCCAAGCAGCCGAGGACACACCTTCAGCTGACAGACCTATTGATGAGGCTGGGCCCCATAGAGCGTTGGAGGGAATTAGAACCGAGGGTCAAGAAGCGCCCCAAGATGTGGTGAGGCCTCATGCTGAACCCCCAGCAACACTTACAATTCCTCCGATTTCTTCTACCGTGGAAGGGTCCTCTGAAGTGGCCCCTCCGAGACAAGGTCCCTAGGTGTTGGTTGAAGCCTTTTGACAAGCCCCTCAAGACAACTTGCCTACTGAGTTGGGGAAACTGGCATATGGCATAGGATATTCCTATTTGTTTTCTTTCTTATTTTATTTTGTTTCTTGCCTCGGTGGCATTGTAATGAAACTGTATATTTTCTATTTGAACTAAATACTCAACATTTTGCTTCCAATTATTGATATTTTCTTTTACTTGCCTTACTCTAATATTTTGCTCAATACCTGTGTTCTGTTCTGGAGTAAGTCTCACGAGACCACCTGTTATCCTTCAAATATAAATCTGAGGACCGTATTACAGCTCGGCTCTAAGTAGTGCTTTGGTTCTTCGGCAAATAGTTAGTTTAACACTTTAGCTCTTCTGTAAGTAGCTAGTGTCTCCATAGGTTTGAGCCCTTGGACCATGCAATACCTTGGTTCTGTCTAGTACCCAGATATAAAGGTGTGATTAGTTTTCCCATAGGCCTGAGTCCGAGGACCATGCAATGCCTTGGTTCTGTCTAACACTTCTATTTTTCTGTAAGTATCTAGTTTCCCCATAGGTTTGAGTCCTTGGACCATGCAATACCTTGGTTCTGTCTAGTACCCAGATATAAAGGTGTGATTAGTTTTCCCATAGGCCTGAGTCCGAGGACCATGCAATGCCTTGGTTCTGTCTAACACTTCTATTTTTCTGTAAGTATCTAGTTTCCCCATAGGTTTGAGTCCTTGGACCATGCAATGCCTTGGTTCTGTCTAACACTTCTATTTTTCTGTAAGTATCTAGTTTCCCCATAGGTTTGAGTCCTTGGACCATGCAATACCTTGGTTCTGTCTATTACCCAGATATAAAAGTGTGATTAGTTTTCCCATAAGCTTGAGTCCGAGGACCATGCAATGCCTTGGTTCTGTCTAACACTTCTATTTTTCTGTAAGTATCTAGTTTCTCCATAGGTTTGAGTCCTAGGACCATGCAATACCTTGGTTCTGTCTAGTACCCAGATATAAAGGTGTGATTAGTTTTCCCATAGGCTTGAGTCCGAGAACTATGCAATACCTTGGTTTTGTCTAACACTTCTATTTTTCTGTAAGTACGGAGTTTGTCCTTGGCTCTGAGAGTCTTACTTTTGGTATAATGATGTCCTCAGACCGCTTTACTGGGAGCGATTCTTCCTCGGGTCGGACTGTTAGCTCTACGGTGCTCCGGGCAGGGATGGTTTGGACTCTAATTCTCACATGTGGCGTTGACTTCGCCTTCAATTCAAGTTCCCATCCCCTTCAATTAAGAGGCATCCCCTGACCGTTCGCGCTCCGCGCGTGACGTTTCGATGCACGAGACACGCCCTCATTAATACCCTTGTGAATTGATAAAAATCCAGCGGTCCATGGTCTCCTTGGGATTTGGTCAGGATTAATACCGCTGATAATTCTCTTTTCGAACTCTGTGTGGATCACTTCCCACCAGTTTTCATCCTCTATATAAGGCTTTCTAGGGGAAACTTTTCTCCACACTCCATGAACCTTTCACCACAACTAGAAACACGTCATTTCACCTCCCCGAGCCCCTTCAACAACCCTGCCAGGATTGTGACCAGAGTTGGGAGGTATGGGGCCAAGAGCCGTCGTGGCCACAGCCCCCACCAGACCTCCGACGCGGCAGAGCCTGGGCGTAACCCTGATAGTGCCATACATGGTGGCCAGGAGGGATGTCTTTGAAGTACCTAACGCTCCTCCCGGGGCGCACCCCTGCCAGAGGAGACGCGTAAGATCACGTCATGGCTGGTGCCCGAGCGTTGCCGTCTCCAACGGCCAACCCTCGTGAGGATTGGAGAGAATCAAGGGAACATCATGGGAAGGGCCTCCCGGAGCCCCTGCATCAGCTCCTCTCTTTGTTCCAACTCCGCCGCACTGGCCAAGGAGTTGTTGGTAGCCTTGAAGCGTGCTAGCCTCAGCTCCATTCCCTCTAGCTAGTTCTAGAATAGGTCCACTTGGACCTCTGATTGTAGAATTAGCTTGTAAAAATAAGTTAGCTTTAAAACAAACCTGCCTGAGCCTCTGATTGTATTCTATACTTTTCATTTAATAAAATAGTATGGAGTTCCTTTTCTTCTCTGTTGAATCTTTTACTTTTCTGCAATATTTTTTTTTTTTTTGATGCATCGCCACTAGCCTTCCGTAAATTAACAACTTAAAAACAACCGTCCGCTGCGCCTGCTAGTGCACTAATCCTTCCCACAGATGGCGCCAATTGTAAGGACTCAATTTAGAAAGGTGCCTTAACAATACATTTCTAGAGAGTGGGATGAAGGACTAGGCCCTAACAGACTAACCACAGTACACTGGGAAACTTTTTACCATTGAAGGGGGATGAACCCAATTTTTGCCTAAGGGTAGCTCCTCGGCACACGTCCGAGGAGGGTCTTTTCTCCTTTTTTCTCCCCCCTGATTACTTTGGCTGTTCTTATATAGTTCTCTTCCTCCTCTCTCGTTCTTCCATCTGTTGATCATTCATTTGCCTTCCCTCTGACCGTCCGTCCCATCAGGGGCCTTATCTGTACTCAAGTGGTTCACCATAATCAACGTTACCCTGCCAAGGGGTTACATCCCCATTAATGCGGCCAGGGGGGTTAGGTGAGCGCATTAAGTGTGGAGGTGACAACCTGTTCTGGGCTTGTCCCCCACCCAAAATTAACCTCAGTACGCTGAGGACAAGGATGTCCTCAGCGTGGGTCCAAAAAAGCGCCTCCATAAATCAGCCTCAGATGGTCATCCCTCCTCGGCATGGGCCTTGGGCCGACTACTAGATAGGCTGAGGCTACTAGGCCCACGGGCCCCATAATAGCCCCTCAAAATCCTGCTGCACGTTCCCTCGGACGAGGAGGACGACCCAGGCAAGATACAAAATAAATTTTGATGCAGCTCTGTTCAAGCACATCGATGCAACTGGGCTGGGTGTTATCATTCGCGACGTCAACGGTGCGATCATTGGTGCCTTATCGATGCGTATTCCAGTTCCTCATTCAGTTGCTACAGTCGAAGCTCTGGCCTGTAGAAGAGCTGTGCAGTTCGCCGCTGAGATTGGACTCCATGAGGTGACTTTCGAAGGTGATTTAGCAGTGGTTATTAATGCCATCACAGCTGGTGCCACAGAACAAACCTCGTATGGCCATATCATTGGAGATATCATTGCTTAAGCTGCCTTCTTTTCTTTTTTTGAATTCTGTTATGTTAATCGATCTTGTAATAGAGTAGCTGATTCACTGGCCAAACGTGCGAAGTCAAGTCCAGACTCGCAAGTTTGGTTGGAAGACTTTCCCCAGGACGTAGCCAATTTGGTCTTAGAGGATGTTTCTTAATTTTCTTCTTAAAGTTTAATAAAAGCCCAGCCCAACTTCGGGTTTGGTTTCTCAAAAAAAAAAAAAAAAAAAAAATATTATGGTGTCGATTCTAACTGGGCAATTTGCTTTTAGTTATTCGTGGTTCTCAACTAATTAATCTGGATTGGATTTGGGTTGGACTGGGCCGACGGAAAGTATTTGGTATTCAAAGATATTGAACTTCAGCTTGGCCCAGGTTGCTTGGGGCCTTGGGCTAATGTCCCTGTGTTTAAAGAACAATTTGCTTCTTCTTTTTTTTTTTTTTTTTTTTTTGGTGGTGGTCAGCTGCCATATCATATTATACATATACATATCTCTTTTTGTTATCTCTCAGTACTTTTACTGTTTCTATCACACTATAACAATGCCTCATACGCTATTTATTTATTTATAGAAGAAAAATGTAGGGATAAAGCTTTAATTGAAGGAGTAAATTTTTACTTCGAGCATCACCATTGGTGGTGCTAACGTGGATCATGGTGAACTTTTGGAGTGCTTGTTGCAATTTCTATTCTAGATTTTTTTTATTTTTTTTAAGAACGATTCTATTCTAGATTTGGTTGTTGGTTAATATGTGAAACTGTTTTTTTTTTTTTTTAGGTTTTATTCGTAGGCTCAAATCTGATATATATATCTTTATTATTTGGGGTTGATTTGGAGCTAATTTAAAGTTGAATTAATTTTTGTTTCAAAATTGTTAACATGATAATTTAGGATCTATAAATCTATTAATTAAACATAGGTGCAGATTATGTTGTTAGCTGAAAAGTTTGTGTTTTTGGAACTTAATAAGTTTGGAAATTCAAAATGATTGTTTGTCATTTTCCCAGTGGGATTTGACGCTTACGTGGTCCTACTATTTAATTAACATTAACATAAGAAAATTAACAAGCATTGCCTTTTGTTTGTTTTTGAATTTTTGTTGTTTTTGCAAACAAATATATGGACAATAAGCTCCAGACCACGTTCCTATTACCCACCATGAATGCTCTGCCTTGTATTTCTTTTTATTATTTATTTATTTTATATTTTGCAGTTTTCTCTCTTTGATTTGTGAGAAAATTTAGGCAAATGAATGAAAATAGGTTATCTTCTTAATTATTCATAGATATTGAATTAATGGAAATTTAAAAAAAAAGAAAAAAAAAATCTCGCTGCTAAAACTAATGTAGCTGTATAGTTGCAGACTTGGAGCTAAAAATGCTTATTAGAGCTTACAACTTAGTATTCAAGCTTTTAGGTTCCTATTTTGTTCCTCACTGTTTTAATTTTTTTTTAACTGTAGCCATTGCATTCATAATAAGTTACTCTGATTTTATAGTTTCTTTGTGAAAAATTGTAGTGAAACCATGAATATTTTTTTTGAAATTCTATAAAATCAAGAATTGTACTGATTTTTTGGGATTACATTCCCTGGTGTGTTTATGGGACCATGTCCCCGAGGTTTTGGTTTCACCAACGTTGGCTGGTTGTGGGTTTCAGACTAATCTTTAGTTGGAATATGGCATTAGACATTGTATGAGCTTAATTTGCTAGAGGGCAGTGAAGGGAAAAAGGAGCAATTAGACTAATCTGTTTGAATTGATTTGGTTGTGATAGGCAAAAAACGTATTGACCCATTGTGATGAATTTATTGATTAATTAACCAAAATTATTAATTAATCAAATTAACATGCAAAGCGCGTGGTAGCATAAACAAATCATCAATTAAACTAAGTATGCAGCGGAAAATAAATTGACACAGTGATTTGTTTACGGATGAGGAAAACCTACACGGCAAAAACTCCACTAGGTGATTTTAAGGTCACCACTCCCGAGAATTCACTATTATCACAACAAGCGGTTCCAATTAAAGGAATCCCATTACCTTATACCAACCTACAGTTGAACCCTTACCCCAATACCCAATTGGATTTTATCTGTAGTGACAATCTCTCATTTTCAATGCACGGCTCCCAGTACGTGACTAACCAATTGCGCAAATCTCAATATGCGACTTGATCACCAACTTTAGAAGGATGTTAGCTACAAAGTTCTTCAGTTCGTCCAGACAATGAAGATTATGAAGTTGCTTGGTCACAAAACCCTATGATGTATAAACCCAGCAGCTTCTTCAAGAACTAGGGCAAACTAGGTCTCCAGTCACACTCTTCTTCACACTTGTGAAATTTTCTCTTGTACAACTTGTGTCACATTTTACGGCCCTTAAAATAATCCTTATATATGTTTAGGGTTGTGAGAAAAGAAAGCCTAAACATATACTCACGGATTGGATGAAAAACAGTCCTGAAAAACTGAACTTCATAAATCTCAATAGATAGCCATCTATCGAGCTAGCTGTCGAGCTTGGGGCAAAAACAACTCTCTTTAAATCTCGATAGATGCTAGCTGTCGAGCTTTAATGAACAACACTTTCTGACTTGATTCTTGGACAGACTTGCATGACTTTAACACTTAAACTTGAAACAAGGTTTCTTGAAACATCAAACACATCTTATATCTACCAAATTACAAGTAAAGAACATTTTGTCAAAGGATTAGCCAATTACATAAAATAGTGATATATGTTCCTAACATGTGAAACACAAATGTCCTAACAGGTTGAAGAAAGTTCCCTTCAAAGAGTAAGTAGTAGACAAAATTAGAGGCTGATGAATTACCTTCCTTGATGATAAAGTGAGTTTCTTGACAAATAAAACTCTAAGAAGAGAAGAAAGGGGAGAATGATACGAGGCTGAATATGGAGGCACGTGCTAAGGCAGTGGCAGTGTGGTGCGTGATCTGCTGCTGTGAGTTGCAGGAGCAACTGATGTGAAGGGGTTGCCTTAGGAGTAGTTATTCAGTTAGGCAGTTAGGAGCAAGGGGTTATAGGAAGTTACTCATTTTCTGTTAGTTACTCATTTACTGTTAATCATTGATTAGTGCATTGCAATCAGAGATTAGGGAACTAATTAGTTACACGAGGTTCAGTATATAAAGAGACTGAATTGTATTGTTTGGGCATATATGAAATAACTCAATGTTCTATTGTTTTTCCTTATACTCTGTTTTCCCCCTTTCTCATTATCCCTCTTTTCCTTACCATTATTGGAGGTTGACTGTCCTCGAATTCAGTTAGTTCCTATCAAGATCCTATCAATTGGTATCAGAGCAGGCATATCCTGTGATTACAAGTTCCACCATGACTGAAACTTAATCTACTGCAATTCTCAATGAAACCATAGCTTCCCTGAAATCCACCACTGATCACCACAACAAAGACATCCAAGAAATTCACAAAATTACCAACATCCATACCCGTACCTTGAATGAAATGAGTCAACAATTGGCTACCATTTTACAGAAGTTGAGTGCAGTAGAAAGTGTTGAGCATAATCCGGAGAATTTGCAAATTCTAGGAGATCGTAATTGTCAACAATCTGTCTCAAGATTTTCCAGACCAATGAAATTGGATTTTCCTAGATTCTGTGGAGAGGAGCCAACTTCTTGGATCTACAAAACTAATCAGTATTTCAAGTATTACATAATTCCAGAATCTGAGAAGTTGATGATGGCATCTTTCCATATGGAAGGAGAAGCCTTGGTCTAGTTTCAAGAAGGAGAAGATGCTGGAGTTTTTGGTAATTGGGAGGCCTTGGTTCAAGCAATGCTAATTCGGTTTGGGTCTACAGCTTATGATGATCTAATGGAGGCCTTGACTAGGTTGAGGCAGACTTCATCTGTGGCTCTATATAAAGGTGAATTTGAAGCTTTGGCTAATAGGATTAAGGCCTTGTCTCCACATCACAAACTGAGCTGTTTCTTGAGTGGTTTGAAGGATGAGGTGAGGTTGCCTGTTAGAATGTTAAATCCTCCCACTCTCATTGCAGCATTTGGGTTGGCCAAAATCCAAAAGGAACACTTATTGGGTTGCAAGAGAAGCTATAAAGGGACACAAGATCAAGCTAAGCCTTCATTGCTTGGTGTGCCTAGACTTACTGCCCCAGTTGATAATAGAACCACCAAGATTCCTGTCAAAAAGATTACTGTTGCTCAAATGGAAGAAAGGAAAAAGAAGGGCCTTTGCTACAATTGTGATGACAAGTGGGCACCTGGGCATAAGTGCAAGCAAGCTACTTTGTTTTTACTAGAAGGGGTGGAGGTGACCTCAGATTCTAGCTGTAAGGAACAGTTTGTTGAGATGGTCAATGAGGGTTGGATGGAGAGGCAGAACCAGAAATTACCTTATATGCCTTGGTTGGCAGCCCTACTCCAGGGATAATGAGAGTCAAGGGTAAGGTTAATTCTGTCTCATTGGTAATTTTGGTAGATTCTGGAAGTACCCATAATTTCATTGATGCAACTGTAATTTCTGTCCTCCATATTCCTGTGGATAAATCACAAATTCTTGAGGTTAAGGTTGCTAATGGTGATGTTATTAAGACTCAAGGATTGTGCAAAGATGTTCCTGTGTGCTTACAAGGGGAGGTTATGACTTGGTTTTTGGCACTCAGTGGCTTAGCACTTTAGGAATCATTAATTGGGATTTCAAGAATCTGTCAATGGGGTTCAACTATGGAGGTCAACAGGTGCTGTTACAGGGTCTTAATACTCCAAGGGGTTTTGAAGTGCAAAATAAGGTCCAATTCTTCAAAGAACCTACAAGGAGGGGTTTAATTTTACAGAATACAATTGAAAGCACAACTGAAAGGCAATCTACCCTTCCACCTGAGATCACAACCTTGTTGCAGGAATTTAATGGTGTGTTTGCTACTCCAGTGGACCTGCCACTAATGAGAGGTCATGAGCACCAAATCAACCTTAAGGAAGGCACTCAACCTATCTGCCAAAGGCCATACAGGTATCCATATTACCAGAAAAATGAAATTGAAAAGATTGTGAAGGATTTGTTGGAAGTAGGTTTTATTCAAAATAGTCAAAGTCCTTTTGCCTCTCCTGTCCTTTTGGTTAGAAAATCTGATGGTTCATGGCGTATGTGTATAGATTATAGGGCATTAAATCAGGCCACTATAAAAGATAAATACCAAATCCCTGTTATAGATGAACTTTTGGATGAATTGCATGAGGCTTGCATTTTTTCCAAGCTAGACTTGAGGTCTGGCTACCATCAAATCAAGATGAGGGAGCAAGATATTCCAAAAACAGCTTTTAGGGCTCACGAAGGGCATTATGAATTCCTTGTAATGCCCTTTGGGTTGACAAATGCATCTTCTACCTTCGAATCCTTAATGAATCAGGTCTTCAAGCCTTTCCTTAGGAGGTTTATTTTGGTTTTCTTTGATGATATTTTGGTTTATAGTAGAAGTATGTCTGATCATGTGGAGCATCTTAGAGTTGTTTTAGGGGTGTTGGCTAAGAACTAGTTGTATGCTAAGATGTCTAAATGCATGTTTGCTTGCTTGGAAGTTAAGTACTAAGGCCACATCATCTCTTAGGAAGGTGTAAAAACTGATCCCAAGAAAATTTTGGCTATGCAAGAGTGGCCTGTGCCTAAGGATGTGAAATCTTTGAGAGATGTCCTAGCCCTTACTAGTTATTATAGGAAATTTGTCAAAGGATATGGTCATATTGCAGCTCCCTTGACTGCCCTTTTGAGGAAGAATTCATTTTCTTGGAGTGTTGAAGCTGAGGAAGCCTTACACCAGCTTAAGTTGGCGATATCCAGCACACCTGTTTTAGCCTTGCCTGACTTCACTAAGACTTTCACAGTTGAATGTAATGCTTCTGGCAATGGCATTGGTGCTGTTTTAATGCAGGAGCACAAGCCAATTGCCTTTCACAGTCAAGTCCTAAAGGGCAGTGAAGAAGTGGAGGTCATATCTTGTGGGAAGACCTTTTGTCATCAAAACAGACCAGCAAAGCCTTAAATATCTGCTACATCAAAGGATTGGTACTCCTATTCAGCAGAAATGGTTATCAAAATTGCTTGGCTATGCTTTTGTGGTTGAATATAAGAAAGGTTCTGAGAATGTGGTGGCTGATGCCTTGTCAAGGAGGGGTAATGTGTCTGAGCATGAGGTTCAAGACTATTAGAGTGTGATTGAAGGTAATGCTGCTCTAAATTTGATGGGGACTGATCAAAATGATGAAGGGTTGGACAAGGCTATTGCTGCATTACCTTCTTCATCTGGTACCATATATATAATCTCATTTCCTACTCCAACCTAGGTAGCTGAGTTGAAGTTTAGTTATGGGACAGATTCAGCCATCCAAGCTATCTTATCTACCTTTAAGGAGAGAGGTAATCCACCTAAAGGTTGTTCTTTAGTGGATGGGTTGTTGTTCTTTAAGGGCAGAATCTATTTAGGTCCTACTAGTCCTCTAAAGTCTTCCATTTTGCACCATGTTCACAATGGGCCTTTGGGTGGTCATTCAGGCTATGTGAAGACCTTACACAGGGTTAAACAAGATTTTTATTGGCCTGGTATGAAGAAGGACTTGAAGCAATATATCAAGGAGTGTGATGTTTGTCAAAGGGTTAAGCATGAGACTTGTAAGCCAGCTGGTTTACTTCAGCCCTTACCTATTTCTTCCAAGCCATGGTTAGCTGTGAGTATGGATTTCATTGAGGGACTACCTAAATCTCAATTGAAGTCTGTAATATTGGTGGTTGTGGATAGGTTGACTAAGTATGTTTACTTCATTGCATTATCCCATCCTTACACTGCATCCAAGGTTGCTTATGTTTATATGCAATTTGTATTTAAACTTCATGGTATGCCTACTTCTGTGGTGAGTGACAGGGATCCCATCTTTACTTCTCATTTTTGGAAGGAATTAATGAAGATTCAAGGGGTAGACTTAGCTATGTCATCAGCTTACCACCCTCAAACAGATGGCCAAACTGAGATGATCAACAAAAACTTAGAGCAGTATTTAAGAGCTTTTGCAGCAGCTAAACCTACTGCCTGGGTAGAGTGGTTGCCCTTGGCTGAGTTTTGGTTTAACACCAACTTTCATTCCTCAACCAAGATGACTCCCTTTGAAGCATTATATGGATATCCCCCTCCTAGGCTATTAGATTACATCCCTGGCACCACTTTGGTAGAAGTTGTTGATGATCATTTGCAAAGTAGGCAGTAGGTCATGTCCTTACTTAAACAAAACTTGTTATTGGCTCAAGAGAGGATGAAGGTTCAAGTGGATAAGCATAGGGTAGAGAGGAGTTTTTCAGAGGGTGATTGGGCGTATTTGAGATTGCAACCTTATAGGTAGAGGTCTTTAAAGCCTAATGCTCTAGGTAAGCTCTCTCCAAAGTTCTATGGGCCCTTCCAAGTACTGCACAGGGTTGGGGAAGTAGCTTACAAATTGGCCTTACCAGCTGATTCCTTAATTCACCCTGTTTTCCATGTCTCCTGTCTCAAGGCTAAGTTGGGATAGCAAATTACTCCCATTTCTCAATTGCCTTCTGTCTCACCTGAAGGTATTCCTATGCTTGAACCTGAGACAATCTTAAAGAGCAGGTCAATCAAGCTGAGAAGCAGGACCATCACTCAGGTCTTGATCAAATGGCAAGGCTGTACTACTGATGATGCGACATGGGAAGATTTATACCAACTCCAACAGAAATTCCCTCATCTTGTGAGCAAGGTGCTTTAAGGAGGAGAGTATTGATACGAGGCTGAATATGGAGGCACGTGCGAAGGCAGTAGCAATGTGGTGCGTGATTTGCTGCTGTGAGTTGCAGGAGCTACTGATGTGAAGGGGCTGCCTTAGGAGTAGTTATTCAGTTAGGCAGTTA
Source organism: Quercus aquifolioides (assembly GCA_019022515.1). Lineage (NCBI taxonomy): Eukaryota > Viridiplantae > Streptophyta > Magnoliopsida > Fagales > Fagaceae > Quercus > Quercus aquifolioides. The sequence continues at coordinate 8,158,152 of CM032326.1, forward strand.
GGAGCAAGGGGTTTTGGGAAGTTACTCATTTACTGTTAATCATTGATTAGTGCATTGTAGTAAGAGATTAGGGAACTAGTTAGTTACACAATGTTCAGTATATAAAGAGACTGAATTGTATGGTTTGGGCATATATGAAATAACTCAATGTTCTATTGTTTTTCCTTATACTCTGTTTTCCCCTTTCTCATTATCCCTCTTTTCCTTACCATTCTTGGAGGTTGATTATCCTCGAATTCAGTTAGTTCCTATCAAGATCCTATCAGAGAAGAGGGCTCAAATAATTCCCCTTAACTAATCTACGGAAAAGAGGGTTCAAATCCTCCCCTTTGTAAACTAGTTTGGGCTGCATTAATGTATTATGTTTGGATTCAAAGAAATGCTACAATGTTTAATGGAAGAATCTCTAATGCAACATATCAAAAATTATGTCAGGTTGTGTGTAGGTAGTTGCAAAGCAGTGACCAATTCACATTGTTTTAGGGTCTTATGTAGTAATTGCAACATTTCTTTCTTTGTTTTGAGTGCTAGAACAGGTTAAGGGTTGGTGTCTGACTTCGAACCTTGTGCTGTTGGAGTCTTAGGTTTCCCCTATTGAGAATTGGTGTTTATATTTCTAGTTTGATTTGTTGATTAATAATATCACTTATTCATTAGAAAAACTAAGGATGGAAACATCATCAAGGTGAAAAATGAACTTATTAGTATGATTTTCATTCATTTTTGCAGGAAACTTGTGGAACCTATAGTATTTCTAGCATCTACACATTTAACAACAAGAATTAAAGCTCACTACAACTAGGTTTAATTATCAAAACAATATTTTCTCCATTTCATGTTCTTTTTGTCTATAACTTACTTTGCTTAACCATGTTGTTCATCATTGCTTTGATGAACAAGAAGTTATGTTGGGAAATTTAGACCCCGATTGATATAATTAATAAGTTTTAAATCCAAATTGTTAATTACATTTATTATGAATAAAACTTGTTAAAACAAACAAACATCAATATCATGTCAATAATGAATGCAGCGGAAAAGTAAATAAGACAAGATATGATGACCTAGGAAAACCAATGAAACAAACTAGTTTCACAGTAAAAGATCTGGGAGGAAACCTTCCCAAAAAGCAATCCACTATAGTAAAGAGAAGTTTCAAATTTAGTAAAAAACCTTTGTCCCTAAACTCTACAATTCACGTAGATGAACTCACAGTAGAAACCTTCCACCGCTTTAGAACCTCTGAACTCTTCAATATATGAATGCCACCCTTTTGTAGCACGAATCCCAGTACGTGACTAACCAATTGTGCGGATCTCGGTACGTGACTTCAATCACCAACTAGAAGAAGATGTTGGCTGTAAAGTTCTTCACTTTATCAAGAATGAAGATCAAGAAGCCCTTGATTACAAAACCCTAAGGTGCAAAAGACGCAGTAGATTCTTTCAGAGAGAGCAAGGCATCGGTCACCTTTTGTTATGTTCTCTTTGTATTCTCTTATGTGACGGTCTCTAAAATAAGCCTTATATAGGTCTAGGGTTGTGAGAAAAGAAACCCTACACATACATGTTAGCATGGGCTGAAAATCAGATCTGGAAATCTGAATTTCCGTAACCTCGATCGATCGAGAGGTGTCGAGATTTAAACTTCGATAGATACAGCTATCAAGAAGCTATCGAGAAACTATCGAGGAGACAGGAGATTTCTCGATCGATCCACCTAGGTGTCGAGAAGCTATTGAGATTGCGATAAGAAGAAGTTGAAAATCTCGATAGATAGCCTAGCTGTCGAGAGGTGTCGAGCAGGTATCGAGCTTTAAAAACTCAGCACTTCTTCACTTGTTTCTTGGAAAGACTTGCATGGTTTTAACACTTGAACTTGAAACAAGGTTTCTTGAAGTATTAAACACATCCTAAATCTACCCAAATACAAGTAAAGTGCGTTTTGTCAAAGGATTAGCCAATTACAAAAATTAGTGACATATGTTCCTAACAAATGAAACACATATGTCCTAACAAGTTATACTTTGTTTCTTCTTTGGGAACAATGTAGGGAAAATTTGACCTTAAATAACTTTTTTGTAATATATTATAACTGCTTTGTGAAGTTTAAGCTGCAGGTTAACTTATGATAATATTCATAGTCACCATTTGAATTTTTGTTTTATATTATAACTGATTTAAATTAATTATAAGGTCAAGATTTGGTTATGAGTAATTATTGGAAAGGATTTTCCTGTGACATTGTTTTCTTTATTGGTGTCCCCTTTGCCTTTCCCCCGCATCACATCATTGTATGCCTTCTTGGTTATATAGGAAAAAGTTATAGAAAATGGAAGTTTCCTACGTAACAATTCACTGTAATATTTGACATATTTGCATTTCCCGTGTTCTCCAATGCAACTGACATGGAATGGATGACGAAGCTCCAACCATCCATTTTTGTTGCGATGAAATGAAAGTGTCCTGTGACAACATGTTTCATCCATATTGCAGCAGTTACCTATTCAATCGATAATAATGACCAAATCATGATCGCCAATTAGTTTTAGCTCAAAGGGTACCTGCCCCATAAAAAATGGTGGAGGATAAGAACCCAACTTGGCCAATGCATTAGAACATTGGTTAGCTTTCCTAAATACATGATAGTGTTCAATTTGGAGTAGTAAGTTCCTAAAATCAGAGTGTAAGGAATCCATCAATAGGTTAGTGGCATTGTTATTTGTTAGCTAGCTAATTAGGCATTTTGCATCAAGCTCCATGTTAAAGTCATTGGAAGTCCTTGATTTTAGTCTCAATCAAGGATCCTTTGTCCCCTCTAGTCAACTAGAATTGGGCCTAAAGCATTATCCTTGTTGTCTCTCTTTCAGTAGTTTCTTATATTGTTGCCTTTCCTCTGCACCCTAAAGCTTTATTCTTGTATTTTGACCACGTCATTGTCAATGTTTTATGGCTTGTAGTATTTTGCACTTTTTGGTAGTTGCCTTTCTATTTTTAGAGATTTTGTACTTAATTGTTCAATAATTTTAGTTGGTCTGTAATCATTTCAACTTAAGACAAGTTTTTGCCTATTATTTCACCCTAAGTGAATGATACAATCTTAAATAAACTATACAAAAGAATATAAATTTTTATAGCTATTCAAAACATTTCTTTAAATGTAGCTAGCAAATAAAGAAGTAACTGCTTTATTTCCTGCTTGGGTTAAGGTCACCAATGCATATAAATAAGGCAAGAACAAAGCAATAGACATTGTAAAATAAAAAAAAAATAGCAAGGAGGAATAAAGAAAATTTTTGGGTATGGGTTTTCTTTTTCTTTGAGTTAATGTAAACTTGAATTCTGTCATTTTCTTTTGGTTTTCTTTTTCTTTATTTGTTTCCATGCTCCATTATTTTCCTGCAAAGGCTCCTTTGGGAAGCTTGGCAAGATTTAAACCTTATCATCTTGATCATAGTTGTTGTATTAAAACAGAGTTTGGTGTTTATTTTATAGATCATTTTCATCGTGAGTGTCAGTTCATGACATTTGTTTTTTGAACCATCCTTATATAGGTTCTAGGCTGTTGTGATTTATATTTCATATCATGTGGAGTATGACCGTGTCTCTAAACAAAGAAAAGTCAGGTTGATCTAAGATAAATTATTCTCCAGAAACCTTGGTATTTTATTGAGCCAATTTGACTTCATTTACATTATCAATATTTGTAGTGCACTGATTCTCTTGCCCCCACTAACTTGCTCAGTGTATGTGAAGCCTGATCTATTGTATTATCTACATTAAGTAACTTGCTCATTTTGTGTGAAGCTTTATCTATTATGGTAGTTAAACAATAAACTGCGAAGGTTTATTGTATTGTGTACTGAGCTTGATTAATATCTTCCTTTTGTTTTGCCTTTGGCTTATCTTAATTTCGTACACCCTAATGTGAATTAATTAGGGGCTACCGAATAGTTATTTGGTACAATTTACTTCCAAGCCGTATTTCAGATTCTGTTGAACTAGGATAAGCCATTTGAGCCAACTCAATCTGATAGTTCTTCCTAACTTTACCAATCAGTTTAGTTTGTTAATCATTTATCATTCATATGTTTATTCATTTGCTGTTGAATTTGATGATGATACTAGAATTTTAAATATATTGGTCCATGAAAGAATCATCCTTAAATTGGGTTGGATATCTCTATCAAAAAGCATGTATTTCAATTTTTTACCTTTGGGCCTTGACTTTTTGATCCACAATTAATAAAATTTAGATAGCTCCTCACTTAAGTCTTACCCAATTTTATGTGGTTTACAGGTTGTCCTTGATGCACACAATGGAGTAATATCTACAATGAAACCTGGAGCAAATTGGGTGGATATGCACTTGTTAGAGGGGATGTATGTGTTTTATGGAGTAAAGAAAATATGGGAGAAGGGATGGGGTGTCCTCTACGGGGAAGTACATGAAGAAAGGGTGCATCAACTTTTTTTCAATGATACTAGCTTTTGTCATGGGCCTGGCATTTTTTGTTGGGAAGTGGCACTTCTCCATATATCTGTTAGTTGAGGATAATTGTTGGAGCATAATGGGTTTTTTTTTTTCTTTCTTTTTTCTTTTTTCTTTTTTCTTTTAATTAGTCATTTTGAAAACTTGGAACTATTTGAATACTTGAAAATTAGATTGGTGCTTTAGTTTTTACATGAGAATGGAGTTTAATTTAAAAATTGTGTTAATGTTTATATTTTGAATCAGGTTATTAAATTTTGATCATATGAAGGACTGCATCTAAATTTGTTTATTTATTTATTAAAAAAAATACTTATTTCAACGGTTTCAAAGTGTTGAAATTTATCTCAAGGCAACATATGTTTTAACGGTTTTTAATAATATTTCGACCTTTAATAATTGTTGATAAATGTGAATCATATTTTTGACGGTCACATAGGCTGTAGAAAAAAAAATTTCTACATAATTTTTAGTAGCGGTTCTCAATAGTCACTTAAACAGTCAAAAATACTTTTTTCGACGATTTCAACCATTGAAAATAGCAAACTTTCTTGTACTGCGATTACCATGCATCTTTTTTCTCTTTTGCTTTTGAACATGCAGAAAATAATTGGTTGTATATGTAGACGACTAAATTTCTTAATTCGAAATAAATCAAACAAGTAAAATAGCTGCACAAATGTGAATTTGTATTGATGATTGTGGTATAATTCTCCGTGTTTACAAAAGAGTGATCCTCTGATTCGATCTCCTTGCAAGACTTATTGATTTAGATTTGTGGTAATGTGATTGTGATTTGAACACAAAATATCCTTCAATTTGTTTGAGGGATGGATCGAAGATTGTTGAAACAGAATTACAATGAATCTCTGGCTATGAGCTTGTTAGAAATTCTTTGTTCTTCGTGTTCTTGGATTTGTGGTGGAAATTCTTCGGGGCTTTAGAGGCTTGAATCTGTAGAGCTTCACTGATTTGTGGTTTGTTGGCGTTTTCGGACACTTTAGGCTTGATTCCCGTAGACTTTTGGATCTAGGCGGATGATTTTGATGATTTCTCTTCGAATGTTCTTCTTATTCGAAGGTTGAAGTTCTTGAAGTTCTTGGAGGCTTTAGAGCTTGGTTCCGGCAGAGCTTCTGGACTTCTGAATCTTCTCCGATGCTGCTTGTGCTTCAGATGGCTTGATGTCCTTCTAAATGTCTCAGGAAGGCTTCTATTTATAGGAGTTTTGGGGTGGATGAGCGACACGTGGCGGAGTCTGACTGGTGACACATGTCACAATCTGATTGGTCCGCTTGTGTCATTGCTTACACGTGCGAGGTTGCTTGGGTCATCGCTTACACGAGCCGATGCATGATTGGTTCTTACATGACACTTGGCAAATTTCTGTTGGCTTCTGAACAGTAATAGTAAACCCTAGCAACAGTATGTGGCGCTTTGTAATTGGCTGTATTTTGTGGATTTGGTAGTGTGACGTGTCAGCTTGTGATAGGTCGGAAATTTTCCCTCTCTACAGTATATTTTGGGTTTATAATTTTATATAGGCTTCAAACAAAGGTGGGAATATTCATTGTCAGTTTCTTTAAGACATTCCCCTCTCTCTCCATGTGTGTGTGTTAAAATATTTAGTATTCTAAAAAAAAAAAAAACTTAAATCTAGTAATTTTTATGTCAGGGAAAAATATAGTAATTTTAAATCTACATATTAATAAAGGAATTTTTAATTAACAATTTTGTCAATCCAAACAAGAAAATTTCACCTTTGAATGAAAAAAATTAAAGGTGGGCTTAATTGCAGAGTAGTGAGAAGGGAGATCGGACCCTATATATGACATTAATAATTGAATACTCAAAAAGAAAAGATTTTGATTTTGATTTTGATTTTTTTTTTTTTGGACCGAAACGATAGAAAAAAGATTTTGATTTTGAACTGTGTCTATGTGCTGAATAATGACGTCCGATATGACGCAATGTATGTTAGCATTGTGTGAGTGCAACACATGGGGTTAATTCCCATTATTAACTAACATCTATTCTATTATTCTTTTATTTTTATTTTTATTTTTATTTTTTTGAGAGAAAAAGGTAGAAATATATATTGCATGACAAGAGTTTACAGTTGTTTACCAAAAAAAAAAAAAAGAAAAATAAAAGAGTTTACAGTTGTGCTCAAACAAAATAGACATGCTTGCTGCTACCTCGGCTTAGTGTAGCTAGCTCGAGTATGTTCTACAGTTCTAGTGTTGAGCATAAACAGTAACACAACATAACAAAGTAAAGCTCGCAATACAAGTGCAGGCGCAGCTACCCAAGAAAGATCATATATTCTTCGGTTTTTATAGACGTTTATTCCATGGAATAGTTTTCTCTATTCTGTGTATTTGGGTCCTTGGGTGACTTGTCTTTTTCTCGCGTTCATTTGAATAATTTCTGTTATATCTTGACAAGTCAATTTCCTTTTTCCTATAGAGGAGAGGCTTCTATAGAAAAATAATAATAATAAAAATAATCCATTGAGAAACCATGAACGCAAAAGTCCATGCTCACAACTACCTTCCAATATAGTCTTAAAGGACTACCCACCAACCTGAACACATGGTCGAGAAATCTTTTTTTTTCTCTTTTGCTTTTGACCATACAAGAAATAGTTGTTTGTATATTAATTTTATATAGGCTTCAACAAAGGTCGTGGGAATACTTATGACTCGAGCTTTCAAATGTCACAATTTATATTATCACAAATAATACATAAGGGTCATTCTACGGTACCCACTATTTTTTTAGGGGTACCGTACCCCCCTTAAATCTTGACCGTATATTTTACATGTCTTAATCCTGACCATTTATTTATTTTTAATGAAAACTGGTTACCGAATAAGCAGGTAATGTATAAAAGCAAAAACACATCGAAAATCAAACAACGGAGTCTTTTCTTTCTCGCATTCTTCTCTCCCAAACTGAAAACCTAGCAAGAGTTCTTCTTCTTCTTTCACCGGTGGCCCAAGAGAGAGAAGGAATCAGCATTCTCTCCTTCAAGAACTCTTTCAAACCTGACGACCCAGATTCTGTCTCCACTCTCAAGTGGATCCCTGTCACTGACCTGTGTCTGTGAGCTTTCTTCAATTCTTTTTACTCTTTAGTTTTTTTAAGTCTTATGATCTTATCAATTTGTATTTGATATTGGGTCTTCTTTTTTTTTTTTTTTTAATCCTAAAATTCCTAATCTCTACATGTTTGACGGTCCTTGGATGTTCAAATCCTTGCAAAATCTTGGGTCTTTTGCTTATAAAATTTCAATCTCGTCACCTCTGTTTCAAAATCCTCTTATCCATGGCTTTGTTCCAATTCGATGTTGGAACCAACCAAAGTCAGATAAAGTTGAACTTAACTCCTGAAGAGCAAGCAGAGGTAGAGCAAACAACATTTGCTTCAGCCTTGGCAGCAGGGAAAGAGGCTACAATGATTGAGTTCTGCTCACCAAAATGCAGGCTTTGCAATTCGTTAGTTGATTTTGGTTTAGAGGTGGAGGGTAGAAACTCAGATTGGCTCAACATTGTCATGGCAAATGCGGAAAATGAAATGATCTTATATATAAAGACATACAAATTTTGAGGCTGGTGTTTAGCTTGGTAGTTGTATACAGTTATCTAGCATTTAATCAACAAAACCATGGGGTTTCTTGTTATATTATTTTAAGCATATTGTCTATTTCTTGTTTAAGGCTCTTATATTGTGCTAGTGCCATTCTATTTTTGTGGAGTTATTACTGGTAGTTATGGGAATGCATTACCAAGTTGTTTGTCCTGCCAAGTTTGACACTACGCAATTTTGAACTTCAACAATTACTGAAGTTATTAATAATTAGGAGGCACCAAGAATAGACCTCTTGGAGAATCCATGTTGTCTGTCAACTTAGACTTTTGCAGATGATTAAGCATTGAGAGAAAATATCTGGGATCATTCATGTGTTTCATTTATTTGTTTGTTTGTTTGTTTTTATTTATTTATTTTAATCTCTTGCAATTGCTTGAGAGACCCTTGATCATTTATGATATTTTTTCAGTATTTCACTTCTCTATCTTGACCTTAAGACCTATTTAGAATAGGCTTAACATATGACCACAACATTTGTGGATTTTACTCAAGTAAATCTTGTTGTGTTCGGTTGTATCATATGGTTTATGATGGAGAGCATATACCAGGTTTAAAGTCCTTTTTCCAGGATCTTGCTCTTTGATAACAAAAGGCCGGTACGACTATGTCACTATGTCTTGTCTGTTTTTCAGATGATGAAAGTGTGGAAATTATGAGATTTTTATTAAATATTTGGCAAATTTTGGAACCAGATTCACACATCTGATTTGTTGGGAATAACGTTTTTGTCACAATGAGTATGATTATTGCTCTCATATTGAAGGATTCCTGAAGTAACTTGGTATTAACATCCCAACCATTTTTATCGTTAGGGCATTGTCCTTGATGATATTGGCTCCATTCTTGAGGGTGGAAAAGTTATAACAACCAAATGATATTGTCCTTGAGCTTCACTTAGTTGTTTATCTTCTTCTTCTTCTTCTTTTTTTTTTGGTGATCTCGTTGGGGCTTTGCATAAGCATAAGTTTGTCCTCAAGATCCCTCCCCCAGTACTTGTGTTTTGCAGTTTCTCTTAAATAGAAAAGTAAATAAGATCTGCCCTGCCTATATTTTGGGTTTTTGGAGAGATTTGTCTCTAAATCTTATTCATTGGGAATTTCAACTGTTTGGCCCTTCACAAAGGAAATTGAATCTCTCTGTTCGTTATACAATCTTAATTGCATTACCTAAGAAGTTGATTATGACACCCTTTTAAAGAATTTCAGAGTAAAAAAATTTTAATTGTATGTGTTTTGTGTGTGGCAGGGCACAGGTTGTGGGATGCCCACCAATTTGTTCCGAGTAAATACTGTAACACACTTTCACACTCCTTTATGTGATAAAATTGCAGGCTGCTATGAGAAAATTGCAGAGAATGCTATTAACCTTCCCTGAAGTACTCTTGGTTGCAAGTAGAGCTACCACTGCTGCTAGAGTTACTGTTGTCAAAGCTGTTCATAACCAGATGGATGGGAAATATTGCAATACAAATGTCTAAGAGATTGCCTTTGTTTGAAAGTGTAATTTTTAGTATTTTAATGATGTCACCCCAATGAGCAAAAGCTCATTGGAAAGAGAGAGAGAGAGAGAGAGAGAGAGAGATTAGGTTAGAGGTTTTGTCATACACAATGTAACTTTTGTGTGTGTGTGTATATGTATATCAAGTTTTGAAGGTTTATTATCTTTGTTCCTTTTTATTTTCCCCACATTATCAATTTTCTCTAAACTTAACGCTTTCTTGTGGGGTACTTGATGCATGAAGCTCTATTATCATGTTTTCACTGCAATAATGAATCGTAGGCATGATACCGGCCTTGTCTAGCATACGATCAAGGACAACAACACTAGAGCTTTATCTAAAAGTTTAGGGCCTTAAGTTGCATCTTTGAATTGATCCAAAAAGGGGGGAAAATTTGATATGCCTGGACTAGAAAGTGTAACATAGGACAGAAAACCATATTTTAACTTTACTATTAGTAATTCTTGTGGTTGGACTAATTTTTTGGGATGTTTATTTTGTTTTAGATTTTAGATCTAAATTTTTTTTTAATAGCTTTTGAAAGGAGGAAAAAGCTAGAGCAACAAATTTTTTAAAAATTGCTATTGTGATGAACGATTATTAGTAAGTAAGAAAGTGAATTTAGTGGTGGGCCAAAATATAAAAGTACGATCAGATGTGATATTGGTACTGCCCAATATGATGATGAAATTGTCAAATGTGAGAAAAAATAGGCTACCACCGAATGTGACAAAAGTACGGTCAGAAGTGATGTTAGTACTGCCTAATGTAATAATGGAACTGTGGGGTCAGTTTTTGTAGCCTAAGCCCAAAAGGTTTGGATTATGAGCCCAATGAATCCAGAACAATGAATTTGTAGAGAGTGGGTGAAAGAGTTGGGCTGGTTGAGAATTAAACAAAAGTTAACTATGGTATTCAAGGATGAACTAACATGAAATCACACTTGAAAAACTAATCAAATGGATGTTCGAAGAGGTGTATTATTAAATAAAAGGTGATTACAACTCTCAGAGTTACAGTAAAGTTGTTCTCTTCTTCCTTTTCTTTTTTGTTTCCCCCCTTTATCAGAGGACTCTTCTCTTTATATAGCACTCTCTCCCATTATCTTCATCGTCCACTTGTTTTTCATCTAAGCATCCACTTGAGTACATGTCCCATCAGGTATCTTCTTTGGCTCTCTGTGAGTGGTGGCAGTTGAGGTTATACTGTTCAGGGGTCTTCTCCACATTAATGCGGCCAGAAAAGCAGCTGCAGTGCATTTAATGTGGTGGTGGCAGCTTGTCTTCTAGATATTTTTCCGTTCCTATCATCTCCATACGTGCCTGAAGCCCATCCTTATCATCGAAATCATTAGAAAGATTACTTGAACTTCCTAGGTATCTGCTTGACCAAGGCTCTTTGTATTCGAGGAGAATGACCTCTTCGGACCACTGGTGATCTCTTCGGACTACCCTCCCCATTTATTTCTAGGTATATCTCTTCCACATCGACCCCTTCTCAAACATTTTCCTCTCTTCGGACACACAGTAATCTTCAAATAGGGTCCCAGGCCCAATACATAAGGTTGGGCTTTCACCCCCCACATGAACTATTAAATATGAGAAAAAAAATAAGATACCACTAAATGTTACAAAAGTACAGTCAGATGTGATGTTAGTATTGCCTAATGTGTTAATGGAACCATAAAATGTGAGAAAAAACTAAAGAAATCACTAAATGTGACAAAAATAAAGTTACATGTGATGTTAGTACTGCACAATGTGAGGATAGAACCGTTAAATTTGAGAAAAAAAATAAGAGAACCACTAAATTTGAAAAAAGTACTGCCAAATGTGATGTTAGTACGGTCGAATGTTATAATGGAACCATCAAATGTGAGAAAAAAAGAAGAAGAGAACCACCAAATGTGACAAATGAACAATTATATGTGATGTTGGAATTACACCATGTGAGGATGAAACCTTCAAATGTGGGAATGACTTAGTCTCAAATCCTAGTAAATAGGTCTTACTTACACTATGCTTAATTGTTTTTAGCTTTTTTATTGGTAATTTTTGTTATTGTGGAAATTTTTTGGAACATTTATTTTGTTTTAGATGGGTCTAAATGTAATAATAATTTTATGAAACAAAATTGCATAGACACTTTAGTTGGGGTGGTTATACCCGTGTCAGACACAGTCATTTGACACTTCCGCACCCGTGGATCTAATGAAAATGCCTAAAAAATATAAAACCTGGTGTAATAGCTTTGATTGATGACTATTTCATATTGGATCTATAGTTTCAATTCAAGTGTTTACTGAAAATTTTAAAATTGTCAACAATCTTTGTATTGGATTTTTTGCATAACTTGCTAATTGTATAGTCACCCTATTTCCAACCTTAGACACCACAATAAACACACAATTGTGATTAAGTTGCAGATGTTGCATAAGAACAATTAGAGAGCACATAAGGTTATACTTTATACATATTTGGTTTTATAGCATATATAAATAATAATAATATAAACATCTAGAAAGTGACCTCAACTATGTTATTTTATAGGGAGGTATGCCCCTGAATGTGATGGAAGCTACCAAGCAAGATATGTAGGAAGTTAATTGGTATATTTAAATATTTGTGGAAGAAACCAAGATAATTCCAACTGATTTTTTTTTTTTTTTTTTTTGTTTTTTTTTGTTTTAGATTTTAGATCTAAATTTTTTAATAACTTAAAAAAAATTACTATTGTGATGAGCGGTTATTAGTAAGTAAAAAAGTGACTTCAGTGATGGGCCCAAATGTAAAATTATGGTCATATGTGATATTGGTACTGCTTATTGTGATGATTGAACTGTCAATTGTAAAGAAAAAAATAGGGTACCACCGAATGTGACAAAAGTATGGTCAAAAGTAATATTGATACTGCCTAATGTAATAATAGAACTGTCAAATTTGAGAATAAAAAATAGGGTACCACTGAATGTGACAAAAATAGAGTCAGATGTGATGTTAGTACTGCTTAATGTGACAATGGAACCATCAAATTTGAGAAAAAAAATAAAGGAACCACTATATGTGATAGAAAAACTGTCAAATTTGATATTGGAACTACATAATGTGATAATTGAACCATCAAATTTGAGAAACAAATAAAGAAACCACACAATGTAACAAAATAGCTGCCCAATGTGATGTTGGAATTGCACATTGTGAGAATGAAACTGTCAAATGTGAGAAACAAATAAGGGAACCATTGAATGTGACAAAAGAACTGTCAAATGTGATGTTGAAACTGCACAATGTGAGGATGGAAGTGTCGGATGCGAGAAAAAAGTAAGAAAATCACTAAATGTGAGAAAAGAACTATCACATGTAATGTTACAACTGCACAATGTGATGATGGAACCGTCAAATGTGAGAAAAAAGTAAGAAAACCACCAAATGTGAGAAAAGAACTGTCACATGTGATGTTAGAACTACACAATGTGAGGATGAAATCGTCAAATATGAGAAAAAAAAAAAGGAAACCATCTAATGTGACAAAAGAATTGTCACATGTGACAAAAATAGAACAGATGCAATGTTGGTACTGCTTAATATAACAATGGAACCATCAAATTTGAGAAAAAAATAAAAATAAAGGAACCACTATATGTGACAAAAGAACTGTCATATTTAATATTGGAACTGCAAAATGTGATAATAGAACCATCAAATTTGAGAAACAAATAAAGGAATCACTAAATGTAACAAAATAACTGTCAAATGTGATATTGGAATTGCACAATGTGATAATGGAATCGTCAAATGTGAGAAAAAAAAATAAGGGAATCACCAAATGTAAGAAAAAAACTGTCAAATGTGATGTTGGAACTGCACAATGTGAGGATGAAATTGTCAAATGTGAGAAAAAAAGTAAGGGAACCACCAAATGTGGGAAAAGAATTGTCATATGTGATGTTAGAACTGCACAATATGGGAATGGAACTGTCAAATGTGAAAAAAAAGTAAGGGAACCACCAAATGTGACTAAAGAATTGTCACATGTGATGTTGGAACTGCACAATGTGAGGATTGAACTGTTAAATGTGAGAAAAAAAGTAAGGGAACCACCAAATGTGACTAAAGAACTATCACATGTGATATTAGAACTGCACAATGTGAGGATGAAACCATCAAATGTGAGAAAAGAATTGTCACATGTGACAAAAATAGAACAGATGCAATGTTGGTACTGCTTAATATAACAATGAAACCATCAAATTTGAGAAAAAAAAAATAAAGGAACCACTATATGTGACAGAAGAATTGTCAAATTTGATATTGGAACTGCAAAATGTGATAATAGAACCATCAAATTTGAGAAACAAATAAAGGAATCACTAAATGTGACAAAAGAACTGTCAAATGTGATATTGGAACTGCACAATGTGATAATAGAATCGTCAAATGTGAGAAAAAAATAAGGGAACCACCAAATGTGAGAAAAGAACTGTCACATGTGATGTTGGAACTACACAATGTGAAGATGAAATCGTCAAATGTGAAAAAAAAATAAGGAAACCATCTAATGTGACAAAAGAGCTGTCACATGTGACAAAAATAGAACAAATGCGATGTTGGTATTGTTTAATATGACAATGGAACCATTAAATTTGAGAAAAAAAATAAAATAAAGGAACCACTATATGTGACAAAAGAACTGTCATATTTAATATTGGAACTACACAATGTGATAATAGAACTATCAAATTTGAGAAACAAATAAAGGAATAACTAAATGTAACAAAATAACTGTCAAATGTGATATTGAAATTGCACAATGTGATAATGGAATCGTCAAATGTGAGAAAAAAATAAGGGAACCACCAAATGTAAGAAAAGAATTGTCAAATGTGATGTTGGAACTGCACAATATGAGGATGAAATTGTCAAATGTGAGAAAAAAAGTAAGGGAATCACCAAATGTGGGAAAAGAATTGTCATATGTGATGTTAGAACTGCACAATATGGGAATAGAATTGTCAAATGTGAAAAAAAAGTAAGGGAACCACCAAATGTGACTAAAGAATTGTCACATGTGATGTTGAAACTGCACAATGTGAGGATTGAACTGTTAAATGTGAGAAAAAAAGTAAGGGAACCACCAAATGTGACTAAAGAACTATCACATGTGATATTGGAACTGCACAATGTGAGGATGAAACCATCAAATGTGAGAAAAATGTAAGGGAACCACCAAATGTGAAAAAAGAACTGTCACATGTGATGTGAGAACTACACAATGTGATGATGGAACCGTCAAATGTGAGAAAAAAGTAAGGAAACCACCAAATGTGAGAAAAGAACTGTAACATGTGATGTTGGAACGGCATAATGTGAGAATGAAACCGTCAAATGTAAGAAAAAAGTAACCTGGTACAACAAGTTATCTACTAATGGGTACCGTACCCCCCTTTTTTCGCGGGGGGGGGGGGGGGGGGGATCGTAGAATTTCCCCATAATGATATATTTTATTTGTTTATAGACTTATTTTAATACATCACAACAAATTCGTAATCTTTCAAGATCTAACACATTTGAATTTATTTTATTTGTTTATAAATATGATAAAATTTGAACCTATAGCAACCTTGCTCTTTATTATCAGTTTAAAATGTCAATTTATTTTTTGTTATGGTGAATATTTGATCTCAAGCCCTTATTGGACAATAATGGACTTTTATAATTGAACTAGCCGAAATTCATCACAATATATTTGAATTAAACATGAAAAAATACAAATATTACTCATCCAGTTCAATACTAAATATTCAACACAACATTCTATACATTATGCTACCTTATTTTTATTGATTTTCCATCAATAGAATTAATATTTGTTTGTGTGACTCTCATGTTCTTAAATATTTCTACGTAGGTTAGTAAAAAGAAATAAAGAGAGAGGAATATCTATAGCAATTTAAAACTTTTGCTTATAGTAATTAATTGCACACCTGGAGTGCATCACCTGCCAGGAATATAAAAGATGAAGGGGAGGGATCAAAACCAATCCATTCGTCATCCTTTGTTTTTATCTCCAAACCCTTTACATGATTTTGGTGAAGTATGAAGGTAATTAAAGTGCTTGTCCATTTGTGGTTTCCAAGGCCTTTGTTGGTCCCAGTTTTCTGAGGTTCAATATATTTTAAAATGCCGAAACTGTGAGTAGTTGATTCCATATCAATGGAATTATTAATCCCCCACGCCATTAATTTCACATATGAATTAGTACTTTTGCTAACCAAGAGAAAACACATCAAAAAATATTATTGTTACGTTGTACATAGTTTAAAAATTTTTAAGTAAATAAATAAATAAATAAAAGCATAAGTAAAAAAAAAAAAAAAAAAAAAAAAAAAAGCTATTAGAGAATACTGTGATTTTATTATTTTCTTCTAGTTAAAAATAGAAGATCTTTCTCCAAAAAAAAAAACAAAAAACAAAAAAAAAAAGAAGAAGAAGAAAAGATTTTGATTAGGTTATACATCACCGGACATGATGATTCCCATTGGGCCAGAAGATATTTGTAATCTCTCAAAATTTCAAGTTCACACACATAAGTGACAATAAGCATTGAAGGATCTTCCTAACATCTCTCAACATACTTTTTTTCTCGGCAACTCTTCATGCTGCTGCATTATAATACCCCTAGCAAACCAAAGCATTATTGGTCAGATTACATATACATATATTTTAAAAGAAAATCTGTAGGTAAATATTCTTCATAAGTCTAATAGCAGGATTAATAATTAAATAAAGTGAGTTAATACAAATCTTGGCTTAGTGACTGAGTGCATGGAGGTGGAGGGTGACAATTTTCCAATTAACAAACCATTTTTTGACTAAATTGTCAATACACCTACTGTAAACTGGCTAAACATTTGCTCTATCCATTGAATATCTTGCCTCTTACTTGGGAGTTTGGGCACATGACAAATATAGTTTAATTTAATTTATTAATTTTAGTCACGACCAGTGATTAATAAAAATAAACATGGACACCCACACATGCACACACGTTAGCTAAAGTTCTTGTAGTAAAATATGTTTATAATAAATAAAATATATCAAAAAATATTAATTAATTGTCATAATTCCACCATGTCCTATCTTACTTTTTTCATGAATCACCATGTCGACCTATTTCATGTCTTGCTTGTGTCCATGTTTCTAAGTTTCTTGGGTTGTGATATAAAACAAATTTGTTCTTCTTACTTTTTTCTTGAATCACCATGTCGACCTATTTCATGTCTTGCTTGTGTCCATGTTTCTTGGGTTGTGATATACAACAAATTTGTTCTTCGAGACATTCATTCCAATATTATGCTGCATTTTTTTTTTTTTTTTTTGCTTGAATATTATGATGTGGTTGAATCAACAATTTTTGCAAAAAACTAGGGAGCATCACCATGCAGTTTATTGCTACTTTTTTTTGTACTTATTGTTATTTAATTAATTGGCCATTGTTTTTTATTTTTGGTTCTAATACATATACATTGTTTTTGCACATGAGCAACTTCAAGAGCAGGGGAAACTGTGATTTTCTGATTGTTGAAAATCTTAAAATGAATTTGAAATAGAGAAACTGCAAGAGGAGACATATCCATGTAAAAATTATACCTACAAGACCTCTTTGGTTGTAGGACCAAGCCGATATTGTATGTATAGATCTTCCAAATTTAAACAAAAATATAAATTTGTAATAATTCCTCTGGTGACAGGGAAGTATTACTCAACAGGAAATTAATAATAATAAATAAATAAACCTAGGAAGAAATGATCACCTCACCAAATAGTTCTTAATTACAAGCGTGTGAGAGTTGGACTATACATGACAATATGATTAATATGGGTTCATTGACAAAAGGTTGGAAATTCAAATTGATTGTTTGTCACGCTTAGGGGGTACTACAATTTAATTAACATAAGAAAATTAACAAGCATTGCCTATTTATAAAGACAAAGAAATTGCTAAGAGAGAGAGAGAGAGAGGAGATCAAGATGAAGAGATTATTTTATTTATGCAATGAAATGCATGAACTACAGTCAGTACCTAACACTGAAAAGAAGGAAAAGGAAATAACTTAGCCGCCAAATGTGTTATTATTGAAGTAATGAACAACAAAAACAACTTTGTCACATCAAGGAATCTTTTTTTCTATTTCATGGATTGGGCTGCTTTCTTTCTATTTCAAAAAATGACCCTCAACACACATATTTCAATCTCGACTTACACCAAAAACTGATTGGCGTCTTGGTTTGATGATAAAGAGCTATTATTAGGAACATGCGTCATAAGTTGAAACTCTCTCAAATAAAAAAAAAAACCACAATTTTCACATTATTTTAAACAACCATACTAAAAATTTCCAACCAAACCCGCCCTAAATTACTGTCCATAATACGACGCAATCCAATCGCTATTTCCAATTTCACTGCCCATTAATATATCTTCATCCAAAGGTTTTGCCCCTTCATCTTGAATATTCTGGTGTGAATTGTCTTTTGTAGCCCTTCTCTTTTTAATTTTATTGATCTGGCAAAGGGCATACTCGTCCTGCATTTCAATGAAAAGAAAAAGCATTTAGAACAGAGAAATAATATAATAAGGAAAAGATATATTGATTATGATTTATGGGTGGCAGTTTGAACTTTTCTATATACACATATATATACTTCAATTTAATTTCAAAATAAATAAATACAAAAACAAGATACAATATATTCCTCAGCATGAAAAGTCTTTCTTTTTTTTCTTTTTTTACAGAAGACGATAGAAGTATATTAATAGAATAAAAAAGTACAGGATATCCCCACGCAAAAGTATGCCAGGGAAAAAGCTAAACGCCCCATCAAAAAAAAAAAAAGAAGAAGAAAAAGCTAAACGCAGTGGCTAGCTATAACCTACTGGGGAACTGAGAAAAAGAAAATAAACTACCAAAGGAAAAGTATAACACGAAAAGTCATAATTATGCTATTTTCCGTGCAAGAATGATGGAAATTAAAGTTGGAAGGCGGAAAAAAAAATGATATATTAATTATAAAATATTATATTAAATCACGAAGACATGAACATTGTTTACATAATAATTATAATAATGAAACAAGAAAAAAAAAATCAAGAAAAAAACAGAGAACATCAAGTAAAAAACAGAACCTATTAAACGAAAAAACATAATAATAATAATAATAATAAATTCAAGTTACACATGGTGAAAAGTTACACATTTTTTAAATCATAGATTTCTAAGAGATCTAATGGTTAAAAAAAATTATTAAATATGATTGTTTTCCACTTTATTACCTAATTAATACTAGCATTCTCTCTATTTCTCTCCTTATTTATTGCTTTCCAAAAGATAATGTTTTGTTCAACACAACCTAACCAAAAAGTCTCATTTTCTCTGATTTCACAATTTCTACCAAATACAAGTCACTTTTTTTTTCTTTTTTTTTTTTTTTTTTTTTTTTTTATAAAAATTTTACGTTGAAGATAGAAGTATATATTTGTGTAAACAAAAAACAAAGAAAAAGCTGGGTCTGGAAATAGGGGCCACCCCGGTAGGCCGTTTGCTCCTTTAAAAAATAAAAAAACCAAAACTAATCTGAGCCTATCATACACCAAACAAAATATCAATTTTTTTTTAATTGCATTCTACAATATTATCAACGTTCTATTAGATACATATAAACAAAAAAAAAAAAAAAAAAATTCACAATTAAAATTGTTAAAAAACCTACACAATTATTATATTAAGTGTGATATATGATTTTTTTTTTTTTTTTTTTTTTTGTTAGATTGCATTGAAGAAGCAAGTCTAGACAAAAGGTTTACCTTTTAAATTTTCAATTGCTTGGTGACGAAAAGGGAGATTTGCTAGTTTAGTGTATAATAGACTCAGATTTGAAGTTTTGTTTTTTTTTTTTTTTTTTTTTTTTGGTTAGGTTGTGTTGAATAAAATATTATCTAGTGGAAACTAGAAAACAATAAATAAGGAGATAGAGAGAGAAAGAGAGAGAATGCTAGTATTATTAGGTAATAATGTGGAAAGCTATCGCATTTAATAAATTTTTTTTTTTTTAACTTTTAGATCTTTTAGAAATCTATGACTTAAAAAATGTTTAATTTTTCAAGAGTTACACTAATGGTAACTTGAACCCATCTCATAATAATAATAATAAAAACAACAATATATAATATTAAAAAAATCAAGAAATTAACAGTTTAACACTAAAAAAGAACATTTGAAGAAAGCAGAATCAAGAAATTAAATACTAGTATACAGACAAAAAAAAAAAAGAAAAAAAAAGCACAACACAACACAAGAAGAAAGAAGAAAAAAGCTTACTTTATTTGGTATGTTTTTGTAGAATCCATCGAGTTTATACTCGTGCATAGTCCATTTCGCATTGTTCTCGAACACGTTCTTTAATGAGAAGGTCGTCCTAAGCCCAATATGCTTCCTTTCTCTTTTGTGGAAGTCATCATGCTCCTCTTCATCATCATCATCATCATAAATTAGGGACTTATTGTTATTGTCCCAGGTGCCAAACTTTGTGGTTCTCTCCTTTTTTGTTCCTCTTTTCCTGTTCTTGAGTGGAGTGTAGAAATAATGAGTTTTCATCCCACTTTCTTCAAAGAGTTTCCTCCAAATCCTGGGGTCACCATACACATCACAGTCCATGACTGGATTGCGAGGGATGGGTTCACCCTTGATCTTTTTGATAAGATAGTATTCAATTAATTCTTTTTTACTAGGGCAAAATTTGTAACCTGGTGGCAACCCCATACTTTTAGGACTTGTATATGTAACTTGATTCTCCATTATTACTAGTAATTAATTTTTTCAAGTAAACAAGGAAATAACTTGAATAAGAAAATAAAGGTGGGCTTAATGGCAAAGTAGTGAGAAGGGAGAGGTTAAAGAAATGAAAGTAAGGGGCAACCTGATTCTCCATTAATCGGCATGCATGTATATATACTAGTAATACATGCATGCTGATCAATTGAGACTTGAGAGTGACTTGGGGTAGCAGTAGCCTCGGAGCTCTCGGATAAGAAAAAGTAAGTGGGTGATATGTCGTCTTCATTGAATCATTTCTTATATGAGTACTTATGTCTGAGTGTCAATAATTATAAGTCAATTTCCTATGGGAGAAAGGATTCTTCTTTAGGAACGACAGTACGTTTTAAGAAATTGCGGGTTAACCTATCAACTTTGCTAGATATTGTCGCCAGATCAGCTGGGCTACGAACATCGGAAACTAGCCCATTCGGAAAATTATTGTGTACTCTCAAATTACCATAAATGTGTACTCTCTCATCTCACATGAATGGTATGTCCTACTAATTAAATTCATGGTGGAACCCACCATTTATGTGAGAGGAGAAAATACGCATTTATTATACTCTGAGAGTACCTAATAATTTTCTAGCCCATTTTGACGTTAAGGAGGAACTCAAAAGCTTCCTTTTTATGGGTGCATGAGATGATTCTCAACTCAAAGTTCTAAAACATACATTTTCATCTCATCAATTTTTAATTATTATGTGCAGGGCTAAGGGCTTTTGTTTTTTTTTTTTTTTTTGAGAATTATTATGTGCAGGACTAGTTTCTCAAATCTTCCAATATGGATTGAATTTGAACCTAATTCTTAAAGCAGAAATATGGTAAGATTTAATTTAGATTGAACAGGTACACTTATGATCCCTTCTCGTTTCTGAGTTTCTGGACATTTCGATGATTTTCGGATAAAGCATCACATAAATAAAAATAGGCACTAATAGTTTTTTTTTTTTTTTTTTTTTGAGGAACCAGACCCTAGAAAAATAGGCACTAATGGTTGACAAGGAAAAATAGGCACTAATGGTAGACAAGGAAAATAGGCAACACACGTCTTTATGTCTTCTTCTTTTTTCGGTAGAAAAACATGTCTTTGTCTTCATTTGAGGAATATGCTATAGGGGTCCTTGGGGTGGCCTGCCTTTTTCTCGTGTTCATTTGAATAATTACTGTTTTATCTTGACAAGTCAATTTCCTTTTCCCTATAGAGGAGAGGATTCTATAGAAAGAAAGGAAAAAAAAAAAAAAAAATCATTTTCCCTATAGAGTAGAGGATTCAGAAACAGACAAATAATATATAATAAGGGGCGAATCAGTATTAATGAACCATTGCATTACTATCTTAAAGTTCATTATATCCTTCTTATTTTTTTTTTTTTTTTTTTTTTTTGGCATGTTATTGTTTACTTAATTTTTTTTATAAATAAATTTATTATATATGATTTTGAACTTACTAATATTGTCTGGATAAGCTAGATGAGCCAAAGTTCATCGAATAATTATAGTTATATAAATAAAGGCAAGACTTAAATATAATACTTAGATGTTGTTTTTTAAATTCTCATTTTAAGATTTTGCCATGTGCATTTTTTTTTCATGGGATGGAAGTGTATTTTTAAATTATATCTATTTGGATACCGCTTATTTTGCTGAAACTGAAAACTTATTACTGAAATTACTGTAAATAAATGTAAAAGTTAGTTGAAATAGTACAATAGAGCCTATAAATAATATCAAAAAATACAGTAGAACCCATGAATAGTACCAAAAATAAGCTGAATAGTGAAATAATTTATAATTTTCATTGGTTCCCAAATGCACACTAAGTAACCACGTTGCTGAATCTTAAGATAGGAACATAAGAAACAATACTTAAAATACTGTACCTAAGTTTTGTCCTATAAATAAATATCTAAGGCTCTTATCAACATTTTTTTTTTTTGTCAAGCTCTAATAGTTATATCATGTAGATGCAGATATTTCAGTTGCAAGTAGAGTTGTAGAAGGGATAATATGAAATTCGTACAAGTTAGAAGTTGTCATGTTGAGAACTTAAAAATGAATGATCCAAACGTGCATATGCCATGTAAATGCAGTATTTTAGTTGCCAATGGAGTTGCAGAAGGGATAATAAGAAATTCCTACAAGTCAAAAGTTGCCGACATGCATATGCTTTGGAAGATCTAGACCTTGAAATTTTGAGTAGCTTATAATAAGTAATTTGAAAAACTATGATTAATCTTTATTTATTGTCCACTTATGAATTTACAAGGCTATTTTCAAACAAGATAAGATAAATGCCAACTTCTGATAATTAATCTAATAAAACTAATCATAATCCTTCATAGTTAAATTATAGACTTATTTTAATAAATCACAACAAATTTGTAATCTTTCAAGATCTAACACATTTGAATTCATTTTATTTGTTTATAAATATGATAAAATTTGAACCTATAGCAACCTAGCTCTTTATTATTGGTTTAAAATGTCAATTTATTTTTTGTTATGGTGAATATTTGATCTCAAGCCCTTATTGGACAATAATGGACTTTAATAATTGAACTAACTGAAACTCATCAAAATATATTTGAATTAAACATGACAAACTACAAATATTACTAATCCAATTCAATACTAAATATTCAACACAACATTCTATACATTATGCTACCTTATTTTTATTGATTTTCCATCAATAGAATTAATATTTGTTTGTGTGACTCTCATATTCTTAAATATTTCTACGTAGGATAGTAAAAAGAAATAAAGAGAGGAATATCTACAGCAATTTAAACCATTTGCTTATAGTAATTGCACACCTGGAGTGCATCACCTGCCAGGAATATAAAAGATGAAGGGGAGGGATCAAAACCAATCCGTGCATCATCCTTTGTTTTTATCTCCAAAACCTTAACATAATTTTGGTGAAGTATGGAGGTAATTAAAGTGCTTGTCCATTTGTGGTTTCCAAGGCCTCTGTTGGTCCCAGTTTTCTGAGGTTCGATATATTTTAAAGTGCCGAAACTGTGAGTAGTTGATTCTGAACAGTTTTAAACCCCTAAAAACAAACAGATTAACCTAGTTAATTAGCCAAGTGATTAACTTAGTCAAATTATGTAATTCTAGATTATCACAAACATACAATCATATCAAAAATATAAAGCAGCGGAATAATAAATAACACAATGATATGATCACCCAGGAAACCACACGGTAAAAACCTGGGGAGGATTTGACCCACCTATCCTCAAGGCAAACCTGAATCCACTATGAAAGAATCGAAGTTCATACAAAAGGACTTACAAGCTCCCCGCTTGACTTCCTAATGCTACCCACCAGTAGAACTTACTGACACGACCACGTGCAAGCTCCGAATCCACGGACTCCTTCTTTCTTGGATTCTCCAATCAACTACAAGCACCCACGCTTGTTATTCTTTAAGCTCCAATGGCAGCAACCGAGTTGATCATCAAGATGTTAATCTCTACCTTGAAAACCCTAAGTTTTGTGTAAATGAAAGCTCCTCTAGATCTCACAAGAGATTTACACAAAACAGAAAAGTATGAGCAACAATACAACAGGAGCAACTCTAAAAACGTGGCTAGGGTTTTGCCTTATATACCTAGGGCAAAAACATAAAACCCTAAACGTTTAATGAGTTAGGGCTGAGTTGGAAATTCTGCAGAAAACGCATCTGACCCGAGATTCGATCGATCGAGTCTATCCTTCGATCGATCAAGCCAGGCCGAAATGCACCAATGCATCTGCAGCCTCTCGATTCCAACTTTACAATAATTAATCAACTTTGAGCAAGCCTAAACAAGACTAAACATATTGTTTTGATCATGGTTTGCCAATATTACACATTAGAGTTCTAAATACATAAATTCCTAAATCTTTAGAACCTAACAAACTCCCCCTTTGGCAATCCATGACAAAACACAAATTAAAAACTCAAAATTTACAAGTAAAAAGCCCTTTACAAAAATAATGCTCATAAACTCAAATTCAATCCTAACTACTATCCATCAGTTGTAAGTGTAGACAGCAGCTCAATTGAATCAACTTGTATATTCTTGAAACACTCAACAAACGCATAAACGCATGTATGGAAAAAATACAAGTAAATCAAAATTAAATTCTTGACTTCACAAAACACAAAACAAAGACATATATCATGAATAACTCATAAATATAAATCAATGAGTAGTGAACAAGAAACAGAAATAAAAACATAAGTAAACTAACTCTCCCCCTAAGTTAGATACAACAAAAAGTTTTTATTTATATTCTCCCCTTTCAAAAATAATTTCAACTCCCCCTAAACAAGACAAACATGATTCCCATAAATCAATAATTTCTCCCCCTTTTTGTCACGTATTGATAAAGACAACTCATATAAAGAGTAAACAGTCAACATACGCAATAAAGGATAAGAGAAAATAGAGAATCAAAGAGATACAAAATAAGACAACTCCCCCTATGAACAACAAAGATTAAAAATAAGCTTCTCCCCCTATAAAAATAAGAAAAACAAAACAAGTTTTGGGAAAAACAGTTTAGGGAAAAATAAAGGAGGGGGGGGGGGGGGGGGGGAAGACACACAAACAAAGTTAAAAACTAAAGTGAGGATACACATGAAGAAAAAATATTCTCTCTTTCAATAAAATGCAAACATGGCACTATGTGACCCATAAACAATTGCATGAGTAGAGAAAATATTTGCACATTGATTATCCATCATATCTTCTTAAGAAAAATATTTTCTACAGTTCACACATAAGAAATAGCATATACTAGAATGTACAAAACTCAAAAATTAATCAATCAATTTTTAAATTAAGTTGAGTACCCAATGTAGCAAAGTGTATGCATGTTATGTGTGAAAACAATGAGAGATATGACTGCAAAACTGTAAGATGGATACAAAAGCAATGCAATGCATGTGAATCCTAAACACAAATGCTGCATGAAAAATTTTTTGGTCAAAAACATAGAAACTGAGAATTTTTCAATTTCGATCGATCGAGAATCGATCGAACATCAATCGAGTCAGGCAGACTCAAACCAAAAATTTTAATCGCAATTTCGATTGATCGAAAAATAGGTTCGATCGATCGAAAGTCTGGAAAAATCAGATTTTTGAAAAACAGAGCATTTTAATGCAGAAACTCCTCAAAGCACATTGTTTTATAAAAAATGCATGAGTATAAGACAGAAAGTTTTTCAAAAACACTTGAATTTAACCCAGATCTTCCAAAATCAAGATTTTCAATCAATTTGTCCTCAAAGCGCAAACATTATACACATTTTGCATTAAAATCAAGGAACTTTTAATCTTGGATGGCCACAACAAAATCACACACAATATAATGTACCAAGTTTAGCAAAGAGTAACTTGTGTAGTGTGTGCAACTAGCAAAAACTTGAGATACATGTGAGGTGATATGTGAATAGCAATCAATCACAAAATCTACAAAATTCATCACATAGAATTTAAAAGAGACTATCACCTAAAGAGTTACATCATATAACTCCCACATCTCCTAGAACATAAGCTTGCAATCATGTAAGTTTCTTGAATTTACCTCATAATATACACACAAATTTTAATTATGTGATTTGGCATCAAGCCTAATAGTACACACCAATTTTAAGCATTAAGCAATTAAACCGAGGCTACACCTTATGTTCTTTTTGTGCATGTGCTATACTTTCTCGAGCACAAAATCTTATGATATGTACTAAGGTGTTCATGATTGGCTAGTGAACAGTGGTGAGATGGTTATTTATGCCTTTCTCAAAAGGTTCAAGTCCGACAGTCAAAGACATGTGATTTCAAGATCAAGACAAAGTGATTAATAACCACAAACATCTTTCCCACACAACATGCACTACAAAGCTCAAACTAGTAAAGTGCAATAAAGTAAGCTCATCCAAGCTAAACAAGGTACATAAACTAGTTATGTAAAGATAAGGTGGCCAACCTTGATTACAAATCCAAGATATATAATACAAAACAACAAAAATCTTTTTGGTTCTAAAAGAAAATTTATGACCAAAAACAAAAAGCACATATTATGCTAAATGAACAATGCAAAAGCAATGCATGATAGTGCAAAATTAAGCTATAGAGGGTACACAAATAAGAAATATCAATTTCTTAATTAACCCTTGAGAACATGTACAAACTAGTACATACTCACACAAAATCAGAAATAGCTTAGCACAGACTATTCAAGTTTCTCCACAATGTCAAGCATGTTCTAAATCAAAAGAGATATTAAAAATGTAATCCTCAAGAAAAATAAAACAAGACACAAAACAAAATATTTTTGTCTTTTTGAAAATTTTCAATGTTTTTGGATTTTTTTTAAAAAAAAAACATGTCCACAAATAATTGAAAGAATTAAATTAAGGACAAGTTAACAACACTCACCTTGGAGAATCTTTTCTCACCCATTTAGCATGAGTATTCAGCTTTGTAGGTGAAAATTCATGGGAAGCAGAGTGTATTTAAGGGATTACACCCATCTTCTGAGAAAGACTGAAATTCTGCAAATTCTTTTCACAAGCCAACAAGCTCAAATTTTTCAAAAGAATATAAAACAATTTATATAGACTTATGGCAGGAGAAATATCATCACATATCCTAGATTGACATACAGAATGCTTAAGTTTCAACTTATGACAATTAGGACAAATGTGACCACGAACACCACAAAAGTGGTAAACATGAACAAATTTAGGAACATCAGTATTCCTAACAGCAAATCTATTCTCAGATTTTGGTTTTTGCCTCAACAAAGAACAATTTGGTCTAATATGACCAACAACACCACAAAGGTGACAAGTAGGCACAAAAACAGATTTATTATGCTTTCTAACAATAGGTTTAGACTTAGGTGTAGAAACTTCAGCGTCTACATCAGAACTTTTACCTTTATCTAACCTAGCAAAATAAGTCTTTTCTTTATTATTCCTCTTAAAAGGAGGGATATAAACTTTCTCAGTTTTAGGTTTAAGAGAAACAGAAACACTTCTGTTATCAACAGCAGGCTTGGTACTAGTCAAATTTTCAAGTTTAGTTTGAGACTCAACTAACTCTTGTTCCAAGCTTTTCATCTTCTCATCTTGAGAGGAAATTTGATTTCTCAAAAATTTATTCTTTTTATTAGACTCATCTAATCTCACAATCAAATCCTCTTTTTCAAGATTAGCCAATTTTAACTTTTCTTTAAATTTCTTAGCAATTTTTAAAGATTTAGATAATTTTTTACGAAGAGTTTCAAAAGTATCAAAAAAATCAACATAAACAATAGTGTCATTTTTATTCAAAACATCACAAACATGAGCAGAAAGACACTTCAAATTATCCATGACAGCAGGGGTCAAGGATCAGCTCTTAGATCAAAAGATCTACAACAAGAAGAGCTACCTGCTCTGATACCACTTGAACAGTTTTAGACCCCTTAAAACAAACATATTAACCTAGTTAATTAGCCAAGTGATTAACTTAGTCAAATTATGCAATTCTAGGTTATCACAAACATACAATCATATCAAAAATATAAAGCAGCGGAATAATAAATAACACAATGATATGATCACCCAGGAAACCACACGGTAAAAACCTGGGGAGGATTTGACCCACTTATCATCAAGGTAAACCTGAATCCACTATGAAAGAATCGAAGTTCATACAAAAGGACTTACAAGCTCCCCGCTTGACTTCCTAATGCTACCCACCAGTAGAACTTACTGACACGACCACGTGCAAGCTCCGAATCCACGGACTCCTTCTTTCTTGGATTCTCCAATCAGCTACAAGCACCCACGCTTGTTATTCTTTAAGCTCCAATGGCAGCAACCGAGTTGATCATCAAGATGTTGAAGTAATCTCTACCTTGAAAACCCTAAGCTTTGTGTAAAAGAAAGCTCCTCTAGATCTCACAAGAGATTTACACAAAACAGAAAAGTATGAGCAACAATACAACAGGAGCAACCCTAAAAACGTGGCTAGGGTTTTGCCTTATATACCTAGGGCAAAAACATAAAACCCTAAACGTTTAATGAGTTAGGGCTGAGTTGGAAATTCTGCAGGAAACGCGTTTGACCCGAGATTCGATCGATCGAGTCTATCCTTCGATCGATCAAGCCAAGCCGAAATGCACCAATGCATCTGCAGCCTTTCGATTCCAACTTTACAATAATTAATCAACTTTGAGCAAGCCTAAACAAGACTAAACATATTGTTTTGATCATGGTTTGCCAATATTATACATTAGAGTTCTAAATACATAAATTCCTAAATCTTTAGAACCTAACAGATTCCATGTGAGAGTCATATAGTAATCCCCCACGCCATAATTTTCAAATACCATTTTTGTCATTGTTTGATCTAATTCTGCCATCAGTTTCACATATGAATTAGTACTTTTGCTAACCAAGAGAAAACACATCAAAAAGTATTATTGTTACGTAGTGCATAGTTTTAAAAATTTAAGTAAATAAGTAAAGGCATAAGTTAAAAAAAAAAAAAAAAAAAAAAAAAAAAAAAAAAAAAAGAAGAAGAAGAAGAAGAAGAAGAAGAAGATAAGATTTTGATTAGGTTATCACCGGACATGATGATTCGCATTGGGCCAGAAGATATTTGTAATCTCTCAAAATTTCAAGCTCACACACATAAGTGACAATAAGCATTGAAGGATCTTCCTAGCATCTCTCAGCATACTTTTTTGCTCGGCAACTCTTCATGCTGCTGCATTATAATATCCCTAGCAAACCAAAGCATTATTGGTCAGATTACATATACAAATATTTTAAAAGAAAATTTGTAGGTAAATATTCTTCATAAGTCGAATAGCACGATTAATAATTAAATAGAGTGAATTAATACAAAACTTGGCTTAGTGACTGAGTGCATGCAGGTGGAGGGTGACAATTTTCCAATTAACAAACCATTTTTTTACTAAATTGTCAATATACCTACAAGGAGCTTCAATTGTGACTAGTCCTTTTGAGGTATAACACAGATATGGCTAGCGCTTTTCCTTGAGTCGTTACAACAAGTATATTTCAATAGGAAATTTTTAATTCCTTTATAACAGGAATTGACCTTAGCACTTTATATGATTAGGGTTGGGGAGGGTGG
The DNA here is from genome assembly GCA_019022515.1 of Quercus aquifolioides. Lineage (NCBI taxonomy): Eukaryota > Viridiplantae > Streptophyta > Magnoliopsida > Fagales > Fagaceae > Quercus > Quercus aquifolioides. The sequence continues at coordinate 8,187,822 of CM032326.1, forward strand.
TAAAGTTGAAGAACATTGGTTTATTTTTTTCTTCTTGGTAAATATATAAACCCTGTTTACTTGTCTGTTCAATTAAATCATCCTTTTGAGCTCTGTTTCAATATACTTGAGATGTTGGTGTGTGTACCCCATTTTAAATAACATGTTCCTTGGTGGTCCTTATTTACACCCCTGCAGCACATATCTTGTTGACGCAATCTTAAGAAGACCTTATGGGCTTTACTCTCTTAGGAATAGTATGCATTAGCATAACCTATTCGGCAGAAAATCACCATGGACCAGGACATAGTTTTGAAATCAATCTATAAGTTGATTTGATAATATAAAATGCAGGGAATTAATTTTTCTGAGCTGGACAGGATCTTTTTTTTTTTTTTTTTTTTCTTGTTATTTATTGTTGAGGATGATTGGAGATTTCCTTTGCTATTTATTTGTATTCTACACGATTGCTTCAAGTTTTTTTTTCTTTTTTTTCCTTTCAAATAGTTGCCTTTCAATCATCTTGTGCTTGCAACGTTACACGATGAATTGATTTTAGTTGATGATTGGGATATTGCTGTCGGATGACCCTTTTTGGTTGTGTAAATTTTCTACCAGTACTGTCTCAAAATACCTTCATATAGGTCTTTGATTAGAAGTGAATCCTAATTTTTACTGTCATACGCAGAATAGACTGGCAATGGGTTAAGTATACTTATTTTCATTTTTTTAACAAAGAATCAGAGAGATGGAAATGTGAGCTTGCTGAAGTAGCTAGAAACACTAGGGGTTGCATTTGGTATTGGCTTAAAAAACCAGCTTTTTTTTACTATTTAGCTTATTTTTGCCACTATTCATGGGTCTCATTGCACTTTTTGGTACTATTCATAGGTTCCACTGTATTATTTCAGCTACTTTTTAGATTTATCCACAGTACTTTTAGCAAAAAGATTTCAGTTTTACCTAAATAAGTTGTTTTCAAAAGAACTCTAAGACTTCTCAAATTTAGACCGAATTTGAGCCTTCTTTGATTCAGCACCTCCGAATTATAGATTGGTCAAAATGCTAGCCATTTTGATGAATCTTGTATCTTGCTCTTTCTTTGTTGTACTTTAATTTCAGCCTTAATGAAATTATTTTAGTCTCATTTCAAAAAAAAGAAAGAAAAAAAGGGGAGGATTATACGTATTCAAGGACAGTTAAACCACTGCGCACTCTTGGTGTGATGGTCACTCCACAAGTATAAGTGCTTGTGGAGTGTGAGGGGAGACAAGGGTTGAGGTTCAAGTTTTCAGGAGGGAGTTCACATACATATACACTTAGATTAGGCTAGAGTAAAATTTCTATCTTGTATAAAAAAAGAAAAAGAAAAAAAGAGAACAACTAAGGACCTGTTTGGTTAGGGTGTTTGAACAATAGTTTTCAATGTTTAAACATTGAAAACTGTGGGCCAAAAAAAAAAAAAAAACAATGCATTTGATAAGAATGTTTTTTACTAGTGTTTGAATTACATTGCTCATTTTAGAGTGTTTAAACATTAAATTTAGAAAACTGCTTTTATCAGTTTTCGGTTTTCAAATAACGTTGCTCATTGACATTTTTGTAAATATGTTAAAAACCATAGGGCTCACTTGATTAGACAAAACCATATCCTTGTTAGTTTTTTTAAAATAAAACACAAGCATACTAAATACACAATTATGTTTTTTCACACACTGAAACATATTATTTGAAACATGGTACTAAACACATTTTTTTGGTTTATGAATACTGTAAACACATGTTTCAACAACACTTTTTTAAATCATAGTTTACAAACTACAGTTTTCACATTATTTTAAACAATGCTACTAAAAATCTCTCATTAGGCCCTAAATATGCCATAATGACACAGTCCATTCGCTATCTTCATTTGCACTCTCCATTGACATATCTTGGAAATAGCCTGTGTCTAGTGGGCAGTTGCCACTGGACACGTTAGGAGACGGATAGATGTCCTTGTCCCCCATCCATCCATATCCAAAGGTTGTGCTTGTGCCTCTTCATCTTGAATATTCTGGTGTGAAGACTCAATCCGATCGCTATTTTCAAATGCACTGCCCTTTAATTCCAAAGGTTGTGCCCCTTCATCTTGAGTATTATGGTGTGAATTGTCTTTTGCAACCCTTCTCTTTTTTAGTATTTTATTGATCCGGCAAAGGACATACCCGTCCTGCATTTCAATGAAAAGAAAAAGCATTTAGAACAGACAAATAATATAATAAGGAAAAGTTATATTGATTATGATTTAGAGGTGGCAGTTTGAACTTTTCTATATATATGCTTCAATTTAATTTCAAAATAAATAAATACAAAAACAAGATACAATATATTCTCAGCATGAAAAGTCAACAGAAAAGAAGAAAATGCTAAACGCGGTGACTAGCTACCTACTGGGGAACTGAGAAAAAGAAAATAAACTACCAAAGGAAAAGTATAACACGAAAAGTCTTAATTATGCTATTTTCCGTGCAAGAATGATGGAAATTAAAGTTGGAAGGAGGAAAAAAAATGATATATTAATTATAAAATACTATATTAAATCACGAAGACACGAACATTGTTTACATAATAATTATAATAATGAAACAAGAAAAAAAATCAAGAAAAACACAGAGAACATCAAGTAAAAAACAGAACGTGTTAAACGAAAAAACATAATAATAATAATAATAGATTCAAGTTACATCTGGTATAACTCTTGAAAAATTATATATTTTTTAAATCATAGATTTTTAAGAGATCTAACCGTTTAAAAAAATCATTAAATATGATTGTTTTCCACCTTATTACCTAATTAATACTAGCATTCTCTCTCTTTCTTTCTCTTTATCTTATGCTTTCCAAAAAATATTGTTTTGTTCAACACAACATAACCAAAAAATCTCATTTTCTTTGATTTCACAGTTAATACCAAATACAAGAGTCACTTTTTATTATTATTATTATATTTTATGGTGAAGATAGAAGTATATATTTGTGTTAACAAAAAACAAAGAAAAAACTGGGTTTGCACACAGGGGTCACCCTGGTGGGCCATGGCTGCCAAACACCAGTAAACCAAACAAAAAGAAAAGTTCCATCCAAAAAAAATAAAAATAAAAAACTTCCAATTGCTCCTTTGAAAAATAAAAAACCAAAGCTAATATGAACTTATCATACATTAAACAAAATATCAATTTTTTTTAATTGCATTCTACAATATCAACGTCTTAATGGATACATATAAACAAAAAATATTTACATAATTAAAATTTTTAACAAACCTACACAATTATTATATCAAGTGTGATATATGATTTTTTTTTTCTTTTTTGGTTAGATTGCGTTGAAGCAGTAAGGTAATAAGGTGAAAAACTATCACATTTAATGATATTTTTTTTAACTTTTAAATCTTTTAGAAATCTACGGTTTAAAAAATGTTTAACCTTTTAAGAGTTATACTAACGTTAACTTGAACTCATCTCATAATAATAATAATAAAAACAACAACAATATATAATATTAAAAAATCAAGAAATTAACAGTTTAACACTAAAAAGAACATTTGAAGAAAGCAGAATCAAGAAATTAAATACTAGTATACAGACCAAAAAAAAAAGAAAAACACACACACACACACACAACACAACACAAGAAGAAAGAAGAAAAAAGCTTACTTCATTTGGCATGTTTTTGTTGATTCCATCGAGTTTATACTCGTGCATGGTCCATTTCGCATTGTGCTCGAACGCGTTCTTTTCAGCAAATGAGAAGGTCGTCCTAGACCCAATATGGTTCCTTTCTCTTTCGTTGAAGTCATCATGCTCCTTTTCATCATCATCATCATAAATACGGATGTTACCTTCACCTCTCCAGGTGCAAAACTCTGTGGTTCTTGCCACTCTTTTTCCTTTTTGCCTGTTCTTGAGTTTAGTGTAGAAATAAAGAGTTTTCATCCTAGTTTCTTCAAAGAGTTTCCTCCAAATCATGGAGTCACCATACACATCACAGTCCTTGACTAGATTGTGAGGGATGGGTTCACCAGTGATCTTTTTGATAAGATAGTAATCAATTAATTGTTTTTTGCTAGGGCAAAATCTGTAACCTGGTGGCAACTCCCTACTTTCAGGATTTGTATATGTAACTTGATTCTCCATTATTACTAGTAATTAATTTTTTGAAGTAAAACAAGGAGATAACTTGAATAAGAAAACAAAGGTAGGCTTAATGGCAGAGTAGTGAGAAGGGAGAGGTTAAAGAAATGAAAGTGAGTAGCAACCTGATTCTCCATTAATCAGCATGCATGTATATATACTAGTAATACAAGACTACTGCTACCCAAGTCACTATCAAGTCTCAATTGATCCCAAGCAAGTTTCAATTGATAGTCACTATCAAGTCTCAATTGATCCCAAGCAAGTTTCAATTGATCCCAAGTCACTATCAAGTCTCAACTGATCAATTGAGACTTGATGGTGACTTGGGTAGCAGTAGTCTTGGACCTCTCGGATTAAGTAATTGTGGGTGATTTGTCTTCTTCCTGAACAGGAAGAATAGAATGATTCAAATGAACACCAGGAAACAAACAGTACGTCTTACACTCTTACAAAATTGCTGGTTAACCCAATAATTTTGCTAGATATTGTTGCCAGATCATGTAGGCTACGAACATTGGAAAACGTTTTACTTTTGACTTTAGAAACAAAACGAGGTTGAAAAACTAGCCCATTCTGACGTTAAGGAGGAACTCAAAAGCTTGCTCTTCATGGGTGCATGCATGAGATGATTCTCAACTCAAAGTTTTTTTTTTTTTTTTTGGTGAAGCTCAACTCAAAGTTTTAAAACATACATTTTCATCTCATCATTTTTAATTATCATGTGCAGGACTAGTTTCACAAATCTTCCAATGTGGATTAAATTTGAACCTAATTTTTTTTTTTTTTTTTTTGATGAACAAGAAGGGGGTGAGGGCGATCATTTGTGACTAATTTCTTAGGGCGTGATCTAATAGAGGCACATTCGCTAGGGAATGTTGAATTGAGTCATAGCTACTGTGACCGGGACGCCACAGACCACACCCTAGCAACCTAAAAAAGCCAGCAGGAGAGGCGCAATACAAGCTAGGAACCCTCCTCCCACATGATACCCGCCACGACTCAAACAAGAGACCTCGTGCTTGCATGCGGGATCTCTCCCAACTGGGCCACCCCTCCTGGGGGCAATTTGAACCTAATTCTTAAAGCAGATATATGGTAAGATTTAATTTGGACTGAACGTGTGAACTTATCCCTTCTCATTTCTGAGTTTTTGCTTTTTGGACATTACGTGATTTCCAGTTAATGGAGCTAGGCGCAACGCGCCTGTAGCTGTAAAAGTAGGCACCACCAATTGTTGCCAGGAAAAACATGTCTTTATATCTCCATTTGACGAATATGCCCTTATATAAGAACAACATTGGATGATTGGAATGAAAATACAGGGGCGCGCGTGAAGGTAATTGAAAGATTCAAGCTATTTTATTGCTCTTCCAATCATGTGGGGTCTAGATGACATCTTTGTTCCTCAACATTGGGATGAAACCCATGTCGTCTTTATTTTCATTGAGTGGACTCCCTGCACATGATATCCTACTTTCATTGACAGCGTCTTTAAAGTTGTGTTTCATTTTGAGCGACTCCAAAGTTGTGATTGGGGCCCTATCTAATCCAGAGCACGAAATCCTAAGGAGATTAATTCTCAATATATGTTCAGAAATGTCTTATTAAACCCATGGCGTCTATATTTGTAGCTATATTTATACTCACTACGTGATTGGGGCCCTATTTGCAGCTATATGTTCAGCCTCGGAGATCTTAAGCGTCCGAGTGGCCTCCAGGCGCTTCTGTCGCTCTACATTCAGGGCCTTACCTTGGTTATTGGCCGCCTCCTCCAGCCTAAAGGTGGCCTGGACAGCCTGACAATTGGAACAAATGCACAGTAAATAGAAGACCAAGAGACAAAAATAGTAGTAAACAAAAAAAAAAAAAAAATAGTAAAATAAAGAGAAAATAGTAGTCAGAAGAGTCACGGGTGCTGAAGATCTTACAATTCCCAAAGTATCGCTTGAGACTGAGGAAGACCTCTTTACTCCTCAGAACCTCTAGCTTAGCCATATCCACAGGGAGCAGCAGGGACCTCTCCAGTGGGTCAGCCACGTACGCGCCTTCACCCCCTCGAAAGTCCCTAAGAGAGGCATCGTCCATCAAAGGCTCCCTGTGGAGCATCGGGGCTGGAAGCCAGGCCTGAGCCTCAGCCTGGACGACAACCTGCTTATCCTGGCCCGGGGGCCCATCCTTAATTGTTTTGAGGGCCGCGTAGCGTCGCCCTCATCTTGAGAGGAACGAGACTTGTTGCCTCGCATTGTCCTCTTGCCTTTGTCTTTCTTCTGTTTAAGGTCAGCAGGCTTGGACCCAGATGGCAAACTCTGTTGGGGTGGAGGAGGTGGAAGCCCAGACTGAGAGGAAGATGACTTGACCTAAGCAGGCTGAGACTTGGGTGGAGGAGGAGGAAGCTTGGGTTGAGACTTTCCCGGTGCATCCTTCCCCGGCTGGCCCTCAATCAGGGCAAGCAAGCTTGTCTGGGGTCGTCTCTTGAAACTCATCTTCGACTGAGGAGAGGCTTCTGCAGATAAAAAGTCCGCTTCAGTTAAGTAGGGGTCACCCAAATCACTAGGAGGATCCTCGAACGAGTGGAGTTGATTGAACACGTCAAATTCGTCCTTGGACGGACTTGAATCAGCAACCTCTTCTTCTCCTGGCTCTCCTTCTTCGGTCTCTGCAACTTGAGGTACTGAAGAAGGACCTACCAACGGTACGCCTTCCGGAATAGGAGATCCTTTGGGGATCAAAAATCCGTGCTCAATTACGGTGATCTTGTGCAGCTGAGGATTTTTAGTTCGGATCACGTACTTTGGAGCCGAGAACGACTTTTGGATCGGATTGTATCCTAGGATCTTATGGGCGGCTCTAACTTGGTTATCGGCTTCGTACACAAAAACCTCCTCCCTCAGTACGATTTGCAAATCCTCCTTGTTTACCAAACCGAAATGACGCTCAAAAGCGTGTGGATCTGCATAGAAGAAAACAGGTTCTTGTTAGTAACCAAACAAAGCAGACCGTGAAGACACAAGAAATTAGACCCTCTCCTACTCTAAGTACCCCACCTGGTGTACCCTCCACAGTTGGACAGTGAAGGCTATCATGCCACTCTTCGGACATGATGAGGAAGTCTTTGTTCAACCCTTTGCTGGACTCAGGGAGGCACTGGATAAGCCGGACCTTGTCATCCCTCGTCTTCATGTAATAAGACTTACCCTTAAGGCGTTGGAGGTTGTAGCACCAATTCACATCATGATGGGTCAACCTTAGCCCCATCTTTTCGTTCAAGGCATCTACACAACCCAGGATTCTAAACACATTGATGGCACACTAGGTAGGGGCTAGCCTGAAGTGACTAAGATAAGCCCTCATCACTGGCCCCATAGGGATCCTCATACCCCCCTCCAGAAAGGCGATTATGGGGATCATCACCTCACCCTCCTTCCTCCTAACAGACCACTCCCCATTTCCACAGTATCTCAAACCCACGCTACTGGGTATCCTATGATCAGCGATGAATTTTTTCATTGCCTCCTCGGACTCAACTAATTTCTTAAACCTACCCATTCTAAAGAGCGAACAAAAGACTCAAGGAGAAACGAAGGACAAAGAACTCAGATGGAAAATATGGGTCAGGAAGAGAGAAAGAACTTACAGAAATGGAGGAAGACTCCTCGGCCAGGCCTTTTTGTGTTAAAAGAAGGCGTAAGATCGGTTGGAGACTTGACCAAATTCAGTGTCTATGCGCAAGTGCTCTTGAATGCGAAAAAAAGAGGGCGAATCGGTTCAAATGGGTATTTATACCCCCAATCAAAAGTAACCGCCCAGGCTTTCCCGCCCATTAAGTCAGGGGCATCCCTACCGTCAATGCATCATCACATCGTTAAACGTGGAGGACACAGAGCCGCCAGAATTTAATGAAGGCGCGCTCCAAGTCCCAAAACGCCAGGAGCGTTCCTTGAGCAGTTGGAAGGACTTTGGTACTGACAGGAAGACAAGACTTGCCCGACCAAGACAAGGACCCGAGGACATCAAAATTCTCCTCTCCACCCGAGGAGCCGGGCAGCAGAATTTTGAGGGGCTATTATGGGGCCTAAGAATTTGGCAACCACGGCCCACTCCATATCAGGCCCAAGGCCCATGCCGAGGACGATGCCATGTCCAAGGATGAGCGGGAGAGGGCCAGATTGCCAAGGAGCATCGCCAAGGATGACCATATCCTCGGCAGAGGAGCCATTCGAAGGGAAGCTGTCACCCTCATATTTAATGCTTGCAGTAGACATCTTGACCGCATTAATGGAGAAGTGACTCTTGAACAATGCTGCCTTGGTTGTAGCAACTAACAGAAGGTCTGGAAAGGTGGCTGATGGGACAAGCCCTCAGGCACAAGCGTGGATAATCAACAAGTGGAGGGCAGGGATCAACTAAAAAGGACTATATAAAAGAACTAAACTCCACAAAAGGAGGGGGGGATTCCAATTTATGAACATCCATGGAGGAGCTCCTCGGACTAGGCCGAGGACAAACTTACACCTAGAAACTTAGTTAAATTCTGTTCAAAGGCCCTGTAAATCCGTACCAACCGTTGTATCACTCACTAATCCCTAGTCCTTCTACCCACTCTCTACAAATTTTATTGTATTGGGCCACCTGGGCTTGAGTCTATCCTTCCAGGAGAAAAGGTTGCTCAATCCCGGTCCCTACAGAAACTATTATCCGATTTAATTGAAATAATTTTATTTAGCTAATTGCATTTGTTAACCCGCCTAACTTGCTCAACTCGTCGAGTTGAAACCATTAAAAATTTTAATCGATCTGCCAGATTCATAGATTGGTGGGTTGACAGCGGATTGAAAATTTTCCCAACCTGCCATTAGTGGATTGGTTAAAAATATTGTCTTCCACTTGCCCAATCCAATCAACACACACCCCTCATGTAGTTGTATTGACCAATGAAACTATGTGGTTGAATTTAATTATCCTTGAAAAAGATATAATGATTCTTTTTTGATATATTATCGGTTAACACAATCATATAGTTTTTTGTTTTTGTTTTTTTGTTTTTATAAGAAATACTGTGCATTTCATTAAATTGAAGAAAAGAACAAAGCATCTGAGAAAGAAAGGACAATTAAAGGTGAACTCTTCCATCTCTGTTACAAAGAAGTCAATATTCTTAGCAAAAACTGTCAAAGTATGAGTTGGTCGATACGATGTTTGGAAAGTGCGAAGCTCACGTTGAGTAGAGCAAGTTCCTGGGACCATATACTATAGTAGAGATAGAGATTGGGGCATCAATGGGGCTCTCAATAAACCACCGCCCAGCTTGGCGTGTTGGTATCCGGTTTTGTTGGGACCTGTAGCTCAGGGGATTGAATCCCTCGTAATTACCTAGCCAAAAAAAAAAGAAAAAGAAAAGTGGGGCTCTCAATAACATGACATACGGTAGTGGAGTTAGTTTTAAAAATGACATCTCTGACCCCTATGACTGATCCAACGTGGTCTCTAATGATCACATCCATTGACCTTGTACCAGGCAAACGTAGGTTGGACCCAACGACTCCAATCATAGTTGAATTTAATTAGAAATTTTAAATTACAATACCTAAAAGTAACTATAACTAAAATTTTGAGTGCCAACGGAGGCTTGACTCAGCTGGCAAGTTTCGGACGCTTCGTGCACCACATCTAGGTTCGAATCCCGCTACCAGCAGGAGTTCGTTGGTGGGCATCCTTGGTGGGTAACCCCCACACAGGTGTGTAATGGGAAGACCGGCACCTAAGAAGGACCTGCTGACTCAGCTGCCACCTGGCGCCCTGCCTGGGGGTGTAATATAACCATAAACACCCCCATTTTCCATCCTCAAAAAAAAAAAAAAACTAAAATTTTGAGATTTTCCCTGATGAGTTCAATTCAAACTGGGCAAGTTATCATTCGTGGTTCTCAACTAAACCAAGATTGGATTTGGGCTGAAGTAGGCCGAAGGAAAGTATTTCCTATTCAAAGATATTGAACTTCAGCTTGGCCCAGGTTTCCTGGGCTGAGTTCCTGTATTTAAAGGACAATATGTTTTAAAGTATAAAATGGACCCCCAAAACATGTTTTGGGTGGGCGCTTTTCGCCAAATAATACTGTTCGGCCCAATATTTTTCCAAACAGGGCCGGTTCAAACTTATATAAAAAGGGCAAGCAACTCTCTCTCACAAAAAAAACGCAACTTTCTGGCAAATCTTTCAACCCAAACAAAAATTAGAACAATATATATATATATATATATATATATATATTGAGGAGAAACATCTAACAATTTTAACCCAATCCGGCTAGAGTCTTAACAAAAAGAAACAAAAGCATGCACCTATGTCTTTGAAAACCTTTCTTGTTCTACCGTTGGAACTCGGAAAACCCGACGAAACTGGAGCTCCAAAACTACCAGACCGATCTGAAAGACTTTGGGCGAATGGTCCTTGATGCTCTGAATGATTTTGACAGATAGAAGAGTTTTTACCATCAACACAAGAGTATACACTCATATATGGCTGAAGAAGAAGAAGAATCAGCTGGAGAAGAAAGGCCAAAGGGAAGGAGATATTTTCTCTCTCTTTGATGAGAACGTGAAAAATGAACAGTGGAGGAAGCAGTAGTACTGAGTTATAAAACGTGGTTTGGACTTTAAATTAAAATTTTATTTTATTAAAATTTAATGATAAGCTTTTACTAAAGAAACTGATAAGTATGTATATTTTTAATTAATTATAATTTAAGAATAATCATCTCCTAGATTAAGATTAGATAGTTTAAAAAAAAATAGAAAAGGATAATGAAAAGTTAATGAATATTAATAATTAAAAACTAGACAACAATTATGAATTTTTTAGGATAAAATTAATGAATAAATTCATTCTAAATTACATAGATTTGATCAATTTTAAATCAATTTTAAATTACATGGAATTCTTGAATGATTTGCACAAAACTAACATAGATTTGATAAAGATTGACAAATAAATAATGCAAGTGTGAAAATTAAAATTAGACTTTAATAAAAAAAAATGTTGAATTTTTTTAAAAAAAATGTTATCACTGGGAGATTTCAAACATATAGTGTTGGGAATGAATAAATGAAGCTTAAAAAAATAATAATGAATAATTAAAGAATGAATGAAAAAATAATATTTAAATAAGATAGAATAAAGATAGAAAGTCTGTTGAAAAGTGTATTTAAAAAAGTAAATAGGCAATAGCTAACAGTAATTGTTCATTCTCCGTAGAGAGGCTGTTGGAGATGCTCTTAAAACTCGATTGCTCACCACATTTGCTAATGTGGAGTTTTAATAAGGTTATGTTTGTTGATATAAGTTTGAAATAATCCTGTTTGACAAAATAAATTAATAAAAAATGTATTATTGAGTAAAAAGTGCCTTTGAGATAAGTCATTATGAAAAATGTTTGCCCAAAAACTAGCATTTAAAAAAATAAAAATAAAACTTTCTGAAACTAGCACTTAAAATCAATGAATTTATTAATTTAATAAGGTTATTTGTGGATCTAAAAATTTAAAACTGAGGGATTTGATAAATAATTTTCTTACTTTATATGAAAATTAACAAAATATGACAAAATTTGAACTTTAAGGATTGTACCAAATTACATTCTGAATTAGTAATAACAACTTAAATCTAGTAATTGTTGGTTTCAGTTAGCTCAACTAGTAAAGTTTCTGATAGTTGTATAAGAGATCTGAGATTTAATTCCCATCTACACCAAAAATTGATTGGTATCTTAGTTTAATGATAAAGAGCTATTATCAGGAGTGAAACTCCAAAATATAATATTCCCTCTATCTTTATTTATTTAATATAAAATTTGATAACTATAATAGTTATTGATACGATTTATTATGAAACAAAATACAACATGAATTTGGTTTATATATTAATTTAAATCAATGCCTTTTGAGTTCCTAAAAATAGTTTTTGGGGGAAGAATCTTGCAATTCAAATTGTGGTATTTGTTGGTGTGTAACGAAAACATATAAGGTTAAAATCCCTCATTTTCTACTTCCAAAAAAATACCTCATTTTCTAGTATTAAATTATTAAAAATACAAAAATAAGAAAATCATCGCAGTTCAAACCAACTTTTATGGCATATTGGCATTAATAGCCTGTCATTCCCATTCATATTGGAATCAAATCAATGAATCATACTATCTATGCCACTAATAGACATGCCAAATAATAAGAGATACTAGTAATTCATTCAGATACACACATTAATTTGGAAAAATACTAATTTAATTACCACCATATGCCATTTGAGCAAACATTATCACCAAAATCTAAGGAAACCAACAAACATACCCCAAAATTTAACACCCTATAAAAGAATAAAGCATTTGCATAATAAGTTTATGCAAAAATTTATGTCTATTTTAGTATAAACAACCTTCTTCTTTTTTTCTTTTCTATTTTACACAACCACTTTTCAAAAATATACATATCAAATTATCTATTTTACACTACATTTTACTAAAATATTATTTATTTTCATTTTTTTTAATTACACTTTCTAATCATCTCTCTCTTTCAATATAATTTATATTTTCACAAATACATAAATTTTTTTAGATAGATTCAACTTTGGCATCTGTTATTAATAATAGCTCTTTAATATTAGAGTAAGATACCAATCAATTTTTGATATCTTATTCAACTACCAAAGATTTTACCTGAATTAAACTAGAAAAAAAGTGTAAAGAACTAGAGACAAACAAAACCTAACGTTCAAAGGTTTACAACATGTCGAAGTCCATATAACATGGCTACCGGTGCAGAAACGCTAGTAATTTTCTTGTCCATCAGAATGTGGAGGCTGGAAATCGCCCTCCGTCTTTGGCTCATCACTTGAGCTTGCCTAAAACTTCATCAGAGATGGCTGCCATTGAAAAGTTTTTGCAGTTCCAAGACTCAGTACCTTGTAAGATTCGAGCTAAGCGCGGCTGTGCCACTCACCCACGAAGCATTGCTGAGAGGGTAATGTTTTAGTCCCATCATCTTTTCATTTTTGGGCCATTGGATGCACTTGTTGGATCATGAATGTTACAATCCCATTAATAAATTAGTACAATTCTCTTCATTTTAAAAGGATGATGCTAAAAATGCCTTTACATGTTAATTTTCTTGTCAAATTTTCAGGTTAGAAGAACCCGAATTAGCGAAAGGATGAGGAAATTACAAGATCTTGTTCCTAACATGGACAAGGTAGAGTCTTTCTTGCATTTTTTTCCTTGTACATTACTTTGTGGGGACTCAGATATTCGTCTCTTTCTTTTTGCAGCAAACAAGCACTGCAGACATGTTAGATTTAGCTGTTGTGTATATTAAAGGTCTTCAGCAAGCAGTCGAGGCAGGGACGGAGCCAGAACTTTGAATTAGGGGGGGCGGTTTTACTGTTGGTTGTGTGTGGCGGTTTCAAACTCTGATTCTGCTACTTAGCTACTAAGATTTTTTTTTTTTTTTTTTTTTTTGTGGGTAAGAACAAAATTATTTTTGTTTAGAATTTTTTAAAAGGCAAGGTTATTTATTTTGGATAAAATTAGTTAATTTTTAGTTTTACTTATAATTTTTTTTGTTGAGTTATTTTTTTTAGGCTTGTATATTTTGTTTTAGATTTTAGATCTATAAATTGTTTTTTTTATGGTCATTAAAATGAGGAAAATGCTAGAGCTACAAGTTTTTTATAAATTACTGATGTGATAAGTGATTACTGGTAAGTAAAAAAATGATGTGAGTGGTGTGCCTGTATGCGAACCAATAAGAATTTGTTACCATAACAGTTTATAAAAATGTTATAAAAAAGTTTGTGAGTATAGCATTACTCTTAAAAGAATCAATGATATTGTTAAAGGGAAATAAAATGTAATTTTATAGAACAAAATTGCTAAATTTAGTACACACATATATATATATATATAATAATATTTTTTAAAAAAAATTTAGGGGGGGCCATTGCCCCCCCTAGTCCAAGTGTGGCTCCGTCACTGAGTCGAGGTATATTACCAAAATAGATGCATATCCAGTATATCCCCCAATTTTTTTTTATCTTACTATGAAACTATAACCTTCTCAATCATTCATTCTTTTTTTGTTTTAAAATTTTCAGACACTTACTGATAAGCGTGCAGAGTGTACTTGCTCACACAAGCAGCTGCAATAACACAAAAATGGCCCGGGTGTCTGACTAGCTAGCTTTTGTACAGAATTATGAGAATGTGGAAAAGAATATAGAAAGCAGAGCTGGGTTCGTTTTTGCACTGAAAAGGAAGAAAATGAAACTATAAATTATGTAGGTTTGAAGGGGGAAGAGGCAGCTGATAGCTTTGACTGTAAGATCTATAAACCTATTGATGCCATTATAAAAGGCAAAGCTGTATAGTGAGTTTTCTAGTGCATGCAATGTGTAATTTTTAGTTGTGGCCCTTGTGGGAGCTCAACCAACATGATAAACTTTTTTCTGTTAGCTGTAGAGAGGGAGAGAGAGAGAGAGAGAGAGAGAGAGCTCAACCAACATGATAAACTTTTTTCTGTTAGCTGTAGAGAGAGAGAGAGAGAGAGAGAGAAATTATGATTTAACTCCAAGGTACACTTTTCTGCCCTGAAAGTAAAGAGGGTTGCTATCAGTGGCTGTCCCGTGAAAATGGCATGGGAAACATGTGGATGATAAGTGATAATATATGTGCTTCTTTTTCTATTTTTTGACATAGACATGAACATGAAGAATGAGTGAAGCAGATTAAATCTTATGTGATAGCTAGAATTCAAACTCAGCATAGTTTAATGATCTTGGCTTATTACTCTCGTTTTTTTCCTCAAGCTAGTGCTCGGATTTCAATTTTTGTTTCCATTTTTGGACTTAGTACCATCAACCATGTGTTCTTAATGCTTCTTTTCCCATACTGGGTTTTGAAGTATCTGTAGTTGCATTCAAGTCTGTGTTCATAGTGTGTTACACATGCCTTCAGATTAAGTTAATATGCTCCACTAAAATTTAAGCCTAATCAAATACGCTATTAACATTATAGATGTTCACTAAGCGACGATTCTTCATGGTTATGGATGGTGGAAATCCATTATTAGAGTTTCTGTGCCTTTGTTGTAATGGGGTTGGCTTGTTTATCAAAATTGGTTATTCCCTAGTTAGGCATAAAAAGAACCATATCACAGAGACATTCCTTCATGCGCTTTGCCCTATGCCTACTAGGCCTTTAGGTTAGGCTTACATGTTTTTATTCCAAAACTTTGCTTTAATAAGTTCATATTGGAAATGCCTGCCAAAAAAATAAGTGTTCAAACTGGGAAAGGGAGAGCATAAAAGACAAAAGAATAGCATACAAATTATGAGCAGCAACTGCGTAGATGTTGCGGTGGGCACATAATGGTGAGTCAGTATCACTATTTGGGCCAAATTCATGGAAGTGGGTGTCACGACATAGATGACTTCGTGATCATCTTTATTATTTGGAAATATTTTAAGGTCATATAAAATGACACAATTTATATTACAATAGTTAGAATAGCATATTTTGAATAATAAAAAAAAAATAGCCTAATTAAAAAAAAAATAATAACAGCATATTTTGAATAATAAAAAAAAAATTTATGTAAAAATAACAAACAATCAATTATATTCTAACACATAAAATAATTATTATAAAAATTGTGGTAATTTATACGCCGCTAGAACTAATATTATTTGTAACATAAAGGGTGTTTGTTTGTTTTGGAAGGGCACAACACGACACAATCCCCATTTCTTCTTGGTAATGAGGGCACAACTATACAGAGGTTTAGGGGTTACGTGTGGGACAGTCACAGGCTGTACGTACCCATGGGGTCTCATCAAGGTACAATACCTTTCAATGTAGGGACCCCTTCATTAAATCATAAGCTTCATGAAGCTTCTAGCTAGGCTGGTGTTTCTTAGATGTGCCCAAAGGACAATGTCATATGCTTTGAACCTTATCGTTCCCTCTTTTGTTGGGACAAACTACAGAAGATTAAAACACTGAATTTTAATTCTAGGAACGGAAAGTAAACGGGGTATAGATAGAATCAAGGACTTCTTTAACAAAAATAATAACAAAACTTTAGCCTCAAAAAAAGGAAAGATTAACACTTTCTTTGAATAAAATGGAGGTGAAATCTTGATTAATTTCATTCTTATCATAACAAAAGACAAATAAAACGTGAATGATATAAAACATTTTTTTTTTTTTTTTTTTTGCCTATTCTTGTCTAAAAAAGAACAAAACAAACAGGGGCGGAGGCATGTATAAGGGTGGGGGGTCATGGCCCCCCCCAAATTTTAAAATTTTTAAAAATATATATACAATTATTTTTATGTTTTCAAAATTTAGCCTACAAAAATAAGATTTGGCCCCCCCCCAAATATTTGAATTAGTCCAATAATGCTCTTAAAAAAATAATTGGTCTAATAATTATAGAGATATAACTTTATTTTTCGCAATTCTATTTTTTATTGTAAAATGTGCTTTTATATCTGTTGAATATTTGATAAAATTTGGTATCAAACATATTTGAATCTATATTTTTCAACTCGTTATGTGACGATTAACAAGTCATTGACTCATTAAAAAAATTTTGTCACTAAAATTACACATGAAATGTGTCTTTAGTTGCCATATAATGTGTTAGAGTAAGGTAGCTTTAAATATGTTTGGAGCCTAATTTATTTCTCCAAATTTTGGATCATTCATGTTTTTGAAAATTTCATTAGTTCAATTGAAAGATTTTTTATTTACTTTAACATAAAATTTGATAATTTGTATTTAAAACGAAACTTTTTAAGATTTTGACTATGAAAATGGAAAAAATGAATTTTATTTTATGAAAGATCGCCATCAAAAATAATTTTGTTTGAAAATACTAAGATCTTTTTTTTTTTTTTTTTTTTTTGTTGGGTGTGTGTATATATATATAATTTATCAAATAAAAAAGTGTGTGTATATATAATAAAAAAGCGCGCGTGTACATATGTGTGTGTTAGTGTGGAAGTTGTCTTGATAAATATATTAGCGTTGCAACTTGGCCCCCCCAAACAAAAATTCCTGACTCCGCCCCAGGAAACAAATGTTTTTGGAATGATAATAGAATATGCATTAAACAAAATAAATAACAAATATGATATGTTTAAGAAAATTAACATTATGCTTGGTTGTTGTGAAAAGAGAGGATGTAAATAGGGGAGAGAAAATATGAGTTTTCCATTATTGGATAGGAAGGAAAATGGGGTGGATGAGTTTCCACTCATGCCCACAAACTTCAATCTCCCCAAATTGAAAAGAAGAGCAGGTGAAAATAGGAACAAGAAATGCATCTATTATTTTGCCCTTTCAATAAGTCCATTCAGCTAAATTCACTACAAAAAAATGGGTTTCTAGCCGCGTTTCAAAAACGCGGCTATAGACACCAAAAACGCGGCTATAGGTCTAGAGCCGCGTTTCCTTAGCCGCGTTTGCAAACGCGGCCTAAACACCGCAGCAACAGGCCTATAGCCGCGTTTTTAACCGCGGCTATAGGATTCTGGCCTATAGCCGCGTTTCTTAAAAACGCGGCTTTAGGCCAACTTGGAGCTGCGTTTTAACCGCGGCTAAGGGTTCGGACCTATAGCCGCGTTTTAGAAACGCGGCTATAGGTTTTTCTAAAAACAAAAAAAAAAAATTTTGGGTTTTGTTTTTTTTTTTTTTTTTTTCCGGAAAACAAAAAAATATATATATTTTTTGGTTTCTTTTTTTTTCAAAAAATTCAAAATTTGAAATTCAAATAAAAAAAATTCAAAATTAAACATAAATATCCAAAAATACAAGGGGTGTGAAGGTAATTTCAAGATAGAAGCTACTTTATTGCCCTAAATGCGGGGCCTAGATGGAAACGTCATCTCTCAATCTGATCTCTGATCCCCAATTCCTACCTATATTTAGTGAAAAAACAAAGTGTAATTTCAGATATAAAAATTAAAAAAAAAAAAAAAAGTAATTTCGAAAGTGCATATATTAGTGACATTTTCCGTAATTTTGATATAGTGCGTTTGGTTGGAGATTTATAGTATTGTTATTTAAAATGATGTGAAAACTGTAGTTTAAAAAGTATTGTGAAAACATATATTTACAATATTCATAAAACATGTTTGATACCATATTTCAAATAACATATTTCAATATGTGAAAATAATTGCATGTTAGGTATGTGTGTGTGTGTTTTTTCAAAGCTAACAAGTGGATCCTTGGTTGGAATTGAAGAATGAAACTTTATGTGTTGTCTAATTAAGTGGCCTCATGGTTTTCAACATATTTACAAAAGTGCTATTGAGCAACATTATTTGAAAACTAAAAACCGATAAGAGGAATTTTCTAAATTCATTGTTTAAACACCTTAAAATGAACAACGTAAGTCAAACATTCCTAAAAAAAACCCTTACCAAACGCATTGTTTTTTTTAGAACTACAGTTTTTAGTATTTAAACACTGAAAACTATTGTTTGGAATCAAGTACCCAGGACTGGCCCTAGGCCACTTAAGCCATTGCCTAGGGCCCCTCTACTAGAGAAATGCCCCAAATTTGGGGGGCAAAAATTGTTTTTTTTTTAAAAAAAATATTTTTTTGAGATATTAAAAAAAATTTAGTTTACATTTTTTTTTTCACTATTAAGAATGCCCAAAAAAATTTAGTAATGATAGAAATAGAGATAAGACAAATTTAAATAAATAGGCCTTACAAATTGAGGTGTTACTAATCACAAGTAATTCAAATAGGAAAATGTTAAAAATATTATAAATTTTACTACATGATTTTTATAATTTGATGTGACAATGAATATGATAGATGGACTTCAACAAACTATTAAATGCATTTTTGAATGAATTTTTGTCATTGGTGATATATCTTTGTAATTCTCATGTTGTAAATTTTATAATATATCTAGCATTTTTGTAAGTCTCATGTTACTTACAACATTAATTTGTTGTAAAATTTGTTATAACTTTACCATTTTTCTAAAAAAAAAGTCATATTAAAAAGTAAAAAGAATGATTTAAAAAAAAATATATTATATAAAAAGTTAGTTAAATATTATTTAAGTGATAACATAAAGCCCCCGTATGAAGATTTCACATTAAGCCTCGGAAACGTTTGGGTTGATCCTTACACCAAACAAGCCTAGGCTACATGGCATACGTAAATTATTTTCTTTTATGGAAATACATAAAATTATATTAGTAACAATTTATTGAGAGCAGAATTATAATTTCAAAACTGAGGAGCTAATATAAAAATAAAAATCTAACCAATTGTATGTCTTGAACATATTGGAATACTTCTCTATGCATGTCTCTAGTGTATTGGAAGGCAAAACATTAAAAAAAAAAAAAAAGAGTAAAATGAATTCCTTTGATTTTGGATTAAAAAAAAAAGACATAGAATATGCTTATAATAAATAAAATATATCTAAAAATATTAATTAATTGTCATATTTCTACCATGTCATGTCTTACTTTTTTTTCAATAATTGTCACATTGACCTATCTCATGTCGTCTTTTTGTCCATGTTTCTTAGGTCATGATATAAAACAATCTTGTTCTTAGAGTCATAATATCACATCGTATACATTTATTTGCCTACTGCAAATTTCATAAAATAAAATTGTAGAAAGGGGGTCATAATATGACTTAGTTCTGTTAATGTTTTTTGTTTTTTTTTAATTTTCTCCAAATAATATGATGACTTTAAGTGCTTCATTATAGTTTCTTTAAGTGTTAAACTTTATTTTCTCCAATTCAATTTAATCGTGTCGTTGCATTAACCAATGAACTATATAATTAATTAATTTTTTTTCCCTGTTGAGAAGATGGTTTAATTTAATTATTCTTGAAAATAATAATACTATTTATGATATACTGATCAATACAATTATGTGATTTTTTTTTTTTTTAAGAAGAATACAATCATGTGGTTGAATGTAATTATAAAATTTAAAGTACAACATTACTAAATTTTGACATTTTCCCTGTATCTATTATGGGGTAAAAGAGAAGACATGTGAGGATGTGATTAAAGATTCATGGACTGGTTTGGATGATGCTAATCCAGTAAGAAACCTGTTGAGGAAAATTACTAGCTGCCAGGACAACCTGCAGACTTGGAATCGGGTCACTTTTGGGCATGTAAGGACTACTTTGGCAAAGAAATTGAAGGAGTTGAGTTTTGCAGAGGAAGCGGGTGTATACAGTACTGATCTGACCTTGATTGAAAAGCTTTGTGATGATATTCAATTGCTTAAGGTGAAGGAGGAAACTATGTGGAAACAACGATCCCATATTGAGTGGCTCAAGGAGGGTGACCGAAATACCAAGTATTTTCACTGCAGGGCAAACCAACGTAATAAACGTAATTACATTTTGGGTTTAGAAGATGATCTTGGTCATTGGCTTGAAGACGAGGAACAGATGGGTCGTTTGGCAAGCAATTATTTTGAGGCCATGTTCACTACTTCGAATCCAGTTGGTTTTGATGAAATTTTATGTGGATTAACACCCACTGTCACAACCGAGATGAATACTAGCTTGGATAGACCTTTCACTGCTGAAGAAGTACAGAGAGCCCTTCACCAAATGGCTCCGCTTACAGCCCCTGGTCCGGATGGTATGTCTCCTATTTTTTATAAATCTTTTTGGCATATTGTTGGTAAAGATGTCACTGAGGTAGTCCTGAATGCTTTAAACTCAGGTTTTGTTCCAAATTCATTAAATTCCACTTTCATTACTCTTATTCCTAAAATTAAAGATCCCAAGAAAGTCTCAGATTTTAGACCGATTAGCCTTTGTAATGTGGTCTACAAACTCATTGCAAAGGTGTTGGTTAACCGTCTGAAATTGATTTTTCCCTATGTAGTGTCTGATTCTCATAGTGCTTTTCTTTCGGGGAGGCTTATCACTGATAATGTATTGGTAGCTTTTGAGACTCTCCACTATCTAAAGCGTCGAACCCAAGGGAAGTTGGGGTACATGGCTCTAAAGCTTGACATGAGCAAAGCTTATGATAGAGTGGAGTGGGATTTCTTGGAGAGGGCGATGTTGCACTTGGGGTTCTCTGGAAGATTTGTTGCTACCATTATGTCTTGTATCAAGTCTGTTTCTTACTCAGTTTTGCTTAATGGGGTTCCAGGCAGTACTATCAAACCAAGTAGGGGATTACGGCAAGGTGATCCACTCTCCCCATATTTATTCCTGGTGTGTGCCATGGGGCTGCAGGGCTTGCTTCATAAAGCCAAGGCTGATGGGTCTCTTAGGGGGGTGTCAATATGTAGGAACGGGCCCCGTGTCTCTCACTTGTTCTTTGCAGATGACAGTGTGCTTTTTTGTCGGGCAAAGGAATCAGAATGCCAAGTAATCCGTGATATCTTATCTATCTATGAAAGGGGATCGGGTCAAAAAATAAGTAAAGATAAGACTAACATTTTCTTTAGCTCAAATACTCAACATGATCTTCAAACCAGAATTCAACAGCTTTTGGGAGTACCAGCTATTAGACAGTATGAAAAATATTTGGGGTTACCAGCGTTTGTGGGAAGAGCTAAGAAACAGGGGTTTGCTTACATCAAGGAACGAATTTGGAGAAAGATTCAGGGATGGAAGGAGAAATTGCTATCACAAGCAGGCAGAGAGGTGCTTATTAAGTCGGTGATCCAAGCTATTCCAACTTATTCTATGAGTTGTTTTAAGCTTCCCAAAGGGTTAATAAAGGAGATTGAGATTATGATCCGAAAGTTTTGGTGGGGATATAGTGGTGATAGTAAAAAAGTACATTGGGTAAAGTGGGAGCGCCTCTGCCAAGGTAAGGATTTTGGAGGCTTGGGTTTCAAGGAAATTGAGAAGTTTAATGAAGCTTTACTAGCCAAGCAAGTATGGCGAATGTTGAAAAATCCGGATTCATTGTGCCATAGGGTCTTTAAAGCTCGGTTTTTTCCAAATTGCTCCATTCTTGAAGCTTCAAACTCGGCAAGTGGGTCTTATGCATGGAAGAGTATTTTAAGTGCACGGAATGTGGTGCGGAAGGGTGTGGTGTGGCGGATTGGTGATGGCAAGGCAATGTGTATTAAGGAAGACAAATGGCTCCCGGATCAAGTCTATAAATCGGTGACTTCGCCCCTGCCTTCTATTCCCCCTGATGCAAAAGTAAGTTTACTCATTGACGAGGTAAATGGGAGTTGGAAAGATGAGGAGGTCAGACAATTGTTTCTGCCCCATGAAGTTAAGAAGATTTTGAGCATCCCCATTAGTTCCAGATTGCCCCATGACAGCCTCATTTGGTCAAAAACTCCTTCGGGTATTTTCTCCACCCGAAGTGCCTATCAACTGTTGGCTATTGAAGCTTCGGCCAGCAGTCTTAGTAGCTCAAATCCACACCCCCAGAGGCATCTTTGGAGAGGTGTCTAGATGCTATGTACCCCCAACAAAGTGAAGCATTTTATTTGGCGAGCTTGCAACAATTCCCTCCCGACATTGGACAACCTGTTTCGTCGCCAAATAGTCTCCTCTGATTGCTGCAATATTTGTAATGCCCACCCTGAAGATATCTTGCATGTAGTGTGGGGTTGTACAGAGGTGGCCAATATGTGGAAGGAGCTTAGCTGGGCACACAGCTCGGTTTCCCCCCCCCCGGGGGAGTTTACTAACCTTTTCTCAAGTTTTTTGCAGGTTAGAGAGGACTACAGAGTGGAAATATTCTCCATTGCTGTCTGGATGCTCTGGACTCGAAGAAATTCAATTCGTCTTGGTCGCCCGGCTCGACCATTGAACCAGATTTTTCCTGAGGCTGGCAGAATCCTACGTGACTTCCTTGAAGCTCATGATGAAGACCATGTCCCAGTTCTGAATCCAGTTCTTGTACAAGCAAAATGGACTGCTCCAACCCAGGCAAGATACAAAGTAAATTTTGATGCAGCTCTGTTCAAGCACATCGACGCAGCTGGTCTAGGTGTTATCATTCGCGACGTCAACGGTGCGGTCATTGGTGCCTTATCGATGCGTATTCCACTTCCTCATTCAGTTGCTACAGCCGAAGCTCTGGCCTGTAGAAGAGCTGTGCAGTTCGCCGCTGAGATTGGACTCCATGAGGTGACTTTCGAAGGTGATGCAGCAGTGGTTATCAACGCCATCACAGCTGGTGCCACAGAACAATCCTCGTATGGCCATATCATTGGAGACATCCTTGCTCAAGCTGCCTTCTTTTCTTTTTTTTTGAATTTTGTTATGTTAATCGGTCTTGTAATAGAGTAGCTGATTCACTAGCCAAACGTGCTAAGTCAAGTCCAGACTTGCAAGTTTGGTTGGAAGACTGTCCCCAGGACGTAGCCACTTTGGTCTTAGATGATGTTTCTTAATTTTCTTTTTAAAAGTTTAATAAAAGCCTAGCCCAACTTCGGGTCTGGTTTCTCAAAAAAAAAAAAAAAAAAAAAAAAAATATTATGGGGTCGATTCTAACTGGGCAAGTTGCTTTTAGTTATTCGTGGTTCTCAACTAATTAATCTGGATTGGATTTGGGTTGGACTGGGCCGACGGAAAGTATTTGGTATTCAAAGATATTGAACTTCAGCTTGGCCCAGGTTGCTTGGGGCCTTGGGCTAATGTCCCTGTGTTTAAAGAACAATTTGCTTCTTCTTTTTTTTTTTTTTTTTTTTTTTTTTGGTGGTGGTCAGCTGCCATATCATATTATACATATAGATATCTCTTTTTGTTATCTGTCTCAGTATTTTTACCGTTTCTATCACACTATAACAATGCCTCTTACGCTATTTATTTATAGAAGAAAAATGTAGGGATAAAGCTTTAATTGAAGGAGTAAATTTTTACTTCGAGCATCACCGTTGGTGGTGCTAAAATTTAGCTATTTTACTACCTCAAATTCCAATTTAGTGCCCAATTTATACTTTATGCTTGAATTTCTTCATTAGGGCCTTTTGGTTTACTGATTTCCTCCTGGGGTTGGATTACTATTGTGATTTTCATTGAATATTTGGATCTAATTCTGATTTTGAATATATCCTTAAGCAAAAAATGTTATAATTCAGTAACATTTTTCTTTTTGGGCATATAGAATAGCGAATTTTCAGAATAGTTTCTATAGCTTGATACTTAGAAATTTTGAATATTCTTCTAGAATCCAAATCAATAAAAATTGATTAAAATAATAAATAATCCTTGCCCTCAAAGAATTCTTTCAATTTGGTGAGTGTCATTTATACGAAAAAGATTACAATGACTAGTTTTATTTAATTTAATTTAATTTTTGTTCAAATTATTCTTTAGGATCAGGTGCTTACAAGCATGCAACAGAAGCTTGACAATATGTGTGAGCAGGTTGATATTATAGGGACCACTCAGATGGTGCGGTTGAAATGGCATTCACCAAGAGTGCAGAATCACCATGTAATGAAGCATTCGGCTCTGATGCGGTTAAATTCTTTTTTTTGATGGGACTGATGCGGTTAAATTCGTTGATTGCCGTTGTTGGTTTTGTGATGAACATCGCGAACTGTGTATTGTGTTGGAGGTAAGAATTCATTTTTAACAGTTTGCTAGTGTCCCTGTTAATTGGCTTCATTTCCCTTCGTTACCTTCTTAAATTTGGTTTCAGGGTCTCTCTAAGGAAATATTATACTGGGAGGAGAGATTTAAAACTTAGATGTCCTTGACGCATCAGGAGGTGTCAACTAGTTAAGCTACAATGCTCTTAACCTTCCTTGGTAAACAAATAAACCATGTTTACTTGTTTGTTCTAGTAAATTATCCTCTTTTGCACTTTTCTCCAATATTCTTGAGATGGTGGTGTGTGTACTCGATTTAAATAACATGTTCCTTGGTGCTCCTTATTGACACCCTTGCATCATGAATCTTGTTGAAGCAACCTTATTGGAGGTTGACAATATGTGTGAGCAGTTTGCCAGTGTCCCTGTTAGTGAACAGTTGCATGTCTAGCTTAAAGGGTAATGTTTTGGAAACCCTGATTTCAAATTATTGATGTTGTCTGCATATTATCAAGCGTTGAAATTTTGGAGTGCTTGTTGCAATTTCTATTCTAGATTTTTTTATTTTTTTGAGAATGATTCTATTCTAGATTTGGTTGTTGGTTAATATGTGAAACTGTTTTTTTTTTTTTTTTTTAGGTTTTATTCGTAGGCTCAAATCTGATATATATCTTTATTATTTGGGGTTGATTTGGAGCTAATTTAAAGTTGAATTAATTTTTGTTTCAAAATTGTTAACATGATAATTTAGGATCTATAAATCTATTAATTAAACATAGGTGCAGATTATGTTGTTAGCTGAAAAGTTTGTGTTTTTGGAACTTAATAAGTTTGGAAATTCAAAATGATTGTTTGTCATTTTCCCAGTGGGATTTGACGCTTACGTGGTCCTACTATTTAATTAACATTAACATAAGAAAATTAACAAGCATTGCCTTTTGTTTGTTTTTGAATTTTTGTTGTTTTTGCAAACAAATATATGGACAATAAGCTCCAGACCACGTTCCTATTACCCACCATGAATGCTCTGCCTTGTATTTCTTTTTATTATTTATTTATTTTATATTTTGCAGTTTTCTCTCTTTGATTTGTGAGAAAATTTAGGCAAATGAATGAAAATAGGTTATCTTCTTAATTATTCATAGATATTGAATTAATGGAAATTAAAAAAAAAAAAAAAAAAATCTCGCTGCTAAAACTAATGTAGCTGTATAGTTGCAGACTTGGAGCTAAAAATGCTTATTAGAGCTTACAACTTAGTATTCAAGCTTTTAGGTTCCTATTTTGTTCCTCACTGTTTTAATTTTTTTTTAACTGTAGCCATTGCATTCATAATAAGTTACTCTGATTTTATAGTTTCTTTGTGAAAAATTGTAGTGAAACCATGAATATTTTTTTAAAAAATATTATAAAATCAAGAATTGTACTGATTTTTTGGGATTACATTCCCTGGTGTGTTTATGGGACCATGTCCCCGAGGTTTTGGTTTCACCAACGTTGGCTGGTTGTGGGTTTCAGACTAATCTTTAGTTGGAATATGGCATTAGACATTGTATGAGCTTAATTTGCTAGAGGGCAGTGAAGGGAAAAAGGAGCCATTAGACTAATCTGTTTGAATTGATTTGGTTGTGATAGGCAAAAAACGTATTGACACCTTGTGATGAATTTATTGATTAATTAACCAAATTTATTAATTAATCAAATTAACATGCAAAGCGCGTGGTAGCATAAACAAATCATCAATTAAACTAAGTATGTAGCGGAAAATAAATTGACACAGTGATTTGTTTACGGATGAGGAAAACTTACACGGCAAAAACTCCATTAGGTGATTTTAAGGTCACCACTCCCGAGAATTCACTATTATCACAACAAGCGATTACAATTAAAGGAATCCCATTACCTTATACCAACCTACAGTTGAACCCTTACCCCAATACCCAATTGGACTTTATCTGTAGTGACAATCTCTCATTTTCAATGCACGGCTCCTAGTACGTGACTAACCAATTGCGCAAATCTCAATATGCGACTTGATCACCAACTTTAGAAGGATGTTGGCTGCAAAGTTTTTCAGTTCATCCAGACAATGAAGATTATGAAGTTGCTTGGTCACAAAACCCTATGATGTATAAACCTAGCAGCTTCTTCAAGAACTAGGGCAAACTAGGT